>CM062804.1:637084129-638284129 GCA_031772625.1 Pinus tabuliformis
ATGGTCCAGAAGCTTGGAAAGCACACGATGCGAACGGGAGGGGAAATGAGATTGAATGCACAAATTAGGGAATATGAGATGGACCAAGTGATTTTGGACCTAAGATCAGACGTGAATGTTCTGTCGAAATAAACATGGGAGCGATGGGAAGGCCTACACTGCAATGGTCTCCTATCTAACTGCGAATGGCGAACATGAAAAAGATCCTAACTATGGGCAGATTGCAGGGAATCATTGTTGAAAAGTGCAACAAAAATGCTAAAAATAACATTGCTATAAATAGCCCTGCAATAAATAGCAGTTCAGCCATTTTGGATCTTAGCAACAATGGGTGAAAAGTGAAAGTGCTAAAAATAGAAATTCAAGATCCCTTCTTATTTTAGTTAGTCCCTAGACTAAACATAGGAAGTAAAATTCGAATTTGATATTAACAGTTGTTTGTAAATTTATTAATTTATTCATCTTGAGTTAATTAGTTAAGGAATTATGAACATGAAGTCTATGTGAGGACATGCAATAGTTTCTCCTTTGATTGAGGGATTTATCCATCAATTAAAGAGATAAGGATGAGTTGTAATATTGAGTTGTAATTAGTTGGCTTAGTTAACTGAGTCAGGTCCAGTTAGATTAATTTAACAACTTGTTAAATTAATGAGAGTTTAGTTAGTTAATGCTTGCATGCATGTAACTACTGTATTTCAAATAACTAAGTATTCACTCATGGATAACTCATTCATGTTAGTTCAGTCAGAGACCCAGTTGAGATCAGATGGAGGACAATGTACTATCAGTTGCAAGAATATTCCATTGTGAATATTCCTTGCATGCAGAAGGAATATTATTCCTTGAGGATTGCACAGTTAGATCAGAGGTTAAAGTGAGTGTGATGAGGCCAATTCACACATGTGACATCATTGGACCCCAATCAAAACTGCACAAGGAAATAGGAGGCTTGGAGGGCTTGAGGAAGATATTTTATATGTCTATTCAGTCTGTGAGCTTTATTGTTTGATTGCAGAGAGAGCAAGATAGCTTTTGAGCTGATTCTTTTCGTAACTTGAACAAGATTTCCACTTGTATGATAGTACAGAGTTGGGGTTTTAGGTAGTTGCTTTCCCCAATGTTATATCTTCTGTGTTATGGTTGATTACTTCTCTTTCTCAGTTATATTTGTTCTTGATTGATGATGCTCATATCTGTTTAAGCTTCTGCAAAGTTTATGGTAGAAGTAGATCTAATACTATTCTTTAGGACATTGCATATATCAGTTGATCTATAGTGAAAATTCTACATGGTATCAGAGCAAAGGTGATCAAGGAAGAACAATATACAAGTAGGAGAAGTTCGAAGTTTGGTTTCTGAATATTGAAATTGAGTTCTTATCACATCTCTATTTCACCTATGGCGTTCAATGGTTTAAGACTCGAATATGCCCTTGATGGCAGTTCAAATTATATAGCCAGGAAGGATCACATGGAGGCAGTATTAGAAGATAACGGTCTAAAGGACTTCACTGATCAAGAAGTCCAAAAGCTGACTAATGATACTCAACTGGTGGAGTGGAAAAAATGTGTGGCTAGAGCAAGGAGAATCCTCCTGGAGGGAGTTCGAGATCACATTGTCTCGAGCCTCCATGGGAAGGAGACTCTATTTTTGATGTGGAAAACATTGAAAGATCTCTATCAGAATAGCAGCAATAAGAGAAAGTTGGCGCTAAAAGACAAGCTTCAAAAGATCAAGTGCAAAAAGGTTGACATAATCTCTACATTCCTGAACAAGCTCACCACCTGCAAGGATGATATTGGAAGCGTTGGGATTGTGACAGCTGATGATGACATGGTGAGTCTTGCACTCCTCGGTCTTCCTAAGAGCTGGCATAACGACAAGGACTTGGTTAATGGAAGAGAGAAACTGCCAGATTGGTAACAACTTTGGTCAGATTTGATGCAGGAGGAGATAAGGTGAAGCACCAGGGATGGATCTTCATCAAAACAAGATGATGAATAAAATCTAGCTTTAGCGAGTAAAGCTAAGAAAGGGAAAGGGAAGGCGTCCCAATCCAAATCTTCTCATGGCGGGAAGAATTTTGACAAGTCAAAAGTGCAATGCTTTCACTGTCATGAAGTGGGCCATTATGCTACTAATTGTCCACAGAAGAAATCCAAGAAGGGTTCCTCAAAGGGATTTGATGGTGATGCATTAGCCTCACAGTTTGAGCTAGATTTCTCTCTTATTGCATGCATGGTTTCATCCTGTTATGAAACTAGCTCAAGAAAAGATAGAAAAGATAGATCAACGCCTTAGAATTCAGCCTCTTCGAGGGGGCAACCTCCTTTACATTACATAAATGAACAATTCTTGGATGATACAAATGAGAAAACCTCCTTTCTATATATAGGAGTCTAAGGAGTCACAATATAACCTATCCAACCTAACAATAATAATATAAAACCACAAAAATAACAATAGAGGGATTCTATGGGGCACAATAATAACAATATGGGCGCAATAGGGGTGCAACAATATTAATAAGGGGTATAACTACAATAGCAATGGGGTAATCACTAGTATTATAGGGACCCAACATGCCCCTCTCCTTAAAAAAAGTGTTGTCCTCAACTCTTGAGTAGTTCTGGATACTTTTGTATAAAATTCTCATCCTCCCATGTGGAATCTTCAGTAGATAAGTTCTTCCACTTGATAAGGTACTCCGAAATTGATTGATTTCGTAGCTGTAGAGTTCTTGTTTCTGTGACTGCTTTCGGTTCCAATATAAATTTTCCTTCCTCATCAAGTTCTGGAAATATTGTTTGAACTGGGAGCTTGTCGCCTATAACCTTCTTTAAACATGAAACATGGAAACCTGGGTGCAATCGAGAAGCAGCAAGAAGCTCCAATTTGTATGCCATAGTACCAATCTTTTGCAACACCTTGTACGAACCATAATACTTTGGTGATAATTTATTATCCTTCTTAGCTTGCTTGAGGGACATTTGCTTATATGGTTGTAGCCGTAGGAATACCCAATCACCTACATCAAAACTTCTTTCACTGCGATGTTGATCTGCCTGTTGTTTCATTCTATTCTGTGCCAACACGAGGTTATCCTTTAAGAGTTGGAGGACTTGTTGTTGATGTTTGATGTGATGTTCCATTGCCTGAACCTTAGAATCTTCTCTTAAATATGATGTGATGGATGGTGGTTGATACCCGTAAAGTGCCATAAATGGGGTCATTTTTGTTTCTGTATGGAAGGAAGTGTTATACCACCATTCAGCCAGAGGCAACCATTTGACCCGTTGTGTCTGTTTATCAGATACAAAGCAACGAAGATATCCTTCCAAACATTTGTTTACTATCTCAGTTTGCCCATCAGATTGAGGATGATAAGATGAGCTATGAGCTAACTGAGTAACAAGACAAGGAAATAATTCTGTCCAAAAATTTCCAGTGAAAATGGGATCTCTGTCACTTACAATAATCTTTGGGTTTCCATGTAGCTTTTGAATTGTTGCCATAAATGCAGTAGAAACTGTACTGGCCTTAAATGGATGTGATAATGCACAAAAGTGTGCATACTTGGTAAGTCTGTCAACTACCACCATGATGACACTCTTTCCCTCAGACTTGGGTAAACCTGTGATAAAATCCACTGAAACCTCCTCCCAATGTTGGCTTGGAATGGATAAAGGTTGTAATAGACCCGGTGTCTTAATTGTTTCAACTTTATTTTGTTGGCAAACCAAAAATTCTGGCACAAACTTTTAAGTATCTGATTTAAAGCCATCCCAAAAATAGTCTTTCTTAACCCTGTGGTAAGTTTTTAAAAATCCTGAGTGCCCTCCTACGGGAGAAGTGTGCAATTCCATAAGAATCTTTTGTTTTAGCTGGGAATTCTTACAGAGGTATAAGCGATCTTTGTACCATAACGAATCATTTTGCCAGCTAAATGTATCAGATGTACTGGAATCTTGTTGTAACTTTCGAATAAGTGCCCACACTTCTTTGTCATTCTTCCATTCCTCCCTTGCTTCGTTTATCCAATCTGGTTGGATAATAGAAATAGCGCACAACAATGCTTCCACATCCTCATCCTTTCTTGAGAGTGCATCTGCCACCACATTTTGCTTCCCTTTTTTGTAGATGATTTCAAAGTCATAACCCAACATCTTTGTGACCCACTTTTGTTGCTCTTCAGAGGATAATCTTTGTTCTAAAAAGTATTTAAGGCTATCATGATCCATTTTTACCTTGAAGTGTCTTCCCATTAGGTAGGGTCGCCATTTCTTAAGTGCATGGAGTATTGCCAAAATTTCCTTCTCATAAATAGCTTTGCTTAAAATCTTTCCCTTGATTGGACGACTTTCAAAAGCAATGGGTCTTTCATCTTGCATTAGAACAGCACCAATTCCATTTCCTGAAGCATCACATTCCACAATAAAGGTTTTTGTGAAGTCCGGTGTAGCTAAGATCGGTGCTTGGCACATTGCCTCTTTAAGATGTTCAAAGGCCTTTGTTGCTTCCGGAGTCCATGAAAATGCATCTTTCTTCAATAATGTTGTTAGAGGTGCTGCTATTCTCCCATAATTCTTAACAAACTTGCGATAATACCTTGTCAACCCAAGAAATCCTCGCAGATGCTTTATGGATGTGGGAATTTTCCATTCCTTAATGGATTTAATTTTGCTAGGGTCTACCTTAACTCCTTCATGAGATACAATATGACCCAGATATTCCACATCCTGGACTCCAAAGAAACATTTGGATCTTTTTGCATATAATTGTTTCTCCTCCAATAGTTGTAGCACCCTGTCAACATGTTCAACATGATCCTTCCAAGACTTGTTGTAGATTAGTATATCATCAAAAAATACTAACAAAAATTTTCTAAGGAATGGTTTGAAAATTGAATTCATCAAACCTTGAAATGTTGAAGGTGCATTAGTAAGGCCAAAAGGCATGACCAAAAATTCATAATGACCCTCATGAGTTCTAAATGCTGTTTTCAGAATGTCTTCAGTCTTCATTCTGATTTGATGATATCCTGAACGAAGATCCAACTTGGTGAAGTAAATTGATCCATGCAATTCATCCAGTAATTCATCAATGATAGGAATGGGGAACTTATCTTTAATAGTGAGCTTGTTGAGCTCCCTATAATCTCGACACATGCGCCACAATCCATCCTTCTTGTGCACCAATACTACTGGAGTAAAGAAAGAACTTTGACTCGGTTGAATTATACCAGCCTCTAACATTTCTGCAACCATATGTTTAATTTCACTCTTTTGGACATAGGGATATCTGTACGGCTTGATGTTTGGAGGAACACTTCCTGGAATCAGATGAATAGCATGATCATGATCACGCATAGGTGGGAGATGTTTGGGAGTCTCAAATACCTTGGAATGATTGTCTAGGGCTTTTTGGAGATTTGGATAATTAGATGATTCCAATGTGGAAACATCTAGTGAACATAATTGTGCAATTACACCTCTTTGTTCCTTTTCTAGAAGCTTTGTCATACCATTAGAGCTGATTATCTTTCCTGGTTTCCTTGCAATACCCATTAATTCAACTTCCTTTCCTTCCATAGAAAATTTGATGAAAAGTTCTTGAAAATTAAAAGCTATTGTACCCAAGGATTGCAGCCATTGGACTCTTAGTACAACATCAACACCTCCCATTGGAATGGAAAGCATTGGGCTAGTCAATACATATTCTCCCATGGATAGCTTGATATTATGGCACTTTCCAGAGCAATTTATTTTTCCTCCATTTGAAATCATCTCTTGATACTCTGGTGCTGGATATAGGAAGCAATTCAATTCTTTTGCTACCTTACAATGAATAAAATTGTGGGTGCTTCCTGAATCAATCAACACTATTACCTTTTTCTTCTTGATTTGTCCTTCTATCTTGATGATTTCAGGAGTGGTAATTCCCACCAATGCATTACAAGATATGGTCAGATTTATTTTTTCTTCATCTAGGCTTTGTTCCTGGAGTATATTTTGACCTTTCTTGGTCCTTTTCTTCTTCCTCCTCACAATCTATGTAGAATAATTTCTTCTCAGCACACTTATGACCTTTAGTGTATTTGCTATCACAACTGTAACAAAGCCCTTTTTCTCTTTTTTCTTCCAATTGTTGAGGTGTCAACCTTATAGGTTGTGGAAGACTAGGGGCAACAACACTTCCGTATTTATAGTTGTGAGTGGTATGCTTCCTGGTTGCCATAATTTTGCTTTCCATTTTTCTTGCTAACCTGAATGCCTTCTCTAATGAATCAGGTTCCCAAAGGCGAACATCATGTTGGATATTATCCTTTAAATACCTTATGAACACATCAATCCTATGCTCCTCTGGAATATCTTTTACCCTTATGTTCAATTTTTGGAACTCCTCAATGTGCTCCATTATTGAACCCTTTTGTTTGAGACTTATCAATTGGCTAAAAAAAGTGTTGCTTTTTGTATACTCATAATGTGCTATCAATTCTTTCGTAAAAATTGCCCAAGTGATAAATTGTTTACAAGAGAAAAGCCATTGATACCATACAAATTGATTTGGTTATAAATATAAAGTTTCCATACGTACCTTTTGTGTGTTTTGCACATTATTGAGATCGAAGAATTGCTCCATCTGTAATATCCATGTGGCGGGATCCTTGCCATCAAACTTCCTCATATCGATTTTTGGAATATGGTGAGTCTTCGATCCAACATTAGACTCTATGGAATCATGATTAACATTTATTTTGTTCTCATAATGAGTTTCCTTTAGTACCCTTTCACCATTAGTGAACATTTCTTGTAGCAACTTATTCATATTTATCTTCAATTATTCCATCTTATAATCCATGCCATCAATTTTAGCGTCCATGCCACTCACCTTAGCTTCCATGCCATCCATCTTAGCTTCTATGCCTTTATTTGAACAATCCATCTTAGCTTCTACACCTTTCTTTAAACCATCCATCTTAGCTTCTACATCTTTCCTTAAACCATCCATCTCAGATTCTGTTGCTTTTTGTGCAAGTGACACTTGTTGCGCTTGTTCTTGTAATTTTGACATATCATATAGCATTTCTTCTTCTTCTTCATGAGTCATGCTAGATATTTCAGGTTCCTTACTAAGTGTTTGCATTTTCTTTCCTCGGGGCATCAGTTACCGATAATAATGCTCTGATATGCCCTTTGAATTCCTTCAAAATAAATTTTCAAACCAAGCTTAAGCAAAAATTTGTGGCTTTATATTATTTGCTACAAGAAAGGGTCACTTAATGGTGACAAGGTAGTAAAGGAAACTCATGATGAGAACAAAAGAAATGTTAATCATGATTCCATAGATGCGAATGTTGGATCGAAGAATCACCATATTCCAAAAATCGATATGAGGAAGTTTGATGGCAAGGATCCCGCCACATGGATATTACAAATGGAGCAATTCTTCGATCTCAATAATGTGCAAAACGCACAAAAGGTACGTATGGCAACTGTATATTTGGAACCAAATCAGTTTCTATGGTATCAATGGCTTTGTTCTCGTAAACAATTTATTACTTGGGCAATTTTTACGAAAGAATTGATAGCACATTATGAAAATACAAAAAGCAACACTTTTTTTAGCCAATTGATAAGTCTCAAACAAAAGGGTTCAGTAATGGAGCACATTGAGGAGTTCCAAAAATTGAACATAAGGGTAAAAGATATTCCAGAGGAGCATAGGATTGATGTGTTCATAGGGTCTTTAAAGGATAATATCCAACATGATGTTCGCCTTTGGGAACCTGATTCATTAGAGAAGGCATTCAGGTTAGCAAGAAAAATGGAAAGCAAAATTATGGCAACCAGGAAGCATACCACTCACAACTATAAAGACGGAAGTGTTGCTGCCCCTAGTCTTCCACAACCTATAAGGTTGACACCACAACAATTGGAAGAAAAAAGAGCAAAAGGGCTTTGTTACAGTTGTGATAGCAAATACACTAAAGGTCATAAGTGTGCTGAGAAGAAATTATTTTACATAGATTGTGAAGAGGAAGAAGAAAAGGAGCAAGAAAGGTCAAAAGAAGAAGATATACTCCAGGAACAAAGCCTAGATGAAGAACAAATAAATGCGACCATATCTTGTAATGAATTGGCAGGAATTACCACTCCTCAAACCATCAAGATAGAAGGACAAATCAAGAAGAAAAAGGTAATAGTGTTGATTGATTCAGGAAGCACCCACAATTTTATTCATTGTAGGGTAGCAAAAGAATTGAATTGCTTCTTATATCCAGCACCAGAGTGTCAAGTGATGATTGCAAATGGAGGAACAATAAATTGCTCTGGAAAGTGCCATAATATCAAGCTATCCATGGGAGAATATGTATTGACTAGCCCAATGCTTTCCATTCCAATGGGAGGTGCGGATGTTGTACTAGGAGTCCAATGGCTACAATCCTTGGGTACAATAGCTTTTAATTTTCAAGAACTTTTCATCAAATTTTCTGTGGAAGGAAAGGAAGTTGAATTAAGGGGTATTGCAGGGAAACCAGGAAAGATAATCAGCTCTCATGGTATGACAAAGCTTCTAAAAAAGGAGCAAAGAGGTGAAATTGCACAATTATGCTCGCTAGATGTTTCCACATTGGAATCATCTATTTCTCCAGAGCTCCAAAAAGTCCTGGACAATCATTCCAAGGTATTTGAGACTCCCAAGGGTCTCCCACCTATGCATGATCATGATCATGCTATTCATCTGATTCCAGGAAGTGTTCCTCCAAACATCAGGCCGTACAGATATCCCTATGTCCAAAAACGTGAAATTGAACGTATGGTTGCAGAAATGCTAGAGGCTGGTATAATTCAACTGAGTCAAAGTTCTTTCTCAGCTCCAGTAGTATTGGTGCACAAGAAGGATGGATCATGGCGCATGTGTCCGGATTATAGGGAGCTCAACAAGCTCACTATTAAAGATAAGTTCACCATTCCTGTTATTGATGAATTACTGGATGAATTGCATGGATCAATTTACTTCACCAAGTTGGATCTTCGTTCGGGATATCATCAATCAGAATGAAGATTGAAGACATTCTGAAAACGGCATTTAGAACTCATGAGGGTCATTATGAATTTTTGGTCATGCCTTTTGGCCTTACCAATGCACCTTCAACATTTCAAGGTTTGATGAATTCAATTTTCAAACCATTCTTTAGAAAATTTGTGTTAGTATTTTTTGATGATATACTAATCTACAGCAAGTCTTGGAAGGATCATGTTGAACATGTTGATAGGGTGCTACAACTATTGGAGGAGAAACAATTATATGCAAAAAGATCCAAATGTTTCTTTGGAGTCCAGGAGGTGGAATATTTGGGTCATATTGTATCTCATGAAGGAGTTAAGGTAGACCCTAGAAAAATTAAAGCCATTAAGGAATGGAAAATCCCACATCCATAAAGCATCTGCGAGGATTTCTTGGGTTGACAGGGTATTATCGCAAGTTTGTTAAGAATTATGGGAGAATAGCAGCACCTCTAACAACATTATTGAAGAAAGATTCATTTTCATGGACTCTGGAAGCAACAAAGGCCTTTGAACATCTTAAAGAGGCAATGTGCCAAGCACCGGTCTTAGCTACACCGGACTTCACAAAAACCTTTATTGTGGAATGTGATGCTTCAGGAAATGGAATTGGTGCTGTTCTAATGCAAGATGAAAGACCCATTGCTTTTGAAAGTCGTCCAATCAAGGGAAAGTTTTTAAGCAAAGCTATTTATGAGAAGGAAATGTTGGCAATACTCCATGCACTTAAGAAATGGCGACCCTACCTAATGGGAAGACACTTCAAGGTAAAAACGGATCATGATAGCCTTAAATAATTTTTAGAACAAAGATTATCCTCTGAAGAGAAACAAAAGTGGGTCACAAAGATGTTGGGTTATGACTTTGAAATCATCTACAAAAAAGGGAAGCAAAATGTGGTGGCAATGCACTCTCAAGAAAGGATGAGGATGTGGAAGCATTGATGTGTTCCATTTCTATTATCCAACCAGATTGGATAAACGAAGCAAGGGAGGAATGGAAGAATGACGAAGAAGTGTGGGCACTTATTCGAAAGCTACAACAAGATTCCAGTACTTCTGATACATTTAGCTGGAAAAATGATTCATTATGGTACAAAGATCGCTTATACCTCTGTAAGAATTCCTAGCTAAAACAAAAGATTCTTATGGAATTGCACACTTCTCCCTTAGGAGGGCACTCAGGATTTTTAAAAACTTACCACAGGGTTAAGAAGGAATTTTTTTGGGATGGCCTTAAATCAGATATTCAAAAGTTTGTGGCGGAATGTTTGGTTTGCCAGCAAAATAAAGTTGAAACAATTAAGACATTGGGTCTATTACAACCTTTATCCATTCCAAGCCAACGTTGGGAGGAGGTTTCAATGGATTTTATCACAGGTTTACCCAAGTCTGAGGGAAAGAGTGTCATCATGGTGGTAGTTGACAGACTTACCAAGTATGCACACTTTTGTGCATTATCACATCCATGTAAAGCCAGTACAGTTTCTACTGCATTTATGGAAACAGTTCAAAAGCTACATGGAAACCCAAAGATTATTGTAAGTGACAGAGATCCCATTTTCACTGGAAATTTTTGGACAGAATTATTTTCTTGTCTTGGTACTCAGTTAGCTCATAGCTCATCTTATCATCCTCAATCTGATGGGCAAACTGAGATAGTAAACAAATGTTTGGAAGGATATCTTCGTTGCTTTCTATCTGATAAACAGACACAATGGGTCAAATGGTTGCCTCTGGCTGAATGGTGGTATAACACTTCCTTCCATACAGCAACAAAAATGACCCCATTTATGGCACTTTATGGGTATCAACCACCATCCATCACATCATTTAAGAGAAAATTCTAAGGTTCAGGCAGTGGAACATCACATCGAACATCAACAACAAGTCCTCCAACTCTTAAAGGATAACCTCGTGTTGGCACAAAATAGAATGAAACAACAGGCAGATCAACATCGCAGTGAAAGAAGTTTTGATGTAGGTGATTGGGTATTTCTACGGCTACAACCATATAATCAAATGTCCCTAAAGCAAGCTAAGAAGGATAATAAATTATCACCAAAGTATTATGGTCCGTACAAGGTGTTGCAAAAGATTGGTACTATGGCATACAAATTGGAGCTTCCTGCAGCTTCTCGATTGCACCCAGTTTTCCATGTTTCATGTTTAAAGAAGGTTATAGGTGACAAGCTCCCAATCAAACAATATTGCCAGAACTTGACGAGGAAGGAACAATTATATTGGAACCGGAAGCAGTCACAGAAACAAGAACTCGACAGCTACGAAATCGATCAATTTCAGAGTATCTTATCAAGTGGAAGAACTTATCCGCTGAAGATTCCACATGGGAGGATGAGAATTTTATGCAGAAGTATCCAGAACTACTCAAGCGTTGAGGACAACACTTTTTTGAAGGAGAGGGGCATGTTGGGTCCCTATAATACTAGTGATTACCCCATTACTATTGTAGTTATACCCCTTATTTATATTGTTGTGCCCCTATTACCCCCATATTGTTATTTCTGTGCCCCATAGAATCCCTCTATTATTATTTTTGTGGCTTTATATTATTATTGTTAGGTCGGCTGGATTATATTGTGACTCCTTAGACTCCTATATATAGAAAGGAGGTTTTGTCATTTGTATCATCCAAGAATTGTTCATTTATGTAATGTAAAGGAGGTTGCCCCCTCGAAGAGGCTGAATTCTAAGGCGTTGATCTATCTTTTCTATCTTTTCTTGAGCTGGTTTCATAACACCCTATCTGCTGTTAAGTATGTAGCAGGTCTGAAAAAGAATCTTGTGTCTGCTTCTATGTTAGAAGATAAAGGCTATGATGTAGTCTTTAGTAAAGGAAAAGTTTTCCTGAGGCATATCGGCACCGGACAGACCAAGCGAATTGGGATTCGAGTAAAGAATCTCTACAAGATGGAGGTAGAAGATTGTGCTACACTGAGTTCCAAAGTAGAGGTGGTGCAAAGCCAAGATGTTGGCAAGCTATGGCATAGAAGACTAGGCCACTTGCATCACGGGGCCTTGAAGATCATGCAACAAATTTCTACCGGCTTACCCAAGGGAAAACTGGAGCAAACAGATACATGCAAAGGATGCACCTTGGGTAAGTATGCAAAAGCTTCCTTTTAGGATCGGGATAGTAGATCTGGAGCAATCCTGGAGTGAGTTCACTCAGATGTATGTGGACCATTCTCTACAGCCTCCACTGCTAAACAAAGGTACTATGTTATTTTTATTAATGATTTTTCTCGTAGATGTTAGATATACTTTATGCAAAAGAAGGATCAGACCTTCTTGAGGTTTTGTGAGTTTAAAGCCTTGGTAGAGAAAGAATCAGGGAAGAAAGTAAAAGGCTTGCATAGCGAAAATGGTGGAGAGTATGTTTCCAGCAGTTTAAAGACTTCTGTGTTATAGAAGGAATTAAAAGGGAACTGACGGCACCCCATAACCCACAACAGAATGGGGTGGCCGAAAGGAAGAACAGATCTATTGTGGGAGCAACTCGAGCGATGCTGCATGACCAAAGCTGTTATAGACATTTTTGTGCCTTACAGCTTTGAGGATGAAATGTCCATAATCCAAGGGATCCAAAGTCCCTAAAAGTGTTGTTCCTGCCCCTAAAGGAACAAGGTCAACCAATGACAACTTCTCCCAGAAGTTCTCCACCAAAAACTACTCAGAATCAGTCAAATCAGGATCAATTCAAGTGCTCCACTAGCTTCCTGCGTTGCAAAGCACCCCAGTACACTAGCTAGGTGCGTTGCAACACACCTAAATGCACTACCAGGGTGCGCTAAGCGAGAAATGCCAAATGGCAGTGTCATTTAGCGAGGTGTACAGACAATGGAAGCTTCCAGAATCTTCCTCAATGACACTTGCCTCACTGAGTTCGACCAAAGATGAGTAAGAGGCTCTCAGCCTCCAAGTGGAAGCAAGAACTGACAGAGAGAAGCCACAAGTCAAAACATAAGCTGACTCATCCTCTCTGCTTACATCTATATATGGATCCCTCATCCCAGAGATCCAGAGGCTGGAATTTTGTACTTTGAAGAGAATTGCTGTTGGTTTGAGATTGAGATTAGTACATTGGGTGATTTATGCTTTGTTGGAGGTGAGGAAGGGATTCCTTTGCTGGGAGGTAGATGCTGGATCGGGACTCACTTGGTTGTATCTCCTCTTGGACTTTCTTATCATATCAATAAAACTATTTGAGTTTCTTCTACATGCTTGTATATAAGTGATGTTTTGTTATATTTTCATGTTTAGCTTAATATGATCCTGAGCTTTTTATGAATGTAAATCTATATCTTCGTGTAGTTTCTCTCTTCTGTGATCTTGCAGGAATTTAGTGAAGCTGGGCCAGTAAGGGAGCAGGCAGCAGGAAGCGAACAAAGGGAAGAGCGATTGGATCAACAAACTAGCGAAAGACACAGGTTAGTTACATCCTTCCTCTTCATTTACATTTCATAAAGTAGAATACTCAAGCAGTTTTCCTTGTTTGTTGCTAAGGCACTGTCACACCTTAGAGTGGGATAGGGGCGTTCTGAATAGATACTTTTCCCAACAACAAAAGCCTACCACTTCATTTGTGGGCTGAGGCATGCAATACAGTAGTGTACCTTCAGAACAGAAGTCCTCATCATATCTTGGGGATGAAGAAACCTATGGAGGCATTTTCCGGGAAGCGACCAGATGTGAGTCACTTCCACATATTTGGATCATCAGTTTACTGTCATGTGACCAAAGATGCTCGAAAGAATCTAGACCCAACAGCTGAGTTGGGGATACTTGTGGGGTACAAAGATACACCCCACAACTATCATGTGTTTCTGCTTGCCAGTCAGAGGACCATAGTGCGCAGGGATCTAAAGTTCGACGAGCAGAAAGCCATACGAGTGTCACTTGAGAGGGATCTCAAGTTGCATGGAGATGAGGAAATTTTAGTTACAAAGGAGGAGGAGCCTCCTGATGATGTGGACCAGCTGCACGCAAAGGATCCAGTAGTGGAGACCACCACTACTAGAGAGTCTTCCAAAGATAGGCGGAAACACTCATGGGAAGTTGACAGATTGATGCTAGATGCGAGAGAGAATGTGGGGCAACCATCCTCTCAGCGAAAACAGAGGAGATCTCTCGAGAGATACACTGGCTACATGGCCCTGGTTGGGGAGTGTGTAGCGACTGAACCTTCTTCCTTTCAGGAGGCAGTGCAACAACCAGTCTATGTTAATGCAACGGTAGAAGAGTACGATTCTATCATACAGAACAACGTGTAGGATGTTGTCCCTAGACCTGGGGACAAGTAAGTGGTTAGTTCTTGATGGCTTTACAAGGTAAAGCAGACAACTGATGGCAGTGTTGAGAAACACAAGGCAAGGTTTGTTTCCCGAGGTTTCTCACAGGTTGAGGGGATCGACTATGATGAGACCTTTGATCCTGTAGCAAGGTACTCATCTATCAAATTGATGCTAGCTCTATCAGCTCAGATGGGTTGGACGATCCATCAGATGGATGTGAAGAAGGAATTCCTCAATGGGAAGATTGAGGAAGAGGTATACATTGAGAAGCTCGAAGGATTTGAGACCTTCAATCGTGAGTCGCATGTTTGCCGACTCAAGCGAGCACTATATGGGCTGAAGCAAGCACCCCGTGCTTGGTATACCAAGATCAACAACTATTTCATCGGATTGGGCTTCACCAAGAGTGAAGCAGATGCGAACCTTTACCACATCATGGTAGAAGGTAAGCCATTGATTATTTTACTTTATGTCGATGATTTGATTTTGACAGGTAATGATCAGCTGATCAAATCTTGCAAGGAGGACCTTGCAAGAGAGTTTGAGATGAAGGACATGGGTCTCATGCACTACTTTCTAGGAATGGAAGTGTGGTAGAAAGATGGGGAAGTATTTGTGTCTGAAGGCAAGTATGCCAATGAGATACTCAGGTGATTTCACATGGAGAAGTGCAAACCCATGTAGACTCCTCTAGCTGGGAAGTGGAGGAAGGAGGATGTTACTTCAGGTGAGGTAGTAGCTGCTACTATTTATCCACAACTTGTGGGTTCACTTATGTATCTAGTGAACACACGACCAGATTTGTGCTTTGCAGTGAACCAGCTGAGTCAAGCTATGGTTCAACCAACCAAATTATTTTGGAAGGTAGCGAAGCATGTGTTGAGATACCTCAGAGGCACTGCACAGTATAGATTGTGGTACAAACAGATAGAGGGAGTGAAGATGCAAGGCTTCATGGATGTGGATTGGGAAGGTAGTCCATCAGACCAGAAGAGCACTTCTGGAGGAATCTTCAACCTTGGTTTAGCTATAGTTTCCTAGTACATCAGGAAACAGAGATCAGTTGCACTTAGCTTAGCAGAGGTTGAATACATGGCTGCCAGTCAGGTAGCATGTGAGGCCATTTGAACGTGGAAGATTCTAGTGGGATTGTTTGGTCAGACGATGGATCCTACAGTGATATACTGTGATAATCAGAGTTGCATAAAACTCTCTGAGAATCCATTGTTTCATGATAGGTCCAAGCACATAGATATTCGTTACCATCATCTACGAGACTGTGTGGTCAAGAGGATCATGATGTTGCTGTAAGTTTCGACCGAGGAATAGGATGTCGATATTTTGACTAAGGCATTGTCAAAATGCATATTCGAGTTTCACAGAGACAGGATCGGGGTTACCGATAATCCCTTTCTTGTTGAGAGGGAGTGCTGAAAAGTGCAACAAGAAATGCTAAAAATAGAAAATTCTAAAAATAGCATTTCGGAATCCCTTCTTATTTTAGTGAGTCCCTGGAATAAACATAGGAAGTAAAATTCGAATTGGATATTAACAGTTGTTTGTAAATTGATTAATTAATTCATCTTGAGTTAATTAGTTAAGGAATTATGAACATGAAGTCTATGTGAGGACATGCAACAGTTCCTCCTTTGATTGAGGGATTTATCTATCAGTTAAAGAGATAAGGATGAATTGTAATATTGAGTTGTAATTAGTTGGCTCAGTTAACTGAGTCAAGTCCAGTTAGATTAATTTAACAGTTTGTTAAATTAATGAGAGCTCAGTTAGTTAATGCTTACATGCATGTAACCACTGTATTTCAGATAACTGAGTATTCACTCATGCATAACTCATGCATGTCAGTTCAATCAGAGACCCAATTGAGATTAGATGGAGGGACAATGTACTATCAGTCGCAAGAATATTCCATTGTGAATATTCCTTGCATGTAGAAGGAATATTATTCCTTGAGGATTACGAAGTTAGATCAGAGGTTATAGTGAGTGTGATATGGCCAATTCACACATGTGATATCATCGGACCCCAATCAAAACTGCACAAGGAAATAGGATGCTTGAGGGCTTGAGGAAGATATATTCTATGTTTATTCAGTCTGTGAGCTGTATTATTTGATTGCAGAGAGAGCAAGATAGCTTTTGAGTTGATTCTTTTTGTAACTTGAACAAGATTTCCACTTGTATGATATTTCAAAGTTGGGGTTTTAGGCAATTGCTTTCCCTAGTGTTATATCTTGTATGTTATGGTTGATTACTTCTCATTCTCAGTTATATCTGTTCTTGATTGATGATGCTCATATCTGTTTAAGCTTCCGCAAAGTTTGTGGTAGAAGTAGATCTAGTATTACGCTTTAGGACATTACATATATCAGTTGATATACAATGAAAATTCTACAGTCACATTGGGCATCGAAGGAGCAAGCGCGCTAGCAGACTTCGAAGTAATAGAGATTGTTGATGATAGCAATCCCTGCCCCATGCTATTAGGAATAGATTGGGCCACTGACATGAATGGGGTGCTAAATCTGAAGAAGCGCAAGATGATTTTTGAGAAAAAGTCTCTGTGCGTAGCTATACCTTTGGGCTCTGCAGAAGGATCGCGCTACACGAAGCCAGTGGGTGACTATGACAGTGACGACGATTTGGACTGCATCTACAAGATCACCATGCAAGAGAAACACTGGGTAAACCCAACTGCGGATGGAAGAATCTCATGGGAGCACAAAAGTTCCTTTACATCTGATTCTGACGAGGAGATAGAACGATGGCAGAACCAGTTACACGAGGTAACCATGCTGAACTATAACATGATGACGAGGTCATTGCACTGTGTATCAATGGAGGTAAGGGATCTACCTACGTATGATAGGTTAAGTGAGGTGGATGACTTCCTGGATAGATTTGAAAGAGAAGTGCTAGAACAACAATGTTTTGAAGCTTTGAAATGGGTATTGCGCGCTACGCCCATGAGGTGGTGGGGTACGCACCAAAGAAGCTTTTAGGATTGGTGCAAATGAACGAGGATGATGCACATGCAGTTTGGGAAGCCTTAGATGTGATTAAAGGACAAGTATGATGGATGGGATGGTTTGTGCGCACACCTAGCCAAATGGACAAAGGTCTATGGGGAAGAGCCATAACCTGAGTGGGTGCACCTATTCTGTCATACCCTGGATATTATACCCATGAACTGGTATATAGAGACGAAGCTTTGCCATGGAATAAGTGAATGGGATATCTTGCACGAAGGTTTCCTGTTAACCTTCACATTTGAGGATTGGTGGTGGGATACTATTGATGATGCGCTACAAGTAGTAAAAGCAACTATCTTTAAAATACCTCAGGAGCCATTAGAAGTGATTCAGACTGAATGAGCAATCTAGTTTAGCTGCGCACTGGAGTGTTACAACATGAATACTAAAGAAGATGATGAAGATCCATGAAAAGTTAACATTCTAGAAACCGAAAGCTATCGCGAGGTTCAGGGGCCATTGATTGAAGATCCTGACATAACTGCATCAGTAAAGACAAAACAAGTAAACATTGGTACAGAGGCTAAACCTAAGTATGCAATGCTTGACGACTACTGGGATGATGCTACGGTGGATAAGGTCACTGAGTTACTCCGCAAGTACCAGGACTTATTCCCGACCAAGATCATGTATTTAAAGGGAATCATTGGTGATTTAGGGATGATGAAGATCACCTTAAAACTCAACGCAAAGCCAGTTAAGAAGAGGCCTTACCACTTGAATATGAAGTACAAGGAAAAGGTCTACGTAGAACTAGACAAAATGCTCATAGCTGGAATCATTGAGCAAGTGGAAGAATTTGACTGGGTAAGCCCTATGGTGGTACAGGAAAGGAAGTAGAAGGGCAAGATAAGAATATGTGTGGACCTCAGGAAATTGAATGACACTTGTCTGCATGGCCCATTCCCAACTCCGTTCACAAATGAAGTATTGGAAAATGTTGGCGGGAAAGAAGCATACTCTTTTACTGATGGGTTCTCAGGGTACCACCAGATCAAAATCGCGCCGGAAGATCGGAGTAAGGCAACCTTCGCGACTAAATGGGGCTAATTTCAATGCACTATTATGCCGTTCAGGTTGAAGAATGCGCCAACCATCTTTCCGCACATAGTCATTGTAGTATTCAAAGAATATATCCACAAATTCCTGGAAGTCTATTTGGATGATTGGACTGTATTTGGATTGGTTAAGCACCAAGTAGCGAGGTTACACTTGATGCTGGATGCTTTTCGATGACACCAAATCACGTTGAACCTCAATAAGTGTACGTTTCTTGTTCGCTTTGGAAACCTGTTGGGACATGTGGTATGCAAACAGGGACTAATGGTAGACCCCGTAAAGATTGCAGTAATTATGAATTTGGAAGCACCGTGAAGTGTCAAACAGCTGCGCGCTACCTTGGGACACACGGGGTACTACAGGAAGTTCATTAAAAGCTATGCCCAGATCACCGTGCTAATGGAGAAACTGTTGAAAAAGGATCTCACGTTTTGCTGGAATGATGATTGCATGAAGAGCCTGGATGTACTAAAAGAGAATTTGGCCTCCGTACCAATCCTAGTCTTCCCAAAATGGGATGTGGAGTTTCATGTCCATGTTGACGCGTCGTGTATAGCACTGGGAGTGGTTCTAACACAGGAGGGTGGAGAGGGACTGGATCAAGTCACAGGTTGTCTAAAGCAGAAAATAACTATTCCACCGCTGAACGCGAGGGGTTGGCTATGGTGTACGCGTTCCAAAAATATTGGCACTATTTTCTAGGAGGACCCTTCAAGATGTATACAGACCATTCCAAACTAAAGTACTTGGTCAATAAGCCTGTGTTGGGGGGGTGCATATGTAGGTGGCTCTTATTGTTCCAAGAATATGACTTTGAGGTCGTTGTGAAGCCTGGACACTTGAATGCGGGACCATATCACTTGTCATGAATTGAGATGGGAGAAGAACCCACTAGCTTGGAGGAAGGATTACTTGACACCCAGCTCTTTATTGTGCACGTAGCGGATGAACAATTTGAAGATATTATCCACTTTTTGATGACAGGAACTGTGCCGAAAGAATACTCTGTTAAGCAGAAGAAGGAACTGGTGGTGTGCGCGACAGATTTTTCTATCATTGCAGGGCACCTATATAAAATGGGCAATGCCGAGATACTGTGAAGGTATGTACCTGAATTCGCACGAATTCATATCCTCACGGAAGCGCATGGGGGTGTTGCAGGAGGACACTATGCAGGGTGAGCAACCGCACAAAAGATTCTCCGTGCAGGGTTGCAGTGGCCAACCCTTCATCAGGATTCAAAAGCACACTGTTAGGCCTATGATATATGTTAATGAACAGGTAAACCATCGCAGAGGGACAAGATGCCTTTGAATCCACAAATGAAGCTGCAGCCCTTCGAAAAATGGAAAATTGACTTTGTAGGACCTATCAAACCTCAAGGAAAGACGGGTGCGAGATACATTATCACTGCGACAGAGTACCTGACTCGTTGGGAAAAAGTGTATCCAGTCAAAGACTGCATGGATGCCATAGCTGCGAAGTTTTTGTTCGAACACGTATTGACTCGATTTTGATTTCTGAAAATCTTAATGAGTGATCACGGTACACATTTCCTGAATGAAATAATCAACACACTAACAGAAGAGTTTTAGGTGTATCATCAGAAAAGCACACCGTATCACCCACAAGCTAATGGGACAAAAGAAGCATTCAAAAAAATACTAGAGACTGCACTGGCCAAAGTATGAAACACACAACGGAGTGATTGGGACCTGTGCATACCTGCAGTACTATGGGCTTATAGGAAAACGTGCAAAAAATTGACGGTACAGACATCTTTCCAGTTGGTTCATGGCGTGGAAGTTGTCATGCTGATGGAGTATATTGTGTCTAGTTTGCGCATAACATCGCTCACAGGTATGACGAACCGCGACACTATGGAAGAGAGGCTCACACAGTTGGAAGAAATTGAAGAGGAATGCTTCCTGGTGGGCTTCCATCAACAGGTACAAAAGTAGCGTGAGAAGGCATCGCACGATTGCCATACTAAGTTGCAAACTTTCAAAGTAAATGATTTAGTGTTATTGTATGACAGTAAGTTTGATAAATTCTCGTGAAAGTTCAAAATGCATTGCCTGGGACCATACATTGTTAAGGAGGTCACTGACGGAGGCACGGTACAGCTGGTAAAGCTAAATGAAGAACCTTTCCTATGCAAACTGAATGGCAGTTGATTGAAGACCTACACAGGTGGCATGGTTATCTGACTAGCCAACATAAGCACAATCTTCACGCCCCAAGTAGTCGAACGAAGGTGCGGGACTATAAATGGATGTAGGGGATGTAGGAACAAATGCAGGGAAGTAGTTCTGACACCACGGTCTCAAAAAAATGCGTAAAAGAGATCCAACAGGTAGCCACCCAGTGCGTTTCCGACCTTGCAGCGGTTCGAATAGAGTTGGAGGGACTCCGTGCAAATATCTCCGCATCGATAGAGTGACTTGAGGGTTAGTCATGATGTTTGCATTGGGGGCCTATTGGGCATGGAATCCCCCCCAGGCATGTTTTGGGGCTTAAAGCCCAAGTTTTGACCAAGTCCATTGTAAAGACTCCGCGATTTGTGGGCGCGGAGCGCGAAGTCATAATAGAGTCACAAGGTTGTCCGCCCTTGTTTTTTTGTAATACAATGTCAACTTGAAAGATCCAACCATGGTCCATGGACCATGGGATTGTATAAATAGAGTGAGGCTCTAAGTGTATAAGAGAGCGAATAGCATAGAAGAATGATGAGTCTAAGAGATTGAGTTGAAGTGTAAAGTATGTCTTTGGGTCATAGAGTAGGAGAAGGATCTGTAGCTGAGTGCGCAGAGGCCTAGTAGTCCGCAACTAAGTGTGCAGACCCCTGCAACTGAGTGAACAGGGAAGGTCGAGTCTGTAGCCGTTGGAAACATCAATAAAGAGAAGTTTATCATATTTCTGTGTATCTTTTCCTATTAATGTATTATTGGGTACAAGTTGCAAGTGTACTATTTATTTGTACGCGAACTCATATGAATGTGCAATATAATTAAATTTAATGTAAGGCATCCATTTGCGCGAAGATAACTAACTGGTGTAGGAAGATAAGTAAGATCTCAGTTATGTCTTAGGGAAATAGTGTAGCGCACTACTCCAGCAGTGTGGAAGCCCCACAGATGCTGGTTAGGGTTGCGCGAAGGCAAGTATATTAGGGCAGGGAAGTGTGCGAAGTAACCTACGTGAAGGGACTAACAGTTGGACCAAATCAACCTCTCAGACATCTATAGGGTGCAAAAACCTAGTTCCATCAGAAAACCTATACTACTTCAGGTGAGACCTGAGTCTGCGCTCCATGGACTATTTCCAAAAGGGCCAGTAGTACAGGGATTTGTTTGACTAATTAACTCTGAACCTGGGTCAGGCCCCAACAAGCCAACATTAGTCATGTATATGTTCTCCCTAAGTTTTAGGGGTTCAATGTGAGTTTAAATTGAGTTGGAAATTAGATCACTCAGTTTACTGAGTTAAGTTCAATTAAATTAGTTCTAAATTGTTTTTGGAACTAATAGAGGACTAGCAGTCAGTTGGTGCACTAATGCATCCACTAGTGCTACTCCAGTTAACTGAAGATTCCCTCATGAGAAACTCATGCATGTCAGTTCATAGAAAGACCCAATTGAGACTAGAGTGTAGGGACAATGTAGTATCAGTGGTATTATTTACTAGAGTGTAAATATCATGCATGCATCAGAGATTGATCCTATGTTTGGATTGCGCAATTTTGGAAGCATGAATTCCCTTTAAATACATGTTATTCACCCTAGGAATTACGCAAGAGATTAGGGGTTGGAGAGCTGCATAATTGGCTAAGTGTTGGTCAAGAGATAGCATGTGAGCTGAGAAAGTTGAGCATACTTATGCGAAATTGTTCTAGTGAGAACAAGCTTTGTATCTTCACTCATATTTCTGATATATGCAATACAGGTAGCGGGGTTTTGAGCAGTGTCCTTCCCCATATACAGCTTGTGTTATGTGCCATTGATTTATCTTTTTCTTGTTCATATTGTTTTCATCGATCTTTTGGCTTTCATTGGTTGAAAGTAGAAGTAGATTCTTGTCCCGTGCTTTAGTACATTGAATGAGCTTGTGAATCTACAAGATTTTCTATAATTCTATAGTATTCTAAAATATATTTAGTTGAAGTATCATATTGTATCACCTATATAGTTGGTATTTAGTATTACAATATAGGTGAGATTCGTTTTTTTAATGTATTTTAGAATAGGAAATATTGCATAGGATTAATTTTCTAGTTTTATGTTAGTTGTATTATTAATTAATAAATTAATATGGTATTATAATATGTAATATCCTTGTATAGAATTACTAGAAGTAGTGGGAAGTTTGAATAGTACATTTAGAAATGTTATTTATAATAGTAAGATATAAATAATATAGTAATGTTAAGATAGTATAGTTAATAGTTAGATATATATAATATATATCAAATTCTATTAATTAGAATAATGTAGATAAATATATAAACAATATTTAAACCTATAATAAGATTTAACATAGGAAATATTAATTAGTATATATATATATATATATATATATATATATACATCTATTTATTAGTATTTAACATATTATTAGTACAATATCATTTAATATAGTATTATTAACATAGTTGCATAGGCATAATATAGGGCTAATATTAATATAGATTAATATCTAACATTACATTAGTATAATATCAATATTTGTGTAACATAGTTTGACTAACAATTAGTATTACCATGACCTAATACCGTATGGGTTAGTATAGTAGGATTAGGGTACATTAACACTTAGTTTAGGCTAGATTAATCTTAGGTCAGTCTTAGATGAATGGGTAGCTGGACCCAATATAACCGATCAAAACAACCATCCCAAATGGAAAAGGGTCTGATTTGGGGCCCTGATCGAGTGGTCTCCCTTGCATGTTGATGATGTCATTTTTTCCCCATCAACGGGGCCTTACATGGTGTTGCAAAAGATTGGTACTATGGCATACAAATTGGAGCTGCCTACAACTTCTCGAGTACACCCAGGTTTCCATGTTTCATGTTTAAACAAGGTTATAGGTGACAAATTCTCAATTCAAACAATATGGCTAGAAATTGATGAGGAAGGAAAAATCATATTAGAGCTTGAAGTAGTCACAGAAGCAAGAACCCGAAATCTACGAAATCGATCAATTTCAAAGTATCTCATTAAGTGGAAGAACTTACCTACTGAAGATTCCACATGGGAGGATGATAATTTTATAAAGAAACATCCAAAACTACTCAAGCATTGAGGAAAACAATTTTTTTGAAGGAGAGAAGCATGTTAGATGCCTATAATAATAGTGTAGCCCCATATAGTTATTGTTGTGCCCCATGTAGCCCCCATATTATTATTGTTGTGCCCCATAAAAGCCCACTATTGTTATTGTTGTGCCCTTATATTATTATTGTTATGTCGGCCCTGATTATGTTATGACCCTTTAGAATCTTATATATACCAAGAAGGTCTTGTCATTTATATCATCCAAGAATTGTTCATTTATGTGATGTAAAAGGAGGTTTCCTCCTCGAAGAGGCTTATTTTCAAGTTGTTGATCTATCTTTTCTTTTGTTTTGTGATCTAGTTGCATAACATAAATAGTTGTACAAATCACATGGAGGCCATGTTAATCACTTGCAATATTAAGGAAAATGTACATGCATAAACTCGTTTGAATCCTCTTTTCCTATAATTTCTTTTGATTTTTGCATTTTTAGTTTTCATCAGGTTATAGGTCTAAATTTTCTACATTATGTATCCTGCAAAATATAGCTTCCATTTTCATTCTTACAACTTAGTTAGATAAACTAGATTGTTAAAGGGTTTAAAAAGAACCAAGTTTCTTTTCCTTAAAATGTGGATGGCTACTTAAAAGCACATGAATTTGTAGTTAGATTTTTATAATTAATCATTTTTATTTTTGGGACTAGAAGTGAGCCTTTGTTATCCAAGTATGCTCTCTATATTTCATGTCAAGTGATATTGGTATACTAGAAAAGTGTCAATGCCCCTTAATCTGTCTTTCTAATTTCAAAAACACACTTCGGATTTTAATTAATTGGAAAGTAATGCACTCATACATGTGCACATACTCTTTATTTTGTAAGGTTTTAACATACATTTAGAGCTTAGTTAAGAGGAAAGTAACAAATCACATGATGTCCACATGATTCTATTTTTCTCACATGTGTGTTTTACACAAACAATTGCACACACAATCACCTACACACTAAAAGTTCCAAAGTTCATCCTCTATTGAGTATGCTCCTATCCCAATTCCCATAAGTTCCCTAAAAGGATAAAAAAAACCATGGTGTTCCAAAAAATCTTTTAGCACACCCTTAAGTGAATGAAGTAGTTCATTACCTTGGTTCTATACTTATACAATTAACTCTTAATTAACCATCTAAAATTCATGATCATAAGGTAACAAAATAACACTTTATTTCAAGCTAGGATCATAGGGGTAGGCATCCAAATAATTCACCTTGATTTTTTTCATCTCAATCATAGAAGTTGAATTTTAGGGTGTTTTAAATCCTTCACAAACAATGTGCACAAATACAAGGTAGGTAGATACCTATGAAGGGGCCAAATCTTAGGTCCGAGATCCTAAGAGCCTCCTTGAACCACCCAGAACTCATGATCCCTCTTGATCTATGAATGATACCCAAAAGTTGAGAATCCCATACCCACACTAGATGAAGGTAACTTATTAGCCAACACATAAGTAATTACCCTAAGCATGTTGAAAAGTGCAGCAAGGAATTCTCAATTTGATTTTGCCTTGATTAAATTGGGAAAAATTGAATTTACACATTAGCAAACAACTTGGATGTAGTTAACTTGTGTGACATGGCTTGTGTCACCCAATTTACTCAATAAATTTGAGTTGGAGGAGTTAGAGTTTAGTTAAGCATGCGTGATTGCTAATTTGTAGCAATCAAGGTCAATTATTTCAAGTTGTTTTCAATTAAACTAGTTCCAACTTTTGGAGGAACTAGTGGAAGGTCAATTGTGTAGTGAGACTTCGGTCTAACTTAGTGTTCATTCAGTTAACTTATCAATCAACCCAAAATAGCTAGTGCATGAAGAGAATTTGAGTTCCCCAGTTGTGGTGGAGATTCCTAGCTAGTGTGACATCAGTTGTAGACTAGTCTTGATTATGCAGGTGTTGCATGCAGTAAGATGATCAAACTTGGGAATTGAGCAATCAATTTGAGGAATTTCCTAAATAACACAGGCCTAATTTCTCAAGTAATTGTGCAAGGATATAGGGGCTCAAGAAAAGGAAGAAATTGAATACGTCTAGGTCAGAGCTTCTTAGTGAGTAGAGAGATAGGTTATTTACTTGTAGGTTTTACTCAATTAAGCAAAGAAATTGTAATACATATCTATTCGTCAGATTAATGAAAGCAGACAAAGGGGTTTTTAGCATATTGCTTTCCCCTGGAAAAATATCGTGTGCATGTGTGTTATTTCTCATTGCATGTTTGTGATTGATGTTCTAAATTGTGAATTGAATTCCACATAGTTGTAGAGTAGGTTTATGTGTTATGATTTTTATTAAAATTTCATGAGCAGTTGCAAATATACATTACAATTTCTAAAAGGCAGTGCTTCTAGATGCAACCACACCTAGATCATCTCCCATTTTTATTTCTTGTTTTCAAGGTGCGGGATATCAACTTATTGAAATAGAGAAAGACAAGTGAAATGTTGAGGAGCTACTAGGAAATGTTTATAGCCTCTTTAAAACATGCCCCTAATACCCCTAAGATAACTGATCCTTTATCCCTTTACTAGTTTCTTCTAGTGGAATTAGTCCCTATTGTCAAAACTCTTAGAAGGCCCAATTACATAATTGCGTGGCAAGGGATTCTAGCTATTTAGGCTTGTTGTTCTCAATTTTTCTAACACCCTCATGTCAAAATATCCATTTCTAAAAAACATCTACGATTTATAAATAACTTATCATTCCCCTTACATTCACATTTTGTATCATCGAATCAATTAGAAAAAATCACCATTCAATATTGTTTTGATTAGACAATTGTTTAATAAAAACACAAGTTAAAAAATCATTTTTCATACAACCAATCATAGCAAGTTTAGAACCATATGGGATCCTTTGGAACCCTAGTGTTCTTGATGTGTGCGTCTTCTCCCATTGGTGTTGGAAATCATTCTTGGTCTCACAACTTAACTATACAGATCTACACTTACACATTCAAGAGTGAATGCAAATTACTTGGATTTACCCTAACTCACGTTTACTATTAGAATTCACCCTAATGTGCGTTACTATTAGACACCTTTTCTTCATTTTTAATGTATCTATTTGAGAACTAAGTGTAATTAAGAGGCTAGTCCTGAAATTTTCCAATAAATTCCTAATTCTAGCCTAGTTACACTTCCTATAGCTAATTTAGTGACTTTAGAGAGAACATATCTTCATCCTCTATTAGCTTTAGCTTTACCTCTTGAGAATTTCCTACACAACTTAGAAATTTGCTCAAATAGTAGCTAATAAATCTCTTATTCCCATGGGGTTCAATATATATATGAATTTTTCTCAATCAAATGTTATAAATATTATACATATAGTTCCATGATTTAATGCACTTTGTTTAGATTTTTTCAAATTCTATGAAAATATTTCTAAATAATATTCTAGAGTGAATGCAGATCTAGCATGATCTACAATTCCACATTCAAGAGTGAATGTAGATTACTTGAATAAGTTATCTTAGTAGCATAGTTGTTAGGCTTCACCCTAACTTGCACTACTATTAGACACATTTTCTTTGTTTTTTAATGTATATATTTGAGAACTAAGTGTAATTAAGAGGCTAGTCTTGAAATTTTCCAATAAATTCCTAATTCTAACCTAGTTACACTTCCCATAGCTAATTTAGCGACTTTAGAGGGAGAATCGCTTCATCCTCTATTAGCTTTAGCTTTACCTCTTGATCATTTCCTACACAAATTAGAAATTTTCTCAAATAGTAAATAAGAAATATCTCTTGATCCCATGGGGTTCAATACATATATGAATTTTTCTAAATCACCTTTTAGAAATATTGTACATATAGTGCCATGATTTAATGCACTTTGTTTATATTTTTACAAATTCTATTAAAATATTTCTAATAATATTTTAGAATTTCATTATCTTGTTGTGCCATTCTCAAATTATCTTCTTTTTTATCTCTTGGCCTACAATATGGTTGATATTTTTTAAGAAATATTTTTCACATATCATCCCAATATGCAAGAGCGTGTTCTAATAACCTCATGAACCATTTTAAAGAAAATAATTTCAAAGTAGCAAGAAATAAATGAAGTTTTTTTGTATTATCTATGTAACCACAAGTACAACATAAAATATCGAATTCAAAGAGAAAAGCTTCAAGGCCATCATTTACCATACCATAAAAATTTGGTAAAATTGATAATGGAATATTTTTCATTTTGACTTCACTGCCACAAATTTCAGGTATGTTGAGAGTGGGAAACCCAAAGATTACTTCATTTTCCACTTCCTTTCTCTCTCTCTCTCCCTGCTCTTTCTTTGGATCTTTCCACATTGTATTCTCTTTCCTCATTAATACCATATTATCTTCCCAAAGAACCCAAAATTATTTAGTCCACTTATCTAGGATATCCTCTATTATTTCAATGGATATAGTTGATTTCATGCATGTGTCTCTTGATTTATATACAACAACTAATTCTTCATGTTCCACTTGAGATTCTACATTTAAATTATTAGTGAGGGGATTTATCTCAACTGGAGTGGTTTCTCTTTCTATTCTAACAAAACTACCTTTACTAACCCTAGGTATAATTAATCTACGCATGCAATACATACATGCAGAGGATTTCTAGAGATTGACTAAAGTGCATGCACAAGTTTACCTTTGATCTTACCACCTTCACTCCTCCTTGTATTAAAATATTTGTACTAAAGGAATTAAACAAAAAAATTGACTAATTTTTTTGTGAAATAAAAAAAAACCTAATTTCTAAAACTAATTCTTTTAAAACTTCCCAACAATGGTGCCAAAATGTTTAGAAACTTATTAGATAAGTTTTAGACATTTAATTTATCAACTGAAGTTTGTTAGATTGTGAAGTGAAAACATAGTATGTGTAGAATTAGTTTCCTAATTAATTAAATTACTAACTTTATAAGCTATTCTACTTGTAGAGTTGATTATGAAGAGATTGGTATCCAAGGACCAACTACTATTTTGTTTTAAATTGTGGAAATGCATGTTTCAAATACATTTGGAAAATATAATATGTAATACGAACTCAACTTAAAATCAATTAGGATTCTAGAACAATGAAGGAAATTATTCAAATGTAAATCATTAAATGGAAATAAATAAATAAACAAAAGTCCTAATCTACTGCAAAAGGAAATCAAACTTAAACCTACTTCAAAATTTTGAGCAGAATTAAATAAAGCCGTCTAATCAAGATTTATCATAGTTTCAATAGTAGAAACATAGGCCATATGGTTGAACATCCAATTTTTTTTTTGAAAGGTGACTCTTATGATAGTTCTTTGTCAACTGCTTGAGCCAATAACGAGAAAATATTATATAAACGATTATAAACCATATTATGAATACAAAACAAAGCATTTAATTTAAATTTGAACTAAGAAAATATGAAAGAATAAAACTCATAGAAAGAAATACAACATGGACCAAATAAGTGGGCCCTCCAAATATGATGCACATTGTAGGAATACCTACAATATTAAGGAAATGCTACTTTGTAAAAAATGAATTTAGTACCAAGTGTAAAATATGTTACAAATAGATAGGTTGTCATTATTGTTCTATTTATATTATCCCACTTCGTATCCCTTGATACATACATACATATATCTATATTTATTACAAACTTATAAAAATGAACCCCTAGAATAATGCATTATACACCTGACATATAGATCTATTACTAAATTGGAAAATTCAAAGTAGGCGATGGTTAATTTCTTGGTTTTGATCCAATTCCTCAAAATTAGATCAAATCGTGATCTTAACAATCTCTAATATGTGTGGTTTCCTCCATAGTTTCCATGTTTACTCAATATTGATTGAAGGTTCTCAAACATCTTGAGGGGAATCCAATGGGAACTCACCCATACTATGAACCCCACAAGAACTAACTAGGTGGTATTTTTGGTCATGAACAATTGTAATTATCCAAATAAACAATGATTTACTAAAACTTGTAAATTCTTGTAATTATTGGTAAATAAATGAACTTTTAACAAATTTTAACTTGTCAAACTGAAAATCAAAAATAAAAGCAACTCAGTACCTTGTGTTCCTTTTTATCGTTCAGTATTGAAAGATTTGACAAGAATGAATATGATTGAGGTCAAATAAGGAGAAAAATGGGTCAAAATGGCTAGATTTTTAATGTAAATGGAAACAAAACATCAATAGCTACAAGATAAAGTTTAATAAGGCTATTGCATATTCTTGCATAAAGAAAAGGGATGTGAAGTGTATTTCTAAAGAGAACAAGGATGTAATAAGGTGATGTGTGGATCATGGATGGGTGAAGTATCTTTGTGGGATAGTGTATATATGCTCGAAAAGAGTTGTAATCCAAAACCAATGACATCTACATAAAAGTACATAGAGTAGGATATCCACTTGCCATATTAGAGTGTTGTACCAAAATCATGGTAAAGGTGTAGAGAGTAAAGTGGATGACATAATGAAAGATTCATTCACTCTAAAGTATGCCAATGGAGAAATAATGGGGCGCATTGTGTGTTGATTGGTTCTATAAGGATACAATAAGGCTTCAAATAAACCTATCTTGTATACTGAATAATATTTCAAAATGGGGAAAGTTTAAGGAAATATTTAAGTAGTGGAAAGAGGTGTAATAATATGGATGCTGAGGTAGTTATAATATACAATAAAACCCAATGACTAGTGATAGAAATGGATGAGAATTGCTAATGCATGTAGAGAGTGCTAAGTGCATTCCATGTGTTCAAATGGATGGAAATCCCAGGAAGGATATAAGAAAATTAATGATTTCCATGATGGAAATATTAAAAAGTCCTATGTGTGGTGAAGTAAAATTATGAGTGTGGACACAAATAATTCCTCTAGCCTGATAATGGGTCTAGCCACAACCGATACATTCTATGGAAGATTTCCTTAGGTTAGAACCAATTAAGAGGGCATACCTCTTAGTATGATTATCCTGTTTGATGATGACCTCGCTTTCTCACTCCAGCTATCTCTCGTTTCCTTATTCGAACACCTAAAACAAGTAAACAACATAAAACAACAACTGTGATAATAGACAAATTGTAATTCAATCTACTTAACAAGTCAAGAAAGATTAAGCCATAAACATGTAAGATGACACATCATGTAGGAAATCAATCGATAGTTTCATATATATTGAATCAAGAAGAGATTACAACCAATGTCTTGACGTTGCCATTCTCCTCCGACAAAAACAAGTTCCCACAAACTTCTGTTAGCATTCCATGATGGCCTCAACAATGATAGTTTTAAGGCTCTTCCATTTAGGCTTCACACTAAACCAAATTCAAACTTGTCCCTCACACAACTAGAGAGCTACAACTATGAATAGCTTGCTGTTCACACCAAACTTAATTATCACTAGCACACCAACCTTAACACTAGCTTGTGCTTGGGAAAAAGGGAGGTTTATATAAAATGAATGGATGGGAGATGGATCTTCTTCTCATGGGAGAAGGTATTATCTCTTGAGGTAGTTCCATCCTTATAGGGGAAAGGAGGCCAAACTAACATCTTCGACCCCATCCAGCCAAACCATTTACTAGACTTCTGTTATGAAGCTTCTAGAGTTGGAAGCTTCAAAACCTTATTTAAAAACTTTTCATAAGAGGATCAACACGACCGGAACGAAGCTCAGTCACTCTAGTCAGTGCTAGGGACAATGCTAACCCCTGTATATCAGCGTGATGAGGACAAGGGTCATTAGCGTCAGTATTGTAAACTAGGAAAAAAAAATATTTTGGGGAAATGGTGCAAAAGGGAATTGTTCTATTCATGAAGAGGGACACAATGCGAGTTTCTTAATGAAGGGAAAGCATGCAGGGTTCACTATAGAGGTCCACCAGGATTAAGGAATAGGGAGTATAGGGATAGTGACAAAATTTTGTGTAACAGATGCCCCCTAAAGCGTGAAGGCTAAACTAGAGTGAGGGATGAAATGCTTTATGAATCAATGCGGGGAACCAGAGTCTGTCATCGGAAAACCTGCAAGCAAGTACATATACATATACATAACTGAAAACTCTGTCAAATGATACATGAATCATGGTATGGATGCAACCACCTAGAGAATGATCATGTAAATGGATCCAGGTATGGGTGCAACCATCCTATAAAGAGGATCATATCGAAACCAAGGTATGGTCGCAGCCATCCAAAAATGAGAAGGATCACATATGATAACTCATGGTATGGTCGTAACCATCCATCTGAGAGAGACATGTATATCAACATAATCATGTCACACTGCTTCGCAACTTGGACATTTGTAATCTGAGCACAGGGTCTTGCGCTCCAACACGGCCCGATCAAAGTACAAATTCTAACATGTGAATAGATGTGTTGATGCTGAACATGCTAGAAAGTCACTTGATTACCAGTCAATGATGTAAACTATTAACAAGCACGAGAGAAACCACCAATAATGACAATGGTCCTCGATGTAATATCAGCACAATCCAAAAAATGTGAATAGAGGAACTGAAGTCGAACACCCATGAAATCACTCGATTGAAAACCAATGATGTGAACTTGTTGTCGAGTGTGAATAACTTGCCATTAGGGCATGCAAGCTCTAAGGCTCTGAAAGGGAGTCTCTCGGTCAACTTCTCGGATAATGATTTGAAGTTGACAGGAAGCGACCATGTTGAAGGAGGGCCATAATGTATCCCCCATCATCGAAATGAGACAAAAGAATGAAAAATGATTTTGGATGATACAGAGAATTAGAGGTAAGTGTAACTGCAAAAGGACAACTCTTGAACATATCAGCGACACAACTGAAAGTTTAGAAGTTTTTGGATCCATAGGATTGGTGGTCATGACAACGTTGTAGTGATCAAATGGAAGGCAAAAATGAATGGCCCAACCCAGGAAGGTCAATGATATAAAGGAGGATATCCCAACCCGACACGAAGCAGAAAGTGTCATGTTCAAGAGTGAGCTATTGAAACAAATGATTAGATTTCCAAATTCCCCCCCCACCATTTCTGACAGGTACCCCAATTATTTTTTAATCGCAAGCTTGAAGGGTATAGCATATGCTTGGAATGTAAGTTAATTCTTTGGACGAATCCAACCTAGTAAGTTTAATGAGCCCTAGGAAGGAGGAGCTCATGTTTGTCATGGTGACGAATCTGATGTCGTTTAATACTTTAACGAGTTGGAAAAGGTGCAAATTGGTATATTTTTCATGTTTAGAGAGTTTGAAAAAGACACAGAAAAGAAAACTCCACATGGTCCCTTTTCCTACATTTGTGTCTCTTGAGCCCAAAAAGGTAGAAAATGATACTCGAGAGAACCACTTGATCATTTCAGTCAAGGAGTAACTTTTTCATAAATAGTGCATCTCAGCCCGAAAAAGGGGTAAACTTGTACTGGGCGCACAATGTTTCATATCCATTAATGAGTTCGAAATGACAAGGGCTTGGCTATATTTTCGCTTTTAAAGGGTCGGAAAAGAGCTTCAAAGCAGACCCCCCATTTTATTCTCTTTTACGAGTCAAAATGGAAAAATAGTCAACAATCTTTTCATATGAGTTTTACGAGTCAAGAAAAGAGCTGAAACGTGACTCGACATCATCGTCGAACATCCATCACCTGTCACTATGCAAAAAGGTAAAGTGCATTATCTAATTTTTGAGGAAAAATAGGTCAAAATATTTACAAAACCTAATTTTTCATTAAAAACTAAATAAAAGGGAGGAAAAGTAAATATTTTCTACCATTTATTATTTTACCTTGCTGTGAAAGACTTTTTACTTACTTTTTCCCTAATTGTTCCGGAGCAGATTGCGGGAGATTAGAGGGGTCATTTGCTGAGTTGCCATTTACAGGTAAGATTCAAAGCCCTAAGCATCATTTTCATACCATTTATTCCTATTTTTAACCATTTTTGGGATTTTTGAGGGAGGATTTGTCAAAGGCTTTTCGCCCTCGGTTGGTGCAACTTCCGAGAACGGAATCACGCTGGTTGAGGGTAATTAAAAGGGCTTATCACGCCGTCAGTGCAACTATTTTTAAAAAGGGCGCGCCGACATTGTGAATAGGGAAAAAACCAATTTCCCCTCAAAACCACCATTGGAATTTGAAATTTAGGGGTCAAAAATGATTATTGACTTAAATCTATGGTTTTTGCAGGAAATAATCGTTGAGAATGGTAGACTGGAAAGAACATGAGCATGAGGATTTGGACACCCAAGGACTGAATGATCCAAATTTCCTAAACTCTTTGAGGGATTGTGGGCTCCTAAAATTCTTTCCCACGCCAGGGATGTGGGCCCAACTTGAGTTGCTTCGGTACTTGATTAGTCTTTGGGACATAAATCGGGAAATATTCTTCATTGGTGACCAAGAGCTAGAGTTAGAAACTTCAGATAGAAGCCGAATAGACCAAAGTAGTCCAAGAGACCTTGGGATCTGAAACCCAAGAGTCACATAATGTACTATAAATGTAAATATCTTGTTAATAAAAAAATGTATTGCATGTTTTATCTTTCATATTGTCTTTGCTGTCCATGTGTGTTTAACATGGTATCAGAGCAGGCGTATTCCTGCCCTGCATAATTATTTTTGAGCCATTTGTTTTATGGCCCTTATCTGTATGTGCAAATCATTTCATGAATATTTTCTCATGAATATTTCTTCAGCTCAATTTTAGCTGCAACCTGATTATAGTGCTGCTGGTGTCTGTTGTCCATAAAATTTGCTGCCCCTCTGTCTGACTGTTCAGATCTCCGACTGTCATAAACGTTTCAAAAAGGGCATTTTTTGCACCTGCACTTTCATTGATTATTCTGTGCTCAGATCTGAAATAATCTGCCTCTGCCTTATTCCAGCACTGCCTCATAACGCATCTGTCCATTCTCAGAAGCGCTGTACGTTAAATTTCTTCATGAATAGCGCTGGTTCATGACTGACAATGCTGAGTGGTGAATCTGCGTTGAAATGGTACTTGAAACGCTGACATGTTGAATGATGAGCCGTTTTGATGAATGCCCAAAATCCGCTCCTGTTGAATGCGTTACGTCCAAAGTTGAATGCGTTGAATGTTGAATGAGCTGGTCGAAAGTTAAACATTATACCATACCTTGAATTTTGTGAATAGCCGTAATACGCCAGAGCGCATATCTAAAATTAGTTTTATATAGTGTAACTCCTGTCAGATTTCTTTGCCATATTTTCTGCCCTCTGCGGGATAATCTGGTGTAACGCTTGGTGTACCTCCCCTTACATTAAATTGAATGAACACTCAGTTTTTTAGCGTTGAAGGATTGTTCTCAGTGCCTTTGAAGGACTGTGCTTTGTGTCGTGGAAGGACTGTGCTCGATGTGCGTTGGTGTTGTTCTTACCAGTGTTGAAATACAAAACTTCATTGACTGAGTGCGTTGTATACTCCGTTAGAAAACTGGTTATCAGTGTATGGCGAGTGTATTGGCATCGGTTGATGGTATTTACTTGGTTGATGGTATTTACTTATTATATGTGACTGGTGTTGAACATTGTGCAATAAAAACCGCTCCAGTGCCTGAAGCATACCACCAAACCCAGTAATCCCACTCCACTGTGTCGTTGTGTTGTTGTATGCGATACTACAAGCCTGACATAAGCCTGAATCCATCATTGCAATCATGCCCCTGTTACTGCTTGGAGATGTTGAACGCGTGAGAGTGCCCAAGGTTTGCTGCCTAGATGAGTTGTGGTGGAGTGAGCGTGGAATGGAGGTGCATTAAAGTCGCAGGCGACCTCCCTACAAGAATGGTATGCCAATATTTAATGGCTGTCTATGTTATGAATATGCTGGAGTGTTGGTGTGACTGTGTCGTATGGTCTACGTTCTAAACAACGTTTTACATAAGATGTATTGAAATTTGATATTTTTATATATAATGTGTTCCGACTTCGCTGTGGTATCTACTGTAAAGTACCGCCTTTGATTTTCATGATGCTGGGTTGAAGTTTGAGTTGTATGAATAAGCATTTGTAATGGTTAAAAATTACATGTTGGTTGACTCCAAGCTAGAGGCGACCCCTGAACGTTGAACACGTTGCTGGAACCACCCATCGTCTTTCTCTTCACACCGGGTTATTCCATACATTCCATGTATTTCAACATTGTCCATACGATACGTTGAATCCTCCACGCCTACTATAAAACATTGCGCCATCGCTTCCTCCTCGCACAGATATAATACATCGCATACCCCCGCATCTCTTAAACCTTGTTATATATTATAACATACACATACCAACGTGAGTCGGTCTTCTTATCAATTGCAGCCTTACGGCCCTGACTACCCTATGTCACACTCGCAGTCACGACATGAGCCACTCTCTCTCCACAAACTTCAATACCATTGTTAACTATGCCGCTCCTACCACCGGTTCTCAAACATATATCTGACCCCGGCGAGGTGGTTGTTTGAATCTGCACATATCACAGTGGAACAACTATTGTATCATATACCTGAAAGCAACACAGGCAGTAATGTCGCACGCGGCTTGGTAATCTACCGTTTCACATCCGGTAAATCAGATTTGGTGTCGATTGAGGAAACTGAGGCTGGAATGAAGCGTTGAACTTCCGTTGATCTTGAATCGTTTGATATGCCACAAGAGTCTGAATTGTGAAACATGATATCAGAAAGATTGTCCATAATACACTTGGTTCATATTAACGTTGTCCGTTAGCTGTATTGTAGCGGGAGACTGCGGAAGATCGTACGTTCGAATCTCAGCAACATCAACGACATCGACTCGGTCGTATAGAAGGTGTTATCACAAAATCAAGCACTGAAGGCTGCCAATCAGCAAGATTCTGTGTAACTATTTCAAACCAGGCTTTGGACTAAGGCTTAGCCTCCTTAGTCTAAGAGGGCTCTCTCACAGATTATGAATATTGACTAATGACAAGAAAAGATGGCTAACTCTTATAAGACACATGAAAAATAAGCTGGCTGGACAACATTGAATTGATTCCCATTGGGCTTATGGAGTCTCTCATATCTCAGCAAACAAAAACACTATCTTTTCATAGAAATCAGGGCACTTTACATCTATATGTTCAAACATAACTTTGAAACCACAGTTTGCCAAGGCATACAGGAAGTCAGAGCATGATTCATGAGTTCTGAGTGATTATGCATTAACAAAACTGTAAAAGAACCTTAAAGAAAGAATACCATCACACATTTGAACAAGAAGATCCATTGTGAATCCTGAGAAGAAAACACAGTCATTTGCATTACTGAAATTTGTTTATACATAAACCAAAAACAGTCTTCTCCAAAACATCCAACCTTTTGTCTATTTCTGTTTCAGCTATTTGTAAAGTTCTTCTACCTGACTCAGATTCCTCTGAGGGGAACTCGAAGTGCCTTTCTAATGACACCTATTCACCTTTAAACTAACTAATAAAAGCCACTTACTACTAACTGACAACTCTAGAAATCTAAAACAATTAGGATTCTAATTCTACATCATGCTGGACATAGCATTTATTACAATCAAGATTCATTCTCTGCCAAGTGGATTACTATAGCTGTATCTTTGATGGCTTTAATTACAATGAACTTCGTTCTTTGACATCTGCTCTCCTTCTGGCGGTGGCTGTGATGGATGTTTGTAACTGCTTACTGGACTTTGATGTTGCACTTTCTCCATTGCCCCTGAAAAATAGAAAACTGTCCTTGTTTATCGGCCTTTGGTTTTCCTCAAAGATATTCGAATCCAATGAACTATGCCTTTCATCTTTGATTATTCGGAACATATCAGAATGCCACGTCCTTGATCTGCTGTCCACCTTTGCCATGTCAGATTTTTAGCATTAAAGAAAAATATATCAGGGCCTTTTTCCGTATAATGTTCCAGACTTCATGACAAGATCTATAAACACAATTCAAATAAAGATTTGTTGTTGTCTTCAGTATCAGAAGATCTGCCCTGTTGTGACTATATGAAAACTGTAAAGTCAATTGTATGGGTGTTTCTCCAGATAGAATTCTTTTTATCTTTGCTAATCTTTCTGTGTAAGCTGCCTCTTTTATGTTTGTTAGATTGGTTTTCCCATTGCTAGTATGCACAGTATCAACCATGCTTTTATCTTCCATGTGGACATCCTCAGATGTGTCCATTGCAACAAAGATGTCAGGAGAAGCAATGGTACCAATTTCAGGAGCATTTAACTTTCAGAAGGAAAGCCTGATACTCGTTCTCCATCATAATATTCATCATCTCGCTGGATCTGTCTGTCTTGAGTATGCTGGTCCTGCACTGATTCTTTTAAATCTGTTCTTGAAAGGACCGATGATTTGTGGCCATTAGGTTTTAAACGAGACCTCTGCATTACAAGTATTGTGCCCTGATATAAATATAAGTCCAAAACTTAGGTACCATCTGTAGCATCTAAATTTATGTTCCTGCAATGCAAATCAACACCATCAAACTGTCAAGCAAATCTCAGAATTACTCTTGATTAGTAATATCTCAACCTTTGGAAGCAACAACATTTTGACCTCTCAGAATGGCTCTGCTCACATATCTTTGCAATCCAAGTCCAGGTCAACGAATATTGAATTACTGTTGCTAATCCAATCTTGCTGTCACAGAGCACTATGATGGAAGCACGAGATCTGATTCATGACATGCTTCATATCACAGACCAATCATTGTATCTCTGTCACTGTTAATGTGTAGAAAATTCAGAAGCTACAGGTTGACAAGCATTTGATTGATGCAAATGTAATAATGAGTTCTCAAAACATGTCCATATGTTTTTCACGCGAACCTAACACACAATGCATAAACCGCCTCACAAGCCAGAACTTCATCCAACTCAACATTTAGAGACATCCTTTAAGAATATCGATTGCATTATACTGCTGAAGAGAGTGTTCATCCGTCATCACATTACTGTCAAGGCTGTCTTGCTATTCAGATTCTTTTATGTTCTATGAACTGTTTTAAAATTATATGACAGCCCATCCTGGTAGCCATGTGAAGAGGGCGGAATTCATATCCGTTCTTTGTTTTGATAGAAACCTCAGCATTCGCACCAGCATCTAAAAGTGCACCAACTGCCCCTGAGTTGCGGCAAAGAACTGTATGACAAATAAGAGTTCTCCCTCGATGTTCACTATCTGGGCATATGTATTCAAGCAACATTTTTAGGATTTCTTCCTTTGCTTCATAATATTCAACAGCACACCATGCTTCATTATATGGCTCTGCTAGACATGCCCCAACACGCAACTCTTCACCAGAGTTTGTATCCCATGAATTTACATCCACTCCATTCTTGATTAAAATAGAAACAATCTCCACAAAACCTCGGCAGCTGGCATACACCAACGCATGTGCAGCTGCTTCTATAAGACCCTGAGAGATAACAGCGCATTCGTTCTCAGATTGAACTACCTGCCTCTCTCTTCATCTGCCAACCAGTCTTATAATCACCTCTATCATGCATGAACTTGCAAACATCCCCATAGCCACAATAACCAGTCTCCCTGTAGTCCTTACAGATGTCGGGCTGATAATCAAATCTTATAGAAGACCTGATATGAGTAGAAGCCCTAAGAGGCCCTTGCGCACCGCCAGCTTTTTCTTCGGAAACTGTGTGTTCTTTTTTAACCTGCTTTGTGATCGGCATAACCGTGAATACCTTTATAAGGTTATTTATCGCCCGGATTATTACCCTTGAGTGACTCCTCGCCTTGCTTAAGCACCCGCTCTCGGATGGCCCTCGCATCTTTGGTAAACTCTATTTGATTTGTCAAAGGGCACTGCATCTCTGTCCAACTGATTTGGGTCATTGCTGCACCGGCAATACTTTCTGCAGATACAACACCCAATTCATTCTTAGCTGTAGAGGGGTAATACGCCCGTGCATCACCAAGAGAGAGAACTTCCGCTCAGATTATATCCCCAAGGCGAAATGATGTGTACATATCAACCTCAGTAATTAGTTCTGGACGGGTAGTTTGTTGAAGCGCACATAACGAAACATTCTTTCCATGACCAGAACAACCTACTAGTTCATAGTTGCTTTGTTTCGCAACACCTGTTGCGTTAAGGTCTTTATTTAATCGAACTGGCATCCCCTGCTTCCGCAACTGATGTATCTGTATTCCGCTCCTGTCCTAGCTTCCTCATTTAAGTTTGAAGTCTGAGCTTGAGCAGGGGTACCCGTCTCTTCATCATACATATGGATGTCTTGGTTGATGAACGATGCTTGCAGAATCTTTACAACTTCGATTGAAACATAAAGCGAAATAGGGATCAGGTACCCATAGAGTATCAATGCTGTGACCGAATGATAAAAGCCTGAGACCGCAACTCTCTGTTTGGCGGTGATTATTTTTTCTTGCCAGCTGTCATCTGTACACATATCTTCTTCTTCTCCTTATCTAAATCTCTGAACTGCAATGATTGCCGGTAACCACTGAAGCAAGTTGTTGAGAGAAGCTAGGCTTGCCATCCAACATCTGTGCAAGCAGACCAACGTACCCTGCCTCCCCTAATGCTCTCTTTATTTCATCTGTCTGTGATAGATTACAGATGGCCGAGGCTGCCAACTCTTGAATTGCAGAAGATCCATTTTTGAGGAGAACTATGAGCTGCTTAACAAATCCAGAGGACCTCAAAAGGTTTCTAGAGAATATGGATTGCGAGAGGCTGTGGATTCGAACAAATCCCCAATTTCGTAGCGCAGCCAGTGCAAAATATGAATTATGCGCTACGAAATCACTTAAAGCATGTTGCGCTGCGAAACTGCTAAAGGGATCTATGCGCTGCGGAAACACTTTGTCCTTAAGCTAGTCTGAGCAATTTTGGCAACAAAATTTTCAGTGATAACAGTGGCTCCACATGGGATAGTGTGCCCTTGTGGTACACTAAGAACTCGTATGTCCAGTGCCTTATCCATTTATGACAAACATAAATTTGCTTGACAAGCATGACTGAAGGAGAAAGAAATCTACATCTACTGAAAAATGCTCAGTTGACCTTGAGCTTATTCGCATTTACCTACCTACCTACCCTAATAATTTCAACTTCTTTCTGCTCAATCAATGTGAAATTTCCAATGTAGCCAATCATTTATCTTATCTGACATTTGAGTCCTTTGGCTATGCTTGAAATAACAATAAACCAGATACTGAAGTAACCAAGGCAGCATGAGGTGTAACTGTTCTTCAACATGAAAATATAACTGGAAGCCTGAACAGTAAATCTTTTCCATGTATTCAACTATAGGGTCAAAAAACACATGGTTAGTTTGCTGATTCTCATAACATTCTATATCTTCAAACAACTTATCCTCAGCCACACCAAATTTATTTGATATGCTATCCAACTGCCTTTCTGAATGTTGCTCACAAACAATGTAATTTTCCTCACTATTATGATTATTATTCGAAGTAAGCTGCCGCAAGGAATTACAAAACTGAACAAGCTTTTCCTCTGCCTGAGGGTCGTAAAAGCTCTCTTCCAATACTTCTTCTTGCTGTTTGCAATCGATTTCATGCTCATGATGATCTGAAGCCTGACAAAACTGTTTTATCTCTTCATCAATATCAGATGATTGAACATGGTTTTCACAAGTAAACCCCTGCTGATCTTCGTGCTGCATTTCATGAGATATTATACCTTCTTCTTGGTGCTGAAATGCATTGTTATGGAGAGCCTCTAAAATTTCTTCATCCATAAATTCATCATCACCATAACAATCCTCCAAGTACTAAATAAGATTTAAAGAATGCCTACAGCAATCTTTGAGCAGCAACAAAGAAGGATAACATTCTTTATACATTTCACAGAACACATCATGGAAATCAGCAAGAGAATATATTGAACCATTTTCCAGACTTTTATACCAAGACCATGCTTTTCCTTCTAAAGTGGTCATAAACATCTTCATGAGACAATCCTCAGGGAAATGAACCTTAAGACTGCGTACATGCATATGGAATTTAACCAAATGGAGAGCAGCATCATCCTTCTTTTCATCTTTGAATATTGGAAGATCATCTAACCAATCAACCTTTGGCATAGGATTTGGAAAACCAGGGATATGAGACCGATCCATAGGAGCATACCTGGCATTCATTCTTGCAGTAGAATCCATCTTGAAACTTCATCAAGCTACTGATCTTCTAGCAGTGGAGTCACCTTCCAATTTCTTATTTGATGTGTGGAGTCGCCAAGGTAGTTTTGCAGCCTCAAAAACCTTATGAGCTCCTGCTACCTTCAGAAGTTCAGCATCATGATTTGGGGAATGATTAATCTTCAGGCTCCCGGCAGACGCACCAAAATGTTATCACAAAATCAAGCACTGAAGGCTGCCAATCAGCAAGATTCTGTGTAACTATTTCAAACCAGGCTTTGGACTAAGGCTTAGCCTCCTTAGTCTGAGAGGGCTCTCTCACAAATTATGAATATTGACTAATGACAAGAAAAGATGGCTAACTCTTATAAGACACATGAAAAATAAGCTGGCTGGACAACATTGAATTGATTCCCATTGGGCTTATGGAGTCTCTCATATCTCAGCAAACAAAAACACTATCTTTTCATAGAAATCAGGGCACTTTACATCTATATGTTCAAACATAACTTTGAAACCACAGTTTGCCAAGGCATACAGGAAGTCAGAGCATGATTCATGAGTTCTGAGTGATTATGCATTAACAAAACTGTAAAAGAACCTTAAAGAAAGAATACCATCACACATTTGAACAAGAAGATCCATTGTGAATCCTGAGAAGAAAACACAGTCATTTGCATTACTGAAATTTGTTTATACATAAACCAAAAACAGTCTTCTCCAAAACATCCAACCTTTTGTCTATTTCTGTTTCAGCTATTTATAAAGTTCTTCTACCTGACTCAGATTCCTCTGAGGCGAACTCGAAGTCCCTTTCTAATGACACATATTCACCTTTAAACTAACTAATAAAAGCCACTTACTACTAACTGACAGCTCTAGAAACCTAAAACAATTAGGATTCTAATTCTACATCATGCTGGACATAGCATTTATTACAATCAAGATTCATTCTCTGCCAAGTGGATTACTACAGCTGTAGCTTTGATGGCTTTAATTACAATGAACTTCGTTCTTTGACATCTGCTCTCCTTCTGGCGGTGGCTGTGATGGATGTTTGTAGCTGCTTACTGGACTTTGATGTTGCACTTTCTCCATTGCCCCTAAAAAATAGAAAACTGTCCTTGTTTATCGGCCTTTGGTTTTCCTCAAAGATATTCGAATCCAATGAACTATGCCTTTCATATTTGATTATTCGGAACATATCAGAATGCCACGTCCTTGATCTGCTGTCCACCTTTGCCATGTCAGATTTTTAGCATTAAAGAAAAATATATCAGGACCTTTTTCCGTATAATGTTCCAGACTTCATGACAAGATCTATAAACACAATTCAAATAAAGATTTGTTGTTGTCTTCAGTATCAGAAGATCTGCCCTGTTGTGACTATATGAAAACTGTAAAGTCAATTGTATGGGTGTTTCTCCAGATAGAATTCTTTTTATCTTTGCTAATCTTTCTGTGTAAGTTGCCTCTTTTATGTCTGTTAGATTGGTTTTCCCATTGCTAGTATGCACAGTATCAACCATGCTTTTATCTTCCATGTGGACATCCTCAGATGTGTCCATTGCAACAGAGATGTCAGGAGAAGCAATGGTACCAATTTCAGGAGCATTTAACTTTCAGAAGGAAAGCCTGATACTCGTTCTTCATCATAATATTCATCATCTCGCTGGATCTGTCTATCTTGAGTATGCTGGTCCTGCACTGATTCTTTTAAATCTGTTCTTGAAAGGACTGATGATTTGTGGCCATTAGGTTTTAAACGAGACCTCTGCATTACAAGTATTGTGCCCTGATATAAATATAAGTCCAAAACTTAGGTACCATCTGTAGCATCTAAATTTATGTTCCTGCAATGCAAATCAACACCATCAAACTGTCAAGAAAATCTCAGAATTACTCTTGATTAGTAATATCTCAACCTTTGGAAGCAACAATATTTCGACCTCTCAGAATGGCTCTGCTCACATATCTTTGCAATCCGAGTCTAGGTCAATGAATATTGAATTACTGTTGCTAATCCAATCTTGCTGTCACAGAGCACTATGATGGAAGCACGAGATCTGATTCATGACATGCTTCATATCACAGACCAATCATTGTATCTCTGTCACTGTTAATGTGTAGAAAATTCAGAAACTACAGGTTGACAAGCATTTGATTGATGCAAATGTAATAATGAGTTCTCAAAACATGTCCATATGTTTTTCACGCGAACCTAACACACAATGCATAAACCGCCTCACAAGCCAGAACTTCATCCAACTCAACATTTAGAGACATCCTTTAAGAATATCGATTGCATTATACTGCTGAAGGGAGTGTTCATCCGTCATCACATTACTGTCAAGGCTATCTTGCTATTCAGATTCTTTTATGTTCTATGAACTGTTTTAAAATTATATGACAGCCCATCCTGGCAGCCATGTGAAGAGGACGGAATTCATATCCATTCTTTGTTTTGATAGAAACCTCAGCATTCGCACCAGCATCTAAAAGTGCACCAACTACCCCTGAGTTGTGGCAAAGAACTGTATGACAAATAAGAGTTCTCCCTCGATGTTCACTATCTGGGCATATGTATTCAAGCAACATTTTTAGGATTTCTTCCTTTGCTTCATAATATTCAACAGCACACCATGCTTCATTATATGGCTCTGCTAGACATGCCCCAACACGCAACTCTTCACCAGAATTTGTATCCCATGAATTTACATCCACTCCATTCTTGATTAAAATAGAAACAATCTCCACAAAACCTCGGCAGCTGGCATACACCAACGCATGTGCAGCTGCTTCTATAAGACCCTGAGAGATAACAGCGCATTCGTTCTCAGATTGAACTACCTACCTCTCTCTTCATCTGCCAACCAGTCTTATAATCACCTCTATCATGCATGAACTTGCAAACATCCCCATAGCCACAATAACCAGTCTCCTTGTAGTCCTTACAGATGTCGGGCTGATAATCAAATCTTATAGAAGACCTGATATGAGCAGAAGCCCTAAGAGGCCCATGCGCACCGCCAGCTTTTTCTTCGGAAACTGTGTGTTCTTTTTTAACCTGCTTTGTGATCGGTATAACCGTGAATACCTTTATAAGGTTATTTATCACCCGGATTATTACCCTTGAGTGACTCCTCGCCTTGCTTAAGCACCCGCTCTCGGATGGCCCTCGCATCTTTGGTAAACTCTATTTGATTTGTCAAAGGGCACTGCATATCTGTCCAACTGATTTGGGTCATTGCTGCACCGGCAATACTTTCTGCAGATACAACACCCAATTCATTCTTAGCTGTAGAGGGGTAATACGCCCGTGCATCACCAAGAGAGAGAACTTCCGCTCGGATTATATCCCCAAGGCGAAATGATGTGTACATATCAACCTCAGTAATTAGTTCTGGACGGGTAGTTTGTTGAAGCGCACATAACGAAACATTCTTTCCATGACCAGAACAACCTACCAGTTCATAGTTGCTTTGTTTCGCAACACCTGTTGCGTTAAGGTCTTTATTTAATCGAACTGGCATCCCCTGCTTCCGCAACTGATGTATCTGTATTCTGCTCCTGTCCTAGCTTCCTCATTTAAGTTTGAAGTCTGAGCTTGAGCAGGGGTACCCGTCTCTTCATCATACATATGGATGTCTTGGTTGATGAACGATGCTTGCAGAATCTTTACAACTTCGATTGAAACATAAAGCGAAATAGGGATCAGGTACCCATAGAGTATCAATGCTGTGACCGAATGATAAAAGCCTGAGACCACAACTCTCTGTTTGGCGGTGATTAATTTTTCTTGCCAGCTGTCATCTGTACACATATCTTCTTCTTCTCCTTATCTAAATCTCTGAACTGCAATGATTGTCGGTAACCACTGAAGCAAGTGGTTGAGAGAAGCTAGGATTGCCATCCAACATCTGTGCAAGCACACCAACGTACCCTGCCTCCCCTAATGCTTTCTTTATTTCATCTGTCTGTGATAGATTACAGATGGCCGAGGCTGCCAACTCTTGAATTGCAGAAGATCCATTTTTGAGGAGAACTATGAGCTGCTTAACAAATCCAGAGGACCTCAAAAGGTTTTTAGAGAATATGGATTGCGAGAGGCTGTGGATTCGAACAAATCCCCAATTTCGTAGCGCAGCCAGTGCAAAATATGAATTATGCGCTACGAAATCACTTAAAGCATGTTGCGCTGCGAAACTGCTAAAGGGATCTATGTGCTGCGGAAACACTTTGGCCTTAAGCTAGTTTGAGTAATTTTGGCAACAGAATTTTCAGTGATAACAGAAGGGGTGTCCAACAACGTTGGGAGTAAACCGGAGGTCACGTGCAGTTGCTGAAAGAACCCCTTCAAGGGACAAAAATTTCAAATCACGTCTTTCTGGAGCTGGTGGTTCACGAAATCAGGATTTTGAGAAGGACAGTGGAAGACGGTTTGAACATGAAAGTCGCCCTGGTGTCAAGCCGTAGAAGAAAGAAGTGAAGTTTGCCAATAGAATTTATCTGAGATTGTCTTTAGATGGGGGCTATCATGTCCTGGACGAGTCTACTCATTACAGTAGTGATCTGAGGCCGACCCACAAGCATCTCTGGAAGCCTACCACGCTCTGATACCAGTGTAACTGTTCATATATATGCGTGTGAAAAGTTGTCCAGACGTGCGTTATTCAATCCTGTAGCTTTAATTGCAAAATTTTTTAATAGATCTTTTGGAGTTGGGGTTATCGTGCAGCGCTCCTCCTTTTTTGAGATAATGGTGCTGACAAAGACCTGAATGCTGTATGCGTTGTTCCTTTTTTATTTGAGATAGCGGTGTTTCAGAACGAGGCTATCGTGCAGTGCTCCTTTTGCTGTGGCTTGTATTAAAGCGGTGCTAAATTAATGCGTGGTTTATATGTGCGCTAAAGCTGTATATGTGCGCTGTGGTTACATTGACTAGCATATGTTTTGAATGCGCTGTCCCATTGAACTATGGCTTGAATGATGCTGATGATTGACCAACATATATATATATTGACCATCTTGTTTGAATAAATTCTTTGCACGTGCCAATGAGGAGGCTTTCATACACTTGCTGGAGAGTATTCTTGTACACAGGATTTAGTTTCTGAGCACTGGGAGTAGTGTGGGCATAGATATTTCTTAAGAGTGATTTTTGTCAGAACTTGAAAGTAAGAATAGCATTCAGTTCAAATTTATGGTGGTAATTGTACAGTTGGGAATCTTGTAATTATATAATTAAAACATTCAGCTAGATTGCCTGTCCTTGAGCAGCTGTACCTTGTAACAAAATACTTGAGAGGCAGGAACTAGTGATGATGCGTTTTTTGAATGTAGTTGGATCCTGTTGAAGAGTGGAGCATGCTTTGTTGGAAGTTAAATTCTCAGGTGAATTGAAGAAAATTCATTTTTTGAATGAGGAGTCTGTTTTTTGGATATCACCATTCTCTATATGTTGAATCTATTGCAAGCTGATTGATTTGAAGTTGTTGCCATAAGTTTATTTGGTGTCCATCTTTTCCTCATTGTTTTACTATTTTGAGGTTAGAAATGGCTCCAATCGGTGCAATATTAGAATTATTGGACAATCTAATACTCTCTACTATGGATAATACAGTCAAAATCAGCAAGGATTTTCTCACCGATATTCATAGTTGTTTACAAGATGTACATGAAAAGATTGACTTTTTACAACTTGAATCTCAGCTTCAGCAAGAAGAATTAAAACAAAGGAGTCATCATTCTAAACATGTTTCTGTTCAGAACATTGAGACTGCATCCCATAAACAGCAAGTCAATAATGTTACAGTTGGTTCAGATTTAGTACCCAATAAAGCAACAGTTGTACATGCAGATGCAGAAACTCAGTCTGCACTTCCCAAGCCCATCATCAGACCTTGGGAATAGCTTGTCCACAACAAGCACAGAACTGGTCTTGGATATGACAAGGACTTGTCCTTTCATATTCCAGACTATGCCAAGCCCATTCAGTTTCAGAGTGATGGATTCATTCATGACAGTTCACCTGCTCTCCTCATGACAGTGCACCTACTCTTCATGACAGTTTAGCTTCAGCTGTTCCAGATTCTACCCCTCTTCCACAGCAACAACAACAAAAACAGATTGAGAAATGCCAACACTGTGACCGAGTTGGCCATTTGAAAGATCACTGTTTTATCTTCATCCATGTAAGCACTGTCATAAAACTAGCCATTCTTCACACAGATGCTTCAAAAACAAACGTCCTGCAAGAACAAAGATTCATCTTGGATGGATCGCTTCTTGGTAATGGGCATCAACAACCAAGAAGATATTCAAAACACATGTCAGAACTTGTTCCAAAATATTGAACAGTCTTGCAGTTGAGTTTTCTCCATCTTCTCACCTTGTACCTGACAGGGGGGGAAATGATGGTCATCTACAAGCTTCAAAGCCACATCAAGCGAGCCTGAGCCACAACCTGCCACACCAGTTTTAGAGTTGTAGCCAGAGACAAAGATGCCTGAACATGCCTGCAGTTGGCAATCTGGGACACTTCCTCTAGCAGAAGACCTCAGCTTCTTGCCAGTTTCGGAAGCATTCCAAGAACAAAATTGAGAACACTTCCTCTAGCAAAAGACTCCAGCTTCTTGCCAATTTTGGAAGAGTTCCAGGAATTTCATTAAGCATTCCAGAGTTGTTAGTTATCCTTAAACCATCACAGGTTGAGACTTCCCTTTTCAGGTTGAAGTTTTACCTTTTATGCGGGGTGAGACCTCCCTTTTATGGTTGAAGGTTTCCCTCTTTAAAACAATAGGATCACTTCCTCTAGCAGAAAACTTCAGTTTCTTGCCAGTTTTGGAAGAGTTCCGGGAACTGCACTAAGCGTTCCAGTGTTGGTGGTCATCCTTAAACCACTGCCCTTTATGCCAACATTTCATAGAGCACATTCAGCCTAGTGCTGCCATGCATATTTGCACATTTTGTATTACAACTCTCTTCTTGGACTCATACATAACCCTTCGGATTAAGGGGGGGAATGTTGGACACCTAATCCTAAATGGGTTAGTGTGGAAGCCGAATAGATCAAAGCAGTCCAAGAGACCTTGGGATCTGAAACCCAAGAGTCACATAATGTACTATAAATGTAAATCTCTTGTTAATAAAAAAATGTATTGCATGTTTTATATTTCATATTGTCTTTGCTGTCCATGTGTGTTTAACAATCGCAGAACTATCTCAGAGAGGGGAACCAATAAAATTATATGGGCCACGATTGATTGGGGCAAGCATATCCATGTTGCTTGCCGAACATTGCCCTGAAGCCCTCAAAACCAAGAGTGGCAAGACTGAGATTTCCACCATCCAATATTTGACACTGAGAGTGCTATTGTTGACTATCAATAGAGTAGCAGGGTCCCAGACAGTGCATGAGACTGACAAGTTGAAATTCCTATATGCCATCGACTCCACACCACCGACGATATTCAATTGGATGGAATCCATGAAGATCAAAATAAAATGTTAGTTGACCAAAGCTAAGGTGTGGATTTGAAGCAATTTTACTTCGGATCTGTACTAGTGACCTTTTTCTTGGACGGGTGTCACTGTTCTAGTACCAGTTGGCTGAGGTAGATCCTCCCATGCCACGTGACCCATGGATGGCTCGCTGGAGTTGTTTGATGCCCATGAGCACTGGGGGCTAGCACATGTCGTACAAGCATGCCTTATTTTCATGGCTACGATAACAACTGATCATCATGGAGAACTGGCCACACAGTGGCATAGATTTTCATGGAGATCCGGACATGCCGCTACTAAATGGAGAGGATTTTGATGATGAAGGTAAAAAATCAATTATTTACTTTTTTTTTTTGTAATTTTTTTTTATATATATGTGTTTATAACATTTCGCTTCTTTAATATAGATGTTGGACTAGAGCGTCCTACTGGGATGTCCCTAATAGCCAGGTGCATTGCCTGCCAGTTCGATGTTGTCGCTCCTTATCAGGAGGGGAGTGACAACGAGGAGGAGATTGCAAGGAACCTTGAGGGGTTGACTCATGGTATCCCAGAGTATGCTCAGGTGGGAGACATTCCATGCTAGTACCAGATACACACGGTGGATGTATCGGATCAGATTCGCTGATTGTTGACTCATGTTGCATGAGCCGTGTCATGCTACCACGATCACCATGATGATTAGTTCCTAGGCCCAACATTTACATTTTTGAGGCTCGCGTGCCACAAATATATGAGGCCTGCAAGCCGCCGATGTTATTTTGGACACAAATATTATTTTTTGGGGTTTTGATATCAAACATTATCACCATATATATATATGCAATATTTTCTTGCTTATTATGGTACAAATGATTTGTTTTATCTTTTCACATGTTTCGTAAATGTCTATCCAACACATATTTAGCTAATGCATCTGTCAATGTATTCATGTGTCTAGGAATATGATGATATGTAATATAATAAAAATGCCTTTCCAGTAGATGAATACAAAGATACATTCTCAATATCTGAGGGTTTCTGACGGAATATTTCCCGTTAGGTTGAAGGATGACAAGCTATGAATCCAGGTGGACAACTAATTCTTGAATGTCAAGAGCAATGGATTCTGAGAACAGTTCGATGACTACACTATATTTAGCAATGTTGTTAGTTGTGTGACCTAAACAGATATCTTGAAGATCAATCAACTCACTGTGAGGGTCATAAATAGCCCACATCGCGAATGACAGGTTCTGGGTACTACAACAAGCACCATCAGTGAAACTGATGTGGTGAGTCACAGACATATACAAAGTAAGGAAAACATAGTAAACAGGAAAGTTGTTTTAAAACTAACACACCAAACCACACTGCAAAAAAATGAATGACACACTAATGTACACAAGTAACCATGCAACATGACCTAATCATAGTACTTCTTGAGGTAAAGCCCGTTTCGAGGCTTGTCCAGAGGATTTCCTTCATAATCAATCAACATAGATGAACACTAGAGTTTTACCATTAACATGATGAGTAAGCATTGACTCGGCCGAATAATAGAGTAGAAATCATATAAGGGTTTACCCCCATGCCTCCTGGGTGAGGGAGGGTTACGAGTTAGATGACAACCCCATTGCAAGAATGGGAATCGATAAAAACTCAGGGAGGGAGAAAAAAATTGAATCCATGAAGGGATAAACGTGCCCTCAGTTTAAATATCTCGACCATGTCAGGATAAAATTACACATCAATATGTAGTGGAGAAGATAACTTCTCAAGACATATGGACATGACTGCTAGGCTAGGCAGGAATGAGGAACAATAAGGAGTATCGTTCCATGGTGGTTCCTCTAGAGACATTATTTCCATGATACTCTTGTCAGCAAGAAAAGTATTAGATAAGGGATCAGGAGATTCCGAAGCACCAAGCCATGGGGATTGAGAATACATATTGAGAGATGTCTTCGAAACAGGAGAAGCAAAGGATCCAAAACTTGAGGCTGAAACAATCTCCACGTAATTGATTTCGGCAGTACTAATTGGCATAACCTTGCCCCAGGTATCAACAAGATCTAGTGAAGGTATGACCCAAGGATCAGATTTGACTGAGATCATGTTGACAAAGGCAACATGAGGAGGTGGGAGCGGAAAAATTCCCATCAAGGTAGAATCTTTGAAAAGACCTGACCCCACACTCTCATCGGGAGCACTAGTGTGCTTGAAATACAAAACATTACCATCCGAGGAGGAAGAGGAAAAGAAGGATAGTTGTCCGATAGTGACAATCTTCCCTTGATGGGGAAAATCAATCATGCAGAATAGGGAGGAGGCTACAACATGCATGGCATGGGTCCAACTTCGGTTGAGTAGAAGATTATAATTGAGATTAGCGTCAACAATCTCTACCTCAACTTGTACTGTCTTGCCCTCCAGAGTAATGTCAAGGTTAGGTAAGACACTAAAGGGTCGCGAATCACACCCATCGAAAGATTCCAAAGTGTTCGGGGATTGGTTCAAAGCAGGAGAACCAATGGCCTTCCAACATGCGATTGAAATGATGCAGGTTCAAGCACCTTCATCGATGACAGTCCTATGGATGGTCTTCTCATTGATGATTACCTGAATGAGAAAAGCAATCTGATGAGGCAAGTGTGAAACATGGTTCTCTAGATCAAAACATATCAAATTGGAATCGGTGGGATCAATACCCCCAATAGTCGGCAACAAAGATTTCTGCTGTGATGGGCAGATTTGGAGCACCTCGAGAGCCGACATAGCGGATGCTGCCTGAGCCAAATCCTCAACAATATTATAGTGCTGAGCAGCTCAAGCATTGGGATTGTATGAGGATTTCCTTAGCGCACCTCGAGAGGGTTGATGTATAGCAGAATTAGGGTTAGGGCACTTGATATGAAGATGGCCAGAAGTTGGGGCAGAAGAAGAAGGGGTGGCTTCTTTCTCTTTCCCAGCTCTCAGAGCAAGAGTTTGGTAATCTTTTGATCTAGTGGCCACATTCATAGGCGTACTCATCATGAACAATTGAGACCCTGAGGAAGGAGATGATTGAGGTTGGTCTACCATTTGGGTCTGCTGAGACAAAAATGGATCTTTCAGGACAGCTGGAGTCCCTTTGAGCAAACGACTAACTTTGGACCATTGGGGAAAACCCTTGGTATAGTGATCCTCCTCGCAAATGAGGAGGGATACTTAGGTTTTCGTTGTGAAGACTCACCAGTAGACGATTTAGGTGGACCTTTTTTTGGGGCATCGAACTTACCCTTTCCTTTTCCTTTCTTCTTACCTTTCGAGGATTTGTCCGCAGTGGTAAACTAGACAGCGTGGACCTCTGAGGTTTTACCAGGGCTAGGTGGATTCTGGGAGGAACAATTGGAAACAACGTTTGAGACTGACTTCTGTTTGGAAGAAGATTTAGCAGGGGTCTGGGACACTAAACTAATAACTCCATCAACAGGGGGTGCAACCTACGACTTTGATGCCGTGGAATTGGATGATGGACGTGGAGAATCGAGTAATAACTCATACAAAGTGCCAGATTAAGAGTAAAGTATATCTAAGTACTGGGCATGGGCAATGGCTTGTTCTTCAGTAATGCACCCACCCATAGCTATATTGCGAGAAATTGGGGCCATGAATGACTTAGTGAACCATTCAGTGAGCAATTGATCAGCAATGTCAAATTTGATTAGGCATTGTCTACTTCTCTATTCATGGATGTGATGTGTGTCTCAGTATCTTGCTTAAGCAATGTTAGCAAATAGGTGCCAGTTTCATAGCGAACCGACAGTTGGAAATGCATGAGGAAAGCCATATCTTAATATTTAAAGTCATGGTAAGTGCTTTGAGGAAGCTCGATGTACCACTTGGTTGCATCACCTGTGAGGGTTTGTTGGAAAATACAGAGACGAATGGAATCATCAATGTAAGAATTTGAAGAGCACCAAAGGTGATATGTCATCACGTGGGCTTAAGGATCTTCTTTTGCTTTCCCATCAAAATTCAGACAATCAATGGGGTCTTGGATGGAACTAGAGGCCAACATGGCGAATGAAGAATTGGATCATTCATAAGGCGAGACACATTGGGCAACTCTACTGTGGCCAAGAATGGAAATCGAGTATTAAAAGGCATTGGAGATCGGTAAGTGGGTCCAACCAAAGGAGCCCATCCATGTTGGTAAGAATTTTTGGCCCACAGTGGGGGATTTTGGCCATATGGCATTTGATTTTGCTCCCATTGTGGGTTACCTTGGCCATAGGGAGGATTTTGACCTTGAATACCTTGGAACTGTCTAGTCATAGGTTGTTGATAAGAAACGTACGGGTTAAGAGGCTATTGAGCCTGTTGACCTTGGACATATGCGTATTGTACCAATTGTCCCTGAACAAACAAGTGGTGAACTTATTGCCCCTGAACATACAAGTGGTGAACTTGTTGCCCCTAAACAATAGGATTTTGGACATGGTGCCCTTGGGCATAAGGATTATACACTTGTTTCCCTTGGACATAGGGATTCTGTACGTACTACCATTAGCCAAAAGGATTCTGGACCTATTGACCTAGGGCATTAGGATTTTGGGCCTACTTTTGTAGGACTTGACCCTGGCCTTGCCCTTGCAAGGGTTGACCCTGCTGATATGTATATAAGGGTTGTTGTTGTTTGGGTTGGTTTTGCTGCTGCAAGGGTTGGCCTTGTGGTTGCAAAAGTTATCCCTGGGGCTGTAGAGGTTGGCTTTGTGAGGACATGGGCTGGGAGGTTTGTGCAGCATACTACATATGCTACTGCATGGTTTGCTGCAATGATTGCGAGGGTTTCCCCTGCGGTTGTTGCAGTTGACCTTGGTGCGAGATCATTTTCCCTTGCTGCAACAAAGGTTGACCTTATTATTGTAGAGGTTTTCCTTGTTGTTGCAAGGGTACTTGAACAGTGCCCGGAAAATTTCTGAACTGAATCTGGCCATAGCCACCCTAGAAAGTGGATGAGCCAGGCTGAATGTACTGCTCAGACTGAAGGGCGTAAGGCAGATTAACCATTCCTTGAGAACCATATGGAACGTAAGGAGTTTGGTATTGGACCTGAGCCTCATAAGGCTACTGATACTGGACATTTCTTGACCCAGATGGACCAATGGGACTTTGAACCTATTGGTACTGGACATTGCTCGATTTAGCAGGACCAACAGCTTTTTGAATAATTATAGAAGAAGGTTGGTTCATACCAAGCATGTGAGCATATGATCACTCACATTGGTGGCACTTGACACCATAGAAACATTTATATTCTTCCCCCCCAGGCAGTGGCACAACTTGGCCACTAACCAGAGGGATTGAGGAACTGATAGAGACCGCCGGTTGAACCAGACAGGTAACTGCGACAGAAAATACAAGAGGGTTTGGAATGGTGGGTTGCACTGGGACTTAGGTAATGACCCGTTGGGAGGTCGAGTTCACAATGAATGGACCTTTAGTAGGCATGGCACTGGACGCCCAAACAGGGTTATGGTAAAGTGATGAGGCACTAGGTGTACCTGAAACCAATTATGCCAAGGATACATAATTAGGCAGAAATTCCCAATGAACACTAATGGGAATGCTTCCTGTATAGGGGAAACCTACAGGAGGAAAAGGATGTTCTTCCTCCTTGATAGTGTGTGGAGTAGAAACTTCTAACTCATCCGGAGAGGTGACTAGAGCATCGCCTTCGGGTTCCATATCTCAGAACACACGACGGTGAACGATAGAAGAAGTACGAGGGGATAATTCCAAAGGAACACTTGGCTAATTGTACGGACTGTACAGATGCTACGGTGATATCACACTAGGGTCAAAAAAGGATTCAAAGGATAGATAACTAGTCCAAGCTGAGTGTTAGTGGTCGGCGAACTCTCAGGAGTTTGAACGGGACTCTCCGAAGATTCTGGGCCAAACTCAGTAGGTGACCCAGTATCTGAAGTAGGTAGAGGACGTGATAAAAAAGGTTGAATGCTCAAAATGATTCCAATTTCAACACCTTGGTCCTCAAGTGACTCTGGTAATTCAGGAAACGACTCCTCAGGCAATCTTTCAAACGGAGGAGAGGAAGAGGAAGTAAGTGAACCAAATGGTTCAGCCATGATGACCTTGTCTTAGTTAATATGAAAAGAGAGATAAAATTCAAGGCTTTAAAAATTTCTTTAACGAAAACTCACGATTTTGTCTAGAAAGACTAATAGGATGTTATAAGATTGTGGGTAATCAATTTATTAAGATGCATAAATAGACTGGTTCTCTTTCATGTTTTAAGAGTCGAGAAAGAAACAAAGATGACTCTATCACTTTTGATTGGAAACGAGCTTGAAAGGACAAATGCTCGAATGATATTTTAAGTTTAATGAGTCAAAAATATCAAATGACTGCTCTGGATGGTCTAGGTAAAAAGGATTACCAGGCAACCTTGAACTGCAAAATACCTCCTAGTGAACTGAGAAGTACGAACAGGAAATCTCCCTATTCAGCTTCCTTTGGATAAAGGATTGCAGCATAGAGGGGTCTCCCATTATATACTCGATGGTATAGGGAGCACAAATCTGTACTAGTGCTGTCTAGTGCTCAAGCTAACAACAATTGCTAGGTTTAAAGATGCTTGAACATGTCTCTAGCCTAGACCTTCTAGATTTGATCATTATATTTCAAATGTGCCTTAGGTTAATTGAGTTAGTTTTAAAGTTTATCTTGAGTTATGTCTCAATTTTCAAGCCTTAGCGATGTGACTTGAAAAACCCTAAATGCAACTAAATGAGACAAGACCCTTTCAATTTGATGAATTGTCTACACTAGAGAGGGTAGAAAACACACAATCAAATGCAAACAACCAAGCAACTGAAAGCAAAATGATTTTTCACTACTTCACTTTTTGAGAAAATAAACTAATGAAAAATACATTCCAATTCCTAATTTCCTGACAAGTACATTTCTAACAGTCCTTCCAAAAGCAAAGAGAGTTCTTTTTCTTTTCAAATGCCAATGAAATCCTAGTCTTCAATGATGCTGACTACCGTAGCATACTAATGCAACAAACTAGAATTTCATACTTTTCATGAAACAACGAAATGAATTTTTCACATACAACACTTCAATGAAAAAGTTTTCGAGACAATTAGCTCTTCAAGCAAATGAAAACATGAAAAAAGAAACTTGTTCAGACTAATGAAACACTGACTTTACCAAAAACAAGACAAGCAATGTGATCCATGCTAGAAAATAAATGTTTAGACAAGCAAACAAAAACTATTCAAACTTGTGTAATGGGGGTCAAATCCATAGTGGGACTGCAAACGAAATGCAAGGAGTAAATTCGCCAATAGCTTGACTCACTAAGTTCACAATCAGTTGAATGGATGACAATCTAGATGGCCTAGTGCCACTAACCATCTAATGACCCAAGAAATCAAGCGGAAATATGAAAAATCAACAAGAAAACAAACCAAATGAAAAGCAACTTTCTAGTCAGGGAGAAAACGGTCTAAAAGACTTATGGGGTCGAAATCATGAGAGAAAAACACACTGGCCAAGATTTGGGACAAACCCTAATCTTCACTTACAAGCATCGATGTGACTACCTAACTAAAAACAAGTGCTAGAAGGAGGTCGACACAATTGTTTCTCAGCATATGGCGTTGATCAGCGCGAATGTCAAAGAATTAAGCGCACTAAGTGAGGAAGCCAAGATTTTTCTTTTAAAGCTGGGACCAGATTTGCTACTTTGAATTTCAAACTCAGATCAGTAAGCAAAGGAAACAAACAGAACCAAAGGGAAAAAGTGGAACTAGAAAATTTCACACAAAACCATGAAATATCAAACAAACAAACAGAAGGATTGGGTCCCCAGTATGGTCGCCAATTTGTGGTGAAGTAAAATTATGAGTGCAGAAAGAAACAATTCCTCTAGTCGTTAATGGGTCTATCCACAACCAATACATTGTATGGAAGATTTCCTTAGGTTAGAACCAATTAAGAGGTCCTACATCTTAGCATGCTTATCCCATTTGATAACTACCTCGCTTGCTCGCTCCAGCTATCTCTCATTTCCTTCTTCGAACAACTGAAACAAGTAAATAACAACAAACAACAACCACGATAATAGACAAATTTTAATTCAACCTACTTAAAATTAAAGAAACATTAAACCATAAACATGTAATATGACACATCATGTAGGAAATCAATTGATAGTTGCATATATATTGAATCAAGAAGAGATTACAATCATTGTCTTGACGTTTTCGTTCTCCTATGACAAAACCAGGTTCCCACACACTTCTGTTAGCATTCCATGATGGCCTCAACAATGATAGTTTTAAGGCTCTTCCATTTAGGCCCTACACTAAACCAAACTCACACTTGTCCCTCACACAACTAGAGAGCTACAACTATGAATAGCTTGTTGTTCACTGCAAACTTAATTAGCACTAGCACACCAACCTTAACACTAGCTTGTGCTTGGGAAAAAGGGAGGTTTATATAGCATGAATGGATGCGAGATGGATCCTCTTCTCATGGGAGAAGGTCTTATCTCTTGAGGTAGTTCCATCCTTATAGGGGAAAGGAGCACAAACTGACATCCTCGACCCCATCCGGCCAAACCATTTACCATAATTCCGTTATGAAGCTTCTAGAGCTGGAAGCTTCGTCTCCTTATTTAAAAAAATTTCCATAAGAGGATCGACGGGACTAGAACAAAGCTTAGTCACTCCAGTCGGCACTAGGGACAATGTTAACCCCTGTATATCGGCGCGATGAGGATAAGGGTCATTAGCGCCGGTCTTGTAAACTGGGAAAAATATAAGATTTTGGGGAAATGGTGCAAAAGTGAATTGTTTTGCTCATGAAGAGGGACACAATGGGAGTTTCTTCATGAAGGGAAGGCATGTAGGGTTCACTGTAGAGGTCCTCCAGGATCAAGGAATGGGGAGTACAGGGACAATGACAAAATTCTATGTAACACTATGTAAAGGAAAGTATGTCTAGGTTGACATTAGCATTATTTGTAAACAAATGAAATTTTTAAAAATACCACAGGATGTTAGAGAGGCATTAATTACAAAATTATGAAATGTTGGAACTACTAAGGTTATAATGAGATGTAAAATAGAGTTGAATGGACCTCCAAAGTAGTTTATATGAACATGGAAGATAAAATATAAATAAATAATTATAGTATGATAGAATAGCTACTAAGGAAGTCAAGTTTGGGGCCCAATTAACCAAAGAAGAAAAATAGGATAATATCGACAAAATAGGTCTTGGATGTTTAAACAAGGTAAAGTTGGGTAAGATTAACCCAAAAAAGTAACAAAATTCTAAAGGTTCAATGTAAATAAGATATACTAGTTGGAAATGTCAAGTGGCCAAGTGTGACTTGGATGGAAGGAGATTAGATAAGGGAGCAACCATGCATCGAATGAGAAATAATCCAGTAGGATTTTAGGACAATCATAGATAACTAATGAAGTTGAAATTGTTCTAAGTGTCCATAGGAAGTTGAAAATATTGATAAAGTTGTAAATGAGGACGCTAGCAAGGAAATCATGTTATAAGGGGGGTTTCCTTTGCTCATCTCTTGAGATGTTACTATGTTATCCTATTATTGAAAGAGATAATGTATGTAATAGTTGTAAATCATAAGAATTTTGGAAATGAAAGAGATGGATAGCTAAAATAAATATGCACTATAGGGCATTCATACAACATTATTAGATGTTAAAAGTAGTCTATTGTTATATATGCAATAAAGATGTTATAGTGGTTTAATGTGACTGCTGATGGTTATGTAAATAGGATGATGGTTGATAGTTGTTAATTTGGTAACTCAGGGATAAATTCCCACTATTGGAAATTCTTCCTCATCAAGGAAGACCCCTTCTAACCCTTGGAAAAATTTGATTTTGTTAAATATATATATATATATATATATTTTTAATATGGAATCCCACATGTCCACAAAAGGACAGGTCGACCCAAAAGACTAATTGGACACCTTTGGATGGGTATAAATACAAGTCAAGTGACCCTCATTTAGATAAAATCATCAAGAATTCTTCTTTTCTCTTCTTTGATTTTGGATTGCACAAGTCTAAAATTGCTTCACAGGGAATTCGTTTGTATAGGTCAGAAATTACAAGGTTTGAAGTAGCTTGCATGTGTGATTAGGGTTTTTGGTTCAAAATCATAGGGTTGCCATAAGAAAATTTCAATTGCAACCACATGCACATAAGCCTCTGTGTGTGCCCATAAAGATTCAATTGCTCACATATCTCTCTCTCCATGTGGCTAGGACCTAGGGCTTCATTTGATAGTTGACCAGAAAATTTGACAGTTGACCATTGGCTTCTGAGTCATAATTTTGATTTGGATTATTGTTGGGTTCATCTCTGGGATATGATTTGGTTATTTTTTTTGGATATTATTGTGAATGGAGAAGTGGATTATTGTACTCTCTATTTGCTAAACATTTTATGAAAATCTAATACGAAGAATAATTTGAAAGGGTTTTCCCCTTATGGGGTTTTTCCCTGGCCTCTGCCCCATCCTGGTGCCTTAGTTGGAAAATAAAAAAAAGGTAGAAATACTTTTTTTATGTTGATAATTACTTGTGATATTCTATGTTCTTATTAACTTTATTGTGTTCTTATTTTATCTTAATTCATCGAGCAATTACCAAAAACCATAACATGAAGATCAAAGATACCAGATGTAGGCAAAAAGGGAGGGAAAAACCCCTATCTAGGGTAAAACCCAATTAACAAATCTTCCTCTAATAGTTTCATGAGACGATCCAAGACTCCTTGACCTAGACACAAACTTCCTCCAATCACCAAGTTAGCCCTTCCTTTCTTCTGTAGATGATAACTGTTATGAAGAATTTGGTATCTACAGATTAATACTAATTCCCTAGGTAGTAGCTATACCTAGAACAATAGTTTAAATCACTTTAACCTTTTTATATAAAAAATAAATAATACAAAGAGAATGAGAGGACTTACTTGTACTTTTTCTTTCCTCTTGTCTCCTTTGTATCGGTCCTGTCGCTCCTTCCCGTACTTAACACACTTGAGAAGTACCTGTAAACATCAACAGAAGACAAATAACCAATCAAAGCAAAAGATCTATTGATTACAAGTAAATGGAATCAGATACATTCACACATATAAGAATCACATATCAAGATAAGCATATGGAAAAAGGTGCGAATACTTTATTGAATAGAAGGAAGAATTACAATCATGAAGCCCGATTCGAAGTCACTCCTCCAACTTTGGTTCCATCCACATCACATCATAAGCATGATAATCTGGTAGCGTAATGACACTTACAATAGTCTCAATTCTCAAACTAGCATTATCTCCTTACAATCATCAAAGTCCAACCCTTGATCACTTAGATGAGTGCTCAATTTATATGAAGATGGAGGAGGTTTTGTCATCAATGAGGGTATTGAATGGCTTTCCAAACTTAGAATTAGTTCCATGGAGGAAGGGACGAGAGGATAGGATGTATCTTAACTCATTCATCATCCATTTTTGATCTCATAGGAGATGATAGGTGTGGGAATCATCTAGAAGGCTCCAAAAGATAAGAATATTCCCCAAACCCTATGCGAATTTTGCTCAATCTCGCCCAACACAGGTCACAGAGGGCCTAAGTGCTCTGTAGAGCACCCTGACATGGACTCAACTGCTCTGTAGTGCACCCTTGCATGGGCCTAACTGCATTGGTCCCTCTAGAGGTAATTTCAAGATGTGTTCAAGCCACGAAATTGTCTGGGAAAGAGGCATTCAAAAGGTTGACTTGTTTAGGGCATGTAGCAACTGAAATTAGGGTTTGATGAGCCCTAAAACATTGATTTGGATGATGGGAGTTATGTGCCCAAATGGATTTGTAACAATAACCTTCCAACAACAACTTCGACCTAGCACTTCGATCTTGCAACAACATAATTTCGACGTCCCCAACAATAGAACTTCGACCCAACAACTGAACTTTGATCCAACAATAGAACTTTGACTTCTTCAGCAACAAATACTCGATCCCAATATTAATCTAGTAACTCCATATGAATGAGAGAGGGAGAGCCCAAAACTTTGAATTTTATCCTTCTTCTACAATTCTCCTTTTTGCTTATGTTGCTTGTATATCGAACTTGTGTATGGTTCGCCAAATGAATCGAAATTCACTTCTATATATACCTTTTTTTGTGGGTTGAATTACCCTCATGTAAACTGACTTGCTATGGAGGTGACAAATTACATATTTGACTCAATAATAATTCTTTTTACATGATTCAAAATCCCAAGTAGGGTCTCATTAAATGGACAATGACTCTAATGACTTAATATAAAGCCTATAAGTCGTCAATGGGGACTTTGACTGAAAACATGATGACCCAAGAATGAAACCCATGCTTTAATAAGTCATAATAATAAAAATAATAATATTTTTCTTTCTTTCTTTTTATAAATACATTTCATTATGACTCAAATACAATTATCAATACCGAACCTAATTACATTCTTCAACACTCCCTCTTAACTAGGGAGGTATTCATATATATGGAAGACCTCAAAACACATGAACCATGAAGAGTTTGGGCACACACGTGTGACAGACTAAATTCCTGACTAGGGAAATCTATCTGTGTGGGGCTAAGATGGACTAAATATTTCAACTTATCTAGGTACCATCAAGCTTACTTACTAACCATCAACCCAAGGAACTAGGTGCATAACTTAAGGTCAGAGATCTATGACCAATGCCACCATCCCTACTTCGGGAACTAGACATCAACACACAGGCTGACCAAATGTCTTCCCAGGCATATACAATGTCTCAACACAACAAATCTCTCCTGATCAAACATATTGGCAATATTAAGCATGCTTCCAAAAGTTCGAGAGATTTACCTGAACAATCACAACTCCATTCGATAAAAACCTTCCGAATATAAGTAAACACAAACCTTTGGGGTCTTTAAACATCTTGATGTTGCTTCACAATTTATCGCAATAGGACTTAAAGGCTTCCCAAACAAATTTGGACAGAAGTTTCCTCAATCATACAACTTCCTTTCCTACTTCACATACAGCAAAATATTTTACAATTGGATCTTGATTTCTATCTTTCAGAAATACCTCAATATACATTCTCCAATTTATTCTTTAAGGTATCCATCGTGACTATAATATGCCCTCTCTCTCAACTTGGGAGATATACTTCTTTCCTTTATCCAAGCTGCCATTCAGCTTAGAGAGATCACTTTCTTTCTATGATATCAGAGAATATTTCTTGGCTTCAATTCTTCTTATCTTGATCAACATCATTCATATAACTTCCTTCATCATGCTTATTAATCAAATCAACTTTACTTACGAATATCTTCAACATCTTGAAGATTATGTACCTACACAACTTAGATAGCAAGTACAACCAAATACATATATAGAAGCATGAAATTAACTATATCAAAATCATGGAAGTATTAGAATTTAGACATCAAATACCTAAACTTAGTTAGGCTCATAATCAACAAGAGACACATACTTTTAAACCTCAACTTCTTGCTCAGGTTAGGTTATAACCCCTAGATCACATCAGTAACTCAATCAAGATATCAGTCTCATTATATCTAGGGTCTGAATATTCTTTTCAGAAATATGACAGACTCTATTATGATATGTTGAAAACCCTTGAAGCAATAAGTACATTTTTACAATACATCTAACAATTTTTAGAATTTATATGTTAGACTTCTACTAGGATTTGCTGAAAACCCTAGATTTCATCTTTGAGACGTCAACAAATAAATCCAAGCACAACACAATCTAAGGTTTCAATGATATGAATAACTTCTACTAGGTTTTTTTGTAAACCCTATATTTTATCATCCTAATGGAAACAATATCACCATATCCTAGAATATAAAACTTCTACTAGGGCTTAGTTACAAACCCCAGAATTTACATACTATGAGCATAAATAATTAGATTAGAACATATACATATCTAGGATTTCGTAATCATACACAAGCATATCAATATCCATTAGGTAAGCCCAAGACACAAATATCACTACATTTTAAGTCAGACATATAAAAATCTTGATTAGGCTAGGGTTTTGATTAAATGGACAAGCATACACCTAAGGTTTCATTCCTAGGAGCTTACTCTAGATATTATAAGGGTTTTTCTCAGAAACCCTAATATACCAAAGCCTCAAGGTATTTCTTTTCACATTAGCATTGACATACACTTAGGTTATGGTTTTATAGAGAACCTTTGAGGGTTCTACAAACATGATTATTTTAATGAGGGTATATTCGATCTAATGATTAATCACCCAAATAAGAATCTTTATGATTAAAAGGTCCTAGACATAAAACTTGTTAGTAATGTAAAGGATATTTATTAGAATGAATGAATATACCTTTATCATGAAGAGAAAAAATATTATGGTCTAAAACATACGTTTGAGTTGTTTTCTAGACAAACCTTATAGGACATCAATTCCAATAGAACTTATATCATGATTTTTCTTGTAAGATCTTCTCCATAGACCTTGAGTATATCAACAAGATTTTCCTAAACAAGGAAAATATGAAAATAAATGTTATTAACATCTAATACAAACACATTTAGATAGGAAAAGGAAAACCAAATATAAAATATAATAAAAGGAGTAAGATACTTATGCATGTAAAAATGGTGAGGACTCTCTCTTAATCCAATCTTGAGGGATACCTATAACTTTAACAAAACAATTCAAAAATGTTTTTCCAAATCATGTTAAACCTATAAGTACTAAAAATCAAAGTACAAAGAAAAAAATTCAAAAACTTAGAGTAGAGGGACTTAGTAGTATATGTCCTTTATTTCTGATTCTTCGATCTTGTTCTTCTTTGGAGATCCTTCTTTAACAACATTTTCTTGATCCTCGTTTCTCTTTTTATTCCTAGGATTGTCAGGACAATCTTTTCTATAGTGACCTTTTTTTTGACAATTGTAGCATTCTATCTTGGATGGGTCTACCTTCCTTCTAGAACCTTTAGACTTCTTGAAGGTTCCTTTGTTCTTGTGATGAGCAAAATAGGCATTTGAAATTTTCTCCTCTTCATTCTCTTTGTTGCTTACTAATGAATTTCTGACTTCTTCTTGACTACACACATTCCATAATTATAGTGTAGGAGTTTCCTTACAACTATTGATACCTGATGAAAAGGCACTCCAATATTATTAGTCCTAGAAGTGCAGTGATTAAAAGCTCCGTTTTAGGTACTATCTCATATATTTCCCGAAGTTCATCTTTGATTCTAGCTATCCTTACAAAGAAGGATTCCACAATGTCTTCCTTTGTCATCTTCATAGTTCTTAGTTTATTCTAAATACTTGCAATTTGACCAAGATTATTGATTGTGAAGAATTTGGATAAGGCCTCATACATCTCTTGAGCGGAATCTATGTTGGATATAAATGGGATGAGGTTATCCTTTATTTCATCAACCATTAGGGTCATGGCCAATATATCTATTTCTCTGAACTTTTCCTTTTTTGCATCACTTTATACATTTTTAGGATTCTTTACTTTTCCTTTGACTAGATCCAAGACTTTATTCTTCTTGAGGATGAGATCTATCCTCTTTTTCCATGCCATGTAATTGGACGCTCCTTATAATTTGTTTTCTCCCTTCATTGAGTTAGACATTGTTCTTGAAGATAGTAGGATTGACTTCTTATATGATCTTTTTCCTTGATGACGCTTATTTAAACTTCTTAAAACTCCTTATTCTTCTTTCAATAGATCTTCAGGCTACCTTTTCCCTTCTTCTTCACCTTAGCTTTGATACCATGTTGGAAAATAAAAAAGGTAGAAATATTTTCTTTGTGTTGATGTTTAATTATGATATTATTATGTTCTTATTAACTTTCTTGTGTTCTTTTTTTATCTTAGTTCATCAAGAAATTACCAAAAACCATAACACGAAGATCAAAGACACTAGATGTAGGTAGAAAACTAGGGAAAAATCCTTATCTATGGGAAAACCTAGTCAACAAGTCTTCCTTTAATAGTTTCACGATATGATCCAAGAATCCTTGACCCAGACACAAACTTCCTCCAATGACCAACTCAGGACTTCCTTTCTTCTATAGATGATAACCTTCCAACAATAACTTCGACCTAGTGCTTCGATCTTGTAGCAACAAAATTTTGACTTCCACAACAATAGAACTTCGACCCAACAACATAACTTTGATCCAACAACAGAACTTTGAATTCTCCAGTAGTAGATCTTCGGTCCCAGTGGTAATCCAGTAAATTTGTATGAGTGAGAGAGAGAGAGATAGCCCAAAACTTTGACTTTTATCCTTCTTCTGTAATTCTCCTTCTTATCTTGGAATTTCACACGTTTTTGCTTCTACTACTTGTATATTCAACTTGTGTATGGTTCAACAAATGAATCAAACTTCACTTATATATATACCCTTTTATGTGGGTCGAATTATCCTCATGTAGGCCGACTTGATCAGGCAAGGGATGACTTGGTGTGGAGGTGACAAATTACATATTTGGCTCAATAATAATTCTTTTTACATGATTCAAAATCCTAAGAAGGGTCTCATTAAATGGAAAATGACTCTAATGAATTAATATATAACCTATAAGTCCTCAATGGGGACTTTGACCTAAAACATGATGACCCAAGCATGAAACCCATGCTTTAATAATTCATAATAATAATAATAATAATATGTTTTTTTTTTTTTTTTGATAAATATATTTGCTTATGAGTCAAATACAATTATGAAGACTAAACCTAGTTACATTCTTCAATAGTCTCTATGTGCGAACTATTTTCTTCTATTGTTCCTTTATGTTCCATTGCATTGATGATGCTATTGTTTGTTATATATAATTTCATATGTTGTTAATGATGTTTAAATGTTGTGGGGTGAATTAAAAATGTAAACAATGAAATGCAACTATCAAAGAAAAAAATATTGCCCTAAGGAAAATTAATATGGTATCAGAGTTGGGCTGAAGAAAAGTCATTGAGATCACCCCTTTGAAGACACCATTTATGGAAGCAAGAGAAGATGGAGGATACCTAAAAGAATGCTAGGTTTGAAGGAAACATTGAACAATATGGTTATTAGGGTTTAATGGATTACACGAGGTTAAGGTTCATAAGAAACCAATAGAATGAAAAAGGTTTGAGTTATGCAGCCTTGAAACACTAGCATGGTCAATGAGATGTTTTTCTAGCACTTGTGACAGATTCAGTGCAACCCCAGATGGGCTAACCTCAATTAAGCCTAATTTTTATGAAGTCAATGGAAATATTTAAGGAAACATTGTTACATGGATAATGGACAACATTAACTCTTGGAGGCTGGTTCAAGAGGGAGATGCTCACTTTTCATTAAAGAGAAGTACCTTTTAGATTTATGTTATTTCTTTGATACTAGACTTATTATTTTGATTATTACTTATACTTATTTCATAAATATTTGAGTATGTGAATACTTCTAACCTCTAGATGAGATGTGATTAGCATATCCTTCTTGAGGATCATCTAAGTTGAAGGAAACATGAAGTAGTGTAGGAAGTGAAGAGTTGGTGCTGGAAGAGGAAAGAAGTACTCAAAGAAAGTCTTTGAAAGTTTTCAAAGTATTATCCTAAAATTACAATATGCAAGTACTACAACTTCCAATGACAAATAAATGTTATAAGTTGCAAAGGTATATGAATACTACAAGGCATGTATAGTATCTTGTTTCAGTGTTATGATTTAGCTGCAAGATTGGATGAAAAGATAAGCCCTGAGGTATGTCGAGAACATTACCTTCATAAATACTCATGCATGCATATGAAAGTAAGTTTGACTTATGGCACATGTGATATATTGGTGCTCTTAATATTTGGGAAGTATCTTACTGTTGTGGGGAAAAATGCCTATGCAGGACGATCCTATCCACCTAAGGTGTGACAGTGCCTTAGCAACAAATGAGTACAGTTATACTGGTTTCTTCCTTTATGAAATGTGAAAGAAGAGAGATCAATAGACTTACCGGTGTCTTCCGTTTGTCCCTCGATCCAATCTCCCTTCTCTTTGGGTGTTCACAGCTACTTGCCTTCTTGCTTATCCAGCTACAACTTCCTGCAAGATCACAAGAGAACAGCTACTTGCGACAAGAGAACAGCTACTTGAGACAAGAGAAGAACACTACACAAAGACAGATGTTCACATTCATAACTAGTTTAGGATTAGAAATAAACCAAATACACTAATACATTCATGCATCAAAATACATCAGCATATAGGAGAAACCAAGATAGCTTTATTGATGAATAACAAGGTTCAGGAAGAGATACAACCTAGGGGGCTCCAATCCAGCATCTCCTTCCCAGCAAATGGAATTCCTATCTTCAGCCCCTTCAAAGCATTAAACACCCAATGATTCCAGTCTCAAACCAACAACAATTCTTTGCAATAACAAAATTCCAGCCTCTAGATCTCATGGAGGAGAGATCCATATATAGATGTTTGGAGAGAGGATGAGTCAGCTTGATATCTGACTAGTGTCCTCTCCCTCTATCAGTTCTTGAGTCCACTTGGAGGTTCTTGCTTCCACTTGGAGATTTGGAACCTCTTACTCATCACCAGTCGAATTCCCTGAGGCAAGTGTCATTTTGGAAGCTTCCTGGGTTCTGACACCTTGAGGAATGAGTCTGCCACTTGTCCAATCTCGCTCAGCGCAGGTAGCCAGTGTTGGAGTTGACATTCAGCACAGGTAGCCAGTGGTGCCATTGACATTCAGCGCAGATGGTCAGTGGAGAAATTGACATGATCCTGAATTGACTTGTTTTTGAGCAGTTTCAGGTGGAGAACTTTTGTGAATTGCTGTGGTTTGTTAGCCTTGTTCCTCTAGGGGTAGGAACAACATGTTTAGGGACTTTGGATCCCTTAGATTATGGACATTTCATGCTCAATGCTGTAAGGCACAAAAATGTCTATAACATTTGCCCCCTAAAGTATGAGGCTGTTTATCGGGCGAAATGCTTTATCAGGGGGATCCGAAGTTCATCCAATGCTGGGAGGAGACCTGTAATACAATACAATACAATACATTATTTTTCATACTGCTTTCATGATCTAGCTGAGGCGGGCATTCCCATGCTCAGCTTTATAAATACATTTTTCTGTACATAGAACAGACAATCGTCTGATGGTAGACTGATAATTGATGAAATTATCATCCTTTGAGTGGGATGATTATCTGCTACAATGATGTACATGTCAATGTCTTTATCTCTGCTGAATATATATCGCAGCCCAGATGGATGAAACTAGATCCGGGGTCTTCAAACTCGTTCGATCTTCACTCTAAGTACAAGTCGATCCATGTGAGAATTGTTCTGAAGTCGAACATGGAAAGACATCACTTGATTACCGGTCAATGATGTAAACCGTTAATAAGCGCGAGAGGAATCACCGATAATAATAATGACCCTCAAGGTACTGCAGTACAATTCACGTGGTGTGAATAAAGGACTTGGCGTCGAACACCACGCAAAATCTTTCGGTCGAAGGTCATTGATGTATACCTGTCGCCGGAAGTGAGAAACTTGCCATTGTGGCATGCAAGCTTCAAAGTACTGAAGGGGTTGTTCCTAGATCAACTTCTTGGATAATGAGCTGTTGTCGACAAGAAGCGATCCGTCACAGGAGGGCCTTAATGAATCCCATATCAGTGACACGGAACGGAGCTAATGATTTTAATGGAGGTGAAAACGATCTGTGACATATGATTCAGGGTGGCGGTCATGAATGGATGAAGGATAATGTATGGCAGTGGATGGGACACAGTTGACTCTTTCTGAACGACTTCTCTTGAACATATGGCGACACTGATGCGATGGATCGGCAACATTACCCCAAATATGGATGGTATGGCGAGACCATGGTGATGTGACCGGTGAATGAAACAACCCAACCCGATTGTGGTACGGAGGAAAAGTGTCATGTTCAAGAGTGACTTGCTACCATCAAAGTTTTCTTTAGTTTCTCCCAATTTTTCCCCAGTCATTGCTGACGAGTACCTCTTTATTTTTGTCAAGCTTGAGGAGGATAACATATTCTTGTTCTATAACCTGCCCTTCGGGCAAGCCCATCGCTATGTTTTAACGAGCCTAGCAATAGTGAAACTCGTTCTCGTCTAAAGACGAGTTTGTCGCTATTTAATGATTTTAACGAGTCTAACGACAAGGATAACTCGGTCCTTTTCATTTTTAGAGAGTCTGAAAAGGCACATAAAGTCAACTCCAAAATTCCTTTTTCGTCATCTAATCCCTTAAGTCTGAAAAAGTATAAAACAATACAGAAGGGATGAGTTTTCGATAGTTTTAACGAGCCGAATAAAACAAGCGCTCGATCTTTTTGTGCAATAATCCCTCAGGTCCAAAAAGATTAAAATCTAGAGGAGGGATAGCTCTTCCGATCGCTTTAACGAGCTGGAAGGCCAAAAATCAGCAATCTTTTCATATTTTACGAGTCAGTTGAAAAGAGCTTAAAGAAGCTTCGTCTTTTGAGGAACGAGTGATAAACAGGGATAGCAGCTGATTCCAGGTACAGGTTGGAATTTTCCAATCACGGCAGTGTCACAAGGATGGCTAGGTGAAATCACTCTTCGCAGCTGTTCCTCAAAATGGGTAAACAATCATATGGAGGTGAACGATCGGCCAAATGAAAAGTGGAGGTGACGGTGCAAACACAACCAAGGCTTTAATGGCTGATGATATTACATTCACAGTGGTTATTTACCGGGATAGTTCATTTTTTAACGAGCTTAAACGCGGGTGGAAACATTTGCTCGATCTTATGTTTATTTTTTAACGAGCATAAACTATGCGCTAAAACTGCTCGGATCTTGCGTTTATTTTTTAACGAGCATGAACTTTATGCTAAAACTGCTCGATAACCCAGTCATAAGATAAGAGTGTCTCATCAAGATCCTATTTTTTATGGAGCTTCATCTCACTAAGCTTTGCTCCGTCTCCTTTCTTCATGCAAGTTAGGAAACGTCTAACCCAAAAAATAGATAAATAACCGCTCTTTGCTTGCACTCCAAAAGGTTTGCATGCCCCAAGGTATAAAGTACGATTTCAAGGTTACCTCTACTGGCAATTCCGTCAAAACTTTTGTTTCACTGGGAGAGGCCTACCTCTTTCAGGTTACCCAAAGATTGTTCTGTTATTCTTTCAACAAAACACTTCTTCGACGATGTCTACCGAGATAAACAAAGGTGAGTGACAACAAGCGCCAAACACATAACTTTGACAAAAGAATCTTATTCTAGAATAACCCCTCTCCAGCAAGGGCGGGGTACAGACTAGTCATATTCTCCCGCGGAAACCTACTCTATACCCAAAGTTTCCCTGCCGAAGCAGACCAGGACGCATGCCCCCTGGGTTCCAGTCATATCCTCCCGGATTACTCGCGCTCATCAGGAGGACGGACCGTGGGTTGAGACACTTCTTGCGTGAATAGACCATTTAGGGATGGTACATGACTATTTGCGATGCGTGATCCGGGAAATGAAAGTTGGTCCACGAGCTTGACCACTCTTCCTCCATGTGGAAAACACATTACTCTAAAGAGTGAGGAGACTATAGCTCCCATGCAATATATATAGTCTCGTCCAAGGAGTAGGTTATAATCCAAGGGTCCTTGAACGACCATCACGTTCATTTGAACGGTCTTCCCTTTCAATGTTATGGGCACATTGGGGAGGATCCCTAAAGGTCGACTGGTTCCTTTATCAAAACCTGATAGACTTCTCATCTCAGGCAAAAGCGCTGGCGAACAAAGCGCTTTCCAAGCAATAGAGGAAAGGATACTCACAGATGCCCCCTCATCAATGATAGTGCCAGCCATTACCATTCTGTATATTTGAACGATAATTCTGAATGGTATGCTTGCTGGCAACCGGGGTCTGCCTAGTTGGTTCCAATCAAAGGACACAACCAGGTTGCTTGGCGGTGGGACCGAATATACGGCCGGATATCGCTCTGACGAACTTCCTTCCTGTGATAAAGGAATGGGGGCATTGCCCCCTTGTTCATTAGAGTCAGTGTTGATGAAGAGAATCTGGACGGTGTCGTCTTTATTCTCCTCTGTGATGGTATCATTCGAAGATAGAGCCTCTGAAGGCAAAACCGGGTCAACTGCCGTATCAACCTTTTGACTTTCGTCAGGCATGGATCCAAACGGTTCATCTTCAATGATAGGTGCTTCGGCTGACCACCTAGGCGGGGCAGCCGAGTTCTCAACTAGTGAAGGACTTGGCAGGAGTTTTTGATATCCAGGAGGAAGTTGCGCTCGTAAAATCGGGCGATCTTCCAGAACTCTTTTAGCCTCGTCTAAGAAGGGACAATGGTGGATGGCGTGATCGCCTTCACACAGTTTGCAAGGAAATCTAAGTTTCCCTCTCTGTCCTGTGGCTTCACTTTCGCTAGTCGATGGTGAGCAATCAACATGACTATCAGAGGTTGATGCTACCGAATTGTGCACACGGGGAGACCAGTCCCTTAGTATTCGAGGGATACAGGGACAATCTCTATGGAAGTGGTCTCCCTTGCATATGACACATGGCGATTTAGGCCTTGTCAGTGCTGTGTGTGGATTTTTGTCAGACGACACTTGCTTGCCCCCAGTCGCCTTTGGCTCCTTCTTCTTCTTCTCTTTCTTCTTCTTTTCCTTCTTCTCCTTAGGAATCTGGTTTTTTGTTTTACCAGTTCCGTCAAGCGAAGAAGAAGGAGGAGAGGAAGATGAAGTAGAAGGTTGGTGGGCAACTCTAGTCTGGTCTAACTGTTGACTCGACTGTTCAGGAATGGTGGTGTTCTGAACGACATTGGTTGAAAAGAGCCAAACTGGCAGGCCAATTGTCAGTCCTAGAAGCGACAATGTGGCCATGTGGGGCACACCAACATCTCCCCAAGAGGAGAAGGGACTAGGATTTCCACCAAGGGGAATTCATTGGTTGGTGTGCTCCATCTTTCAACCTAAAGATCAACGCAGGAATTAAAGGGTGATTTTTCCGTTTAAAATAAATTTTAACGACGCTTTAGACACAACTTGCTTTTTCAGTTTTAAAGAGTCGAGAAAAAGCTAAAGATGACTCTAGTCTCCTTCGATGTTTTAATGAGCCCGAAGTGACAAATGCTCGGATGGACTTTTTCTGTTATAGAGTCTGAAAAAGGCCAAAAGAAACTGCTCTGGAGTTCTAGGCAGAGGGTGTGCCAAACTTTTCGCAAAACCGCAGAATACTTTTTAAGGTACGGGCGGTCGATCTTCGTGAATGCTGTGTTCACTGCATTGCAATTAGTAGGGCGGCCGACACAGCTTCCTAAGGATAAAGGATATATGCCTATAGGGGTCTCCCAATATATACGCGACGGTACGTGGGAGCACAATCCGTACTAGCGCTATCGTCCCTCAGGAGGAATCACCCACCTTCCACGAGATCGATAGTTACTAGGCTTAACGACGCCGGAACACGTCTCTAGCCTAGACCTCTATGTTGTGCGTTATGTTACAAAGCGTTGTTAAGTTCATTCAGTTTATTTTAGGTTGATCTTTTTAAAGTTTTCCTTTCAAGGTTCACCACGAGATGTATGATACAAATTCCTAAATGCAGTCTAAAGATGATAAGCAAGCTTTATATCTTTTCAACTTTGAAAATCCTAGCTACTAAGGGAAAAGAAAGACACCATCTTTTCTCAAAGAGCAATCAGCACACTCTAATGCACTTTCCTAAATCCAACATGCAAACTATCAAATGAAAAATGCACAATGCAGGTGTTTGTTTTCTGCTTCCTTAGTATTGATGCCTACAAAGAAAGCTTTTTGTACAACTTTGAATTTTCTTTTAAATGATCATACAAACAAGTTCACTTTTTCGAAATCAGAGGAGATAGAAGAGATTACAACACTTAACGATTTTCGAAATAAAGCCTTATTTTGACACTTAAAAGAAACAAATTCAGACCAATAAGCAAAAGTAAATGTATAATCAATCTGCAAACAGCCAATGAACTCTCTTCTAAGATCACAATCAATCAGATCTGAATCAAAGGCTACAGGATGACTATTTTACTCATGCAAAGGGAAACTGTAAATGACGCCACAAACACATAAAAACACTCACAGTCTTTTTGTACAAAAGGAGGCAGAATCTAAGCAAAGAAAATGAGTTATCTGACTGGTACCTATGTTGGTTAAAGGCTGCAAAAAACAGAGATCAAAACAGGGCAACAGAGAGCAGAGAACCCCAGCTGCACAAGGCCAAACTGGTTCAGCGCAACCTCAACACTGAGGATTTGACATTCAGCGCAGGTAGCCTTCACGGGACTTGCGTTGAAATGCAGATTGCCTTCACAGCAGTTGCGCTGAAGGAGAAACTCTCGTTTCTCCTGGGTTCTGGGTCACAAATTGCTCAAAAATCAACAGTTTCAGGCCAAATCAGAAACACAAGCAAGGTATAATCAAAGGGATGCTTTGAAAGCTACTAAGATCTATCACAAGGATCATCAAATCATTTGTGAATCCATTGTTCAGATCATAGACAAGTCCAACAACTGGATCAAAGCAGCAACTTTCTACTTTGCATCCGGGAAAGATGCAGTTCGATTGTTGCTGTCAAGTCTATGAAGTAAACAAATGATAGCAACACAAATAAAATGACTAAACAAATCCTCCCTAGCGGAGTCGCCAATTTGTTGTGGGGAAAAATGCCTATGCAGGACGATCCTATCCACCTAAGGTGTGACAGTGCCTTAGCAACAAACGAGTACAGCTATACTGGTTTCTTCCTTTATGAAATGTGAAAGAAGAGAGATCAATAGACTTATCGGTGTCTTCCGTTTGTCCCTCGATCCAATCTCCCTTCTCTTTGGGTGTTCACAGCTACTTGCCTTCTTGCTTATCCAGCTACAACTTCCTGCAAGATCACAAGAGAATAGCTACTTGCGACAAGAGAACAACTACTTGAGACAAGAGAAGAACACTACACAAAGACATATGTTCACATTCATAACTAGTTTAGGATTAGAAATAAACCAAATACACTAATACATTCATGCATCAAAATACATCAGCATATAGGAGAAACCAAGATAGCTTTATTGATGAATAACAAGGTTCAGGAAGAGATACAACCTAGGGGGCTCCAATCCAGCATCTCCTTCCCAGCAAGTGGAATTGCTATCTTCAACCCCTTCAAAGCATTAAACACCCAATGATTCCAGTCTCAAACCAACAACAATTCTTTGCAATAACAAAATTCCAGCCTCTAGATCTCATGGAGGAGAGATCCATATATAGATGTTTGGAGAGAGGATGAGTCAGCTTGAGATCTGACTAGTGTCCTCTCCCTCTATCAGTTCTTGAGTCCACTTGGAGGTTCTTGCTTCCACTTGGAGATTTGGAACCTCTTACTCATCACCAGTCGAATTCCCTGAGGCAAGTGTCATTTTGGAAGCTTCCTGGGTTCTGACACCTTGAGGAATGAGTCTGCCACTTGTCCAATCTCGCTCAGCGCAGGTAGCCAGTGTTGGAGTTGACATTCAGCACAGGTAGCCAGTGGAGCCATTGACATTCAGCGCAGATGGTCAGTGGAGCAGTTGACATGATCCTGAATTGACTTGTTTTTGAGCAGTTTCAGGTGGAGAACTTTTGTGAATTGCTGTTGTTTGTTAGCCTTGTTCCTCTAGGGGTAGGAACAACATGTTTAGGGACTTTGGATCCCTTAGATTATGGAAATTTCATGCTCAATGCTGTAAGGCACAAAAATGTCTATAACACTTACATTTTATTAGACATGGTAGATTTCCCAATTTTATAAAGAAGGCAGGAAAATTTGATTTTGTTATATGGTAATTTGATACTATTGCTTATGATAATCATGGAAACCTTGATAATAAAAGTGTAACAATAAGATTGATACTCAGGATCTTCTTGTTGATCTTGACATGGGTTTGATATGCTAGTAAATTAGACTATGTAACAAAAATGAACGCCCTAACCTGATGATTAAGTAAATAAGTGATGTTGTGATTATGATCCTTGAAGTATGAACAATATACATTTCTATGATTCTAATCTTAGATGAATATTTAATGACATGTTCATATGTGATGATGAAGCAATCGATGATGATTTTTTATAATCACGATGCATATATGTTTAACAACCTGATATAGTTTGAATCCATGGTCTGACAATTTTGTTGATACATAAAAATATTATGATAGACACGTTGACGTGATATGATTGAAGAGGCTTCCCATTCAAAGGGAGAAACTCTCCATAAAACCCAAACACCTAGTATTATTTTCAAGAACACTCTTGATTATAGAAGCAAGTTTTATGGACATGAATAGATGATCTTGATGAAGGAAGAGGTTTTGAAATTTTTTTATTTGAGCAGAAAGGGTTTCTCCTAGTCGAAGCCCCAGTTGCTGGGATAATTGTTTAGGGGTGCAGCTACAGGCCTCCCAACCACATAGAAGAAGGATTATGAGTGCGACTAAGCTTGTAGGAAAGAAAAATTGAAATCTTATGCATGAAACCAGGACCACGCTAGGAGTATGGAAGACCTACGGTCATGAAGTGCTTGATAGAAAGTTCTATGGACAAAAAATGAACGGTAAGATATGCATTGTGTTTGACTTGTTGTAGGGATCAAAATTAAGGTTTAACTCTCTAGAAATGTGAAGTGATCTACCTTTTGGAATCTACTCTTACTTATGTTGCAACGACTAAATTATAGAGAATCATCGCAAATAGAATCTTGAGGATAATTTCAATGATTATTGTCTTAAGTAGAGATCTTTATGTTTCAAAGAATATGAATGTCTTAACTCATATTATGTTTTAAGGAGTATATAATATGCATATAATTATATTAGGTATCTTGATTAGATCATTGGAGATAGTATGAAAATAAAGGATTGCTCCTCAGTATGCAATAATTTCTATTCTGGTTATTACAGATATTTCACAGTAAATGGATGGCTGAAACTTAGATGAATTGTCCTTGGTGTATGAATTTACATTTAGTGATAGAAATGATTCATATTATGATCACGTGGATGTTTTGATGAAGTTTGGATTTATATTTCTTGATAAGTGACAATTGTTGTTATGACAATAAACAAGGTTGTAACCTGGTACTCGGGGACATAGATTGAAAATTTTAATAATGATAATTTATATGGCTTTCATATTAACTTGGGTTTGAATTTAAGGCTTGATAAGAAGACTTGGTTGATTTGATTGCATATTATTGACTTTTTTGAAGCATGTTATATTGTTTTGGTCAGTGTTATGTTTGCAGAAAGCATTGTATGGCTTGAAGCAAGCTCCCCAAGCTTGGTATGTCTGCATTGACAACTACCTAGTGAATCTTAGAAGTTGTGCGAATCCAAACTTCTACTTCAAAGTGGTCCAACAAATGGTGTTGATTTTGGTTTTATATATTGACGATCTATTCTTAATAGGTAATGAGCCTATGATGATCAAAGTAATAGGGAGTTGGCCTCTAAGTTCAAGATGAAGGATCTTGGCATTACTTTATGGGATTAGAAGTTTGGACAAGAAAAATATGACATGAAGCTAGTATAAAGATTTGAAAAGACGGAATGAAAATCCTTAGACACCAATATAGAATTGAATTATACAAAGATATTGTTGGACCTTGTTAGAGTTGGTCTGGTCAGCCCTCCATTAGAGATCCAAACTCTTTGTGCATTTCAATTTAGGTGTCCTGCTCCATTCACTAAGCTACATTTTGCTAGGGACATGCCATGATCTGACGGAGAAAGTCATGCTACTCATTTTCCCTCATGTCTAGCCCCTGTTGGTTCAGGTCTTCGTCCATAATCACTGAAATTCATGATAGTCAAGGTCTGGTCCTATTGCAAGACAAAGTCATTTTTATTGTTTGGGTCTATGAATTCATCAGTTTGGTCTCTGAAAACATGTCCAGAACAAGCCATGTAGGTCAGAGGGAGGCCCTACACAACTATGGTTCAGAAAGCTTCATCATCACCTGAAGAGACATTGACTCTTCTTCAAAACTCCGTTTTGAAGGAAAAGTCAAGCAGGGTCATTTATGACAAAATTTGCCAAAAATTCACAAGTTTGTTTTTAAGATGCAGTCATGGTTTCTATGGAAAAATGCCTAGTTACATAGTCCCCACAAAGAAATGCCGAAAATCCCATCATGAGAGCCAAAATTTCAAAGAAAAAATGAAAAGAAGAGTGTTTTAAAGTCAATGAAAAAGTGCAAAACACAAACATTAGAAAGTGGGTTTTCAAAGAAGAAAAAATCAAACCCATCTCTCCCAAGCCTATATATACTTGTTTTTGCCCAAAGAAAAACCATTTGTGCTCTTGCAAGCTTGGAGAGAAATTACAAAGGTGAGAGAGCGAAATCGTGAGGGTTTGAGTGAAGGAGAGCTGGTTTTCAAGCAGTGCAGCGCATACACCAGGGAGCGTGGCGCACACAGAGGGCGCGGTGCACACTCATCCTGCCCACCATTCAATTTTCTCAAGGGCACGACGCACACCCAACGCGCGGCGCACTAGGCTTGGCGCGCGACGCACACAGCCAGGGGTCTAAAAACAGTGCAAATCATTCGAAATCTCGATAAAGGCTAGAAAATCAAGAGGTAGGCCCTGTTTACACCTCTCCTCTCTCAAATTTGTCAATGATTTGGTGTGCATAAGATGTTTAAACGGTGCCCCAAAAGCACAAGGTCAACCATGAAAAATCATCAAGAAAAACGATAGATGGGGATGCAAAAATGTGATGATGAGCACCAAGGTCTCACTCCCCTCCCCTTGTCCCCTCACTCCTCATCATTCCCACCTCCATTCCGTCATGTTTCCTAAGGAAACCACCTAAAACTGCCACTAAAACCCTCTCCCCTATTTTTCAAGCAAATTTGTGCGAGTTTACAGTGCGCGGCACACACACAAGGTGGCGCGGTGTACTTAGGGTGCACGACGCACTGGGAGCCCGACCACAGTGCAAATTTGCCACCGGCACGACGCACACCCGGCGCGCAGCGTATTGGGCAAAGCGCACAACGCATAGACCTATAAGCCCAAAAATTTACCAAATTGCCAAAATTTTTGTGAATAACCCTCAAGATTGGAGAGATAGCCCAACTACCTTCACCATTGACATTTAAACTTGAAGAGGAATGTGAGTATGATGACCATGAATCAAATGCAATTTTTTTTTAAAAGTAAAACAAAGAGGACACAAAGAAGGTCAAGAAGCTAGGGTTTTGCTACAATGACATTATTGCAAAAATATGCTCCTACCCTACCTCTATTAGCTAATTCCCCTGTAGAAGTTTCCCTCTAATAATCACCCTAGCTCCACTGTAATCATGTCCATTTGTTCCCTTTATTCCTATGGCTCAAATTATCCAAGCCCTACCCCATCAACACCATACCCAAAACACTCCCAAATCCCTGATAAATTTCTCCTTTTAAACCCCTATTCCCTTTTTCATCATCCCCCTCCTAACACTCCCTATTTTATTGTCCCCTTGGTGACAGATTTTCAGAGCATCTATCAGTTTCATTGGATTCAGAGGGCAGCATAAAACTCAGGGTACAAACAACAGTAATGGCATCAGAAAATTCATCAGAGTATGAGGAGGGGACCCACAGCGACACATCTTCAGGAGAGAGGGCCCATAGGAGACATCACCGGAGCGGCATACATCTTAGAGATGAGCCAAACACCCTCACTGAGCTGCAGGCATGCCCACTTGCTATGTCTTGTTTCCAGCACTTGGCATGTTATGAATTTTGTCAAAGGGTGGTGAATGTCAAAGTCCATCATGAGTTGGCCTACCTTTTTGCACTTCATCTACAGGGAGGTCAATCTGTCCTGGCTGGGGTCACTTTCACATTGACACCGGAAACCATATCAGTGGCAATAGGAATACCGAACATTGGGGAACAGTGGCATAAGAAAAAGAAGGTGGAGAGGCATCACTATGAGCCCTACATCAAGAACACCTGTTTGAGCCAGCTCACCAGAGTTTTTCCATTCAGGTTTTTGAGAGATGAGTATGCCCCACTCATGAGATTGATCATGAAGTATTTAAGTTGGGAGGGGAGGTTTTCACGCCTTTATGGATATCACATCAGGTTGCTCATGCACTTCACCTGGGTGAGGATGATGAGCCTCCCATTTTTCATTTGCAACAACATCAAGAAGATGAAAAACTTCATGCAGCGCAAGACCCCTCAACAGCAGCTAAACAATGTCTATCATTTTTCTCTCATCTGGATTTTGGTGGACCATCAGTTGGGATTGTAGGGTATTTCTTGGGATGACTTCATCTCCCGTGATTTCTTCAGCGCTCCACCGGTGATATGAGAGTCAAAACATGAGGTGGGAGGTCCTTCACATCAGTTTGAGCATGAGATGGGAAGTCCTTCACATCAGTTTGAGCACCATGAGACTACCACCATGCCAGTATACATCACATACCAGAAGGGCAGTAGACCGTTGTTTGCCGCAACAAAGCGAGTGTTATCTCCACTCGGGGTGGAAGGGCCCTCGCTTCCGTCATCAGCGCCACAAGAGCAGGATAAGGGCAAGGAGCCAGTGTAGGAGGAAGGGCCATCAGGTGAGCAAGAGACCGAGTTTTTTCTCCTCCAGGATGATGAGACAGATGCAGAACCTACAACTGCTGAGCTGGGAGAGATCATTCAGGAGCAGCAGTCAATGATTAAGAACCTATCCCTGGACTTGGAGAGGGCCAAATGGAACGTGCAGTATCTGGAGTAGTAGTTGGATAAATCTAACAGGGAGAAACACATGCTGAGGTGCATGACTCATCACTACTAGGCCCGAAACATGAGCTCCAAAGCAAGAATCAAGAGCCTAAAGGCAAAATTGAGCAAAGCGACAAAAGAGGCAAAGGAGGCAAAGGAGGCAAAGCAGAAATATCAACTTCGAATCTTGACTAAGGCTTCCCTGGCATAACATAGCACTTCATGGGGAACCTCCAGCCCAAATTTCAAAAAATTTGGGCAAATTTTGGTCACAGGCAAATTTTTTGGACACAAAACAGGAAATTCCTCCCTGTGCGCGTGCCACTGGCGCGACGCTAAAAATCTAAGACTCGAATCGAGGAATGGATTGCATATTTGGATTCAGCATCGAAAAATACTACTACTGGTGTCTGGGCAAGAAATTTTGACAAGATCTGGGTCTCCTAAAGGTCAAAAAACACCCAAAAATGGCCTCTCTGCCACTTTTTTGACACACAGAAAGCAGTCTTGGGAGAATGAAGATTTGGAGGGGCAAATTAGCACTAAATTAGAAAATTCTAGTGGGGTCAGAAAGAAGATAGGATAGGATTTCCAACAAGCCCACTTGGGCACATTTTGGACACCTAAAAGTGCCCCAAGGCTCCAAAGTGGCACGACGCACAGAGAATTTGGCGCGGCGCACAGGGGAAAAAAACTGCCAATTTGCTCCCGTTTCGCGAAATTTTGGGTCGCGACTTCTCCAAGTGGGCCCGGTCATCTACACTTCGGTTTTTTGGCACCAAAGGTGGCATTTAAATATTTTTCTCTCCAAATGGTCATCTATCCAGGTGGCAAAAGAATGCAAAGGGTCACCCTAGCCAAATGTCATGCTTGAGAGCGCTACACCTGTAGCTGATGGTTGGCTCTCCATCTCCATTTCGAAATGATTTGAGTAACTTCCCAACCCCTGGATGTTCCATCTCTCCTCCACACATTCTATATATTGTATGCAAGTTATTTGCAAAGGGTTGGCTAACTTGTAACTTCTGGGAGACTGTGGGAAAGAAACTCTGCTTCTACACTATGTATTTTTGACAAAGAATTAATGAAAGGTAGCGGCTCTGTTTCATGAGATTCTTGTGGTTGTGAATGTAGAAAATGTGTTCTTATGTTCCATATGTATCTTGTTATGTTCCATAATTTATTTCATGTTTCATTGCAGTGAAATTTTCTAAGTTAGATTAGGTAGAATTCAATTTATATTGCTCTGCCTGTGGGAAAATTTCATGTGCGGTGTTACTCTTCTGTTGAAAAGGATTGATGCGACCATGCCCTTTTCACTCTCTTCAACAATCTTTCCATTCCGCATTACCTTAAGCTGAAATTGCTACGCTTTCCGCCTACCTTTCCTCACAGAATAATCTATGCCTTCATATTCGATTCTCAGCTCTTTTCTAAGCGCCAGTCCCATATACATCCCAGAAGCTCGGTCATTCATATAATTGTTTTCAAAATCCCTTTTCACTTACTAGCCTAAGGTAAATATTTCATTGTAAGTCATCTCAGACCATTTTTCTTATCCATCCACTGAGTGTGACTCAGAGAGAGCCCTCTCCTGCTCTGGTAGGGCTAGCTACCAATGGTTTGTGGTTACCCTAATTTTTGCCTTCCTTCAGCCTAAGGTAGATTTAGGTGCTAACATAGTGGCGACTCCACTGGGGAGAAAGTTAAAATCAAATCCCCTTGTTTCATGAGAATTCTAGGCTTCCGGATGATGAGCTTAGGATTGGAAAGGCTGAGTAAGTTGGTTGTGTCCCGTAATTTCTCTCAATAGCACGCTAGCTTTGAGACGATATACCAGAGCGAATCAAGACCTGGACCCTCCTCACATTTACGAAAATCCCAATTTGATCCCAAGACTCCTCTATCAAGAAAGCACCATAGCTCCTGTGTTCAAGTCCCATTCATGTCTCGACATTTTTGAGTATCTTGAAGAGCTTGAGTTTGACGAACGATTTGAAATATCTTTGTTTTAGTCTAAATCCTAAAGGGTTGTTGATTACATCGTCCCCAATCCGCAATTTCTTGTAGACCTTGAGACAGAAAGAGCTAATAGATTAATTTGATAATTACATTGTCACACATCCCCAAACTCCAAGTGCAAGCCCCTTGCAAACTGTGCACACTCCTCCAACACCTCCAAGGCTAAATCCACTGAGAATGATGGCTGCCCGTTTCACACCCCTTGTTCTGCCCCAAGTCCTAGATGACATGCCAAATGACTATCAAAGTAAAATCACGTTTTTTGATGGCACTCCTAATAGTATTACAGCTCAGCAACATGTGGATAAAATGCCATACTTCTATGAACTTCATGAGATCGATGCGGAGAACGTGGCAATGAGGCTCCTTGTGCAAACATTTGCAGGTGATGTGAGGAAATGGTTCAGAGGTTTGATGGCTACAAGTATCACTACCTTGGTGGAACTACAAATACAGTTCTTGAACCGGTGGGAAGTGAAAAAGAATCCCCTTCAAATTCTGGCTGAGTATGAACAAATCAAGCGGAATGCCGGTGAGTCGGTCCAAGATTATTGTGTTATATTTAATGTAGTCTACAACGAAATCCCAGACCATCTAAAGGCACCTGTGGGACTAGCAATGATGAAGTTTTCAGATGGTTTTGATGCTGACATGGCATACCAATTAAGAGAGAGAGAACCGACTACAATGGAAGACATGTAGAAAATTGTGGTCAGCGTTGAGGCAAATTTGCTGTCCAAAAGAGCAAGAGCGAAAGAAGAGAAGAAAACCACGGTGAAAGAAGAATATTCTTCAATGGATTAGCTGCTCAAAAAGGTAGAAAAGATGCTTGAGAGGGTAAAAATTGACAAACCAGAGCCACAAGTTAGGAATCCTAACTTTCGTGGCCAACAACAGCCACAATATAGGATAAGACAAAGAGATCAGTGAACTCAAGAGCAAACAGCACAACAGCCGGTACAAACACCTTTGCAGTAGAATTTTGTGCATGGACCGGAGTCAGATGAGGACGAGAATGTAATAGGTGAGGAAAACCATATCTTTACTCCACATGAGCTGCCTACTTACATCACCGAAGAAGAAGAATGTGCAGTAAATTCAGCTACACACCAAGACACCGACTTTATTCTAGCTAACGAAACCGTGTTGGAAGAAGAGTCAGAAGAATATCAAAGGGGGTACATGAATGCTTTGTCTGCACAACAGCAACAATATTCCCTTAGAAAAAAAGATGTACCAGCCAAACCAATTCAGGAAAAGAAGGAGGGTGAAACAACAAAGAATGATCCATCAGCTACACAAAGAAAGGGAAAGGAGGTGGTTGTTCCGGAGAGCAGCAAATCAAAATCAGCAGAACAATCACAACAACCAGCCACATCAAAAGAGAAGGAAAGGAAAGAGATCCCAGTCAAAGAGGTGGAAAGAACTCCGGCCTTTAGCCTAAAGAATGATATTTCTAAGCTAAAGGTATCCATCCCCTTGACTGAGATATTGAAGAACAACAGTTATAGAGGACATATTTCTAAAATGTTGAATTTGGACCCAATGTCCGACATGGTAAATGTAGAAGATGATCAACCTGAAATGATTTTTGGGCCAACAAAAAATGGTGAGTCTCCTGATAGCGATGTGCCACCCTTCTATATCAGTCTACGATTGCATGACTTTGTGCTACACAATGCCATGTTCGATTCCGGAGACTCTCACAATCTCATGCCCAAGGATATCATGGATAAGCTTGGTCTGGACATCACCCGCCAATATCATGATCTATATTCATTCGATTCCAGCAGAGTAAGGTGCATAGGGCTCATCAAAGACTTAGTTGTGAGTTTAGATTAGCTTCCTATGAAAAACGTTCTGATGGATGTGGTGGTAGCAGACATTCCTCCAAGGTCTGGCATGCTTCTTTCCAAGTCTTGGGTAGTGAAATTGAAGGGGACACTACAACTGGATTTCTCATATGCAACAATCCCAATGTTTGGACAAATGAGGAAGTTATACCGGGAACAAAAGATGAAATATATGATCACAAGCAAGGAGAAACCGATAAATCATCCTATCAACTATGTACATACAGATTTAGAGTCTTTTGTTTTGTTTTCAGATAGTTTAAATGAGATAGATAGTCAGATAGTAGAAGCAGACGACATTCCAGAAATAATAGAAAATTTCAGAGAAATATTGAAGAAAGAAGGACAAGAAAAGCAGCAAAAGATTGGGCGATCAACTGAAAATGATGGACAACAAGCAAACAAGGCATGGAAAACAGATTTTCAGCACTTGCAAGAAGACGAAGAAGGCTTGTGGACCATGGATTTTGATGGAGAAGTAGGGAATGATGGCGCTGGTATTGGCATTTGGGTACGTAGTCCTTTCTCCGCCCCAAACAAAGTGCCTAACAGCGTGAGAGTTTGCTCTTACAAGCTGGCCTTTGAATGTTCCAATAATGAAGTTGAATATGAAGCTCTGATTGCTGGCCTGAAGATTCTCAGAAAGCTGAATGGAAAGAGGATTTTAGTATATGGTGACTCCAAGTTGGTGATAAAACAGGTCAGAGGTGAGTATCAAGCAAAACATCCTAGGATGCGGGCCTATCGTAATGCAGTTTTAGACATCTTGAAGCTATTTTCCGAATACACCTTGACATGTGTGCCATGTATACAAAATAGTATTGCTGATGCTCTTGCCAAGGCAGCGAGCAACTTGAAGATCCACATGAACTCCAGCAATAAATTTGAAATCCATGTCAAGCACCATCCAACCATTCTAGACAATCAGCGATATTGGCAAGTGTTCGAAGATGATGAGGAGATTAAGGATTTTCTGCTCAACCAAGGCAAGTTCAAAGAGACCTCAATTGATGTGGAAAACGATGAGAACATAGGGAATGGTACAAATGAAGTGCAAATCAATCAAATGGACGTATTACAGCTGAAGAATAACATCATTCCTAAAGGCTTGATACCCCTAGAGGAACTTTTTGATTAGGATGATGTAGCCCACAAGCCAACATTGCAGCCAACAGAGAAAGGTGTGGAAGAAGTCAACATTGGTACAACTGCTAATCCAAAGTTGGTAAAATTTTCCAAAGCCTTACCGCCAAAGATCAAGGACAAATACATCAGTTTGATGGCTTCATTTGCAGATGTATTTGCTTTGGATTATTCTGATTTAAAGACCTATGATATGAATATTATTCAGCACACAATACCTATCAAGCCCAATCAGAAACCATTTAGACAAAAGCTGAGAAGGATCAATCCAAAGTTGCTGCCATCTATCGAAAAGGAGGTAAATAGTTTGTACAAGTCAGGTATCATTGTGCTTATCAGATTTTTATATTGGATATCTAACTTAGTACCTGTACGCAAGAAGATCGGTGAGATCCACCTATGCATTGATTTTAGAAATCTAAACAAGGTCTCATTGAAGGAAAACTATCCGCTGCCCAAGATGGACCATATACTTCAGCGAGTAGTGGGGGCATCTTGTATGTCACTGCTTGATGGTTATTCCGGATATAACCAAATTGCAGAACATGAAGATGATAGAGACAATACAACATTCACCACTCCATGGGGAACCTTTCACTATGCCAAAATGCCATTCGGTTTAAAGAATGCAGGTGCCACATTTCAGCGGGAAATGGACTTGGCGTTTGCAAATGAAAAGGATGTGTTTTTGGTGGTGTACTTGGATGACTTGACGATGTTTTCAAAATCTGATGAAGAGCACATGCATCACCTAAAAATTGTCTTTCAAAAGTGCAGGAAATATGGTCTATCGCTAAATCCTAAGAAGAGCTTGTTCACCATGGAGGAAGGAAAATTACTTGGGCACATCATTTCAAAGGATGGCATTCGTATAGACCCAGCATGTGTGCAAGCGATTCAACAAATCGATCTACCCAGGAAAAAAAAAGAAATACAATCATTCAATGCTAAGATGAATTTTCTGTGTCGTTTTGTGCCTAATATTGTAGAACAATTGAAAGAAATGACCAACATGCTTAAGAAGGAAAGCCAGGTGAAATGGACAGAGGAGGCTATAAAATCTTTCAACTTGGTCAAATTGGCCCTTTCTTCAGCTCCAGTTCTAGTTAGCCCGGACTACACTCAAGATTTCATATTGTTTTCATTTGCTTCTGAGCACACTATGGCAGCGGTATTGTTGCAGAAGAGGGATGATCATGAAAGACCCATTGCATTCTTCAGCAGGGCTATAAGGGATGCAACTTTGAAGTACAACATCATTGAGAAGCAATCCCTGGCATTGGTGAAGGCATTGAAGGATTTCCGGGTGTATATCCTACATTCTCACATTCTGGCCTATGTTCCTAATACTGCTGTGAAAGATGTTTTAGTGCAGACCGATCTGGAAGGGAGAAGAGGCAAATGGATCACAGCCTTGCTAGAATACGATGTGGAGATAAAGCCTACAAAGCTGGTCAAAGGACAGGGGTTGGCGAAGCTAATGGTTGAATCAAATTTGCATGCGTTGGACATAAATTTGATCGCTGCCATGTCCGATGAGAATGAGGAAGGAATATCAATTCAGGTATCCGAAATGTTTGCTTTGTCCCCATGGTATTCTGATATAATAAATGTACTAAAAAATCTATCACCACCGCTCGGCATGACTAGAAACAAAGCGAGAACACTCAAATTGAAGGTTGCCAAGTTTTGTATTTTGAATTCCGCACTGTATTGGAAAGATCCCGGTGGCATTTTGTTAAATTGTCTGGTGGAAGAGGAGGCAAAGAAAGTCATGGAGGATTTCCACGGAGGAGAGTGTGGTGGACAACTTTTTTGGAAATCAACAACGAACAAAATTGTGAGAGCAGGGTACTACTGGCCTACTTTTTTTGCTGATGTGCATAATATGGTCAAGCGCTGTCATAAATGTCATATTTTCGAAGGGAAACAGAAATGACAGCCTTTTCCACTTAAGCCTATTAAAGTGAGTGCTCCCTTCCAGCAGTGGGGGTTGGATTTCATTGGGGAAATTCATCCCGCCTCTTCCGGATAGCATAGGTAGATCCTTACAGCGACGGACTATTTCACAAAATGGATTGAGGCAGCCCCTACCAGACAAGCGATGGACACGGTAATCATTTCATTCCTCAAAAATAACATCTTGTCTTGCTTTGGTTGTCCAAACAAATTAATCACTGATAATGCAGTAGCTTTCAAATCGAAAAGGATGGTAGAATTTTGTCATAAATATCATATAATTTTGGGTCATTCAACTGCCTATCATCCGTAAGGCAATGGATTGGTGGAATCTTCAAATAAATCTTTGGTCACATCATCAAGAAGCTGCTGGAAATAAATAAAAAGAGCTGGAACAAGAGGTTGGTCCACGCGCTTTGGGCAGATCGGATCAGTCAGAAAAAGTCTATTGGCATGTCACCATTTGAGCTTGTTTATGGAGTGGACACAGTATTTACCGCTTCTCTTGCTGCCCCGGTGGTCAGACTTCTTCAGGAAGCCGACAGCGAAGAAGATCCCATGCAGAGAAGGCTGAATCAAATGATCCACTTGCAGCAAACAAGAGAAGAAGTTTTCAAAAACACATCCAAGTTACAGGAGAAGATAAAGAAAATCTATGACAGAAAAGAAAAAACAGATAAATTTCAGTTGGATGATGTGGTGCTGAAGTGGGATGCGAGGAATGAAGAGAAAGGCAAGCATGAAAAGTTTGAAAATATATGGAAAGGTCCTTTCAAGATCGCATCATATATGGGACATAATGCCTTTCTTCTGAAGGAGATGAACAGGGAAGACTGTCCTGGAGGGCCGATCAATGGTCGGTTTCTCAAGAGGTATCATTGTTGATCTATTAACGCTGCTTCCACTGTCATTGTAAATACCATTTTTATTTCAGTTTGTAAAGTCAGTTTTCGAGTTATTTCAAGGTCAAGTTTGAGTCAGTTTCTTGGTTATTCTAGTTGTATAAATAAGTCAGAGTCCTGTGCTATTTTTCAAAATGATGACTCCATAGCCCAATGGACAAAAGGCACTGTCTAGCTCCTCCAGAGATCTGTTGTTCTTGGCACCTCCAAGGAGCTACCATCCTCCATTGGAGCCAATGTTAGAGTCGGTCTGGTCAGCCCTCCGTCAGTGAACAAAACTCTTTGTGCATTTCAATTTTAGGTGTCTCGCTCCATTCAATCAACTGCATTTTGCTAGGGACATGCCATGATCTGACGGAGAAAGTCATGCTACTCATTTTCCCTCATGTCTGGGCCCTGCTGGTTCAGGTCTTGGTCCATAATCATTGAAATTCATGATAATCAAGGTCTGGTCCTATTGTAGGACAAAGTCATTTTTATTGTTTGGGTCTAGGAATTCATCAGTTTGGTCTCTAAAAACATGTCCAGAACAAGCCATGCAGGTCAGAGGGAGGCCCTATAAAGCTATGGTTTAGAAAGCTTCATCATCACCTGAAGAGACATCGACTCTTCTTCAAAACTCTGTTTTGAAGGAAAAGTCAAGTAGGGTCATTTATGACAAAATTTGCCAAAAATGCACAAGTTTGTTTTTCGGATGCAGTCATGGTTTCTATGGCCAAATGCCCAGTCACACATGTTGTGGGGGAAAGTATCCAACTCGGAATGACCCTAACCCACTCTAAGGGTGACAGTTCCTTAGCAATAGCTGAAAGCAAAGCTATCTAAAGTTATTTCTTTATGACATGCAAGAGATAGAAGGAAGAGATCCACTTACCGATGTCTTGCGCAAATGGTTGATCCAATCTCCTCTATTCGCCGCTTGCTCCCAGCTCCAAGTCTTTTCACGGGCCCAGCTACACGAGATCCTGCAAACAAGACAAAGAAAGGAAACTACAAGAAGCATGCATTCATAACTGATTCAAGGATTAGCATAAATCAAATACGCAAGTAAGACAATACATCATTGAAACACATGCGAATAGAAGAACCTCAAATGCTTTATTAATATATGGAAGTAAGGTTCAGGCGGTGATACAACCATGAGAGGTCCAATCCAGCATCACCTTCCCGACGGAGAGAAATCTCTTCTTCACCTCCCTCAAGCAATCACCCAATGCTCACAACTGTAAACCAACAGCAATTCTTCGCACTAAATTCCCCCCTCCAGATCCCATGGGATGAGATCCTTATATAGAGTTTTGGAGTGAAGATAAGTCAGCTTGATGTGTGACTTGTTGTCCTCTTCAACTCCAGTTGTTCTTCAGTTCTTCACTCGGAGTTTCTACCTTCCACTTGGAGTTTTAGAAGCTCTTAACTCATCATTAGGCGAATCTTATGATCAAGTGTCTTTTTGGAAGCTTCCTGGGCACTGGCACATTGAGAAAAAGATTCCTCCACATGTCAAAGTACGCCCAGCGCAGGTAGCCTTTGTTGCACTTGCTATGCAGCGCAGGTACACCATAGAGCTCTTGACATTCAACGCAGATGCTTAGTGGAGCAGCTGCTTTGATCCAAAACTGACCTGTTTTTGAGTGTTTTTCAGTGGAGAACTGATTTGCAGTGCTGTGGTTTGCTGACCTTGTTCCTCTAAGGGTAAGAACAACATGTTTAGGGACTTTGGATCCCTTAGATTATTGACATTTCATGCTCTATGCTGTAAGGCACAAAAATGTCTATAACAGTTGCCCCCTAAAGTATGAGGTTGTTTATCAGGTGAAATGCTTTATTAGGAGGATCCGAAGTTCATTCAATCGTCGGGAGGTGACCTGTAACAAAATACAATACAATACATTATCTTTTCATACTTTCTTTTCATGATCTAGCTGATGCAGGCATTTCCCATGCTCAACTTTATAAATACATTTGTTGTACATAAACAGACGATCGTCTGATAATAGACTGATAATTCTCTGCTTTTAATTATCATCCTTTTTAGTAGGATGATCATCTGCTGCACATGTCTATGTTTTTATCTCCTGAATATATATCGCAGCCCGGATGGATGAAACTAGATCCGGGGTCTTCAAGCTTGTCCGATCTTCACTCTAGTACAAGTCGATCCATGTGAGAATTTCTTGAAGTCGAACACGGAAAGACATCGCTTGATTACCAGTCAATAATGTAAACTGTTAACAAGCGCGAGAGGAATCACCGATAATGATGATGACCCTCAAGGTACTGCAGCACAATTCACGTGGTGTGAATATAGGATTGACGTCGAACACCACGCAAAGTCTCCTGGTCGAAGGTCATTAATGTATACCTATCGCCGGGAGTGAGAAACTTGCCATTGAGGCATGCAAGCTTCAAAGTACTGAGGGGGGTGTTCCTAGACCAACTTCTTGGATAATGAGTTGATGTCGACAAGAAGTGATCCGTCAAAGGCGGGCCTTAATGAATCCCACATCAGTGACACGGAACGGAGCTAGTGATGATAGTGAAAACGATCTGTGAAATATGATTCAGGGTGGCGGTCATGGAAGGATGAAAGATGATGTACGGTAGTGGATGGGACCCGGTTGACACTTTCTGAATGACATCTCTTGAACATATAACGACACTGATGTGATGGATCGGTAGCATTACCCCATGTATGGATGGTATGGCGAGACCATGGTGAAGGGACCGGTGAATGATAATAACCCAACCCGATATTTACGGAGGCAAAAGTGTCATGTTCAAGAGCGACTTGCTACCATTAAGCTTTGAGGTTCTTCCCAATTTTTCCCCAGTCATTTCTGACCAGTACCTCTTTATTTTTGTCAAGCTTGAGGAGGATAACATATGCTTGTTCTATAACCTGCCCTTCGGGCAAGCCCATCGCTATGTTTTAACGAGCCTAACGATAGGGAAACTCGTTCTCGTCTAAAGACAAGTTTGTCGCTATCTAATATTTTTAACGAGCCCAGCGACAAAGACAACTCGGTCCTTTTCATTTTTAGAGAGTCTGAAAAGGGTACATAAAGTGGACTCCAGGGGTCCTTTTTCGTCATCTAATCCCTTAAGTCCGAAAAAGTATAAAACAATACAGAAGGGATGAATGTTCGATATCTTTATCGAGCCGAACTAGACAAGCGCTCGATCTTTTTGTGCAATAATCCCTCAGGTCCAAAAAGATTAAAATCTAGAGGAGGGATAGCTCTTCCGGTCGTTTTAACGAGCTGGAAGGCCAAAACTCGGCAAACTTTTCATTTTTTACGAGTCAGTGAAAAGAGCTCAAAGAAGACTCGTATTTTGAGGAACGAGTGATAAACAGGGATAGCAGCAGATTCCAGGTACAGGTTGGAATTTTCCAATCACGGCAGTATTACAAGTATGGCTAGGTGGGATCACTCTTCGCAGCTGTTCCTCAAAATAGGTAAACAATCAAGTGGATGTGAATGATCGGCCAAATGAAAAGTGGAGGTGACGGTACACAAACACGACCAAGGCTTTTATGGCTGATGAATTTACGGTCTCAAATGGTTATTTACTGGTTCATTTTTTCTGGATGAGCTTGAACTCTGGGGGAAGCCTGCTCACTAGCTTATGTTTATTTTTTAATGAGCATGAATTTCCGCATTAAAACTGCTCAGATCTTGCGTTTATTTTTTAACGAGCATGAACTTTGCCAAAACTGCTCGTTTTTACCAGTCATAAAGTAGGAAGGTCTCATGGAAGATCACTATTTTTTAAAGAGCTTCATCTCCCTACGTATTGCTCCATATCCTCCCTTTGTGCAAGCCGGGTATCGACTTATCTACGGGTTAGCGGGGTTAGTCCTACCTAAAACTAAAAGTCGCCCGTGCTTGCATTCCAAGAGGTTTGCATGCCCCCAGGTGTAAGTCTAATTTCAAGGCCGCCCCTACTTTTCCGTTAAAAACCTTTGTTTTCAACAGGTGAGGCTTACCTCTTTCAGGTTACCCAAAGATTGTTCTGCTAATCCTTTCAAACAGAACTTTCTTCGGCGATGTCTATCATTAGGTTATCCAAAGATGGTTACAATTTGTTGCAGCAATAGAATCTCTTTCTTTGGAGGCTGCCCCTACTTATCCTTTAAAACATTTGTTTTAATGGGTGAGGCTTGCCTTTAATCCAAAGATGGTTACTACTTGCTGCTGCAAACGGATCCCCTTCTTTGGCAGAGCCTACTTATTTAGACAAAGGTGAGTAACGGGCCCCCGTCCTCCCACATAACTTTAACAAAAGAATCTTTTTCCAGAACAACCCCATTCCTAACTGCCCCTTCTTCTGCATGAGAGCTCTTGCCGGCTCTTCTGTTTTACGAGGATGAAGGAGGGGACGGGGTACGGACTAGTCATATTCTCCCGCGGAAATTCTACTTTACACCCAAGGTTTTTTCTGCCTCCAGAGCAGACCAGGATGCATGCCCCCTGGGTTCCGGCCTTCCTTTCCCGAATTACTCGCATTCATCGGGAAGAAGAACCGGAGGTAGAGACCTTTCTTGATCAAATAGACCATTCAGGATAGGTATGTGACTACTTGCAATGCGTGATCCCGGAAGTGAAAGCTGGTCTACGAGCTTGACCATTCTTCCTTCGTATGGAAAACACATTATTCGAAAGAGTGAGGAGACTATTGCTTCCATGCAATATATGTAGTCTCGTCCAAGGAGTAGGTTATAATCCAAGGGTCCTTGGACGACCATCAAGTTCATCTTGACAGCCTTCCCTTTCAAGGTAATAGGCACATTAGGTAGAATCCCTAATGGTCGACTGGTTCCTTTGTCAAAACCCGAGAGATTCCTTGTCTCGGGCAAAAGCGCCGGGCAACCCAGTGCTTTCCAAGCAATAGAGGACAGGATACTCACAGATGCCCCTTCATCAATGATAGTTCCAGCCATCACCATTTTGTATATTTGGACTATAATTCTAAATGGTATACTGGCTGGTAACCGGGGTCTGCCTAGTTGGTTCCAATCAAAGGACACAACTAGGTTGCTTGGTGGTGGGACCGAATATACGGCCGGATATGATCCTGACGATGCTCCTTCCTGCGGTAAAGGAGTGGGCGCATTGCCCAGATGCTCATCAGAATCGGTGTTGATGAAAAGAATCTGGACGGTGTCATCCTTACTCTCTTCGGTAGGGGTGTCAACTGAAGATGAATCCTCGGTGACTGTGGTATTTGAAGATGAAACTTCTGAAGGGAGAACCGGGTCAACTGCCGTTTCGACCTTTGGACTTTCGTCCGGTCCGGATTCAGTAGGTTCACTTTCAGTGACTGACACTTCAGCTGGCCCTATGAGCGGGGCAGCTGTATTTTCAACCAACGAAGGACTTGGCGCGAGTTTTTGATATCCAGGAGGAAGTAGCAACGGTGCAACCGGTTGATCTTCCAAAACTCTCTTTGCTTCGTCTAAAAAGGGACAACGGCGGAGGGTGTGATTGCCTTCACACAGTTCGCAGGGGAGTCTCATTCCCCTTCATCGTCTAGAACCTTCACTTTCGCTGGTCGACGGTAAGCATTCAACCTGGTTGTCAGAGGTTGACGCTTCCGAACTGTGCAAACGAGGGGACCAGTCCCTTAGTATCCGGGGAATACTGGGACAATCACGGTGGAGGTGGTTCCCTCTACATATGACACATGGCGATTTGGGCCCGGTCCGTGCTGTGTGTGGATTTTTGTCAGATGCCTTTTGCTTGCCCCCAGGCGCCTTTGGCTCCTTCTGCTTCTTTTCTTTCTTCTTCTTTTCCTTCTTCTTTTCTATGGGAGCTCCGCTTTCGGCGGCTTGACCTTTCGAAGAAGAAGGATCGGAGGAAGGCTTATGAGAAGCGGAAGGCTGGAGGGCAGCTCTAGACTGGTCTAACTGTTGACTCGACTGTTCAGGAACCGTGGTGTTCTGAACTACAGTGGTTGAGAATAGCCAAACTGGCAGGCCAATTGTCAGCCCTGGAAGCGACAATGTGGCCATGTGGGGCGCACCAACTTCTCCCCAAGAGGAGAAAGGGCTAGGGGTCCCATCATGTGGAATCCCTTGGTTGGTGTGTTCCATGCTCTCAACCTAAAGATCAACGTAGGAATAAGGGGTGATTATGTTCCACTTAGAATGAATTTTATATGACGACGCTTTAGACACAACTTGCTTTTTCACTTTTTAAGAGTCGAGAAAAAGCTAAAGATGACTCTAGTCTCCTTCGATGTATTAACGAGCCCGAAGTGACAAATGCTCGGATGGACTTTTTCAGTTATAGAGTTTGAAAAAGGCCAAAAGAAACTACTCTGGAGTTCTAGGCAGAGGGTGTGCCAAACCTTTCGCGAAACCATAGAATACGTTTTACGGTACGAGTGGTCGATCTTCGTGAATGCTGTGTTCACTGCATCGCGATCAGTAGGGCGGCCGACACGGCTTCCTATGGATAAAGGCTTTGTTCCTATAGGGGTCCCCCAATATACGCGACGGTACGTGGGGGAACAAGTCCGTATTAGTGCTATCGTCCCTCAGGAGGAATCACCCACCTTCGTAGAGATCGACAGTCACTATGTTTAAAGACGTTGGTTCACGTCTCTACCTAGACCTCTACTGTGTTTCGTTATGTTTCAAAGCGTTGTTAGATAAATTCAGTTCTTTTTAGGTTGATCTTGCTTAGTAGTTTGCCTTTATGGATCACCACGTGATGTATGATACAACTCCTAAATGCAGTCTAAGAACGATAAGCAAGCTTTTTCAATTCTTTCAACTTTATGAAAATCTTAACTACTGAAGGAAAAGAAAGACATCATCTTTTCAAATAGATCATAGAGCACACACTGATGCACTTTTCCTAAATCGACTTACAAGCTGTCAAAATGCACATGCACAATGCAAGTATTTCTTTTCTTCTTCCTTAATGTTGATGTATTACAAAAAGAAAGTTGTTGTATAATTTCGAATTCGATTTCAAGCGAAAGCAAACAAGTTTTGTCCAATAATCAAAAGAAAACCTTAAGATTCACTCATTTCAACACAAGAAATACTGAAATTCGAACCATATAACGAAAGCAAATGCTCAAGTAGCTATGAACAGCAATAAACTAGCTCTTAGAATCACAACGACACTTTCTCATAGGTCTAGATCCAAGAGGTCATAGCAAGACTAGTTCACTTTCGCTATGGGAAACTGTGAATGACAGCAAGAAATACAATAAGAACAATCACGGTTTCTTCATACAACTGAGGCGGAATGAAGGCAAAGAGAAGTGGTTTCAGTTGGGTATACAGGTTGACAACAGGCTGCAAAAACAATACTGAAAACTGAGCAACAGACAGTGGGGAATCCCAGTTGCACAAGGCAAAACTGGATCAGCGCAGGTGCTGCATTGTCAATCTGAGATGCAGCGCAGGTAGCCCCTTCGGGACCTGCGTTGCAGTGCAGGTAGCCTTTGTTGCAGCTGCACTGATGAGACAACTCTCGTCTCTCTCAGATTCTGGATCACAGTTTGCTCAAAAATCAATGGTTTTTGGCCAAATCAGAGGCTATCAGTCAAGTATACACTAGAGGATGATTAAAGGAAGATGAACACTATCACAAAGAGCTAAAAAAGAGTCCTTGTGGATCAACTCTTCAGATCATAAACATGCCCAACACTGGGCTAGAGTAGCTGCCCTCTACTTTGCATTCGAAGGACTCGAATGCAGTTCGATTTGGTACTCCCTTTGTTTAAGAAATGAATAGCAATAAACACAAGCTACCAACAAGACACGATCCCCAGCGGAGTCGCCAGTCTGTTGTGGGGGAAAGTATCCAACTCGGAATGACCCTAACCCACTCTAAGGGTGACAGTTCCTTAGCAACAGCTGAAAGCAAAGCTATCTAAAGTTACTTCTTTATGACATGCAAGAGATAGAAGGAAGAGATCCACTTACCGATGTCTTGCGCAAATGGTCGATCCAATCTCCTCTATTCGCCGCTTGCTCCCAGCTCCAAGTCTTTTCACGGGCCCAGCTACACGAGATCCTGCAAACAAGACAAAGAAAGGAAACTACAAGAAGCATGCATTCATAACTGATTCAAGGATTAGCATAAATCAAATACGCAAGTAAGACAATACATCATTGAAACACATGCGAATAGAAGAACCTCAAATGCTTTATTAATATATGGAAGTAAGGTTCAGGCGGTGATACAACCATGAGAGGTCCAATCCAGCATCACCTTCCCGACGGAGAGAAATCTCTTCTTCACCTCCCTCAAGCAATCACCCAATGCTCACAACTGTAAACCAACAGCAATTCTTCGCACTAAATTCCCCCCTCCAGATCCCATGGGATGAGATCCTTATATAGAGTTTTGGAGTGAAGATAAGTCAGCTTGATGTGTGACTTGTTGTCCTCTTCAACTCCAGTTGTTCTTCAGTTCTTCACTCGGAGTTTCTACCTTCCACTTGGAGTTTTAGAAGCTCTGAACTCATCATTAGGTGAATCTTATGATCAAGTGTCTTTTTGGAAGCTTCCTGGGCACTGGCACATTGAGAAAAAGATTCCTCCACATGTCAAAGTACGCCCAGCGCAGGTAGCCTTTGTTGCACTTTCTATGCAGCGCAGGTACACCATAGAGCTCTTGACATTCAGCGCAGATGCTTAGTGGAGCAGCTGCTTTGATCCAAAACTGACCTGTTTTTGAGTGTTTTTCAGTGGAGAACTGATTTGCAGTGCTGTGGTTTGCTGACCTTGTTCCTCTAAGGGTAAGAACAACATGTTTAGGGACTTTGGATCCCTTAGATTATTGACATTTCATGCTCTATGCTGTAAGGCACAAAAATGTCTATAACAACACAGTCCCCGCAAAGAAATGCAGAAAATCCCATCATGAGAGCCAAAATTTCAAAGAAAAAATGAAAAGCATAGTGTTTTAAAGTCAATGAAAAAGTGCAAAACACAAACATTAGAAATTGGGTTTTCAAAGAAGAAAAAATCAAACCCATCTCTCCCAAGCCTTTATATACTTGCTTTTTCCCAAAGAAAAACCATTTGTGTTCTTGCAAGCTTGGAGAGAAATTACAAAGGTGAGAGAGCGAAATCGTGAGGGTTTGAGTGAAGGAGAGCTGGTTTTCAAGCAGCGCAGCACATACAACAGGGATCGCGGCACACACAGAGGGCGCAGTGCACACGCAGCCTATCCACCATTCAATTTTCTCAAGGGCGTGATGCACACCTAGCGCGTGGCGCACTGGGCTTGGCACGTGACGCACACCTAGCGCGTGGCGCACTGGGCTTGGCGCGTGATGCACACAGCCAGGGGCCTAAAAACAGTGCAAATCATTCCAAATCTCGGTGAAGGATCAAGAGGTAGGCCCTGTTTACACCTCTCCTCTCTCAAATTTGTCAATGATTTGGTGTGCATAAGATGTTTAAACGTTGCCCCAAAAGCACAAGGTAAACCATGAAAAATCATCTAGAAAAACGATAGATGGGGATGAAAAAATGTGATGATGAGCGCCAAGGTCTCACTCCCTTCCCCTTGTCCCCTCACTCCTCATCATTCCCACCTCCATTCTGTCATGTTTCCTAAGGAAACCACCCAAAACTGCCACTAAAACTCTCTCCCCTATTTTTCAAGCAAATTTGTGCGAGTTTACAGTGCGCGGCGCACACACAAGGTGGCGTGGTGCACTTAGGGTGCACGACGCAATGGGAGCCCGGCCACAGTGCAAATTCGCCATTGGCGCGGCGCATACCCGTCGCGCAGTGCACTGGGCAGAGCACACGGTGCACGGACCAATAAGCCCAAAAATTTACCAAATTGCCAAAATTTTTGTGAATAACCCTCAAGATTGGAGAGGTAGCCCAACTACCTTCACCATTGACATTTAAACTTGAAGAGGAATGTGAGTATGATGACCATGAATCAAATGAATTTTTTTTTAAAAAATAAAACAAAGAGGACACAAAGAAGGTCAAGAAGCTAGGGTTTTGCTACAGTGACATTATTGCAAAAATATGCTCCTACCCTACCTCTATCAGCTAATTCCCCTGTAGCAGTTTCCCTCTAATAATCACCCTAGCTCCACTGTAATCATATCCATTTGTTCCCTTTATTCCTATGGCTCAAATTATCCAAGCCCTACCCCATCAACACCATACCCAAAACACTCCCAAATCTCTGATAAATTTCTCCTTTTAAACCCCTATTCCCTTTTTCATCATCCCCCTCCTAGCACTCCCTGTTTTATTGTCCCCTTGGTGACAGATTTTCAGAGCATCTATCAGTTTCATTGGATTCAGAGGGCAGCATAAAACTTAGGGTACAAACAACAGTAATGGCATCAGAAAATTCATCAGAGTATGAGGAGGGGACCCACAGCGACATATCTTTAGGAGAGAGGTCCCATAGGAGACATCACCGGAGCGGCAGACATCTTAGAGATGAGCCAAACACCCTTACTGAGCTGCATGCATGCCCACTTGCTATGTCTCGTTTCCAGCACATGGCATGTTATGAATTTTGTCAAAGGGTGGTGAATGTCAAAGTCCATCATGAGTTGGCCCGCCTTTTTGCACTTCATCTACAGGGAGATCTGTCCTGGCTGGGGTCACTTTCACATTGACACCGGAAACCATATCAGTAGCAACAGGAATACCGAACATTGGGGAACAGTGGCATAAGAAAAAGAAGGTGGAGAGGCATCACTATGAGCCCTACATCAAGAACAACTGTTTGAGCCAGCTCACCAGAGTTTTTCCATTCAGGTTTTTGAGAGATGAGTATGCCCCACTCATGAGATTGATCATGAAGTATTTCAGTTGCAAGGGGAGGTTTTCATGCCTTTATGCATATCACATCAGGTTGTTCATGCACTTCATCCGGGTGAGGATGATGAGCCTCCCATTTTTCATTTGCAACAACATTGAGAAGATGAAAAACTTCATGTAGTGCAAGACCCCTCGACAATAGCTAAACAATGTCTATCATTTTTCTCTCATCCGGATTTTGGTGGACCATCAGTTGGGATTGCAGGGTATTGCTTGGGAGGACTTCATCTCCCGTGATTTCTTCAGCGCTCCACCGGTGATATGAGAGGCGGAACATGAGGTGGGAGGTCCTTCACATCAGTTTTAGAATGAGACGGGAAGTCCTTCACATCAGTTTGAGCACCATGAGACTACCACCATGCCAGTATACATCACATACCAGAAGGGTAGTAGACCGTTGTTTGCAGCAGCAAAGCGAGTGTTATCTCCACCTGGGGTGGAAGGGGCCTCGCTTCCGTCATCAGCGCCACAGGAGTAGGGTAAGGGCAAGGAGCCACTGCAGGAGTAAGGGCCATTAGGTGAGCAAGAGACTGAGTTTTTTCTCCTCCAGGATGATGAGATAGATGCAGAACCTACAAATTCTGAGCTGGGAGAGATCATTCAGGAGCAGTAGTCAGTGATTGAGAACCTATCCCTAGACTTGGAGAGGGCCAAATGGAACATGCAGTATCTGGAGAAGTAGTTGGATAAAGCTAACAGGGAGAAAGACATGCTGAGGTGTTACACTAAAAAATGTCACCATGACCACTTACAGTTAGTATGGCTCAAATCAACAGTCATGCTACCCTCTTAGGTAAGTCTTATGCCTCTGCTATCCATCTCAAACTCAAAGAAGAGAGAAAGTCTTGTCAAAAATATGTTTATCTCTGGGGTCGCAGGTTCTCTCTAGCCTTACCTGCGGGGACGCTCACAATGTTCACAAAAGGTGCGTCCTTGGACGCTCTGTATGTTAAGGGACAGGTGCGTCCTTCTGTAAAAGGCAAAATGCGCGAGTTTCATCTTAAAAAAGTTACTTGTGGTTACTTCTAGAACTTTCTAGAGGTCGGTTTGATGAATTGGATGCGCCTCGAGTTGGTTCATGTATCTCTATTAAGGGGGAACTTATCCCATCAATAAGGGAGCTATCCCACCCAAAGAGGGGGATTATCCCATTGATGGTGGACCTGAATAACCTCTTTACAGCACTATAAATAAAGACATTGAGCCAGAGGGAGGAGAGGTTGGAGCTATACATTTTCTTTGGGTAAATGCTGCAGGAATTAGGACTCCCATTTAGAACCTTGTGAGGAGAGATTGTCTTTGCTTGATTCTACTTGGAAGTGGGTGAGCTTTGTCAAAGTAGAGGAAAACCCTTGATGGACCCTGGGAGGAACTTGCACAACACCAAGGCCAGGTTGTAAGAGTTTCTTTGTTTCGTTATTAATACAAACTGGTTTATTTTTCTCAATAGCTTGTGTTAATGAGTTATTTCATGTGTTCCTTGGTCTGCATGTTGAATATATTTTTTATTATATGAAATGCAAGTGCTTGGTAATTGTTTGATTGTTTGTGGTTGCAGGAATTGACTTGAAGGAGGAGCTCATCCGGATCGCCAAGGACGGACTACAACAACCGTGTTTTGGAATAAGGTAAGCCTAAACACTTGTAGTTTTCATGTTTTAAAAGGTATATTTAGAGAAAGATCACTCCCTTTTGTCTTGTTTGTCGCTAGAGAGTTTAGACTCCTAGGGAGGTAAGTTGTGTCCGCACAAACGACTTTTTCTGCCACGACAAATTGGCGACCATACTGGGGAATCCATTAATGAGAGAGTCTTTTCCTTTGTGTGAACTTTGCTCTGTGAAAATCACTTTTATTTTCTAGTTTTTGACTGTGAGAATTAGTATTTGGGTGGCTTAGCTTTAGATTTAGTTAGATTTGGTTTTTCTCAACTTTTCCAGAAGGACGCACCCTCTGAGTACTGCACAGTGCGTCTTTGGACGCGCTGTTGCCGTTTGCACAGAGCGGGCCGGCACCTGTTATAACGGGTTGCCTGCGTCTTCCTGTAAAATTTAGGAAAATTCCATTTTTTGCTTTAATTGCTTTTAGATTTTGATTTTTCTTAGTGTTTTCTACCCAGATCCTTTAGTACCTTGTCAAGAATTTTCACCTGAACTTGTTTTGTGAGCTTTGAGTGTTTTAGTGGATTTCAACGAAGTTTAGGCCTAGGGTTTGATTTTTCAATAGGTCTTGTAGTGACTTTGACGGTAGAAAGTTGTCCAGCCTTAGATCTCTCTGGTTAGTCAGCATTCTTAGAAGTCGGGCCTGTCGAAAAGTCTCCTTGTGTGAGCAGCTTGCCATTTAAGTTGTTTTGGGTCAAATTTCGAATTACTTGTTTATAAAGTGTTGATTTCCATTTTACAAAAGAACAAAAAGATTAGAGTTTTGTTTTGACTAGTTTTTGGTTCTGCAATAAGCTAGTCCTTGATTTGATTGTGATCAAGTAAAACACCTTAGAATAATCATTGTTGGTTTTGGCCTCGTTAAGATTGCTTAGAGTAAATTTACCTTTTAGTTTGCTTATGAGTGCATTTTCATAGATTTTAATAGTTGTTAAGATTGATTTTTGGTTATATTAGATTTATTTGCTTTATTAAAAGAAAAATACAAAAACATCTTCTTTAAAAGTCTTGTTTCAAGTAACTTTTTGTTTTTGAAAGAGAAAAAGAGTTTTTTTCGTGCATGTAAAGAGCGGTCATGTTTTTTATGATTGGAAAAGACAAACGAATTGTTTCTTTGATTGTCTTCAATTAAGAAGTTGCTTTTATAAAGATTGCATTCTCTCAACTTTTTAGTTAAGCAATTCATCGAAAAAGTAAAGTAGTGGGTAAATCATCCTAGGTGCATTTTATAGTGGTTTCGAGTCGAGTCAACACACCACTGGTTTCACTTCCATCACCTTTTGACTTAAGAAACGACCTTAAAAGTAACGCTTAAATTAAAATCAATCTAGTAATTTTTATTTTTCTAGGGCTCTGAAACACCAATATAGCTTAGGCTAGGGTCTTGGAGTAGGTGAGTACTTAACTCTCCAAGACTACAAAACCAAACAGATAGTTTATCTTGAGTAGATTAAATCCAATTGTTTCAGTTATACTCTGGGAAAGCTCCTCTTAAAGGAGAAGCACGAGCTCGTGTCCGAACCAGTGAGGGGATCATTCCTCCCTCGTTGGGAACGACGCCAGACAGTACGTATTACAAATGGTAAACCTCGGATTAACCATTGTCGAGGAGCCAGGGGTCACTTATCGGTAAACCTTGGATTATTGTCAAGGAGCCGGTAAGGGGATTGAGCTTGTTACTCTGCCCTTGCGTGCTGTCGGAGTTTAGACTGTTCCCCCAGGTGTAATTGTTGTGATTGGTAACTTTAGTGACCATAATCTTTAGGGTTCTACCGAGGTGACGGTGGAGGGAAGGTCCCACTGTACCTGGAGCAGACGTCGGTTATACTCACTTGGATTTTCCGGGGGTTTCACTTCACTTCGAGACGGTTAAAGTGGAGGAACTTGTGCCGGTCTATTCATTAAGCAGGTTGTCGGGGTAACTGTTCCACCCGCCATTTCTGTACTGAATCCTGCGAGGTTGGGCCTAATCACCAACTAGCGCTTTTGGTCCGGAAGACTACTGTTTGTGTGTGGTTTGACGCTCTAGATTATTTAGGCGTGTGCTTCAAATTTGTTTGCTTCTTTAGAAGACTTTAGGTGGTTTGATTTGAAATTTTTACTTTGTTTTTGTGTGTTGTAGTTAAAAATCTTTAATTGTGGCGGAATTACCGAGACAGTCCCGTAGACTTCGGGGCTAGTCTCCTGAAGTTGTTTCTGTGGCCGAATTGTTGAGAAGATCCCGTAGACTTAGGGGATCCCCTCCTCGAGACGACCCGGGTAATTTAGAAGGGTTAAAGGTCCTTGTAGCTCCTCCTAGTGACAGTAGAGTAGGTTCACCTGAAGAAGGAGAATCTTCCTTGGTAGTCCATCCAGATTACCAAAGTTTAGAAACAGGTTACAATCCCGAAACTGTTACAGTTTCCGAGCTTGCTGGTAGTTTTTCATCTGCCAGTGAAACAGGCGAAGAACCTGAAATTTCCGAACCTGTTACTCCAACTTCTAGTGTCCCTGATTCACCAAGAATAGAAAGAATTATCACCGAAAATCTACCTTCTGGTTTGATTGCTATAGAAGAACTTGCTCCAGAAGAAGATATAGGTGTCTCTCACCTTGAAGGTCAACTAACTATTGATCTAAGGGAGCGTGAATCCATCTTTTACAGTCCTCCTAGAAGTACTTCTTGGTACCTTGCGTTAACCAATTTTTTAGACAACTCAGTTGGTTTTTCCACACCTCGTACTCCTTTTCCACCTGGAGGTATTCATACTCCTGTAAATATGTCTGGTCAGTCGTCCGTGTTTACACAAAGTCCTGAATCTTTTTTACACGGCGGTCCTTCTGTTCCCACTGGGTATCAGTCACTTTCTGGTACCTTTGCGGGGGCATCTCCTCAACCCATTGATCATGGGTTATTTGCTGGAAACAGTGGTAATATACCATTGGGTGTAGGAGACATTTACATGATGTCAGGTTCAGTTCCCGTTTCCCAACCTCAAGGTGGCCAATTACCACCTGGGGGGCAACCGCAATTACCGCCTGGGGGGCAACCTCAAGGTACACAAATCGTGTCTGGGGGGCAACCTCAAAGTCAGTATGTACCTATGGTGCAATACTTGCCTCAAGGTCAACCTCAGCCTCAATATGTACCCCAAGGTCAACCTCAGTATCAATATCAACCTCAAGGATGGCAACCTCAAGGGTATCAACCCCAAAGTTATCAACCTCAAGGGTACCAACCTCAAGGTCAAGGTCAACCCCAGTATCAGTATTTACCTCAAGGTTATCAACCTCAAGGTCAATACTCAAGTCAAGGTTATCAACCGCCTCAAGGTCAGTCATATGTTCCAAGTATGGGAACTGCACCTTACAATTATCAATCTTACCCTCAATCTGGTTATGGATCTCAGTACCCTCAACCTGTTACGGGTCAGTACCCTGGAATGTTAGTGTGGGATCCCTCACAGGGTCAACAGGTGTTGCAGCCAAGTGTACAGATGGTTCCTCAAGCTGGACAACCCGTGGTTTCTGGTCCAACCCAGCAACCGCAACCTGTCCAGCCAAATGTTCAAACTTCTGTAGCTTCGGTAGTTACTCAGCCGTCAATTGCACCTAGTACTCCATCTCAAACGGCTGCTGCAACTATCGCTACATCTACCATACTTACTTCTGGAGTATCGACGGCTCCAGTTTCTACTATCCCTGTTACCACACCTCAGATATCTTTACCGTTGTCTGGATCTACGATTCAAACCACGGTCCAGATGCCTGTAGGTCAGCCTGGTATAAGTACGGTTGTGACTACTCAACCTCAATTTGTTCAACCTCCGTACCAGGGACAGTACCAACCTGGGCAAGCTGTCCAACAACCGGTTTACCAGTATCAACCGTATCCTGGGTACACTTATCAACAACCTCAACAACCCCAGTACGGTCCGGTTAATCCTGGTTTTCCAGGAGGATATAATATCCCAAATGCGACTCCTGTTCCTAGTTATCCTGGATATCCTCCTCCTGGGGCTGGTATTGTGACCCAGAGTTTTAGAGATCCTAACCGGCAGTTACCGTTTATTGCAACTTTAGATTTACCCGACTTGACGCGCCTAACGAATGATCCAATTCAATATCTTCAGTTCTGGCCGCCAATGCCAAATAAGTTGCCCAGTGATATACCCAAGTTCGAAGGTAAGTCTGGAGAGGATCCGTCCAATCATGTGATGACTTACCACCTCTGGTGTGCTTCAAATTCTATCTCAGATGATTCCATCCGCTTACGTCTTTTCCAGCGTACACTCATTGGTCTCGCGGCCAAGTGGTACATTGAGTTACCACGGGCCTCTTTTTACAACTTTAGCCAGTTAGCTACCTCGTTCTTAACTCACTTTCAGTTGCCGGTCAGATACGATAACGGCACGGAGTTATTAACTTCACTAAAACAATCGACGTCCACGTATATTTCTGATCACATTCATGAGTGGAGACGTCGAAGGCGATTAGTGAAAGTTTTTATCCCGGACCAAATCTTAGCTGAATGGTTTGTCAAATCATTATTACCGAAGATTACTGAAGATGTCGCTAAGGCCGGAGTAGTTACTGAGGAGCAAGTCATTGCTCAGGCACAATACCTTGACTTAGTTTACACTCAGTCGGGTACGTTACACGAGAAGATTCCGGATCTTCCAAAGTCGAATCAAATCGCTGCTGCTCCTTCGGGATCTCATGCCGCTGATGGTATGATTGGTATCGTGACTACGAAGAGTAAGAAGAAGTCTTCCAAGGCCTCCAATACTCCAATAATCACTTTGCCTGATTCTCCGACAGGAGAGTCTTCTCCTCCTGAACTTACCGCCGACATTCACGCTGTAGAGTCATCTACGGCCAAATCAAAAAACGGTGGAAAGAAGAAAGGAAAGAAGAAGGCTAAAGCAGACAAGGCTCCAAAGGAGAAAACTGAAAAGTCGGAAACCAATGACGAAAAACGCAAACCTCGATATCCTTGTCTTATTTGTGAAGAGGATCATTTTACGAGAGATTGCCCTCATCGGGCCGAGGTTGTAAAAATAGTCAAAGGTTCTCCCACTCCTGCTGTGTTAAAGAATCCATTTCCAGAGCAGGAGAATAAGATGATAGGTTCTTCTTCGAATGCCAGTGAAGAACCCATTTTGATGATGTCTCATGTGAGGATTGCGACTCGATCGCAAGATTATGGTAGTAAGGCTCCTGTTGATGGCAAGGAAGCAGAATCTTCTCACTCTAACCCATCAACCTCAGCTCCTGGTTCCGATCCACTACAGATCGAAAAACCTAACCCAGACTTAGTGATTAAGCCGCCCGCCAAGGGTGTACTTCGAAGGTCTGCTTTCAATCCACATGCGAGAGCAGCCCAGAATTACAACATTGTTGAGGACTTAGCTGTTTCACCTTCAGCAATGTCGGCACTCGAAGTGCTGCAATCATGCCCAGCACAACGGAAATTGCTTTTGTCGGCTATCGGAGCTGTCGATGTTCAGGACCCGAACCTAATGATCTTTGATCTAGAAAATAGTACACCACGTCTCCCCCATCAAATGGCTTTCCAAATTCCAGTGATAGTCAAAAACAGGCCTATTCATCGGACTGTGATTGATGAGGGAGCTTCTACGTGTATTATGTCGATTCAATGTTGGAGATCGCTTGGTTCTCCTTCGTTGAACCAATCCCCCACCATCCTTAAGGCCTTTGATGGCCGTGGGTTCCGTCCGTTTGGTATTCTACAAGAATTGCCTATAGGGGTTGAAGGTAAAACCGTTAGTCTGGATGTGGAAGTGGTTGATGCCCCTCTAGACTACAACCTTCTTTTGGGTCGAAGTTGGTCATATGCTATGACAGCGGTCGTTTCATCGGTCTTCAGAGTAATTAAGTTTCCACATAACGGTAAGATCGTGACTATTGATCAGCTGACATACTTTTCATCCGACCCAGCCTCTTCAGAGAGTATCCAGCATGTTGGTAAAACGACAATCCCTTATAGGGATGTTGGTGTAGGTTTAGTTAAGGATTCCGGTTTACTGGGAACTTTTCCTCTCCCTCCACTCAGCGCAGATCCTTCGTTTGCAACCATTCATATGATTACATCAGAAAACATTATTTATGATGATCCTTGGTTTGTCCCATCTGACTCTGAGATAGACTCACTCGGTGATGTTATGCCTTTGAGTCCATATGAAATTGCTTATGAAGCTCTCATGTCTTTTACTGACTTTCATTCAACCGAAGTCGACCAAATGAATGTGGTCAGTGAAGAGTCACTTTTCACCTCACCCTTAGAACGGATAACGTTTCCCGAAGTCGTGTCATCTGACGAACAACTTCGCGAAATCCTAAGTGTAGACGATCTACCATGGGAAGATCTCCATCACAGATCTTCGTTTTTACCTAAGGATGATGCATTTGAAAATGATTTTTCATCTATCTTTACCGCTGAATATGTCAAAGACGCTCAGGATCCAACGAAACATTCTGATTCAGAGTTGAATTTAGGGAATATTTCTCGTACTATTCCCATTGATATTTCAGTGAAGCCCGGAATCGAGGAAAACATTCATATAGGTGCCGCATGTACTGAAGAAGAAATCCAAACTTACAAGGCCCTATTCCAAGAATTCCGCGACGTGTTTGCCTGGTCTTACGAGGAAATGCCGGGAATTGATCCTGCCATTGTTATTCATGAAATAAAGACCTACCCGGATGCTAAACCCGTCCGGCAACGGTTGCGTCAAATTCACCCTCGAAAAGCGGCTGCGATTAAAGCAGAAGTCGAAAAGCTGTTGAAAGCAGGTTTCATTTATCCGATCCCGTTAACGGATTGGGTATCGAATATTGTTCCGGTCAACAAGAAACAAGGAACAATAAGAATCTGTATCGACTATAGGGATATAAATCGAGCTTGTCCAAAAGACAACTATCCTACGCCTTATATCGATCAAATTATTGATGATTGTGCCGGAAGTGAAATGTTTTCCTTCATGGATGGTTTTTCGGGCTATAATCAAATCAATATTCTACCTGCCGATCAACCAAAAACGGCATTCATTTGTCCATGGGGGACATTTGCTTATTGCAAGTTACCTTTTGGGCTTAAGAATGCCGGGGCCACTTTTCAACGGGCGATGTCTTATGCATTTCATGATATCAAGCACATTGTGCAACCCTATCTCGATGATTTGCCTGCTCATTCTTTACATCGAGCTGATCACCTTGTCCACCTACGAGCAATCTTTATGAGGTGTAGGCATTATCGAATTCGGTTGAATCCCCACAAGTGTGTTTTCTGTATAGAAACAGGTCGATTGCTGGGATTTGTTGTTTCAAAAGCCGGCATTCGCGTCGATCCCTCGAAAGTCGAAGCTATCATCAAATTGCCTCCTCCTTCGAGTTTGCGCCAACTCCAAAGTTTGCAAGGGAAAGCGAACTTTTTACGCCGATTCATCCCAAACTACGCCGAGGTCACTAAAGGTTTTACACGGTTGTTGAAACAGAATGCACAATTCTTTTGGGACGAGATTGCCCAACAATCTTTTGATGCACTTAAACACGCGTTGACCCATGCACCGTTATTGCATCCTCCCAACTACAACCAAGACTACTTCTTATACCTCGCAGCTTCGCATTCCACCATTGGAATGGTGTTAGTTCAAGAAGATGAATTCGGAGCGGAGCATGTGATATATTATCTTAGTAGGACCTTGAATCCAACTGAGCTAAAATATTCGCATGTGGAGAAATTGGCCCTGGCAGCCGTTCAAGCTGTCCAGCGTTTCCGTCACTACATTCTTCTCCGCAAAACTACAGTTATTTCGGATTGCAACCCTATGATTTATATTTTGACAAAACAACTGCTAGGGGGCAAGTACTCTAAATGGATTGTTATCCTGCAAGAGTTCGACTTGGAGTTCGAGAAGTCCAAGTCTAAGAAATCCTTAGTTTTTGCGGAATTGATGTGTGATTTCCCGAGTGCTGACACAGAGACTGTGGCAGAGGAGTCCATTGCGGACGAATCTTTGTTTCTTATCAGTACTGTAGATCCGTGGTACGGGGATATAATCATTTATCTCCAAACCCAAACCTTTCGGCCTGAAGCTTCCAAAGCGGAACGTCGAAAAATTCGGTTTCAATCCCAGCCATACAAAATTATTGGAGATACACTTTATCGCCGGGGGGCAGACTTAGTTTTTCGACGTTGTTTAACTCACGAAGAGGCTGAGAGGGTTTTGAATGATTGTCACTCTGGAGCATGTGGCGGTCATATGTCTGGGTATGCCACAGCTCAGAAGGTGTTGCGCGCTGGTTATTTCTGGCCGTCTATGTTTAAAGATTGTATCATTGCAGTCAGGAAGTGCCACAACTGTCAAGTGTTTGATCGCAAGATGCGCGCTCCACCTGCTCCTCTCCACCCTATAATTGCCGTTGGTCCATTCGCCAAATGGGGTATCGACTTTATTACTTGTAACCCTCACTCGGCCGGGGGGCATGCGTATATCATCCTTGCGGTTGATTATTTTACTAAGTGGGCCGAGGCGATGCCTACATTCGACGCAAGCGGCAAAACAGCTGCAGTTTTCGTATTCAATCATATCATAACTAGGTTTGGTGTCCCACAAGCAATCATTACTGACCATGGGAGCCATTTTCGAAATGTCATGATGACTGAGCTTACAAGCCAGCTTGGTTTGCGCCACGATAGCTCTACTCCTTATTATCCGCAAGCCAACGGTTTGGTTGAGTCTATCAACAAAGTTCTAGTTACCATGATCCGACGAACCATTGGTGTTCATCGGTCGAATTGGCACAACATGTTATTTTCAGCGCTATGGGCATACCGAACCTCAGTGAAAAATTCAACAGGGTTCACTCCTTTCCAGCTAGTTTATGGCTTAGAAGCTGTGTTACCCATTGAATGCGAAATCCCATCACTTCAAATGGCTGTCGAATTACTTCCAGCTACTTCCGAAGAGGAGACACGTTTATTGTACTTGGCTAAATTAGATGAGACTCGACGTGACGCTACATTGGCAATCGAGACTCACGCGAAACGAATGAAAGCTCAGTATGATAGAAATGTAACCCCTCGAAGTTTTTCGGAAGGAGACCTAGTACTATTATATGATCAAGCTAACGATAAGCTAGGTGCCGGAAAATTCGTTCCCATGTGGCATGGGCCCTACATTGTAAAGCGAAAGCTAGCAAAAGGGGCTTATGAGCTAGTTGACTTTGATGGGGACTCTTTGGGTAAACCCAGAAATGGACTTTACCTAAAGAGGTATTATGCTTAAATGATGGGAATGGAGAAATTTTTAGATAGGTTAGATTTTCTTTCTAGCTAGCAAGTGTGTTAGTTTAGTCAGTGTGCTTAGCTTAGAGAGTGTGGTTTTTCGTCGTTATTCTGGCTTATCTTGGTTTTACTCTTGATATTGCAGATGTCGACGCCTCTCCAAACATATATTGGATTTGCTGATGGTGCTTGTCGTAGTACACGGAACATCTCTTCCGCAGCTTGGGTTATCTATTCGCCCTCTGACGAGTTAGTTTCTATGCATGGGGTAAGCCTCGGTCAAACAACGAACAACATTGCAGAATACAGTGCAGTGATTGAATTATTATCCGAATCTATTTCATTTGGAATTCGACGTTTGACAGTGAGGTTAGATTCTGAACTTGTTGTATTACAGCTTAATAGAGTTTATGCCATTAGGAATCCTGTGTTATTAAGGTTGTTTTTGAGAGTGCGTCTCTTGGAACGTGAATTTGATTACATTGAATATCAACATATTCCAAGGTCTTTGAATACATTAGCAGATGCAATTGCTTCTCGAATGTTGGACAGACATTTACGATAATCATGCAAGTAAATTTAAAAACATTTCATCACATATGTTAAACAAGATAAGCCGGTAATAGTGATATATATAGATAGAAGTGTGTCAAAAAAAATATATACATCGTCTTCGATCATAGGTTGAAAACACCTTATGATCGGCAAAATGATAGTACAAAAAGTCAAAATGTCACATGTGACTACAAAAGTGACTAGTCAATCACTGGTGGTGCTCTCTGTATGACACCACTGCGCGGGCTACCTTACGCAAAAATCTCCTAAACGGTCCAGGGACCGCGACTACGAAGCGCTGAAGCCTGATAGGAATGTCATCCATAGTAGTCTCAGGTATATCTGCCGTGAGACGCTCTAGATCATGCTCCAACTCAGCTAGTACTTCCGCAGCCGCGTCCTGTGGGGCCGGTACCGGTGCAGCTGGATGTAGTCTATCAAAAGGCCGGAGGTTGGCTGGACGCTGTGGACCAACATCTGCATTTTGAAATTTTACTGTTAGTTTTGAGACGATATATATGAAAAATAAAAAATACATAATTAAAGAACTTGTGAAAATAAAAGTACCTCTGTCATCCCATTGTTCTCCCGGTGGAAGAACCATGTCCGGATCACCTCTAAAATCCACTCCGGCATACGGAAAGTCCTGTATCGAAAAAACCTGGTCCTCTAACCAGTGAAAATAACTATCTGAGAATCGAACCACTGTCGCACCCTCGTCAGGATGCCGGGCCATCACCGCAACCCATCGTATCAGCTTTGGCTCCCGAGGACCCAAGATATCAACAGTGAGTTGCTGAGGGATCAACATTGGAACTCTCTCCAAGGCAAAGCTCACGACTAGAGGCCCATATCCAAAAGTCTTTAGTCGTCCGTTCTTTGCCTTGGTCAGTTGGCTCTTCATATGAGCCGACACAGCTTCACACCAGTTGAAAATGGTGCCTTGGTAACAGTCAATTGCCATCCGCATTTGGGATCCGGAAGCAATGTGTAAAGCGGTCGCGCCGCAAATTCTGGTAACCGTGAACGCTATGACTTTGAGTTCCAGTAAAGTGATGTGTTTTATCTCTATGCCTTTTGAATGGTGAGCCCCATGTGTGCACCACTCGTCGCGGAGACTATCAAGGGATTGGCCACCCGGCCTAGTCCCCGCCAGACTGAGTTGCTCACCTCTGTTCGGCAAGCCAGTAAGAAAGTATACATCCGAGGGCTCTATCTCGAGCTGGTGCCCTCCTATGTAAAAGCATTGTTCTTGAACGTTCCATCGCTCAACCAGCCATTCCAAGAATCTTACCTGGCCCCTCATGCCCGGTATGGTCCAATATTTGTATAATCCGCATGCTCTTAGGGCATCCAGGGAAGGTTGATGATTTATTGCAACTTCATCATCCTCTACATGCTCTCTTTCTCTCCAATCTAACATGGTTAATACCCTGCACATCAAAAATAGCAATTAGAAATTGATTTGGGAATTTTTGGTGGTTTTTTGAGGGAGTTGGGGTTTTGAAATGCGCACTTCTCGGAAGACGCACCCCGGCTTTGTAGCACAGGGCGCCCGGACGCGGCTGGCCTAAAGGCGGGCCGTGTCTTCCGACCTTTTTCCCGTATGAGAAAAAGTCGGGGGACGCGGGTCACCCGAAGGGCACCCGCGTCCGCCGAGAGGCGCATTCCAAAACCAAAACCCCCCCAAAAAATGAAACTAAGACCTAAAAATTGATTCTAAACGGATAGAAATGCAGAGTAGGATGTGTAAAATACCTGGATAAGACGGCGTTCGATTCCGACGGTCGGATTTTCCGCAGCGACCACGGGAAGTTTCTTGTCAAAAGCTCCTTTTTCAACCTCAACATTGAAACGGTAAAAATGACATGGTAAAAAGTCTTTTTATAGGTTTTTTGGATGAATTAGTTCATTTTTTACCATGAAAAGATGTTTTTCGATGTATTTTTGCCTATTTTAAACAGGTATGAGTAATGTGTTGCTTTTGTGCAGGACAAAGGGGTTTCGAGGGAAATTGTAATTTTTCACAAACAAAAATATCAGAGTCATCTTTTAAGCCCTTTTCTGACTCCTAAAACATGAAAAGATCGCCGAGCGTTTCTTTTACACTCGTTAAAACGGAATTAAAAGACGGTCCCCTTTTAGCTCTTTTCTGACCGCAAAATCAGGAAAAGATTGCCGGGTTTTTGTCGTTTCGAACTCGATAAGGAAATAAAACGACGTGTCCTTGATCGCTTTTTACTTTTCAGGTCAACGACACTATTATGAAAGTACTCCTTGGTCGCAAGATCAAGCGGTTCCCCCAGGTATTATTTTATACTTTTTCGGGCTTGAGGGACACAAATATACGAAAAAGTTCAACGTGGAGTCTCCTTTTGTTTTTTCAGACTCTCTAAATATGAAAAACGCCGAGTTTCTCCTATACTGGACTCGTTAAACTTTTACAGTAAAGGACCTGTTCAATTACAAACAGGAACGAACCACTCCTTCCTAGGGTTCGAATTTAAACTAGGTTGGACTTGTCCGAAGGATGAGCTTATAATCAAGCATATGTTATCCTCCTCAAGCTTGTTAAAAATAAAGAGGTACTTGCCAGAAATGGTGGGGGAAAAGAGAGAAGAATGAACCTATTTGTCACCTTTTGTCTCAAAAGAAACTTTATTACCACTCTTGAACACGACACTTTTTCATTCACCTGGGTTGGGAAATCTTTTACCTCACAGTTGATCAAACCACTTTGAAAGTCTTTAACCGGGTTCCGGGGATTAACTTTGAGTTATTCGTCACCAAGCCATCTGTCGTGTCGTTATGTGTTCAAGAGGTCTGCAAGCAAAAACTTTCATCTGCAAAATACTTGTCATCCATTTGACCATCCCTGAGTCAGTCCTTACAGCAACATTTCTTCAACTTGAACAATGATTTCGTGTTGCGGGCTTGCCTGCAACGGGTCGCTTTCTATCGACATCGACACATTATCTAGAAAGATGACTTAGGAATCGAAAGTACCTTGAAGTCTGCATGCATCAATGGCAGGTTTCTCGCCTTTGACGTCAGTTTACATCATTGACTTTCGATCAAAGGATTCCGTGAAGTGTTCGACATCAAAACATCTATTCACATTTCACGGGTTGTGCTTGGTACTTTGAGAACCATTGACATTACTGGTGGTTTCTCTCACGCTTGTTAACAGTTTGCATCATCGACTGGTAATCAAGTGGTTTCTAACATGTTCGACATCGAATCATTTAATCACATGGCTAGAATCGTACCAATTCGGGAAGTAGAAGTGAAGACCCTGGATCTAGTTTCTACCATCCAGGCTGCGAGGAGTTTTGTATTCATTATCTATGTAGACTAATCATAAACAGATGGCTGCGTCCATACTGTGTCTACAAAAGTCTATAAAAATGGTGTACTGCAAGATCATTCCTGTATCAGAATAGTTAGTCCATTAGTTAAAGTTTTGAATCTGAGTATGGGAATGCCTACCTCAGTGATGATATAATCTTATCCATGTATTTTGTGTTGAAAATTGCAGGTTCCAACCAGGTCATCCACAAGACAATCCTTGAAATGATAAAGCGCTTCACCCTTCCTAGAATTACAAAACCCTAAATCTATTCCAGGCTTCGCACTTTAGGGGGCAATCTGTTACACTAAAAAATGTCACCATGACCACTTACAGTTAGTATGGCTCAAATCAACAGTCATGCTACCCTCTTAGGCAAGTCTTATGCCTCTGCTATCCATCTCAAACTCAAAGAAGAGAGAAAGTCTTGTCAAAAATATGTTTATCTCTGGGGTCGCAGGTTCTCTCTAGCCTTACCTGCGGGGACGCTCACAATGTTCACAAAAGGTGCGTCCTTGGACGCTCTGTATGTTAAGGGACAGGTGCGTCCTTCTGTAAAAGGCAAAATGCGCGAGTTTCATCTTAAAAAAGTTACTTGTGGTTACTTCTAGAACTTTCTAGAGGTCGGTTTGATGAATTGGATGCGCCTCCAGTTGGTTCATGTATCTCTATTAAGGGGGAACTTATCCCATCAATAAGGGAGCTATCCCACCCAAAGAGGGGGATTATCCCATTGATGGTGGACCTGAATAACCTCTTTACAGCACTATAAATAAAGACATTGAGCCAGAGGGAGGAGAGGTTGGAGCTATACATTTTCTTTGGGTAAATGCTGCAGGAATTAGGACTCCCATTTAGAACCTTGTGAGGAGAGATTGTCTTTGCTTGATTCTACTTGGAAGTGGGTGAGCTTTGTCAAAGTAGAGGAAAACCCTTGATGGACCCTGGGAGGAACTTGCACAACACCAAGGCCAGGTTGTAAGAGTTTCTTTGTTTCGTTATTAATACAAACTGGTTTATTTTTCTCAATAGCTTGTGTTAATGAGTTATTTCATGTGTTCCTTGGTCTGCATGTTGAATATATTTTTTATTATATGAAATGCAAGTGCTTGGTAATTGTTTGATTGTTTGTGGTTGCAGGAATTGACTTGAAGGAGGAGCTCATCCAGATCGCCAAGGACGGACTACAACAACCGTGTTTTGGAATAAGGTAAGCCTAAACACTTGTAGTTTTCATGTTTTAAAAGGTATATTTAGAGAAAGATCACTCCCTTTTGTCTTGTTTGTCGCTAGAGAGTTTAGACTCCTAGGGAGGTCAGTTGTGTCCACACAAACGACTTTTCCCGCCACGACATGAGGTGCATGACTCATCACTACCAGGCCCGAAACATGAGCTCCAAAGCAAGAATCAGGAGCCTAAAGGCAAAATTGAGCAAAGCGACAAAAGAGGCAAAGGAGGCAAAGGAGGCAAAGGAGAAAGATCGGATTTGAATCTTGGCTGAGGCTTCCTTGGCACAACATAGCACTTCATAAGGAACCTCCAGCCCAAATTTTAAAAAATTTGGGCAAATTTTGGTCACAGGCAAATTTTTTGGACACAAAACAGGAAATTCCTCCCTGTGCGCCGCACCACTGGCACGACGCTAAAAATCTAGGACTCTAATCGAGGAATGGCTTGCATATTTGGATTCATCATCGAAAAATACTACTACTAGTGTCCGGGCAAGAAATTTTGACAAGATCTGGGTCTCCTAAGGGTCAAAAAACACCCAAAAATGGCCTCTCTGCCACTTTTTTGACACATAGAAAGCAGTCTTGGGAGAATGAAGATTTGGAGGGGAAAATGAGAAAAAAATTGGAAATTTCTAGTGGGGTTAGAAAGAAGACAGGACAAGATTTCCAACAAGCCCACTTGGGCACATTTTGGACACTTGCAAGTGCCCCAAAACAGGCTCCAAAGTGGTGCGACGCACAGAGAATTTGGTGCGACACACAGGGGAAAAAGTTGCCAATTTTCTCCCGTTTCACGAAATTTTGGGTCGCGACTTCTCCAAGTGGGCCCGGTCATCTGCACTTCGGTTTTTTGGCACCAAAGGTGGCATTTAAAGAGTTTTATCTCCAAATGGGCATCTATCCAAGTAGCAAAAGAATGCAAAGGGTCACCCCAGCCAAATGTCATGCTTGAGAGCGCTGCACCTGTAGCTGATGGTTGGCTCTCCATCTCCATTTCGAAATGATTTGAGTAACTTCCCAACCCCTTGGCATTCCATCTCTTCTCCACACATTCTATATATTGTATTCAAGTTATTTGCAAAGGGTTGGCTGACTTATAACTTCTGGGAGACTGTGGGAAAGAAACTCTTTTTCTGCACTGTGTATTTTTGACAGAGAATTAATGAAAGGCAACGACTCTGTTTCATGGGATTCTTGTGGTTGTGAGTGTAGAAAATGTGTTCTTATGTTCCATATGTATCTTTTTATGTTTCATAATTCATTTCATGTTTCATTTCAGTGAAATTTTCTAAGTGAGATTAGGTAGAATTCAATTTATATTGCTCTGCCTGTGGGAAATTTTCATGTGCGGTGTTACTCTTCTATTGAAAAGGATTCATGCGACCATGCCCTTTTCACTCTCTTCAACAATCTTTCCATTCCACGTTACCTTAAGCCGAAATTGCTGCGCTTTCCGCCTACCTTGCCTCACAGAATAATCTATGCCTTCATATTCGATTCTCTGCTCTTTGTTGAGCACCAGTCCCATATACATCCCAAAAGCTCGGTCATTCATAAAATTGTTTTCAAAATCCCTTTTCACTTACTAGCCTAAGGTAAATATTGCATTGTAAGTCATCTCAGACCATTTTTCTTATCCATCCACTGAGCGTGACTCGGAGAGAGCCCTCTCCTGCTCTAGTAGGGCTAGCTACCAGACTGAGTGTGGTTTGTGGTTACCCTAATTTTTGCCTTCCTTCAGCCTAAGGTAGATTTAGGTGCTAACAGACCTAACTTGGTAGACTCCTCTAAGTACAAATAGTTGACTAAGACATTGATGTTCCTTGTGGACACCCGTCTCAATATATGTTTTGCAGTGAACGCTTTGGGTCAATTCATGCTTGAGCTACTTCATTCAAATTGGGTTTCCACTGAGCACATTTTGAAATATGGGACGATCAATCTTATTATGAAACATTCAGCTGGAGATATATGATTACATGGATACATTGATGCTGACTGGGATGGAAATGATATTGATAAAAATATCACATTTGGGTGTTGCTTTAGTTTGGGATCTGCCATTACTTCTTGGATGAATAGGAAATAAGAGTTCATAGCTTTAAGTATGGCTGAGGTTGAGTGCATTTTTGCTAGCATGGCTATCTACGAGGTAGTTTGGTTAAGGAATCTCTTTAGAGAGATGTTTGAGAAGGCTGTAGATATGGCAGTGATATATTGACACAACAAGAGTCACAATCTGATTATCAAAGAATTCTATACTTATAGCTGAGACAAAGATATCTTCATAGATTGAGACAATGTTGATGTATGAGATAAGATTAAGCTTGTGGTTTCTACCTCCATGAGAGGAAATATGAATAAGGTATCCTTTTATGACATGTGTTTTACATAAAATTATATTTGACTTGATGTTTCATATAAACAGGAAAATAGAGGACTACTACTCAAAAGAACTACATAAAACAATATGATTGAACCCTTCTATGAATTATTTGAGCTGGTACTAGATATGAGCATGTTGATATGTTTATGATATATAGAGAGCAACATGGATTGATGGATGTGACACTTCTGGGCAAGGGTCCAGAATGATCAAGAACAATGAGCATAACTCTTCTCCCTTAGTTGAGCTCCCCAAGGAGGGAATAAAGAATTGAGAGATCTTAGGGTTGAGGGATCTTTGGACAATAGGGTATCACCCCTATCTATTAACCATAGGGTGGAAGATGTATGATCCCCTACCTTAGCCTATACAAAGTATACCCCAGTTGGCATCATATCCATAAGTCGAGCTTGTTAGGATTATCCCTTCCCATCTAGCCAATGGGTTGAGGAGGCTTGGGGGTGTGTGATACTTATCTTTGGTAAGTCAGGTATCTCACCCAAGCTGGATTATGATGCAAGTTTTCTACCACATGAATCTTGAGGGTCATCGTTGGGAAGATCAATATGAAATAAGATGGATGAGATATTGTATCTCGCCTATTTCTCGACATAGGGTGGAAGACATATGCTCCCATATGAAATGACTTGAGGTGAGAGTGTCCCATAGGACCTTCCTGACTGTCATAGACATGAGATGAGAGTGTCCCATGGGACCTTCCTCATTGCCAGTGGATTCTCGGTTGAGTAGTGCTCCTTGATGTTTTTCTAGACTGAGATGAGCTCTTTGATGTTATTGAGGGTTGTAGCTTGGGCTCCCCTCTAATGTCAAATTATTCTTCTTTTAGATTTGAGAGTGTTTATCATATGAGAAGAAGACAAGTAGAGACAAGATGAGATAAGTTGAGCTAAGAAGGGATGAGATGATATAAGTAGGGATGAGTAAATATGAGCAAGGATGACCATATAGGAGAAAATATGAGTATATAGGAGAAAATATGACATTTGATGATGTTGAGACACTTGTGATTGGACATGTGTTGCAGTCAGTAATTTCTCCTAGCTGAGAGGGAGTGTTAAATTGGTAGCTTAGGGAAAAATTCCCTCCATTGGAAAATCTTCCTCATCAAGGAAGACCCCTTCTATCCCTTGGAAGAATTTAATTTTGTTAAAGAAAAATATATTTTTAATATGGAAACCCACATGCACACAAAAGGACAGGTCGGCCCAAAATAGAAATTAAACACCCTTGAATGGTTATAAATACAACTCAAGTGATCCTCATTTGGAGAAAATCATTAGGCATTCTTCTTTTCTCTTCTTTGGTTTTGGTTTGCACAGATCTAAAATTGGTTTGCAGGGAATTCGTTTGTATAGGTTTGAAATTATAGGGTCTGAAGCTCGCACGTGTGATTAGGGTGTTTGGTTAGAAGCCACATGGTTACCACAAGAAAATTTTGGTTTCACCTGCATGCATGCAAGCCTTTGTGTGCGACCAAAAATTTTCAGCCTTACACATATCTCTTTCTCTTTGTGACTAGGACCTAAGGTTTCATTTGAAAACTGACCACAAAATTCAACAATTGATTTCAGATGTTGACAGTTGACTACAAACTTCTGATTCATAATTCTGATTGGTATTATTGTTGGATTCATCTTTGGGATATGATTTGGTTAATTTTATTGGATAGCCTTGTGAATGAAAAAATGGATTATTGGACTCGTTCTTTGCTGAACATTTTATGACAATCTAATGAGAAGAAGAATTTTAAAGGTTTCTCCCCTTTGTGGGGTTTTTCCCCAGCATTTGACCAATCCTAGTGTCTTTATGTGTGAATGCTTTTATTATATTGTTCCTTTATGTTCCACTGCATTGATGATGATATTTTTATTTCTATATAATTGCATATGTTGCTAATGATGTTTAAATGTTGTGGGGGGAATTCAACATGTAAATAATGAAATGCAATTATTAAAGCAAAGAATAATATAGCCTAAGGAAAAGTAACAATAGCATGGTTGAAGGTTGATGATGCTATTTCATATGATAGTAGCTATATGAATAAAAAATGTGGATGATAAAATGCTAAACACGATATTGGTGAAGCAAACCTATGAGAATCTACAACACACTAATTGATAGGTAGCTTAAAATTAATTAATAATGGGCATGAAAATATGAATTTAATATGCTTACATTGGATAGTTGTTGAGGGGAATGTAGGTGAGAATTTCCTTATAATTTCGTATTTAAATTGACATGATTATATAATTTGCACATTCATGGGAATGAAACTATACTCGAGGTGGTAAAAAGGTTGAAGGTTTTAACAATAGAAATTGTAAATATTAAGAATGCATTCGTATACAATTCAATGATATGTCATGATGTATTGGTTATGAGTAATAAAAAAGGTAGAATAGGATATATAATCATGTTATATAGGTGAATTCCAAAAACATTGGTCATGTGTGAAGTCATAACGTGGTTGGATTTGGAAAGGATGTAGAGAGAAACAAGTGTCCAATGGTCTCCCTACTTGTATTAGTATCTTGGAACATAACCTTTTTGGAAAAAATGAGGTCAAAAACTATTGGATTGGGCTAAAAATAAAGGTGTCTAGATGGCGAATCAATTACTAGGAAGGTGGTTGGATGATATGTTTAGGTGTTTACTAGAACATAAAAATCATCATAGTGGAATACATGATATAGAAATATGGTACTTTAGAATCAAACACAAGTTGGTATTGAGTAGGTGTGCATGAGTAGTTGTGAAAGTGTCCAGTGTAAATATGCACACACAAATGCTAGTATATATGGTTGATTGCATTACTTGAATGGATTATGTAAATTTTGTTGAATAATGAATATACTGAGAGGGAGGTTGAATCCGTGTAATGGAAAATTTTAATAATCTAAAATTACTGAAGCCCTATAAGCACCAACCCTATAAGTGACACATCAGAATACCATATATATGTGGAAACCCTTAACGAGAGAAAAACACAAAGCATATTGGTAACAACATTAATATAGGTGCCAACCTATTTTTACATCAATTTACTAGCACCAACTAGAAGGAGACTCCCATCCCCTAATTTTACAGGAGACAAATATGTCCTAATTTTACATACACCAACCTGAAGGAGACACCTATCGCTTGATTAATAAGGATTTTTTGTTATATTCTACCTTATTCTTCTCAACTCTATGCTTTTCTCTCTACTTTAACAATTTTGCACACAGATTCAACTCTAGTATTCTCAACACTCTATACTTCTCTCTACTTTGTGCTTTATTGTTCTACCAAAGTACTTTATTCACTCCAAGATTGATGTACTTCAAGAATTAATCATTGATCCTTTCACTTATTATTCTAGTCTCTATTTCTTCGTTCACTTGGTCTGCTACAACTCTCTTAGTCTCATCAATTTTAGTTACTCTCCTAAGTACTCATCCTCTTCACGTATGCATAGTTTCAACATCTATTTCAATCGTCTTTCTCTGCATTTCTATATTGTGGCCTCTCTTTACATTATCATCGATCCATGGTATTGACCCATGGTATTATGGATTGATTGGGTCACATTACTACTTTGACCACTTCAACACACCAAACTTTGTTCACACACAGTAATCTCTAGTCCTGCCAAGATTTCACATGCTACTCTCTCTTCTCATGCACCATTTACGTGTATGTCACAAACCTATGCTTTTATAGAACATCTCATATTTTTAAGGTGTGCACTATTTTTTCCTCCTCTCGACTTAGAATTTTTCTTACTTTAGTGCTTAATTTCACATGTATAACATTCTTTTACATTTAGCTCCCTTCTGTACAACCAACTAATAAAAAGCATTTAAACTTTTCCACACAACCATGTGTCATGGTTATGGTATTAACTCACTACTCTAGTGAATCTAGAGTCTAGGTTATTTAACAAAACAAAATTTTGAACTGATCAGATACATAGAGACCGAGATTGATTTCACTAGCTTCTTTTAGCTCCAAGAGCTAACAATTAAACCTTTGTGGCTGTGTGTTATGACCACACTCTTAATCAAATTTTTATTATAGATCTAAAGTCCAGAGTCTTTGTTAATGAGGACATTTTGAAAATTCTTAGATCACAACTAGATGCTCAAATTTATTTTTCAATCACCTCTTAGCTCCAGGTCCTAACCATTAAACACTTCAAGACCAAGTGTCGTGACCATGTCCTTATCTAGAGAAATGACAACTAGAATGGTGACCACTATACTAGATATCCATTTATTTCCTTATATCACCGGTATGGAAATACCCACATAGATATATCCCTCCAGGCTATTTCCTTTATCCCTCATAACCAGGAGCTAAGACCATGTCCCATGCTACATAACTTTGATAAAATAGAAATTTGGATACCTATAATGGACACCAGAGACACTTTATACTCCTCTATAAAATTTCCCATTACTAATATGGTCATTGGACCTCATAGACAAAACTATAAGTACCAAAATTTTATACACCATTTCCAAATTTTTCGTTGTCAAAAAATTCTCCATTGCATTGGGACTTCTTATACTAGAGAACTCTTCATGCTAGTAATCCTAGTACTCTAGTACTTTAGCACCCCAGTGTGACACCCCTAGTGGACTTCCCCCTAATTTTTATAATGTAATGATGCTCTAAATTAAATAAATCTATTCTTATGTACTGTCCTAAAGAGTGGGACCACAAATCCATGATCTAAGGAGGAAGGGGGAAAATAATTATGCGTGGATCCATCTAGCACCATTTATTAATTTAAAGGTAGTTATCAAGAAAAATTAGAGGAAGCTTCGAAGAGGAGCATGAAGAGACACTCGGGAGAAAAATAAAAATGGAATTGCACAAAAATGCAAGGGTTGGAATTATTCTTGATGTAGCACATGAGGATATTTGAAAATGTCTATGAGATAAGGAAATTAAATTCCTTGAAAAGAGAAATTGTGTCCGGGAAGAGTTCAAGAAATTTTTGAGAATATGCAAATGAATGCTTGCCAAAAATTGGTTGAGAAACCACTTTGGGTGCTTTCTAAAGGGATGATAAATCACATGCAGAAGGGTGATTTCTAAGAAAGAGATAATAAACAACCCAAGGTGCTTGTTGTTGGAATGATAAACCACTCTTAGAGTGCTTTCCGTAGCTAATAATCCACCCAATATTTTAAATTATGTTGCACTTGCCTAGCTAATAAACAACTTGATTATATAATCAATACATGTCCTCTTGAGCTAAGTATGGTCTCTTATTGGAACTACTGAAAAAAATTCCCCTTAGATCATGGATCTGGCTCAGGGGTGACTACTGCAAGTGATTATGGATGCAACAAGTCTAAGATTGGGTGGAAAATTGAAGTCCCATATTTATTTTGGCCATTTGTCTTATTGTAAATAAATGCATTTAGCTTATAATTATGAAATTAAAGCTTGTGCTTATGTAATTGAATGTTTAGTTTTGAGAAATGTTACATGGATGTAGAAAAATAGTGCATGCAAATGTAAACTAAATGTATGGAATTTTATTATGTTGCATGTGAATATTATGAATATGATTGATTTGTTGATTCAATGTTTGTGTTCATGGTGAGGAATGATAATTTCTGTGTGAATGGGTTGTGTTAAATTCTATGATAATAGTGAGGAATGGTTAATCCCTGTATGTTTTGCCTGATAAAGTTGAGTTATGATTCTCTATGTTGAATGTTACATACTAGCAATTATGTCGACGTTTTTCTCATATTAATGTTAACACTTGAAATTTATTGTTGAAGGGGAGATGTTGACTTCTATAAATAATTTCTATGGATTAGGTTATTCTTGTGTCTATTCTAGGACCACCATCAGTCTAAATTGTATTCATATGAAAGATATACACATATCTTTGTAAAATGATTGACTGTCTCTATTAAAATGATTTGGCTATATATATATATATATAGATAGATATGCAGAGAGAGCATAAGGGCCTAGTCCTATGTTAATATCAAGATGGCTAGAACTTTGTGTGTGATATGCATTTCATACAAAAAAGGGGTGTAGCCCCCCCCATAAAGATAGGCCCTCGAGGCTTACCTCGCCCATATAGGTGAGTATCATAACCAAGAGCCAGGGGGGGGTGGGAATTTTAAAAATCCAGAGGAGAAGGGATTGGAGCTTTGTTAAACCATATGGGAAAGTGTTAGAACAAGGTGTTGGGGGCCCTTGGTGCTTATGTCAATCAACACTGGAATTTTATCTCTCAAGGGATGGTGGGGATCCAATAGTGGACCCCCCTGCCAAGTTAACAAGGGGAGGAGGGGGTATGTGTTTTAATTGTGGTTTTCAGAAGATTTGAGAGCATCAGAGCCATAGATGGAGGGATGTGGAGCTACGAGTGGGAACCATGATAATATAACCCCCCATCCAGGTCAGCAAAGGGGGGTTTTCATTTTAATCTCATATGTTAGAGTTTTACAACATTTAATGGTTGTTGATGCGTGGGTCTAGTTGCAAGCATCAAAACCTTGAATACACAACCTCCCCCACATAACATCATCAGGGGGGGTGGTTCATGTATTATAACCCTGTTATTCAATCTCCACTACTAACAAGGATCGTTAATAAACCAAAGAGGTGGCATGTTGTATGTATATATATATATATATATATATATATATATATATATATATATATATATATAGAGAGAGAGAGAGAGAGAGAGAGAGAGAGAGAGAGAGAGAGAGAGATTCCATGGGGCCTAGATAAGGCTACAATTGGACAAGTAGGGGCCACTAGAAAATGATGTGGCCATCCCACATGATGGATGGGTAGGATCATAAGCTGGCCCAATGGCATGCTTTGGGGGTAAGCATGTTGACATGGACAAGGGGTTACATGGCAATGTGATATTGTGGCATAATAGCATGGTGTTTATATGTATTTCATTATGTGTATATATATGTATATAGTCTCAAAAGGGGGGGGGGGGTTCTCATGAGTATGAGATGGCATGGCCAAGTCGGCAACTGAAATGGCAATCAATGACCCTGGAATGTGACAAAATGATGACTTAGGAAGCCACATGGAGACCATGTGATAGGTTAGGTTACATGGTAAGTTTTAATATATTGATCTTTAAATGGCCATAACTTTCAATCCGGGAATTAAATTGAGGTAAAATTTATATCACTGAAAATTTCTCGATGAGACAAATACAATGGTGATGGATGTTTTTAGTTTTTAGGAATTTGAAAAATTTAGACCCCATTTCCATAATAATACATTTGAGGTATGGTCATCATAATAACTGCCTCCTTCCACCTTAGTGTGGTCTATGGGTGGTAAGGGGGTATGTTACAAAGTGGTATCAGTCCAATCTCATAACCATTCCACATCATTATCATGTAACATGATGGATGGGTAGGGTCATGAGGTGGCCCAATGGTATGATTAGGGGGAATGCATGGTAACGTGGACATGGGAGTGGTATCGCAGCACCTAATTCAGGCATTGGAACTGAATAGGCTCACATGCACACACTAAATGAATGCTTGATGTGATTGATATGCTCAATTTAATAGCTCTGATACCACTATGTAACATACCCCCTTACCACCTGTTGTTACCCTTCCTCAAGTGCTTCAATAAATTAATGGGTTAGAGGTAGGGTCTATATTGAAAATTCCTTTTAAAGCACCTCAAGGGCCTTTTTAAATGCCTCCTAAAGTTACAGAGAAGATAAATCAACTATGGGGGCTACTATTAGAGCTTGAAGGTGTGTTGGAGTGTTTTAAAAGTGTAGGATCCACCTATCAGACCCCTACCGGGAATGCTCTATAGGGAAAAAGCTAAAATTTTGTGTAGGTGTGTTGTCAGATTTAAATTTGGGCATATTCTAGGTGGATAATTGTCCATCTCCACCCGAAACCCCCCTGGAACCATATTGTGGGAGGGTAACTTGCTCGAGTGTTAAAAAAGAAACCCCCTTGGGAATGGATCTAAAGATCTAGATCTAATGGTCCATATTTATTCTAGGGGGGAATGCCAAGTTTGCCCTCCCGATGTTTGACCTGCTGGAGGATGGCTAGAGTGAGGACCACGTTAGGTCCCTATAATGCTAGTGTATTCCCCCCATTATTATTGTCATTGTAGCCCTTATTTTTATTGTTGTTCCCATGTTGTCCCCATATTGTTATTATTGTGCCCCATAGAAGCCCACTATTGTTATTATTGTGCCCTTACATTATTATTGTTATGTCGGCTCTGATTATATTATGACCCCTTATACTCCTATATATAAGAAGGAGGTTTTGTCATTTGAATAATCTAAGAATTATTCATTTATGTAATGTAAAGGAGGTTTCCCCCTCTAAGAGGGTGATTTTGAAGTCGTTGATCCATATTTTCTATCTTTTTGTGAGCTGGTTGCATAACATTTGGTACAAGAGCTTGGATTCTAGGGTTTCACTGCTTCAAATAGGTCCTCGTGGAATTTTCACTATAACATTTTTCTACGAAGCTTCAGAAGTTGAAAAAAAAACATTTGGGATTACATCATGATGAATGCGGTGTCTAAATTTCAGATCTTTTCTCACTATATTTTCGGAGATATGATCCAAGGAATTTAGGGTTTTTGTAGGCTCCCGAATTTCATCTCAAATAGGTGACCTTGGGAAAATATTCATAACTTTCTCTCTGAGCATCGGATTCAAATTTCATAAAATGTGACAGAAAGAGTATCGATTTTAGTTTGTTGGATATCAATTTTAGAGCTGAAGGTAGAAACAGTGAGACGTGGAACTTCGTAAAAGTTCTCTTTACTTAACTAGTCTAATCAATCCATTGTGGGATATTAGGAATAACGCTTTCTTGGAGAATCAAATATCGATTAGAATTGTGAGGTTGGAAAGAGGACTCATAGTTATACCATAGGACAAAATTTCATACCTTAGAGATCAGCCATTGCAGAGATACAACTGATTCAATATCGAGCTCCTACAAAGAAAAAAAAGATGTGTATTTTTTTAAAATTTGCATAAGTTTTGTTTGAAAAAATAATTTGAAGTGATTCAAAGGGCATAGTGAAGCATAATACTCATTATTTGATTCCCTGAAGAAAGAAAATGGAAACACCTAGTAAGAAACTCGAAATTTCTACTATGACGCATGAAGAATAATAAGAAATGCAACATGATATATCAAAATTTGGAGACCAAGTGCAACAATTTTTGTTCTCACAAAGAGTAACAAAAAATTAAATGGAAGCTAAGATGGATGGTTTGAAGAATAAATTAAAATCAAACATGGAAGGATTGAAGAATGGAATGAAAGCTAATATGGATGACATGAAAGCTAATATGGTTAACATGAAAGATAATATGGAAGATTTTAAGAATTGTTTAAAAGTAGACATGGAAGGTTTCAAGGAAGGTTTGACAAGGTTGCTACAAGAAATGCTTCCTAATGGTGAAAAGGTATTGGATGAAACTCACGATGAGAAAAAAAAATGTTAATCATGATTTCATAGACTCTAACATTGGATTGAAGACCCACAATGTTCCAAAGATTGATATGAGGAAGTTTGGTGGCAAGGATCCTGTAACATGGATACTACAGATGCAGCAATATTTTGATCTCCATAATGTGCAAAACACACAAAAGGTACATCGCAACTTTATATTTCAAACCCAATCACTCAGTCATTTTTTACAGAGGAAATGGTGACACATTATGAGGATACAAAGAGAAACACATTTTTTAGTCAATTGATAAATCTCAAACAAAAGGGTTCAATGGTGGATCACATTGAGGACTTCCAAAAATTGAATATAAGGGTAAATAATATTCCAGAGGAGCATAGGATTGATGTGTTCATAGGGACGTTAAAGGATAACATCCAACATGAGGTTTGCCTTTGGGAACCTGGTTCATTGGAAAAGGAATTCAAGTTGGCAAGAAAAATTGAAAGCAAAATTATGGAAATAAGGAAGCCTACCACTAACAACTATAAAGATGGAAGTGTTTCTACCCCTAGTCTTCCACAACCTATAAGGTTGACACCACAACAATTGGAAGAAAAAATAGCAAAAGGGATTTGTTATAGTTGTGATAGAAAATACACTAAAGGTCATAAGTGTGCTGAGAAGAAATTGTTTTACATAGATTGTGAAGAGGAGGAAGAAAAGGAACAAGAAACATCAAAAAAGAGGATATATGCTAGGAACCAACCCTAGAGAAAGAAGAAATTATTCCGACCATATCTTGTAATGCATTGGCAAGAATTACCACTCTTCAAACTCTCAAGATAGAAGGACATATCAAGAATAAAATGGTAATAGTGTTGATTCATTCGGGTAGTACTCATAAATTTATTCATTGTAAGATAGCCAAGGAATTGATTGCTTCCTATATCCAGCACCAGAGTGTCAAGTGATGGTTGCAAATGGAGGAACCATAAATTTCTTTAGAAAGTGCCATAATATCAAGTTATGAATGGGAGAATATGTATTGAATAGTCCAATTCTTTCCATTCCAATGGGTGGTGTTGATGTTGTACTAGGAGTCCAATGGCTACAATATTTGGGTACAATAGCTTTTAATTTTCAAGAATTTTTCTTGAAATTTGTTTAGGAAGGAAAGGAAGTTGAATTAAGGGGAATCATAGGGAAACTTGGAAAGATAATCAAATCTAACGGCATGAAAAAGCTTCTAAAGAAATAAAAATGGGGCATAATTGCGCAATTATGTCCACTAGAGGTTCCCACATCGAAATCATCTATTTCTCCATATCTCCAAAAAGTCTTGGAAAATCATTCCAAAGTATTTGAGGCTCCCAAATGCCTCCCACATATTCATGATCATGACCATGCTATTCATTTGATTCTAGGAGGTGTTCCTCCAAACATTAGCCCTTATAGATATCCCTATGCCCAAAAGAGTGAAATTGAATGTATGGTTGCATAAATGCTATAGGCTAGTATAATTCAACCTAGTCAAAGTTATTTCTCTGCTCCAGTAGTATTGGTGCACAAGAAGGATGGATCATGGCGCATGTGTCTGGATTATAGGGAGCTAAAAAATGTCACTATTAAAGATAAATTTCCCATTCCGATCATTGATGAGTTATTGGATGAATTACATGGAGCAATTTACTTCACCAAGTTGGATCTTTGTTCAGGATATCATCAAATTAGAATAAAGACTAAAGACATTCCGAAAACAATATTTAGAACTCATGAGGGTCATTATGAATTCGTGGTCATGCTTTTTGGACTTACCAATGCACCTTCTAGATTTCAAGGTTTGATGAATTCCATTTTCAAACCATTCCTTAGAAAAATTGTGGTAGTATTTTTTAATGATATACTAATCTACAAAAAATATTGGAAGGATCATGTTCAACATGTTAACAGGGTGCTCAAAATATTGGAGGAGAAACAATTATATGCAAAAACCTCCAAATGTTTCTTTGGAGTACAGGAGGTGGAATATTTGGGTCATATTATATCTCATGAAGGTGTTAAGGTAGACCCTAGCAAAATTAAATCCATTAAGGAATGTAAAATTCTCACATCCATAAAGCATCTGCTAGGATTTCTCGGCTTGATAGAGTATTATCACAAGTCTGTTAAGAATTGTGGGAGAATAGAAGCACCTCTAACAACATTACTAAAGAATGATGCATTTTCTTGGACTCCAAAAGAAACTAGGGCCTTTGAACATCTTAAAGATGCAATGTGCCAAGCACAAATATTAGCTACACCAGACTTCAAAAAAACCTTTATTATGGAATGTGATGCCTCAGGAAATGGAATTAGTGCTGTTTTAATGCAAGAAGGAAGACCCATTTCCTTTGAAAGTCGTTCAATCAAAGGAAATAATTTACACAAAGCTATTTATGAGAAAGAAATGTTGGCAATACTACATGCACTTAAGAAATGGTGACCTTACCTAATGGGAAGACACTTCAAGGTAAAAATAGATCATGACAGTCTTAAATACTATTTAGAACAAAGATTATCTTCAGAAGAGAAACAAAAATGGGTCAAAAATATGTTGGGTTATGACTTTCAAATCATCTACAAAAAAGGGAAGAAAATTTTTATTGCAGATGTACTCTCAAGAAAGGATGAGGATGTGGAAGCATTATTTTGTGCCATTTCTATTATCTAACCAGATTGGATAAATGAAGTAAGGGATGAATGTAATAATGATGAAGAAGTGTGAGCACTCATTCAAAAGTTACAACAAGATCCCAATACATCTAACACATTTATCTAGAAAAATGATTCATTATGGCAGAAAGATCGCTTATACCTCTGTAAGAATTCCCAACTCAAACAAAAAATTCTTCTCGAATTGCACACCTCTAAGTTAGGAGGGCACTCAGGATTTTTAAAAACTTACCACAGGGTTAAGAAGGATTTTTTTTGCGATGGCATTAAATCTAATATTCAAAAGTTTGTGGTAGAATTTTTATTTTGCCGAAAAAATAAAGTCAAAAAAATTAAGACCCCAGGTTTGTTACAACCTTTATCCATTCTAAGTCAACGTTAGGAGGAGGCTTCAATGGATTTATCATAGGTCTACCCAAGTCTTAAGGAAAGAGTGTCATCATGGTGGTAGTGGTAGACTTACCAAGTATGCACACTTTTGTGCATTATCTCATCCATTTAAAACCAATACAATTGCTATTGAATTTATGGAAACAATACAAAAGCTACATGGAAACCCAAAGATTATTGTAAGCAACAGAGTTCCCATTTTCACTGGAAATTTTTAGATGAAATTATTTTCTTGTTTGGGTACTCAATTGGCTCATAGATCATCTTATCATCCTCAATCTGATGGGAAAACTGAGATAGTGAACAAATGTTTGGAAGGATATCTCCGGTGCTTTGTAATTAATAAACAGACATAATGGGTCAAGTGGTTTCCTTTGGCTGAATGGTGGTATAACACTTCCTTCCATACTGCAGCAAAAATGACCGCATATATGAAACTTTATGGATATCATCCATCGTCCATCACATCATCTTTAAGAGAAAACTCTAAGGTTCAAGTAGTGGAAGATCACATCGAGCATCAACAACAAGTTCTTCAACTCTTAAAGGATAACCTCACTTTGGCATAGAATAGAATGAAACAATAGGAAGATCAACATCACAGCGAAATAAGTTTTGATGTAGGTGACTGGGTATTTCTATGCCTACAACCATACAAAAAAATGTCCCTCAAGCAAGCTAAGAAGGTTAATAATTATCACCAAAGTATTATGGTCGTACAAGGTGTTCCAAAATATTGGTACTATGGGATACAAATTGGAGCTTGCTACATCTTCCCGAGTGCACCTAGTTTTCCATGTTTCATGCTGAAAGAAGGTTATATGTGACAATCTCCTAGTTCAAACAATATTTCAAGAGCTTGAGGAGGAAGGAAAATCCATATTGGAACCTAAAGCAGTCACAGAAACAAGAGCTTGACAGCTATGAAATCGATCAATTTCAGAGTATCTCATTAAGTGGAAGAACTTACCCATTGAAGATTCCAAATGGGAGGATGAGAATTTTATACAGAAGCATCCAAAACTACTCAAACGTTGAGGACACCACTTATTTGAAGGAGAGGGGTATGTTATGTCCCTATAATACTAGTGTATTCCCCCATTATTATTTTCATTGTAGCCCTTATTGTTATTTTTGTGCCCATGTTGTCCCCATATTGTTATTATTGTGCCCCATAGAAGCCCACTATTGTTATTGTTGTGCCCTTACATTATTATTGTTATGTTGGCTCTAATTATATTGTGACCCCTTAGGCTCCTATATATAGAAATGAGGATTTTTTCATTTGAATCATACAATATTTATTCATTTATGTATTGTAAAGGAGGTTTCCCCCTCGAAGAGGCTGATTTTGAAGTTGTTGATCTATATTTTTGTGAGTTGGTTGCATAATAGACCACCTGCCACCTGGACCAATCCGTAGGTGGCATTGCAAGTGAGCACGATTTTGAACAAATGGTAACTTCACACCACCTTGCTCCTCTCCGCTTGTCCTCACCATCACCCCACCACATCCTATCGCATGTCCACTCTATGACCTCACCCCATGTCAGCTGACCGTTTCCCCCGCGCCAACTATAAAAACCTTCCCACCTCTCCATTTTTGAACTTGTTTTCTCTTTTGCGTCACTCTCCTGCTAGTCACCCGTCTAGAACGTTGTTTAAGGTTTTTTGACCGAGTATCTCCATCCCAGGTGGTTAACTATCTAAAGAGGGAATTTCAGTTGCTAGGGATGGTCAAGACCTTGCTTTGCCCCAGAATGAACTATAAAGGCCTGACCAACCCAAGATTGGATATCAGTGGTTCTTCCAAGCTCCTCTTCTAGTGCCAACACCGTGGCAAAGATATGAGTGGTTTTTCAACCCTCTTGTGCTCCAGATCAATGAACCTTCCATGAAACCTTTGCAGGCTCCTCATCATGACAACTAATATTGCATATCATGTTGATTATGAAACTTTTTGTTTCCTTTTAGTGTAATGTTTTATATTCAACCAGTAAGTTAGGTTTTTGGTTAGTACAATTGTGCCAAGGAGCACGTTAAAGTTTTGTTATGATTTTCCATTGTAATGAAATCAAGAAAAGAATATTTTGTAATTGGTTCTCCCCTTGAGGCCCTATAAAAATAGTTTAATGAGATTGAACGGAAGGTTCATAATTTTTTGTTGTCCAAGAGAGAAAATATGTTTATTGTCAAATTAAATGTATTCTTTATGGAAGATTAATACAATTTTTTGGCAATTCCAGCTCATCTGATTTGTAGTATGTGGTCCTTCTATGTTTGTTCCATATGTCTTCATTATTCTTCTCAGATTACATGTAATAGTAGCTGTTGGAAATGTTTTCATGGATTTATAGATTCATCTTAGTCTAATGTTGATGAAAGATGCCTGTATTGATATGAGAACTAATCCTTAAAATGTGCTCCATGTGTCTTTGCATCCCATTTAATTCTTTATTCCATCCATTTCACTCTGAAATTTGATGCATCAGATTCTTAAGAATTAAGCCCTATGTATTGATTTCCCTTCTTGTTACAGTCTTCTATCAAAATACTATAATGACTAAAGAACTGCAAGTTCATGTGATGTTGGCCACTACATATCTAAGATTAATGCTTCTTTGAGTAATAATTTACATCAGGCACTATACTCCTCCTCTTAAGGATGGTTCTGGACCAATTTTCCCTCTAAAATATTAAACACTGAGTGTGATGTTAATTTCAACAAATCTCTAAGACACTCATCAAGATATCCTAGGCACTGGTCTCTCTTCAATCCAAGGATTGTCTCTAGGAACCACAAGATCTTCTGGCACCATTGTTGGGGATGAATCAAAATATCTTCCCTGGGTATGACATATATACACCCTTTGTTAAGGTGAGTGGAAAGGGGTGTGGGTTGAACATCTCTCACCTTGGTGACTCCACTATCTAAATTTCATTCTTACCACCTTGGCTTTCAAAAGGCCACACACCTGCTAAGATACTTCACAACATAGGACTCCTCCTGTACCTGACCCTGAAAGGATAATATCTAGGCAGATATGGAAGGAAAAGACCCTTTTCATCCCTATTATTGTAACCTCCTTTCCAGAAATATCCTCTTCTAACTCTCAAAAGGCTATCATAAACTAGTCATATTCTCCCTCTAGACTTTTCAAGTATCCTCAAGAAGGTGGTCTACCCTTTGATACTCTCTTCTCACGAGTCAAAAATGAAGAATTATATATCATTTCACCCTCTTTCTCATTTCATTCATCCCCTGAAACTGAAGAGGTCAAATATATTATTATAAATAGTCCCACACAAAGTGTGAATATCCTCCCAATCCATATCCATTCATCTCCCACTCAGATAACTCCTATGCAAGGACCAGTTATAAACCTTCTACCACCTACATTGATCAATATGGTTGTCCTAGGTTTTCTCCTAAATTAGTATGCTCCATTGGACTTGCCACAACCCTTGAATGGTATGCCATAATATTATCTTAATCCCTTGCATAGATTCACAGGAGAAGATGACATTTCAACACAAATGCATATAGAAATTTTCTATGCTTTTGATGAGAACCTTAATGTGGAACACATAGATGTGGTGTTAAGAATTTTTGTCCAGTCTCTAGATGGGGAATCCATAAAATGGTTTAAATCCCTACCTAATGCTTCAATCACTACCTAGGAAGAGTTGGAGAATTATTTCATGCAAAAATAGGGGCAGAAGAGGGACCATGGGTACATCCTCACTGAATTTAATGCCATGAAGAAAAAACATAATGAAGATGTATCTGAATTTATAAAGAGATTCAACAAATTGTATAATAGCCTCCCTAATGAAATCAAACCTCCACATGCTGCTGCTAAAGTGGTTTTTGCTGGGGCTTTTGAGCTAGATTTTGGTTTCACTCTCAGAGAGAGGAAGTCTCTCTCATTGGACCAGATCCAAATAGATGCTTTAGAAGTTGAAGAAAATTTTACCTCTATTGGAAAGTGGAGAGGTAGAACCGATCATGGGGATAAGAGAAGAAGAAAGGAGGAAGCCAGTTCCTCAAGCCAAGGGAAGGAAACTCAAGAACATAAACTTAAGGAGATGAATGAACTGATAAGAAACGTATCTAACAAACTGGTAAAATGGGAATTGGAAAGTAAGAACCTTCCTAGAAAAAATCAACCAGCTCCCAACCAAAGTTTCAATCCTCAATATAGGATACTGCCTTTGCATCTATTACAAAGGGAGAGAAAAAATCCACAAGATCACATTTAGGTTCCATTGTACTTAGAATATGATCTAGAGGAGCATGCTAAAGAAACTATGGAAGTTCACGAAAATCAGTTTTTTCCTTTCTCTAATGAGGAATATGAGGCTGAAACACATGAGGAAGGAGGGGATGATTTGGATGCACCCCTAGATGATAGCGATATTGAAAAATATAGTAAGTAGTTTGCCGACTTCATACATGCACAACTGCACATGAAGTATGGTCTTAGATCTTCTAGGAAAAGATCTAGGATGTAGGACCAAAATAAGGAGCCCTCTCCCTCAAATCCTCCAAAATCAGCTGAGAAAGGAAAGAAGCCTCTAAATCAAGCCTCACCCAAAAATAAAGAGTCTTGAGAATATAGTCTCCACAAGCCCGAGGTATCTAAAATAGATAAGTCACCTTTACCGCCCAAGCTGATCCATGAGAAAGAGAAAGAGAAAGATATTGTTGATGTTGTCATAGTTGATAGGAGATCTTCTGCTTTTAATCTAAAAAAGGAGTTGGAGAATGTCAAGATCTCTATCCCTTTGAATGAACTATTAAAAATACCTAATGATAAATCTTAGGTCTCTCAGTTTATGTGTCCATCCACCATAGCCCCTTCACATGATAACCTGAACCTACAAGAAGAAATACTGATGGTTTGTATTTGGACCTCATGTTGAGGAACAAGACTCTTCCACTACCCCTTTTTATGTTACTTTGGTAGTCCATGAGATTTTATTACACAATTGCATGCTTGACGTAGGAGTCTCTCACAACTTGATGCCATTGTCTATTATGGAGCAATTTGGATTGCAAATTACAAATCCATAGAAAGATCTATATTATTTTGATTTCAAGAGTAAAATGTTAAGGGATGATTAAAGATTTGGTTGTCAATGTAGCCCAAATCCCTACCAAAAGTGTGGTAATGAATATTGTAGTGTGATGAGCCCCAATTTTGGTACAATTTGGGCTCATTTTTGGCCTATTTTGCTTGCTCAAACCATTCATTTTTATTGTTTATGCATACACTTCTTAGTTTATTCATGTTGTTTGTAGGAGAAAGGATAGGCACTTTATCTACGTAGCTAATGCATTGTGATTCCAGGTTTTGGCATTAAAAGGGAGCAAAAGACAACGAAAAGGTGGCAAGGAGACAACGAGTTGGCATTGCTGACGTAAGGAGAGGTTGTCCACGGTCTTGGGGGACATTCCTCGTGATCCTCACCAAGAACTCCGAGCCCCACTCCATCCTCCCTCCGAGCTTAATACACGGCCAGCTGTTCTACAGGAACAGCAGTTCAAAACTGCTCTACAGGAAACAACATTTATGATCATCCTACAGGATCAGCAGTTAAACTATAGATTGAACAGCCGAGCTCCTAGAATCATGGATACTTGTTGGAGCATCGTTTTGTATAAGTATAGAGGCCTTAGCCTTGGTTAGGTTGTTGAAACTCTCGTATTACTATTGTAATTTTGGAGCACAGCTCAAGTTTCGTTCTCTTTTGTAAGCCAATTTGGCATGTTATCAGATTATGAATATAGAAGGCCACTTTTGAGTTAGTTCTGAGTTTCCTCAAGGAGCTATAGCTCTCAGGTTAGGGCCCAACCTGAGAGCCATAGACCTCCTCAGTGTTGTAATGCATTTACCATTAGTTCCAGCACTTGAGTTTGTTTAGTTTCCTATGCAATTCGGATTTCCAGCTTGTTAGTTTAATTGTTTTCATTAGCATAGATAGGACTGGTATGATGCTTTGCTTTCAGTATTCAAGTTTGATAGGTTGGTAGAATAAATCTCTTGGAGCTCCAACAAAAACAGGTTGTAAAGGTTCACTGCCATCTCACTGTTTGGGATTGGGGTGTAGACCATGATCAGCCACCAAAAAGAACAGCAGTCGTTTCATCTCCACGCAAGCTGCCACATGAACGTTTGTATTGAAGATCCATTCATACATTCTCGACATTGATCCATACTGCACTCTCACGCATTAGTTTCATTTCTTGTTTTCCATTTCGGATTTATAGGTTTCATGGCATAATAGGTTAATGAATTTCTTGTTTTGATGCACAGGTCATTTGTTTCATTTACACTGCTCTTTCTCAAGCCACTTCCTTCGTCGTTTTCTCCATCCACCTGCAAGTTCTATTCACCTTCTATCTCACTCACTTGCCCTCCAACTCTCTCATTTCATGTACAACTCCATCTCCTTCACTCTCGTTGATTCCACCTTTCCAAAACATCAACCCATTGCATGCACCCTTCCTTCGTCTGACTTTCCATTCCCTGAGACATCATCAGGTCCATCTCCATCTCCCTTAGCCTCCCACACCACTCCAACACTCCATCAACTCCTAAAAACCTCCACGGCCAATCATCCTGTAGATGTGCACAGCCATCCTGTAGAAAACAGAGTATCCTGTAGGATCCCCTGCAGCCTCCCTGTAGGAGGCCACTCACTTCGTTGCCGAGCTTCTGAATGTGAGGGACCTCTGTGGATGGGTGCTAAGGATCCCTAGGGACCTTTCCTAGCCTCCCCAACCTGTCCCACACTTTCCTTCCTTCTACATCCCACCTGCACAATCAAACCCTAATTAGGCCAAGTTCACACTCATTCCACACACCTAAAGGAAAAACACAAAAACACATTTCTCATGATGCAAGTAGCTTAGACCCATGCATTTACACTTGTTAGAGGTAATGACAACATTCATAAGAGTTTCATCCACATTCTTTGCATTATAGAGGATAGACTAGTTAAATTAGGGTTTCATAGATTCACATGCTTTAAATTGCTTTTGATTCAGTTTGTCAAGTAGAGTAGCCTTCCTTTGAGTTAGCTTTCGTCCATCATTGATAAAGCTTCTTCTGTGAGCCTATAGAAGTTGGCTTAAGCCCTAGCGGACTTGTGCCAGCTGACCAAGTGATAGCTGCGACAAGGGCTAGTACTTGTGCATACAGCACCGTCGCTTCCAAGTTTGTACGAACTACCGGGTTGATAAAATTAAGAGACAGGAAGCCCCAGGAGTTGTAGCATTATTGCTACAATACTGGAGCTCACCATCTTTTTGGCGCCGTTGCCGGGGACGCGTCAGAGTATTAGTAATTTTTGCTTTTCTTCTACTTTCGTACTCTTACTTCTGCTTAGTAGTTTATTTCATTTCCATTCTGCAAAAGTAGCTTAGTATTTCCTGCTTTCATAGCTTAGCATTTCCTGTTTTCATAGCTTAGCATTTCCTACTTTCATAGCTTAGCATTTCCTGCTTTCATAGCTTAGCATCTCCTGCTTTCATAGATTAGACTTTCGATTCTGCAAGTGTAGATTAGAATTTCAATTTTGCAATCAATCTGTTTCATTTTTGCAGGTGCACAGAGAAAAACAAAAGCAATCAAAAAAGAGAATTCTTTTCCATTTCATGCCTCGTAGGAACCGAGATAGATCAGGCAAATTCCTACCAAACACCCCCACCACATCACTTAGTCACCCTTCACTCTTCGGTGGTGACAGTGATTCAGAGGAAACTATAGGTGAACATCCCAAGACATACCGAAATCCTATAGAAGAAGAAGAGTTAGAGACCACTCCACCTAAAGCTATGGCTGACAATAGAGAGGATGAGAGGATAGAAGGAGCTTTCCCCATCCGAGAGACCAATGGTGAGATGAAAATGAAAAACATTAGCCCCTCTGCTTTGCCTCACTTCCATGGAATGACCACTGAGGATCCTGATACCTTCCTATTTGAGTTTGTTGTCCTCTGTAGGACCTATGACTATACTGAGGATGAACAAAAGCTAAAACTTTTCCCTTCTACTCTCAAGGATGCAGCACTACGCTGGTTCATGGGTTTGCCTGGGAATAGTATCACCACATGGGCTCAGATGCAGCGAGCCTTCAACACCAAGTACCAGGATTATTGTAGGTCCAAGGAAACAAAGGGGGAAATCTTTCGGATGACCATGGGAAACGATGAATCTTTAGAGGACTATGAGGAAAGGTTCCAACTCAGTTACAAGCGGGCCAGGCGCACACTTGACCCTGAATCCCTTAAGTTGGTTCTGCTCCGAGGAGTACCTGAAGATCTCTTAGATACCCTTCACATGTTAGCTGGGGGGGACATTTACCAACTGCCTTATGAGGACATCAAGACTGTGTTTCGAAATCATTCCAGGGCAGCTAGAAAACGAGGTAGAGGAAACCTCCTCTCCACCGGTGTCCCTTTCTCCAAACATGAGCTTACAAACCAATTAGAATATCTTAAGAGTGAGGTGAGACATACCATTGCCATGCAGCTGGACACATTCAGGATCCAGCAAAAGAAAGAGGAAGCTGAGAGAGCCTTGGCTGTCTTCTGTCCTAGGTGCACCAGAAGACACCCTAAGAACGAATGTCCATTGCATTCGGTTGAAGTGTGTTTCATTTGTGAGGAGGACCACCCAACAAATCAGTGTCCAACCTTGCCTGGGTTTAAAGCCATGTACCAAGGAACTGAAGCCCCCACTGAACCTCTCTACTTCATCAACCAAAGGAGGCCTCAAGGATCTAGACCTTATCAGCAGGGGATGCAAGGGGCATCTCAAGCTTATTACAAACCCAACCACTTGACTCCCATGCCTTCCTGGGGTCCCCCTGCTCATCCTTCCTGGTCCATACCTCCTCCATGGTCTTATCCACCTCAGTATCCTACTCAACCTACTTCTCATCCATATCACTCACATACCCAGTCGCAGCCTCAATGGAGTGCTCCTCAGCCGGGGTGGAGGCCCCAATACAACACTCCTCCTGCCATTTTGCCTCCACCACCAGTTCAACCTCAGCCTTTACCTCCTGCTCCTCCAAGGCAACCTCAGATGCCTGCTCAACCGAACCCGAACCCCAACAATAGACAGGCTCAGCAGGTATATACTGGGGAGACCTCATGCCCTACCTATGCTGTGGAGATCCAGGAGATCAATCTTAGATCTGGAAAGACTCTTCCAGATCGCCAACCTCCTCCCCCAGAGGATGAGGAAAACCATCAGGAGAGTGAACCAAAGCCTACTCCACCCTTTCCTGAGAGACTAACAGCCACCACACAACCGAACCCAGAAGAAGATGAGCTTTTGGGTGAGCTCAAACAGTTGTGTGTAAAAATCCCACTTCTCCAAGCCATCAAGGATGTGCCAATATATAACAAGCTGATTAAGGAGAAGTGTTTCAAACACCCAGGCAGACGGAAGAAAGATGCCTCAACTATCAATGTCATAGGACAACTGTCTGACCTTATGCTAGGACAAGTCATCTGCCCAAAGTACCTAGATCCTGGAAGTCCTGTAGTAGATGTACACATCAATGGCACCATTATCCCCCACACCTTGATTGACCTGGGGGCAGCCATCAATGTGATGACCAGGGATACCATGCTTAAACTCAATCTCCAGGGTTCCTTGAGAAAGACCTCGACAGTACTGCAGTTAGCAGATCGCTCCACCGTGACTCCCGAAGGGATTGTGGAGGATGTCTTGGTCTCAATTGATTCTTGGGAATACCCTGCAGATTTCCTGGTCCTGCAACCAAAGGCCAAGCTTACTGGATATCCTCTCATCTTGGGAAGGCCTTGATTAGCTACTGCAGATGCTTACATAAGTTGTCGGGCAGGAAACATGACCATCAAAAATGGTCCCATGTCCAAGCAACTAGTCCTATACCCTCCTGCCCAACCCTCTTTAGAGCATGATTTACCACTCTGGTTGGAGGACGGAGAGGAAGACGAGGTGTACTCTGCACCTCTGTGCACCCTAGATACCGCTAGAAGAAATTCTCCTACCGAGGATGATCTAATTGAGACCTTGATCCAGAATCCACCTTCTAGTGCACTATCTTTAGAGAAGTTGGTGGAGGATGCCCAAGCTAGCACCTTAGTGGACCTTTGTACAACCAGCCCTGTCACTCCCAGAGTCAAAAGTGTGGAGTTCGGGCCTGAGAGAGCGTTAAAGATCAGCTCCTCTCTATCTCCTTCCCAGGAGAAGGAGTTGTGTAGCCTATTGGCCAGCCACTTAGATGCTTTTGCTTGGAGCTATAAGGAGATGAAAGGAGTCCACCCCTCGGTCTGTACCCATCATATATACATCAAAGAGGATTGTAAACCAGTTAGGCAACCCCAGAGGAGAATGAATCCAGCCCTTAAGGACATTGTCAAGGAAGAATTGCAAAAACTGTTGGATGCCGGATTCATTTACCCCATCTCAGATAGTGAATGGGTGTCCCCTCTAGTGTTGGTTCCCAAGAAGAATGGGAAGTGGAGGATCTGTGTAGATTACCGGGAGCTGAACAAAGCTACCAAGAAGGACCATTTCCCTCTACCTTTCATAGATCAAGTGTTGGATGGACTGGCAGGAAAGAAGTTCTTCTCTTTCCTGTATGGGTTCAGCGGGTACAATCAAATCCAAATCAGCCCGGAAGACCAAGATAAGACCACCTTCACTTGTCCTTGGGGTACCTTTGCCTACCGAGTCCTTCCCTTTGGGCTATGCAATGCTCCTGCTACTTTTCAGAGAGCTGTCTTGAGCATCTTCTCGGAGTTGGTCCATGATGCAGTGGAAATCTACATGGATGAATTTACCCCTTATGGGGCCAACTTCCAGGAAGCATTGTCCAACTTGGGAAAGGTCCTAACCAAGTGCATTGAGATGAACTTGTCCCTTAGCCCTGAGAAATGTGAATTCCTAATGACTGAAGGGACAGTGTTAGGCCATACCATTTCTTCCCAAGGATTGCAGGTGGATCCTAACAAAATTGCTCTCATCAAGAGGGTTCCACCTCCTCAAAAAGTAAGGGATGTCCGGAGTTTCTTGGGATTAGCAGGATACTACCGGAGGTTCATTAAAGACTTCAGCAAGTTAGCCTCCCCATTGTTTGGTTTGTTGGCAAAAGATGTGGAGTTTAATTGGACTGACGATTGTCAGAAGAGTTTGAATGAATTAAAAGACAAGTTAGTGTCAGCTCCAATCCTAAGAGGTCCAAACTGGGCCCTACCTTTCCACATCCACACTGATGCCTCGAACAAAGCCATAGGTGCAGCCTTAGGACAAGTTGAGCAAAAACTTCCATATGCCATTTACTTCGTTAGCAAAAACTTGTCCAAAGTAGAGCTGAATTACACTGTAACCGAGAAGGAATTCTTAGCTGTGGTTCATGCACTGAACAAGTTCCGACATTACATTACTGGTTACCAGACTTTTGTACATACTGACCATGCTGCTATTAGATACTTGATGAATAAACCAGATGTGAATGCTCATATTATTAGATGGTTACTTTTATTGCAGCAGTTTGATCTAACCATTGTTGATAAACCAGGAAAAGAAAATGTTGTTGCTGACTTCTTGTCTAGATTGGATTTGTCTGCAGATGAAGATGGGACGGTGGATGACCAGATGCCTGATGAGCATCTGTTTGCTATCTCAGTACTCTCTCCATGGTTTGCTGATATAGCAAACTACCTTGTTTCAACTCAGTTTCCTCCGCACCTCTCTTCAAAAGAGAAGAGCAAAATCATCAGAAAGAGTGCCTCATTTACATGGATTGGGGGCAACCTGTTCAAGCTTGGCCCCGATCAGATCTTAAGGCGTTGTGTAAGGGAGGAGGAAGTCTTTGACATTCTCCTCACCTGTCATGATGGGCCTTGTGGAGGACATTTTGCAGCAAAGAGGACTGCCTTCGAGATCCTGCAGGCAGGCTACTATTGGCCCACACTTCATCAAGATGTCAGGAGATATGTTAGCCAGTGTGACCAATGCCAAAGAATGGGGAAACCGACCCAAAGGGATGAGATGCCTCTCCAACCTCAAGTGACTCTCGAGCCATTTGAGAAGTGGGGCATGGACTTTGTGGGCCCAATCAATCCCTCTTCGAGGCAGAGATCCTACATCATAGTGTGTACTGACTACTTGACAAAGTGGGCAGAGACTAAAGCAATCAAAGCAGCAATTGAAGAAAAGGTGGTCGAGTTCTTAAGAGAGAACATCTTCTACAAGTTTGGCTACCCAAGAGAGCTGGTGACCGATCAAGGGAGCCAGTTCACCTCCAACTTGTTTGAAGATCTATTAGCTCATCACAAGATCAAGCATAGGACTTCCACCCCCTATCATCCTCAAGCAAATGGGCAGGTGGAAGTCACCAATAGAGCTCTAGAAGGGATCTTGACCAAAGTGGTAAACAGCAGCAGAAAAGACTGGGCAGATCGCCTAGTTGAAGCCACATGGGCTTACAACACCACTTGGAAGACCACCACCGGTTTCACACCTTATGAGCTGGTCTATGGGAAGAAAGCTTTGCTGTCCATTGAGTTTGAGTATAACACTTTGAGGTTGGCAGCTCAGCTGGACCTAGATCTCAGCCATGCACAGCAAGAAAGGTTATTGCAGCTGAATGGACTAGATGAACACCGCATGCAAGCCCTCCTTCACTCAGAAGTGGTTCAACTTCAGAGGAAGGTGTGGCATGACCAACATCTCCATGACAAGCAATTTCAGCCGGGAGATTGGGCTTTGTTGTATGATTCCAGATTCAAAGATTTCAAGGGGAAGTTGAGAACCACAATGGGCACCGATTGAAGATCTATAGAAGACCTCTCTCAAGACAAGAGTTTATCAGCACTATGGAGAAATATGTTTTGGTCATAGAGAAGGGTTCTTCCTCCACTTTGGGCATACCCTGAAGGATCTAAAACACAAAAAAAAAAAAAAAAAAAAAAAAAAAAAAAAAAGGAAAAAAGAAAAAATAAAGATCCTTGGGTGAAAACCTCTCTGAGGCGCCCAAGGCAGGCAGTAGGGGTGAAAACCTCATTGAGGCGCTCCTATTGTCTTTCGAAAAAGAAAAGAGAGAAAAATAAAGATCCTTGGGTGAAAACCTCTCTGAGGCGCCCAAGGCAGGCAGTAGGGGTGAAAACCTCATTGAGGCGCTCCTATTGTCTTTCTAAAAAAAAAAGAAAAAAGAAAGAAAAAAGGAAAAAGCAATCAACACCATAAAAGGTTTGCATGCAGATGTTCTATGGAGGAGAAGAAGCCTCTCCACTCCAAGCCAGGGGCCTTCATCATGCTAGCAAAGGATGTCATCAGCACCTCCTCCAAGAACAGCAATGTTTTTTAAGGTATGTGCAATTATTATCATGCTTTGGATCTTCTACAGGAGGATACAGTTTTTCTACAGGAACAGACAACGCGGATCTTCTATAGGAAAGTGCCAATTTTCTACAGGAAGCTCTGTGTTCTACAGGAAACTTCCTGTAGAAGGTTACGATGGCCGAAATGTGTTTCAAATGAAGACCTAGCGACTGAGGAGTGGATTGAATGCATGCATGCCAATGATGGCACCCCTGAACATTGCCATTATCGTCCTCCACCATCCTCATCGCCATGCAACCAAGATCCCTGCAGCAGCACAACAAAGTAATCAGTTCTCGTGAGAAAGCATCTGTCAAAGAAAAACTAGGCACCGAGAACCATACCACATCCACGTTGATACATCAGAAGCGCTGGGATCGTGATCGAGAAGCCAGAACCGCCAGCATGCAGCATACACCCGAGGAGAAAGAACGGTGACAAGACCCCTCGCGGGGATCCTGTAACAGTTCAACCTGCTCAACTGAAGACCGTTCACAACACCGCCATCTGAGATCAAACACGGGCGCATGAACGCAGAACCATTCACTCCATCGCCAGCATCCTGTAACCACGAGCCTACAGGAATGTGCAGCCACATGCGGCAGGTAGATCCATCGCTCAAAAAACTGGAAATCATGTGCAGCCGCGCGCAGGTAAGTGTTCTAATCCTTCTCTCCATCAAACTGCATGATTATTACTTCGATTTGTTTTGCATGGCATAAAGGTGAATGGTTGAGCGGCCTAAAGGCCAGTGATTGGCCACGTCGGTTAGTAAAGGGATAGTCAGAGGACGAGGTGGTAGCCACGACGAAAGAAACACGCAGCAAGCACGTGAAGATCAGTCCCGTCAACCGAGAAGTGAAGTTTAACCGAAAAGGGCGGCGGCAGATCTGTGGGAATGAATGCGGCAACAAACGAATGTGCAGGCGGATGATGGGTGACGTCACCCAACGGTCCGGCGGGGACAGCTCACCCCCGCGCCACGAGCTGCGCCGATTCAAAATCTAATCGGCTCGATTAAGCGTGTATCTCCATCAACCTCACTTCAAAACTCGAGTAGATCCTCTGCTTACCTCTACATGTTGATACGCCAAGCTCTCGGCTACCTGAATGCTGGTAAAGCACCTCTTGACCGCCAGCCAACTAAAGCTCTTCCTGAAGCCTGCGCACTGCTCCTACAGGAACAGTTTCTACAGGAACGCCGTCCTACAGGAAGCAGTTTCTACAGGAACGTGGCTCTACAGGAAGGTGAAGTCTTCACGTAAAAAAAGGTGGCAGAAAAGAGGTGACCCTGCAACTCCTTCCGCAATTGTTTTTTAAAGGTGGCAAGGCCATTAGTCACAGTGTGGTCATAAAAAAATTGGATTGCCGTGCCTATACTATCGCTCCTACAGGATAGCTGTATAATCAACTGTGGTCTGAAAATTCATTGCATGTTCTGTCTTTAAGACCGAATTTCCTGTGTATCCACCACCTCTGGTATAAACCACTGTATTCATCATGCCTGGCGGGTTTATCAAGCGAGAGCCCACTAATTCAAATGCATTAAGGAGAAACCCGGCAGTGGTTGAGCTCTTCACTAGAGCGCAATGGATGCCTTTCTGTGATAAACTACAGGGCTACGATGATGAAGTAGCTGAGGAATTTTTGCAGGCTCTACAGCCTAAATCACAGACATTGGCCACGGTAACCTTCAGAGGTCTCAGCCTCGAACTCACCCCAGAGCATATCAGTCAGATTACAGAGCTGCCCATGGGTCTGCCGTGGGACAAAGAAGAGCGGAAGATGAGCCAACAAGCAAAGAAGGATTTCTTCCCACCTGAGGAAGAATTCTCAGAGGATAAAAATGGGGTAAGAAGGACGAGCCTAACACCACCGTGGAATGAAGTCAGTTTGCAAATAATGAAGTATATTACGTGTGAAGGCCGGTTCAGTATAGTATATGCATATCATTTCCGGCTCCTCACTGAGTTAAGGCACGGAATTGACGATCCTGTAGACCAAAAACTAAGCATCCCTTATTATCTTCTACAGTCCCTCATGGAGTGTGCTACCAAACTAAGATAGGGCATCCCTGATCAGATAGCCCATCATGGGTTAATAAAATTGCTTGTGGAAGATGCCTTGCACTCATATAAAGTTCCCCTCTCCTGGGAGTCGTTTAGGAATCTGACACGAGATGGAGACATTAAAATGCTGATCGAAGAGAGTGGCTCCTCCAGCACTGAAGACAAGGAAGAGGTGGCTGAGGAAGAAGAGGCTAAAGAAAAAGCTGACTCCCCCATCCTGTCAGCAAGAGAAATAAGGTCAAAAAGCAGAAGAGACAGAGTCGGGGAAAGCCACGTCAACCCAATTACCTCTCCAGCACTCGCAAGCAAACAAAAGGATCAAACCACCGCTAGAAAAAAAAGAAAAAGGGAAGACACCTACCGCTACAGGAAAGGAAAAGCAGGCTTCTACAGGAAGCCCAAAAGCAAAGACCAAGGCTTCTACAGGAAGCCCAAAAGCAAAGACCAAGGCTTCTACAGGAAGCCCGACACCAGCTTCTACAGGAAGCCATGCACAACCAAAATCTGAGAAGCAGAAGGTGGACGTTTTAGCCAGAGAGGCAGCGGCCGTATTAGCTGGCCTCAGTACGCCACCTAAACCAAAGAGAAAAAGGAAGAGGGACCCTCCTCTCTACTTCAAAGCACGGAGGAGTGTTCGGATAAAAACAGGGAAACCACAGCAGCAGTCCAGCAGCCCAATTGTCATTGAGGACACCCCTGTTTCTCCCAAAGACAAATCCCCCTCAAAGGTCACAGTTACCTATGAAAAGGGCAGCCCGAAGAAGAGCACATGGCAAGACCGAGTGGACCTGTTGGACGAGAAAACCAGGCTACAGGAAGCTGAGAACGTCCTACAGGATACCTTAGCTCGACTACAGGAAACCGAACAGAAAGAAGAAGGAAGACCTTCATCACCCAGGGTGGATGAGGTAGAACCCCCTCAAGAAACAGCAAGAGAGCATATACCTGAACCTAGTCCTTCACCCAAACTGAATTCATATTACACTTTCTTGGAGGCAGGCAAGATCATCCCACAAAAATTCACCGTACCTCTATTCTTCGAATTGGAGAAAGAAAGAGTCCGCTCCCATACCTGGATGCAAATTGCCAAATCAAAGGGGGTGGGGGACATAGGCCCTCTACAAGATCAGCTCAGGGAGGTCAGAAGTGAGTTCACTATGGCTAAACATGTGGCTAGCTGCCAGCAAGCACTTCTACAGGAAGAAAACCAAAAGCTACGGTTGCAGCTGCAAGAACTCCAGGCAAAGGTAGGACTATCCTCCAAGGGCATCACATCTGAACAAGAAGGCAAGAAGGAGCTGATCACCAATATTGAAGGACCAAAAACAGTTCTACGGGAAGAAGAACAACAGTTAAGAATTGAGGTGCAAGCCTTAGAGGAGCAGCTGCAACAAAAGGGGACGCAATTGGCTTGCATGGCTAGTTGGGCCATGGAAGCCTTGCAGTGCAGACATCCTGCAAAGTCCTATGGGCTGTACTTAAAGGATCAGTGGCTACAATTCCATATCAACACCCTAGCACAAAGAGGTATTGAGCAAATTCATGACCCACAGCAGTTTACTGAAGTATGCAACACTAGCTCAGCAGAGGATAAAGCTAAGCTAGCAGAATTTTATATCAACAATCTAATTCTGCCCAATGAGGTCTCTTGGGATCCCAATATCGCCTTGGGTGATATGCAACTAATGGCTTTTGCATCATGGCTGAATCATGAGGATCAGAGAGCCACTTAAGAGAAATCGGTCATGAACCGGGAAGTGAGTGAACCACTGTATATTCGGGCAGAACTAGAAGATCCGGTTGCCCTCACCTCAGCCCGCCAACAGTTATCCAATGATCCTGCAGCTTCCTTGAGATTTATAGACCAGCAAGCCCAAGCAATAGCCCATTTTGAAGACATGGACAGACTCTTGGGAGAAACTGCTGGCCATGCTTGTGCACGTAGATGGCATGCTTTGGCACATAGCTTGAAAATCAGGGAATACCATACCCCGACCAGAATGAGGGAAGCATTTGCAAGGGTGGACATGTACAAGAAATCAGTGCAAAGACTTCAGGCCAGCTGGATTGGCCTCAAACTCAGCCCTCCATTGTTGCTAGGATTGGCTGAAGGAGGTACAGGAAAGGAAGAAAGGGCACAATGGGAAAAAGTGGAAAATACAGCAGGGTTTCATATCAACCATGAAGACATCACCACAGAAGCTTGGGATGTAAGGGGAGCAGTAAAGGCCATGAAGGATGAGGATCTTGACTAAGTTGCTCAAGGATGAGCAAATGGTTCAGCTGGGGGGTGATGATGAGCCCCAATTTTGGTACAATTTGGGCTCATTTTTGGCCTATTTTGCTTGCTCAAACCATTCATTTTTATTGTTTATGCATACACTTCTTAGTTTATTCATGTTGTTTGTAGGAGAAAGGATAGGCACTTTATCTACGTAGCTAATGCATTGTGATTCCAGGTTTTGGCATTAAAAGGGAGCAAAAGACAACGAAAAGGCGGCAAGGAGACAACGAGTTGGCATTGCTGACGTAAGGAGAGGTTGTCCACGGTCTTGGGGGACATTCCTCGTGATCCTCACCAAGAACTCCGAGCCCCACTCCATCCTCCCTCTGAGCTTAATACACGGCCAACTGTTCTACAGGAACAGCAGTTCAAAACTGCTCTACAGGAAACAACATTTATGATCATCCTACAGGATCAGCAATTAAACTATAGATTGAACAGCCGAGCTCCTAGAATCATGGATACTTGTTGGAGCATCGTTTTGTATAAGTATAGAGGCCTTAGCCTTGGTTAGGTTGTTGAAACTCTCGTATTACTATTGTAATTTTGGAGCATAGCTCAAGTTTCGTTCTCTTTTGTAAGCCAATTTGGCATGTTATCAGATTATGAATAAAGACGGCCACTTTTGAGTTAGTTCTGAGTTTCCTCAAGGAGCTATAGCTCTCAGGTTAGGGCCCAACCTGAGAGCCATAGACCTCCTCAGTGTTGTAATGCATTTACCATTAGTTCCAGCACTTGAGTTTGTTTAGTTTCCTATGCAATTCGGATTTCCAGCTTGTTAGTTTAATTGTTTTCATTAGCATAGATAGGACTGGTATGATGCTTTGCTTTCAGTATTCAAGTTTGATAGGTTGGTAGAATAAATATCTTGGAGCTCCAACAAAAACAGGTTGTAAAGGTTCACTGCCATCTCACTGTTTGGGATTGGGGTGTAGACCATGATCAGCCACCAAAAAGAACAACAGTCGTTTCATCTCCACGCAAGCTGCCACATGAACGTTTGTATTGAAGATCCATTCATACATTCTCGACATTGATCCATACTGCACTCTCACGCATTAGTTTCATTTCTTGTTTTCCATTTCGGATTTATAGGTTTCATGGCATAATAGGTTAATGAATTTCTTGTTTTGATGCACAGGTCATTTGTTTCATTTACACTGCTCTTTCTCAAGCCACTTCCTTCGTCGTTTTCTCCATCCACCTGCAAGTTCTATTCACCTTCTATCTCACTCACTTGCCCTCCAACTCTCTCATTTCACGTACAGCTCCATCTCCTTCACTCTCGTTGATTCCACCTTTCCAAAACATCAACCCATTGCATGCACCCTTCCTTCGTCTGACTTTCCATTCCCTGAGACATCATCAGGTCCATCTCCATCTCCCTTAGCCTCCCACACCACTCCAACACTCCATCAACTCCTAAAAACCTCCACGGCCAATCATCCTGTAGATGTGCACAACCATCTTGTAGAAAACAGAGTATCCTGTAGGATCCCCTGCAGCCTCCCTGTAGGAGGCCACTCACTTCGTTGCCGAGCTTCTGAATGTGAGGGACCTCTGTGGATGGGTGCTAAGGATCCCTAGGGACCTTTCCTAGCCTCCCCAACCTGTCCCACACTTTCCTTCCTTCTACATCCCACCTGCACAATCAAACCCTAATTAGGCCAAGTTCACACTCATTCCACACACCTAAAGGAAAAACACAAAAACACATTTCTGATGATGCAAGTAGCTTAGACCCATGCATTTACACTTGTTAGAGGTAATGACAGCATTCATAAGAGTTGCATCCACATTCTTTGCATTATAGAGGATAGACTAGTTAAATTAGGGTTTCATAGATTCACATGCTTTAAATTGCTTTTGATTCAGTTTGTCAAGTAGAGTAGCCTTCCTTTGAGTTAGCTTTCGTCCATCATTGATAAAGCTTCTTCTGTGAGCCTATAGAAGTTGGCTTAAGCCCTAGCGGACTTGTGCCAGCTGACCAAGTGACAGCTGCGACAAGGGCTAGTACTTGTGCATACAGCACCGTCGCTTCCAAGTTTGTACGAACTACCGGGTTGATAAAATTAAGAGACAGGAAGCCCCAGGAGTTGTAGCATTATTGCTACAATACTGGAGCTCACCATAGTGTTTGATATCCCTGCAAGATTTGGTATGCTCTTGTCTAGATCATGGGGATCTAAAATTGGAGGGTTCATCAAATTGGACTTAACACATGCTACCATCCCTATGTTTAGAGGAGAAGAGAGAAGGCTTTACAAGGAATCAAGATTTGTAAAGACAGTTACAAGAGATGATTAATCCAATATTGCCCCTATGTATGGTAAAGAGAAAAAGTTCTCTTTCTTGCTGCTAGAGGAAAATGAGCTAGTCTTGGAGGAAACGTAAGAGGAATATTCAGTCCAGCTGAATCAACAACCCCTAGAATGTGATAAAGTGTGGAAGTTATACTTTGATGGTTTCTATTCCAAGGAAGGAAATGGGGCAGGTGTGTTTTTGGTGTCCTCGGAAGATAGCTTGATCCCTCTCTCCTTCAAGTTGGAATTTGAAGCCACTAGCAATGTTGCTGAATATGAAGCCTTGATGCTAGGTCTGCAAGCTTCTAGAAATATTAATATTTGGTGCTTAGATGTGTTTGGAGATGTAAAGTTTGTAGTGAAACAAATCAAGAATTAATTTCAAACCAAACATTCAAGATTGAAGGCTTACTGAAATGAGGTCTAGGATTTAATTGATAATTTTTTCTCAACATTCAATATCCAATTTTTTCCCAGAGAGAGAAATCAGATGGAAGAATTCTTGGCTATAGTTGCCAACAACTTTAAACTTCCTCAAAATCCACTACTCCGATATGAAGTTGAGGTTAGATATAGACCATCAGTACTAGATAACATCAGAAATTGGTAGGTATTTGAATGCAAGGAGCATATCAAATGCTTCATGGAAATTATAGGAGAATTCTAAAATTCAGTAATTGATCAGGAGGAAGAAAGATTGACAAATGAACAATAGGCCAGTTGGGAAGAAACCATTTCAAGATATAATATTTTACACTTGAAGGGTAACACTATTCCTAAGGGTTTGGTTCCTTTAGAAATATTGTTCAACTCAAATGATGTGGTAACCAAACCAAATGAGAAAGAAATCAAAGAACAGGTGGAAGTCTGCAACATTGGTTCAGAGAAGGATCCTAAATAATTAAGTTGGAAAAGGGAGTTCCTCATAAACAAAAGAAAAGATACCTAGACCTTTTCAAGAATTATATGTATGTGTTTGCTTGGTATTATGATGATTTAAAAACATTTGATACTATTATTATTCAACATAAGATCCCTTTGAAGGGCAGGGTGAAACCATATAAGAAGAAACTTAGGTAGATTAACCCTTTGTTGCTCCTTGAATTAAATTGTGAATTAAAATTGTAATTCTTTTCTCATAGAAACTTGTAATAGTCAACTAAGTTAATTTGACTTATGAATTGCGAGTTGGAAGTATTTTGGAAGTCATGTATATGTTCTCCCTAAGTTTTAGGTGTCCAAGATGAGTTTAATTGTGAGTTGTAATTAGATAACTCAGTTTACTGAGTTATTTCAGTTAAATTAATTCCAAACTGTTTGTTGAACTAATAGAGAGTTATAAGTCCATTGGTGCACTAATGCATCCACACGTGTCACTCTAGTTAACTGAAGATACTCTCATAAAAAACTCATGCATGTCGATTATGAGAAAGACCCAGTTGAGACTAGAGTGCAGGGATAGTGTACTATCAGTTGTATGATTTACTGAGTTGTAAATATCATGAACACAATCAGAGAAGGACATAATTTTGGATTGCGTAGTTATGGATGAGGAATTTCCCTTTAAATACAGGCTAATTCGCTTAGGAATTGTGTAAGGAATTAGAACCTTGGGGGCTTGGAAATTTTACTAAGTATTGGCTAAAGGAAGTCAGTCAGGCAGAGGATAGAAATACTTGTGTTGGTTGAGCTCAAGGTTGAGCAGAGAATATTGTATTCATATGAATTATTTGACCAATTGCACAAGAGATTAGGGACTTGGAGAGATGCATAATTGGCTAAGTGTTGGCCAAGAGCTAGCTTGTGAGCTGAGAGAGTTGAGCATACTTGTGCATGTTGGCATTATGATACGAGTGTTGTCCTTGATGGAAACTCACTCACATGTCAATTCAATTTTGGAAAAAGGCATCTCATAGTACAACAAGTATATTCAGAGGTAACAAGGCAGTGGTACAGAAGAACAGGAAGATGGAATTAAGGTCTACTGATCAGAATAAAGAAGGTAAAGGAAAAGGCTGATGAAAAACAATTTAAGAAGTATACATAGGTCCACTTAGTCAAAACAATGTATACATGTTGGTCCATGGAACAAAAAGAGCGTATACGTATACACACACTCCCACAGGAAGAAAAGTGTGTACATGTTGGAAAGCCAAGGTTTTGGTCTGAGGTATTTGGTTTGTGGTATTGACCCTAGGTATTTGGTCCAAGGTATTGGTCGTAAGTGGTTTTGGTTCAAGGTATTGAAAAAGGATCTAAGTATATAAGGAGGAGAAGATCAAGGGCTAAATACAAAAGAAATGAATATTTGATGAAGTGTTATTTGCAAGTGTATGGGTTTCTAAGGAATACTTCTATCTGAAGTATATTTTATGTTGCAGGGGTTATGTTTATGATTTGATATGAAATACATTGTGCACCTTGAATTCAATGTTGGATTAGGATAATGAGATGTTAAATGACTTATTATTGAATGATCTGATATTGGTTGGGCTAGATGTGACTGTGTACACCTGTTTTAATCTTTAAATTTTGTGATATGGGTTTTTCTGAAGTTCAGAAGTGCAGCAAAGTTATGAATTAATATTTGCAGATCTATAGCTGGTTAATCTCTTCAAAAGTGCGTGTACATGCAGGTTATACTCTTCAAAATAGCATATACAAAAAAAAATCTTCTTTTTCAGATTTGACTGATCTATTTGATCAAATTCTATTGTTTTACTGCTATCTGTCAATGAAGTCTTCCTAGATTTGAATGTAAAATTGAATGCATAAGGAGGCTAGTATTTGATTGATTAATTGTATAAGTGAGAAGAAGTGATCTCTGTTCTACCTGTGTAAAGTTTTGTAAGTTGACAGTAGATGTTTATTATATTGTTGGGTGGTTCAGACTTGATTCAAAAGTTTATGTTTGCAGTATTTTTGAAGGTATGCGTAGGTTTGATTAACGGAAGTAGTGTATACATGCAGTTTGGGTTCATCCAAGTAGCGTATACATTCTGATGCATGGTTTTTGAGGTTACAGCTGGTTCTGAATGATGATGCAGGTTTCTGGGTTCAACACAATGTTCTGGTGTCAGTGATCTGATTGTTCAGATTAACTGAATGTTGGTTGATGCAATTTAAGTTTAAAAGTTTTTGATGGGTCCAGTATGAAAATTGGATGAAACATGGCCTTAAGATTGTGGTGTTTTGATACAGGAGTATCCAGTCTGAAAATTCATGAAACATGGTCCCTGGAGGAAGAAAGAAGGTCATAGCCTTCTATAGGTCGGCACCTACATACTAGTAGTCAAATTGGCTAGTACAAGAGCTAGGGGTTTGTAGCTCCCTTCCAGTAGAAGCTGGAAAACAAGAGAAGGTTGTAGCCTTCTGTAGGTGGGTGCTTGCATACTGGTATGAGTCTGCACTAGTACAAGATTGTAAATAAATTTTCTTATTATTAAAAGAAGACAGAGACGACAACAGTAGGTGATTTTCACCCACATTGGGTTTCCACCTTAAATCTTGGTGTTCATGTGTGTTGCTTATGTGTGATGATTTATTCTATTTCTACTTCACTTTCTAATAAGTTACTGATGTACTGGTTTAAGATCAACACATGATAAATTGTATAAATCACAAGTTCTCTGGATATACGCTGGTTTCTCTAATCATAGTTGCGTGTACACGCTAGTTCACTTCACTGAAGTATGGTATATAAATCTATTTGGGAAATAAAATTATTGATTTGATAATATTGATTCACCCCCCTCTCAGTATTATTTCCAACAATTGGTATCAGAGTAGGTCCTTTAGAAGAAGCTTGATCGCTTGAAGGAAGATACTTTAAGATGAATAAGCATGAAGGCATGGGATCCATCAGACCACCAATCTTCAATAGGAGAAACTTAGTATATTGGAAAATAAGAATGAGAGCCTATATACAATTGCTTAGAACCAATGTTTTGGAAATTGTGGAAGGAGGATATCAATTTCTAGCAGCAATTCCTACAGACTCCGCAGGTAAGAAGTTATAAGAAACTAATGCCAAACCTGTCAATACATTACTGGGAAGTCTATCAGAATCAGAATTTGTCAAGGTCATGCAGCTTAAGACAACCAAAGAAATATGTGACAAAATCATTTAGAGCTACGAAGGAGACTCTCAGGTAGAATTCAGTATGAAACTCTTAAGATACATAATAATGAGAGTGTATCCAGTTACTTTTTACGTATAGATGAGATTGTTAATTGTATGAAGAATTTTGGTGAAGAAATAAAGGAAGTTAATTTAGTTGAGAAAATTTTGAGATATTTGTCTTCTAAATTTGAGTCAAAAGTGTCTACCATAGAAGAAAAATAGGATCTTCAAACTATCATTGTGACTCAACTTCATGGAATCCTAATTGCCTTTGAAATGAGAAAAGGAGGTCCATCAAATATGAGAGAAGCCACATTTAAAGCATCAACAAAGGGAAAAGAAAAGGAAGAGAACAATGAATCAGGACACATTTCTGAAGAAGAAGATGAGGTAAATTTTGTCAAGAAGCTTCAACGAGGTTTTGGAAGGTTCAGAGGTAAGCTACCTTTCAAATGCTTTTCTTGTCGTAGAGTTGGTTAGTATGCTGCCAAACGTCCTCATAAAGATAAATATAAAAAGGGAAGGAATATGCAAAAGGAAATAGGAAATAGGTTGTGAATAGGAGTTACTATACACATGAAGATAGTGATGGTTTATCTAATAGTGATGAAGATGAAACTGAACAAGATTATAGACTTCTCATGGCTTATGACAATGATGATTTTTTGGATGCATTAGAAGAAGAAGACTTTCATGAAGAACTCACTAAACTCAAAATCTATTTAGAAGAAAAGAATATGATCATAGATACTTTGACACACCAACTTGTTGAAAGAGAAAAACACAATGAAAATCTAGAATGTGAAATTGTGGGTCTAAGAAAATATCTTGAGAAGGCAAAATCTCTCAATATTACATTTTCTAAAGGATTAGAAACTTTAAATGAAATGATCGAAGTTCAGTGTTCTCCTCTGATAAAGATAGGTCTTCGATATATTGAAGAATCATCTTAATCACAAAAGCCGTCAACCTCCACCAGAAGCTATCTTAATGCAGCGAAGACTAGTGAACATTATGTCAATCGTCAGGAAAGGCCTAAAACCCATTATCAGGTAAATAATACTAAATTTACTTCAAGTATGAATATCAATAGAATCTTCAACCAATAGTTAAACAATGTCAAAAGATTCGATGGTTGCAAAAACTTCTTTAATGGGAAATGTTTTTCATGTCATAAATTTGGGCAGAAGGCTGCTCAATGTGTTGCTTACAAAACGATCATGAATAGAGAAGCAAGAAATCAAAGGAGTGTAACAAGAATCAAGAAAAGTTCCTATAATAAATTTTCTCCTCTTGAAAATGAAATAGAATGCTCGATTTGTAACAACTTTGGTTATGAAGAATCTGAATGCATGAGAAAATTTCGGCCAACACTTCAAAAGGAGAAAATGCCATTAATCCCAATATATGGAGAAGGAAGGAATCTCAATAAGAAAGATGTCGTATAGGCTTGTATGTAGAAGGACAAGAAAACCAATGGTACATCAACAGTGGATGCTCCAAACACATGAAAGGTGATAAAGAGAAACTTCACTCATATAATGCTTTAGAAAAATAAAAGAATGTCTCATTTGGAAATGACACTCCAGCTATCATTAAAGGTAAATGTTCTGTTTTCTTGAAAGAAAAGGTTAGAGCTAGAAATGTTATGTATGTATATGGTTTAAAGCATATTATGTTGAGTTTCATTCAAATGTGTGATCAAGGAAATGAAGTGGTGTTTCGATCAAATAGATGTGTTTTTCGTGAGCTTGATACAGGAAATACCGTGATAAAAGGTACAAGAACTCAAAAAAAACTTATACATACTCAAAGGAGGACAACAACAATGGTATCTAAGCAAAACAAATGAAAACTAGTTGTGGCATAGAAGATTGGGACATCTAAGCTTTTCTCAAATAAGAAAAGCATACAGGCTCAAGGCAGTTCGTGATCTTCCAGATATCAGCATCCCAGAAAATACCATATGCTAACCATGTCAAATCGATAAGCAAACCAAAGTTCACTTCATTGAAAAGGAAGGGTCACAAGTAAGCCTCTTGAACTTATCCATACTGATTTATGTGGACCAACAAGGAAAAATTCACCTCGTGGAGAAGAATACTTTATTTTGTTTATTGATGATTTTTCCATAATGTGTTGGATAGGTCTTCTAAAGAATAAATATGAAGCATTTGAAAAGTTTAAAGCCTTCAAATCTTTGGTTGAAAATGAATCAAATCAAAAAATCAAATGTCTCGGATCTGATCAAGGGGGAGAATTCATATCAGATGAATTCTTTTACTTTTGTGAGCAACATGGAATAAAAAGGCAATTATACACCACAAGAACTCCTTAGAAAAATGGTGTAGTAGAAAGGATGAACATAACAGTTAAAAAAATGGATCGAGCTATGATAGATGAATATGGAACTCTTGCAACCTTCTAGGGTGAAGCTGCATTTGTTTCCGTGAATATTCTCAACAAAGCAAATGTTTGGGTAAATAGCACTCAAACTCCACTTAAATTTAATATGGTAAGCCTCCTACTGTAAAATACTTTAAAATTTTTGGAAGCAAATGTTTTATCAAAAGGACTGACGAAAAACTTGGTAAGTTTGAACCCAGAGCAGATGAAGGTATTCTTCTTGGTTATTCTTCCAGAAGTAAAGGATACAAATGTTATAATAAAAGACTTCGGAAAAGTGTTGAAAGCATTGATGTTGTAGTTGATGAAGCATGCAGAAATCTAGAATAGATGAAATCAACATAGGAATATGACAATGAGGAATATGGGGATTTCTTTCCCACATCAAATCAAAATGATATTGAAGAAGAAACTAATGAAGCACCAAAAGAAGATACAACAGATAGGGAAAAGACTCCATCTAGGTATGTTAAGAAAAATCATCCAGAATCTCAAACTCTAGGAGAAAAATGGTCTGGAGTATAGACAAGAAGAACTCTTACAGGAACCTCAAGTTATCTAACATTACTATCCTCCACAGAACCTAAAAATGTAAAAGAAGCCTGCAAAGATGAATGTTCGGTCAAGTCAATGGATGAAGAATTAGATCAAATTGAAAAGAATGATATGTGGGAGTTAGTTCCTAGACCTCATGATAAAAATATTATAGGAACAAAATAGATATTTAAGAATAAACTGAATGAAAATGGAGAAGTTATTAGAAACAAGGCAAGACTTGTTTGCAAAGGGTATGCCCAACAAGAAGGTATAGACTTTGAAGAAACTTTTGCACCTGTTGCCAAACTTGAAGCCATAAGAACTGTTCTTGCTCTTTTTAGTTTTTGAAAATTCAAAGTATATCAAATGGATGTAAAATCAACCTTTCTTAATGGAGATTTAGAAGAATAAGTTTATATTGAACAACCAGAAGGATTCATTTTTGGAAATGATGCAAAAATTGTATGCAGACTCAAAAAGGCTCTTTATGGTCTGAAACAAGCTCCAAGGGCTTAGTATTACTACCTTGAAAAATATCTACAACAACAAGGCTTTACAAAAGGTTCTGTAGATCACAATTTCTACACAAAGATTGAAAATGATAAATGGCTAATTATAGTTGTTTATGTTGATGATATCAGTTTTGGTAGTAATGAAGAATCCATGAGTCAGAATTTTGCTTCAGTAATGCAGCAAGAATTTGAAATGTCCTTACTTGGTGAACTTACTTATTTTCTTGGTCTACAAGTTCAGCAAACAAAAGATGGTATCTTTATCTCACAAACCAAATATCTCAAGCAGATCTTGAAAAAGTACGGAATGGAAGATTCTAAACCAGTATGTACTCTAATGGTAACAAGATGCAGTCTCAGCTCTAATGATGAATCACCAATAGTAAACCAACCAACTTACAAATCTATGATTGGAAGTCTACTTTATCTAACAAGTACCAGACCTGACATCATGCATGCAGTAGGAATTGTTGGAAGGTTCCAAGCAAATCCAAAGGAATCACATCTCTAGGCAGTCAAAAGAATTTTCAAATATCTTCAAGGAACTCAAGAATTTGGACTATGGTATCCTAAAGATACAAACCTTACTCTTCATGCATATACAGATGCTGATTAGGCAGGAAGTGCTGATGATCGAAAGAGCATTAGTGGTGGTGCATTCAATATGGGTTCTCGGTTGGTATTTTGGTTCAGCAAGAAACAAAGTTCGATTGCTTTATCTACAGTTGAAGCAGAATATGTGGCTATTGCATCTTGCTGCACACAACTACCTTGGATGATGCAAAATTTGCAAGACATTCAAATCACATACACTCCACCCATCTCCATTCTATGTGATAATACAAGTGCCATCATTATTTCAAAAAATCCAGTCATGCACTCCAAGACCAAGCACATACCCATCAAGCACCATTTTCTATGAGAACAAGTGCTTGAACAAAAGGTCAAATTGGAGTATGTTCCCTCAAAAGAAGAGGTTGCTGATATATTCACTAAACCATTTCCCAGAGAAACATTTTAATATCTCAGACAAAAGCTGGGAGTAGTTGCTGCATCATCTTGCTATTAAATCCAGTTTTTTAGAGGAAGGTTATTATATGTGGGTTTCATAAAGTATAGTCGCATATACACGCGGGTTTCTATGGTTGAAGAAGTGTATATTTTTTTTCGACTAGAAAAATAGCAGGTCAAACTCTGGTATGGGTGCTTTGTCTGATGTTGATGATTACAGTCTGACGATATGATTTGTTCATTAATTTTTATCTGACTGACAAAGATGCCTTGATGAATGACTTGTTAACAATGCACAGGTGTTATAGCTCCAAATCTCACTCTTATGGTTTGTGATGCTATACTCATGGCCTAGGGCAACCCCTCCTTCCAGACCTGGTGCTAAAATTTAAAAAACAGTGTTTTATTCCTTATACGCGACATTGTCCTGAGTTAAACGCGTGTATACGCGGGTCTGTGTATATCCAACCCGCGTGTATGTATTAAAACACTTAAAAAAATATTAAATTCCTTCTTTTCAGGCAGAGATCGCGGGTTTTACCTGCTGATCACCTGTTAGTGCCCGTGGCCCAACTGTTCCCAACCAACTCCTAACTAAAAAACTACTTTGGAGATGGTATAAAAAGACCTCAAAGGGAAGGCCTAAAGGAGGAGAGAATAGAGAGAAAGGTTATTATTCTGAGATTTTCCCCTTGACCAGGTCTGAAGTCCCTTGTGCCTTCTGCACTTCCCCCATTTTGTACAGGAAACCTTTGTTTCCTTGTGTGTTGATGTTCATCCACCATTTATGACATCATGGAGAGAGTCATGGAAGGAGTTTCGTTAGAGGCTTGAGGCTGGAACGGATCTGGAAGGAAGCTTTGCTTGGAGCCTGCTGAAGGTGACTCAGGTGAACATATTCCTTTTTATGTACTTTATTTGTCTATAATAAAAGAAACACATGTCTTGGTTCCCGAATTGAATCCTCTTTATGTTAATGATATTCATGTTTTGAATTCATGTGTAAATGGTTGTTTGGATTTCATAACTAACTACCTTTCTTTGTAACATGAAGATGGTTTCTTTATAAGTTTTTGTCCATGTACTGCTGTGTTCTTTGAATTGTTTATTTTGCAGGACAAAAGAGAAGAAGGGAACTCCAAGAAGGGTTTGGACCCTAAAGGCCTTCTCAAACGTAGGACTAAAGGTACGTACCCTTATCATAGAATTTGCTTATAATAGCATAATGGCTGTATGAATGCATGTTTCTTTGAATAGACAACTTTCAGTCTGCTAGGGTTTCACCCAAAAAGCCCTAGGGGAGTTTTTCCCTCTACCAGAATTGGCGACTCCACTGGGGACAACACTCTTGTTGTTCCTAGTTTGGGTGTTTTTCAAGCCAATCAGGGCTCAGCTGCCTTGTCTGCTTGCTGTTACTGTCTGGTCTGTGCTTGAACTTTAAGCTTTGCCAGTTTCTTCAGTTTGTCTTTTTTATTTTTCTTGAAGCTTTTCATATACGCTGTTTTTCTTAGATACAGAAGCGTATATACGCTTGTTTCTTTGAGTGAACCCGCGTATACGCAGGTTTCCTCAAACACAGTCGCGTATACACGCAATCTGTACTACAGTACAGTCGCGTATATATCCCAATTTTCAAGATTTGTAAATCCTTTTTGGCCTCTGAAGGTTTGTCTGGTGGTTTGAGTCAGTATGAAACAGTCATTTTCCAGTATCAGTTATTTGTTTTACAGCGAGCATCTCGTTCTAAATTCTCTCTGATTATAAGGAGTGTTGGTTTGGTTTTTTGTTGATTGCAAGCGTCATCATTTTTGCTAAGGCACGCAAGATTTCTGCCTAGAAATCTTGGTTGCTCTGTTTCATCAGGGTAGGAAGATTGAATTAAATCTTTGTGTTAATCTTGCTTTTGGTGACTTTTTTGTTTGCTTGACAAAATCGCTTTTTGTGACCATCTGCTTCTTTGTTTCATGAAAGTTGTTGTTTGACACTTTCTTGGAATTTGTCTTTTTGATCTTTTTGGTTTTCATTGCCAAGGCTTTCATTGCTGCTTTTGATTGTTAAGAGCGATTTCAAACACATGTATTTTTGTTGGGTTTTCATCCATTAAGTGGTGTTGATTCGCAAAAGTGTTTAATTGCCTATTCTTCAATCACAAGTTTCAGTGTTGTTGAGAGCATTTTTTGAAAAGACTTTTTGTTTGTTGCTTTGAAGAAAATCTTTTGAAAATCGTAATTTTGCTTTCTTGAACTTGATTTTCATTTGGTTTCCTTTTAGAGAATTGAAAGTGCTTTATGTTTGTCTTAGAACTTGTTTTTAGTGTTTAGACGAAATGAATGGAAACATCTCATATTCCATCTAGGCATCTTAAGTGGCAAGATAAAGTTTGATAAACAAGCAACTTTCATTTTTGTTTTTAGAGTAGTTTTGAATCTTGCATCCACATATAGTTGTTGCATTAGGATAGATTTGCATCCCCTTTTAGGCATATATAGCTTTGTTAACTTTTGTGGGTGTGAAGTGTGCATTAACGAAAAGAAAATAAATTTTTTTTTTATTGGAAGTACCTCTGAACCCTATAGAAATTGCTCTTCATCGAAAAACGAAAAAGTGCATGCACATGTAGTTAACTTTTTATTAATTTCTTTTGCGTCAAAAAACACGACTAGTTTCACTTCCATTACCTTGTGACTTAAAGAACAGCCTAATAAAATCAAGCGCTAACTAAAATTCACTAGAACTTTTTGTTTTAGTTAGTTACACCAACAAGATTAGGATTTTAGGGCCTTGGATTAGGCGAGTGGAGAGTTAACTCTCCAAGGCCATATAAACATCAAACGTAGGAGCCTGAATAACGAGAGAAAATCCAATAGCGTTAGGAAGACCAGGAAAGCACCGGATCTGGGAGTTAAGCACGAGGGTCTGTGAAGACAGGGAAGAGAGATACCCCCTCTCCTACTTGTCTGAACTTACCTCACGACTGTTCCGCCTGGCTTCTGCGACGAGTTGGTGTCCATAGTTGTTTCTCCTAGGGAACTACACAGGTGGCTGCGGAGGGGAATCCCGTGGCACCTGAGGTCGACGTTGCATCACTCTCGACAGTACTACTGGAGCGCACCCTTGTGAAGCTTGGGGGCTTGCACTGGCGCAGGCTATTGTTAGGAGGTCAGCGTAACTTCCTATGATACCTTCGCTGATAGGACTGGGCCCTCATCATCCCAGACTATCTTCGGAAGGCCCCTTATTTCACTTTCTCGTATTTTGGTGTCCGGTCTTAATCACCCGGAGCGGAAATACTTGGAATTTGTTTGACTGGCTGTATCTTTAGGGACTTTATAGTGTGTGCTCTGTGCTCCTAGTTGGCCTAGCTTTCAATTTTTTGAGTCTTTAGTTAGATCATAACAAAAAATTGAAAGTGGCTGACCGATCTCCAAGACGGTCTCGAATACTTCGTGGTCTCTCGCCACCAAATTTAGAGCCTTCTCCCACAAGGCGCAGAGGCAATACTACCGGTGGGTTCCGTCCCATGCCGGTTGACGCATTGGGGATTGATCCTCCTCTCGGGGGCATTAGCGGCCAAGCAAGGCCTGGCACTTCTGAGCAAGAGAGGGACACTCCAGTCCTTTCTCGAGTTCGATTTCAAGCGGAGAATAACATAGAGGTAGAAGAACTTTCAGAGTCATTAGTGGCTCCAAATTCTCCACTACCAACTAGTCATCCAGACGTATTACAATACGTTGGGACTCCGACGCATAGACCGTCAAGTCCAGGTTACGCTACGTGCTTACCATCGATGACCACTACTGGAAGCATGGCTTCTACGAGTGCTACGACTATGCAAACCCCAATATCGGTGCAAGGGGGAGGAACCATTTCCATCCCCTCCGCTTCCTTGTTCGGATATTTTGTTAGCACATCTTTAGTTGGGTCTACCTCCATTCCGTCCACGAGTGGAAATGCCCAAACCAATGCTTTTGGTACTGGACTCTTCCCTTTTGGCACCCAATCACAGGGTATTCCATCGGTTTCGTTTAGTGCCACTACATCCATGATGGGCGGATCGGCTTCATTCTAGGGTTTTCCTTTTGGAAGTGGTCATATACCACATTCCAACCCGACGGTAGGATCCATGCCTTTTTCTTCTGTAGGACAAAGCAGCAATCCTTTCCAAGGTTGGAATAACCCTGGGGTTAGTAGCGCGGGAACTGGGAATCAGTTTATCGGCCAACAAGGGAATAGGCCGTACTCCACGGTTAGCATGTTTAAAAGTATTCCTCCCCTTGCTTCGGCTTGGAATCTGTATCAGGGGTTATCAACTCCCTACAATCCTTTAGGAGGAAACTTTGCTGGTTATGGAGGTTATACGTCCGGAGTTGGTCAAACTCTGAATTTTGCTGGACCACAAGGCTTGCCCTTTGGTTCAGCCGGTTCTACTAGTCACTTCGGGCAGCCTGGTGCCTCCCAAATTCCAGGACAATCTTTTCAGAGCTTTGGGAGTTCTGCCCAGTCTGGGTGGAATCCCCAAGGTCCTCCTAGGCTTCCGTTTCTGGCAACGTTAAACTTGCCAGATCTCACTAAGTTAACAAATGACCCAATCAGGTACAATCCGGCCTGGCCTCCGGTCCCAACCAAACTCCCTTCGGACATTCCAAAATTCGAAGGGAAGAGTGGTGAAGACCCAGGCGACCATGTAACCACATTCCATCTGTGGTGCTCATCTAACTCCCTTATCGATGACTCGATTAGGTTGAGACTCTTTCAGCGCACCTTGACTGGTAATGCGGCCAAATGGTATATAGAGTTACCAGGGGGCAACTTTACATCGTTCGCTGACTTAGCCAATATTTTCTTAAATCACTTCCAGTTGCCTGTCCGCTATGATGCCAGAACTGAACTTCTGGCCACCTTTCGTCAGGATAAGGCAACCCACATTTCTGATCATATTCAGGAATGGAGACGGAGAAAGAGGCTCATTAAAGCTGAAATCCCTCTGGAGTACCATCTCGAGTGGTTTTTGAAGTCTTTACAACCCGAGATCTCCAAGGATGTCTCCATGTCTGGGGTCTATTCTGAGGAGCAAGCCATTTTTAGGGCCCAGCAATTAGAATTGATCTACTCTCAGTCTGGGATCCTACAAAAGTACTTGCCAGACGCTCCTAGATCTAAGGTTGATGTAACTAAGTCAAAGCCAGGTCCGCACGTGGATGGTATCGTCGGGTCAGTAGACACAACTACCGTGAACTTGTTGAATCAATTGCAGAAGTTGTCCTTGCAAACTGCTTCTAACAACCAAGTCACATCGTCTAATCCCCCCGCTTCCCAAACTTCTTCAATAAATGCCGTCCAATCTGATAATCCCAAAGGAAACCAAAATTCCAATGGGAAAAAGAAAGGACAAGGTAAGAAAAAGAACCAGGATGGGAAGCCTGATGCAAATAAATCTAGCAACAGTGCTGGTGGTGGTAGAAATGAGTCGAGAAAGAAAGTCAAGTTTCCATGCAAGTTGTGCAGTGGAGACCATCTAACTCATCTCTGCCCTAAGATTGAAGATGCTCAACGCTTGTTAGGACAGCAAGGGACTTCTAGTTCTCAAGCTGTGTTAACCAACCCGTTTCCCCAAGGGTAGCAACTTCTTGCTGGCGCGAGTTCGAACCCTGGAACCTCCGCTGGGGGCAACCAGGAAGGGGAAAAATTGTCAAATGTTTTCATGATGGGTTCTTGTTACACTAAAAAATGTCACCATGACCACTTACAGTTAGTATGGCTCAAATCAACAGTCATGCTACCCTCTTAGGCAAGTCTTATGCCTCTGCTATCCATCTCAAACTCAAAGAAGAGAGAAAGTCTTGTCAAAAATATGTTTATCTCTGGGGTCGCAGGTTCTCTCTAGCCTTACCTGCGGGGACGCTGACCATGTTCACAAAAGGTGCGTCCTTGGATGCTCTGTATGTTAAGGGACAGGTGCGTCCTTCTGTAAAAGGCAAAATGCGCGAGTTTCATCTTAAAAAAGTTACTTGTGGTTACTTCTAGAACTTTCTAGAGGTCGGTTTGATGAATTGGATGCGCCTCCAGTTGGTTCATGTATCTCTATTAAGGGGGAACTTATCCCATCAATAAGGGAGCTATCCCACCCAAAGAGGGGGATTATCCCATTGATGGTGGACCTGAATAACCTCTTTACAGCACTATAAATAAAGACATTGAGCCAGAGGGAGGAGAGGTTGGAGCTATACATTTTCTTTGGGTAAATGCTGCAGGAATTAGGACTCCCATTTAGAACCTTGTGAGGAGAGATTGTCTTTGCTTGATTCTACTTGGAAGTGGGTGAGCTTTGTCAAAGTAGAGGAAAACCCTTGATGGACCCTGGGAGGAACTTGCACAACACCAAGGCCAGGTTGTAAGAGTTTCTTTGTTTCGTTATTAATACAAACTGGTTTATTTTTCTCAATAGCTTGTGTTAATGAGTTATTTCATGTGTTCCTTGGTCTGCATGTTAAATATATGTTTTATTATATGAAATGCAAGTGCTTGGTAATTGTTTGATTGTTTGTGGTTGCAGGAATTGACTTGAAGGAGGAGCTCATCCAGATCGGCAAGGACGGACTACAACAACTGCGTTTTGGAATAAGGTAAGCCTAAACACTTGTAGTTTTCATGTGTTAAAAGATATATTTAGAGAAAGATCACTCCATTTTGTCTTGTTTGTCACTAGAGAGTTTAAACTCCTAGGGAGGTCAGTTGTGTCCGCACAAACGACTTTTTCCACCACGACAAATTGGCGACTCCGCTAGGGAATCCATTAATGAGAGAGTCTTTTCCTTTGTGTGAACTTTGCTCTGTGAAAATCACTTTTATTTTCTGGTTTTTGACTGTGAGAATTAGTATTTGGGTGGCTTAGCTTTAGATTTAGTTAGATTTGGTTTTTCTCAACTTTTCCAGAAGGACGCACCCTCTGAGTACTGCACAGTGCGTCTTTGGACGCGCTGTTGCCGTTTGCACAGAGCGGGCCCGCACCTGTTATAACGGGTTGCCTGCGTCTTCCTGTAAAATTTAGGAAAATTCCATTTTTTGCTTTAATTGCTTTTAGATTTTGATTTTTCTTAGTGTTTTCTACCCAGATCCTTTAGTACCCTGTCAAGAATTTTCACCTGGACTTGTTTTGTGAGCTTTGAGTGTTTTAGTGGATTTCAACGAAGTTTAGGCCTAGGGTTTGATTTTTCAATAGGTCCTGTAGTGACTTTGACGGTAGAGAGTTGTCCAGCCTTAGATCTCTCTGGTTAGTCAGCCTTCTTAGAAGTCGGGCCTGTCGTAAAGTCTCCTTGTGTGAGCAGCTTGCCATTTAAGTTGTTTTGGGTCAAATTTCGAATTACTTGTTTATAAAGTGTTGATTTCCATTTTACAAAAGAACAAAAAGATTAGAGTTTTGTTTTGACTAGTTTTTGGTTCTGCAATAAGCTAGTCCTTGATTTGATTGTGATCAAGTAAAACACCTTAGAATAATCATTGTTGGTTTTGGCCTCGTTAAGATTGCTTAGAGTAAATTTACCTTTTAGTTTGCTTATGAGTGCATTTTCATAGATTTTAATAGTTGTTAAGATTGATTTTTGGTTATACTAGATTTATTTGCTTTATTAAAAGAAAAATACAAAAACATCTTCTTTAAAAGTCTTGTTTCAAGTAGCTTTTTGTTTTTGAAAGAGAAAAAGAGTTTTTTCGTGCATGTAAAGAGCGGTCATGTTTTTTATGCTTGGAAAAGACAAACGAATTGTTTCTTTGATTGTCTTCAATTAAGAAGTTGCTTTTATAAAGATTGCATTCTCTCAACTTTTTAGTTAAGCAATTCATCGAAAAAGTAAAGTAGTGGGTAAATCATCCTAGGTGCATTTTGTAGTGGTTTCGAGTCGAGTCAACACACCACTGGTTTCACTTCCATCACCTTTTGACTTAAGAAACAACCTTAAAAGTAACGCTTAAATTAAAATCAATCTAGTAATTTTTATTTTTCTAGGGCTCTGAAACACCAACATAGCTTAGGCTAGGGTCTTGGAGTAGGTGAGTACTTAACTCTCCAAGACTACAAAACCAAACAGATAGTTTATCTTGAGTAGATTAAATCCAATTGTTTCAGTTATACTCTGGGAAAGCTCCTCTTAAAGGAGAAGCACGAGCTCGTGTCCGAACCAGTGAGGGGATCATTCCTCCCTCGTTGGGAACGACGCCAGACAGTACGTATTACAAACGGTAAACCTCGGATTAACCATTGTCGAGGAGCCAGGGGTCACTTATCGGTAAACCTTGGATTATTGTCAAGGAGCCGGTAAGGGGATTGAGCTTGTTACTCTGCCCTTGCGTGCTGTCGGAGTTTAGACTGTTCCCCCAGGTGTAATTGTTGTGATTGGTAACTTTAGTGACCATAATCTTTAGGGTTCTACCGAGGTGACGGTGGAGGGAAGGTCCCACTGTACCTGGAGCAGACGTCGGTTATACTCACTTGGATTTTCCGGGGGTTCACTTCACTTCGAGACGGTTAAAGTGGAGGAACTTGTGCCGGTCTATTCATTAAGCAGGTTGCCGGGGTAACTGTTCCACCCGCCATTTCTGTACTGAATCCTGCGAGGTTGGGCCTAATCACCAACTAGCGCTTTTGGTCCGGAAGACTACTGTTTGTGTGTGGTTTGACGCTCTAGATTATTTAGGCGTGTGCTTCAAATTTGTTTGCTTCTTTAGAAGACTTTAGGTGGTTTGATTTAAAAATTTTACTTTGTTTTCGTGTGTTGTAGTTAAAAATCTTTAATTGTGGCGGAATTACCGAGACAGTCCCGTAGACTTCGGGGCCAGTCTCCTGAAGTTGTTTTTGTGGCCGAATTGTTGAGAAGATCCCGTAGACTTAGGGGATCCCCTCCTCGAGACGACCCGGGTAATTTAGAAGGGTTAAAGGTCCTTGTAACTCCTCCTAGTGACAGTAGAGTAGGTTCACCTGAAGAAGGAGAATCTTCCTTGGTAGTCCATCCAGATTACCAAAGTTTAGAAACAGGTTACAATCCCGAAACTGTTACAGTTTCCGAGCTTGCTGGTAGTTTTTCATCTGCCAGTGAAACAGGCGAAGAACCTGAAATTTCCGAACCTGTTACTCCAACTTCTAGTGTCCCTGATTCACCAAGAATAGAAAGAATTATCACCGAAAATCTACCTTCTGGTTTGATTGCTATAGAAGAACTTGCTCCAGAAGAAGATATAGGTGTCTCTCACCTTGAAGGTCAACTTACTATTGATCTAAGGGAGCGTGAATCCATCTTTTACAGTCCTCCTAGAAGTACTTCTTGGTACCTTTCGTTAACCAATTTTTTAGACAACTCAGTCGGTTTTTCCACACCTCGTACTCCTTTTCCACCTGGAGGTATTCATACTCCTGTAAATATGTCTGGTCAGTCGTCCGTGTTTACACAAAGTCCTGAATCTTTTTTACACGGCGGTCCTTCTGTTCCCACTGGGTATCAGTCACTTTCTGGTACCTTTGCGGGGGCATCTCCTCAACCCATTGATCATGGGTTATTTGCTGGAAACAGTGGTAATATACCATTGGGTGTAGGAGACATTTACATGATGTCAGGTTCAGTTCCCGTTTCCCAACCTCAAGGTGGCCAATTACCGCCTGGGGGGCAACCGCAGTTAACGCCTGGGGGGCAACCTCAAGGTACACAAATTGTGTCTGGGGGGCAACCTCAAAGTCAGTATGTACCTATGGTGCAATACTTACCTCAAGGTCAACCTCAGCCTCAATATGTACCCCAAGGTCAACCTCAGTATCAATATCAACCTCAAGGATGGCAACCTCAAGGATGGCAACCTCAAGGGTATCAACCCCAAAGTTATCAACCTCAAGGGTACCAACCTCAAGGTCAAGGTCAACCCCAGTATCAGTATTTACCTCAAGGTTATCAACCCAAGGTCAATACTCGAGTCAAGGTTATCAACCGCCTCAAGGTCAGTCATATGTTCCAAGTATGGGAACTGCACCTTACAATTATCAATCCTACCCTCAATCTGGTTATGGATCTCAGTACCCTCAACCTGTTACGGGTCAGTACCCTGGAATGTTAGTGTGGGATCCCTCACAGGGTCAACAGGTGTTGCAGCCAAGTGTACAGATGCTTCCTCAAGCTGGACAACCCGTAGTTTCTGGTCCAACCCAGCAACCGCAACCTGTCCAGCCAAATGTTCAAACTTCTGTAGCTTCGGTAGTTACTCAGCCGTCAATTGCACCTAGTACTCCATCTCAAACGGCTGCTGCAACTATCGCTACATCTACCATACTTACTTCTGGAGTATCGACGGCTCCAGTTTCTACTGTCCCTGTTACCGCACCTCAGACATCTTTACCGTTGTCTGGATCTACGATTCAAACCACGGTCCAGATGCCTGTAGGTCAGCCTGGTATAAGTACGGTTGTGACTACTCAACCTCAATTTGTTCAACCTCCGTACCAGGGACAGTACCAACCTGGGCAAGCTGTCCAACAACCGGTTTACCAGTATCAACCGTATCCTGGGTACACTTATCAACAACCTCAACAACCCCAGTACGGTCCGGTTAATCCTGGTTTTCCAGGAGGATATAATATCCCAAATGCGACTCCTGTTCCTAGTTATCCTGGATATCCTCCTCCTGGGGCTGGTATTGTGACCCAGAGTTTTAGAGATCCTAACCGGCAGTTACCGTTTATTGCAACTTTGGATTTACCCGACTTGACGCGCCTAATGAACGATCCAATTCAATATCTTCAGTTCTGGCCGCCAATGCCAAATAAGTTGCCCAGTGATATACCCAAGTTCGAAGGTAAGTCTGGAGAGGATCCGTCTAATCATGTGATGACTTACCACCTCTGGTGTGCTTCGAATTCTATCTCAGATGATTCCATCCGCTTACGTCTTTTCCAGCGTACACTCATTGGTCTCGCGGCCAAGTGGTACATTGAGTTACCACGGGCCTCTTTTTACAACTTTAGCCAGTTAGCTACCTCGTTCTTAACTCACTTTCAGTTGCCGGTCAGATACGATAACGGCACGGAGTTATTAACTTCACTAAAACAATCGACGTCCACGTATATTTCTGATCACATTCATGAGTGGAGACGTCGAAGGAGATTAGTGAAAGTTTTTATCCCGGACCAAATCTTAGCTGAATGGTTTGTCAAATCATTATTACCGAAGATTACTGAAGATGTCGCTAAGGCTGGAGTAGTTACTGAGGAGCAAGTCATTGCTCAGGCACAATACCTTGACTTAGTTTACACTCAGTCGGGTACGTTACACGAGAAGATTCCGGATCTTCCAAAGTCGAATCAAATCGCTGCTGCTCCTTCGGGATCTCATGCCGCTGATGGTATGATTGGTATCGTGACTACGAAGAGTAAGAAGAAGTCTTCCAAGGCCTCCAATACTCCAATAATCACTTTGCCAGATTCTCCGACAGGAGAGTCTTCTCCTCCTGAACTTACCGCCGACATTCACGCTGTAGAGTCATCTACGGCCAAATCAAAAAACGGTGGAAAGAAGAAAGGAAAAAAGAAGGCTAAAGCAGACAAGGCTCCAAAGGAGAAAACTGAAAAGTCGGAAACCAATGACGAAAAACGCAAACCTCGATATCCTTGTCTTATTTGTGAAGAGGATCATTTTACGAGAGATTGCCCTCATCGGGCCGAGGTTGTAAAAATAGTCAAAGGTTCTCCCACTCCTGCTGTGTTAAAAAATCCATTTCCAGAGCAGGAGAATAAGATGATAGGTTCTTCTTCGAATGCCAGTGAAGAACCCATTTTGATGATGTCTCATGTGAGGATTGCGACTCGATCGCAAGATTATGGTAGTAAGGCTCCTGTTGATGGCAAGGAAGCAGAATCTTCTCACTCTAACCCATCAACCTCAGCTCCTGGTTCCGATCCACTACAGATCGAAAAACCTAACCCAGACTTAGTGATTAAGCCGCCCGCCAAGGGTGTACTTCGAAGGTCTGCTTTCAATCCACATGCGAGAGCAGCCCAGAATTACAACATTGTTGAGGACTTAGCTGTTTCACCTTCAGCAATGTCGGCACTCGAAGTGCTGCAATCATGCCCAGCACAACGAAAATTGCTTTTGTCGGCTATCGGAGCTGTCGATGTTCAGGACCCGAACCTAATGATCTTTGATCTAGAAAATAGTACACCACGTCTCCCCCATCAAATGGCTTTCCAAATTCCAGTGATAGTCAAAAACAGGCCTATTCATCGGACTGTGATTGATGAGGGAGCTTCTACGTGTATTATGTCGATTCAATGTTGGAGATCTCTTGGTTCTCCTTCGTTGAACCAATCCCCCACCATCCTTAAGGCCTTTGATGGCCGTGGGTTCCGTCCGTTTGGTATTCTACAAGAATTGCCTATAGGGGTTGAAGGTAAAACCGTTAGTCTGGATGTGGAAGTGGTTGATGCCCCTCTAGACTACAACCTTCTTTTGGGTCGAAGTTGGTCATATGCTATGACAGCGGTCGTTTCATCGGTCTTCAGAGTAATTAAGTTTCCACATAACGGTAAGATCGTGACTATTGATCAGCTGACATACTTTTCATCCGACCCAGCCTCTTCAGAGAGTATCCAGCATGTTGGTAAAACGACAATCCCTTATAGGGACGTTGGTGTAGGTTTAGTTAAGGATTCCGGTTTACTGGGAACTTTTCCTCTCCCTCCACTCAGCGCAGATCCTTCGTTTGCAACCATTCATATGATTACATCAGAAAACATTATTTATGATGATCCTTGGTTCGTCCCATCTGACTCTGAGATAGACTCACTCGGTGATGTTATGCCTTTGAGTCCATATGAAATTGCTTATGAAGCTCTCATGTCTTTTACTGACTTTCATTCAACCGAAGTCGACCAAATGAATGTGGTCAGTGAAGAGTCACTTTTCACCTCACCCTTAGAACGGATAACGTTTCCCGAAGTCGTGTCATCTGACGAACAACTTCGCGAAATCCTAAGTGTAGACGATCTACCATGGGAAGATCTCCATCACAGATCTTCGTTTTTACCTAAGGATGATGCATTTGAAAATGATTTTTCATCTATCTTTACCGCTGAATATGTCAAAGACGCTCAGGATCCAACGAAACATTCTGATTCAGAGCTGAATTTAGGGAATATTTCTCGTACTATTCCCATTGATATTTCAGTGAAGCCCGGAATCGAGGAAAACATTCATATAGGTGCCGCATGTACTGAAGAAGAAATCAAAACTTACAAGGCCCTATTCCAAGAATTCCGCGACGTGTTTGCCTGGTCTTACGAGGAAATGCCGGGAATTGATCCTGCCATTGTTATTCATGAAATAAAAACCTACCCGGATGCTAAACCCGTCCGGCAACGGTTGCGTCAAATTCACCCTCGAAAAGCGGCTGCGATTAAAGCAGAAGTCGAAAAGCTGTTGAAAGCAGGTTTCATTTATCCGATCCCGTTAACGGATTGGGTATCGAATATTGTTCCGGTCAACAAGAAACAAGGAACAATAAGAATCTGTATCGACTATAGGGATATAAATCGAGCTTGTCCAAAAGACAACTATCCTACGCCTTATATCGATCAAATTATTGATGATTGTGCCGGAAGTGAAATGTTTTCCTTCATGGATGGTTTTTCGGGCTATAATCAAATCAATATTCTACCTGCCGACCAACCAAAAACGGCATTCATTTGTCCATGGGGGACATTTGCTTATTGCAAGTTACCTTTTGGGCTTAAGAATGCCGGAGCCACTTTTCAACGGGCGATGTCTTATGCATTTCATGATATCAAGCACATTGTGCAACCCTATCTCGATGATTTGCCTGCTCATTCTTTACATCGAGCTGATCACCTTGTCCACCTACGAGCAATCTTTATGAGGTGTAGGCATTATCGAATTCGGTTGAATCCCCACAAGTGTGTTTTCTGTATAGAAACAGGTCGATTGCTGGGATTTGTTGTTTCAAAAGTCGGCATTCGCGTCGATCCCTCGAAAGTCGAGGCTATCATCAAATTGCCTCCTCCTTCGAGTTTGCGCCAACTCCAAAGTTTGCAAGGGAAAGCGAACTTTTTACGCCGATTCATCCCAAACTACGCCGAGGTCACTAAAGGTTTTACACGGTTGTTGAAACAGAACACACAATTCTTTTGGGACGAGATTGCCCAACAATCTTTTGATGCACTTAAACACGCGTTGACCCATGCACCGTTATTGCATCCTCCCAACTACAACCAAGACTACTTCTTATACCTCGCAGCTTCGCATTCCACCATTGGAATGGTGTTAGTTCAAGAAGATGAATTCGGAGCGGAGCATGTGATATATTATCTTAGTAGGACCTTGAATCCAACTGAGCTAAAATATTCGCATGTGGAGAAATTGGCCCTGGCAGCCGTTCAAGCTGTCCAGCGTTTCCGTCACTACATTCTTCTCCGCAAAACTACAGTTATTTCGGATTGCAACCCTATGATTTATATTTTGACAAAACAACTGCTAGGGGGCAAGTACTCTAAATGGATTGTTATCCTGCAAGAGTTCGACTTGGAGTTCGAGAAGTCCAAGTCTAAGAAATCCTTAGTTTTTGCGGAATTGATGTGTGATTTCCCGAGTGCTGACACAGAGACTGTGGCAGAGGAGTCCATTGCGGACGAATCTTTGTTTCTTATCAGTACTGTAGATCCGTGGTACGGGGATATAATCATTTATCTCCAAACCCAAACCTTTCGGCCTGAAGCTTCCAAAGCGGAACGTCGAAAAATTCGGTTTCAATCCCAGCCATACAAAATTATTGGAGATACACTTTATCGCCGGGGGGCAGACTTAGTTTTTCGACGTTGTTTAACACACGAAGAGGCTGAGAGCGTTTTGAATGATTGTCACTCTGGAGCATGTGGCGGTCATATGTCTGGGTATGCCACAGCTCAGAAGGTGTTGCGCGCTGGTTATTTCTGGCCGTCTATGTTTAAAGATTGTATCATTGCAGTCAGGAAGTGCCACAACTGTCAAGTGTTTGATCGCAAGATGCGCGCTCCACCTGCTCCTCTCCACCCTATAATTGCCGTTGGTCCATTCGCCAAATGGGGTATCGACTTTATTACTTGTAACCCTCACTCGGCCGGGGGGCATGCGTATATCATCCTTGCGGTTGATTATTTTACTAAGTGGGCCGAGGCGATGCCTACATTCGACGCAAGCGGCAAAACAGCTGCAGTTTTCGTATTCAATCATATCATAACTAGGTTTGGTGTCCCACAAGCAATCATTACTGACCATGGGAGCCATTTTCGAAATGTCATGATGACTGAGCTTACAAGCCAGCTTGGTTTGCGCCACGATAGCTCTACTCCTTATTATCCGCAAGCCAACGGTTTGGTTGAGTCTATCAACAAAGTTCTAGTTACCATGATCCGACGAACCATTGGTGTTCATCGGTCGAATTGGCACAACATGTTATTTTCAGCGCTATGGGCATACCGAACCTCAGTGAAAAATTCAACAGGGTTCACTCCTTTCCAGCTAGTTTATGGCTTAGAAGCTGTGTTACCCATTGAATGCGAAATCCCATCACTTCAAATGGCTGTCGAATTACTTCCAGCTACTTCCGAAGAGGAGACACGTTTATTGTACTTGGCTAAATTAGATGAGACTCGACGTGACGCTACATTGGCAATCGAGACTCACGCGAAACGAATGAAAGCTCAGTATGATAGAAATGTAACCCCTCGAAGTTTTTCGGAAGGAGACCTAGTACTATTATATGATCAAGCTAACGATAAGCTAGGTGCCGGAAAATTCGTTCCCATGTGGCATGGGCCCTACATTGTAAAGCGAAAGCTAGCAAAAGGGGCTTATGAGCTAGTTGACTTTGATGGGGACTCTTTGGGTAAACCCAGAAATGGACTTTACCTAAAGAGGTATTATGCTTAAATGAGGGGAATGGAGAAATTTTTAGATAGGTTAGATTTTCTTTCTAGCTAGCAAGTGTGTTAGTTTAGTCAGTGTGCTTAGCTTAGAGAGTGTGGTTTTTCGTCGTTATTCTGGCTTATCTTGGTTTTACTCTTGATATTGCAGATGTCGACGCCTCTCCAAACATATATTGGATTTGCTGATGGTGCTTGTCGTAGTACACGGAACATCTCTTCCGCAGCTTGGGTTATCTATTCGCCCTCTGACGAGTTAGTTTCTATGCATGGGGTAAGCCTCGGTCAAACAATGAACAACATTGCAGAATACAGTGCAGTGATTGAATTATTATCCGAATCTATTTCATTTGGAATTCGACGTTTGACAGTGAGGTTAGATTCTGAACTTGTTGTATTACAGCTTAATAGAGTTTATGCCATTAGGAATCCTGTGTTATTAAGGTTGTTTTTGAGAGTGCGTCTCTTGGAACGTGAATTTGATTACATTGAATATCAACATATTCCAAGGTCTTTGAATACATTAGCAGATGCAATTGCTTCTCGAATGTTGGACAGACATTTACGATAATCATGCAAGTAAATTTAAAAACATTTCATCACATATGTTAAACAAGATAAGCCGATAATAGTGATATATATAGATAGAAGTGTGTCAAAAAATATATACATCGTCTTCGATCATAGGTTGAAAACACCTTATGATCGACAAAATGATAGTACAAAAAGTCAAAATGTCACATGTGACTACAAAAGTGACTAGTCAATCACTGGTGGTGCTCTCTGTATGACACCACTGCGCGGGCTACCTTACGCAAAAATCTCCTAAACGGTCCAGGGACCGCGACTACAAAACGCTGAAGCCTGATAGGAATATCATCCATAGTAGTCTCAGGTATGTCTGCCGTGAGACGCTCTAGATCATGCTCCAACTCAGCTAGTACGTCTGCAGCCGCGTCCTGTGGGGCCGGTACCGGTGCAGCTGGATGTAGTCTATCAAAAGGCCGGAGGTTGGCTGGACGCTGTGGACCAACATCTGCATTTTGAAAAGTTTTACTATTAGTTTTGAGACGATATATATGAAAAATAAAAAAAAAATACATAATTAGAAAACTTGTGAAAATAAAAGTACCTCTGTCATCCCATTGTTCTCCCTGTGGAAGAACCATGTCCGGATCACCTCTGAAATCCATTCCGGCATACGGAAAGTCCTGTATCGAAAAAACCTGGTCCTCTAACCAGTGAAAGTAACTATCTGAGAATCGAACCACTGCCACGCCCTCGTCAGGATGCCGGGCCATCACCGCAACCCATCGTATCAGCTTTGGCTCCCGAGGACCCAAGATATCAACAGTGAGTTGCTGAGGGATCAGCATTGGAACTCTCTCCAAGGCAAAGCTCACGACTATAGGCCCATATCCAAAAGTCTTTAGTCGTCCGTTCTTTGCCTTGGTCAGTTGGCTCTTCATATGAGCCGACACAGCTTCACACCAGTTGAAAATGGTGCCTTGGTAACAGTCAATTGCCATCCGCATTTGGGATCCGGAAGCAATGTGTAAAGCGGCCGCGCCGCAAATTCTGGTAACCGTGAACGCTATGACTTTGAGTTCCGGTAGAGTGATGTGTTTTATCTCTATGCCTTTTGAATGGTGAGCCCCACGTGTGCACCAATCCTCGCGGAGACTATCAAGGGATTGGCCACCCGGCCTAGTCCCCGCAAGACTGAGTTGCTCACCTCTGTTCGGCAAGCCAGTGAGAAAGTATACATCCGAGGGCTCTATCTCGAGCTGGTGCCCTCCTATGTAAAAGCATTGTTCTTGAACGTTCCATCGCTCAACCAGCCATTCCAAGAATCTTACCTGGCCCCTCATGCCCGGTATGGTCCAATATTTGTATAATCCGCATGCTCTTAGGGCATCCAGAGAAGGTTGGTGATTTATTGCAGCTTCATCTTCCTCTACATGCTCTCTTTCTCTCCAGTCTAACATGATTAATGCCCTGCATATCAAAAATAGCAATTAGAAATTGATTTGGGAATTTTTGGTGGTTTTTTGAGAGAGTTGGGGTTTTGAAATGCGCACTTCTCGGAAGACGCACCCTGGCTTTGTAGCACAGGGCGCCCGGACGCAGCTGGCCTGAAGGCGGGCTGCGTCTTCCGACCGTTTTCCCGTATGAGAAAAAGTCGGGGGACGCAGGTCACCCGAAGGGCACCTGCGTCCGCCGAGAGGCGCATTCCAAAACCAAAACCCCCCCAAAAAATGAAACTAAGACCTAAAAATTAATTCTAAACGGATAGAAATGCAGAGTAGGATGTGTAAAATACCTGGATGAGACGGCGTTCGATTCCGACGGTCAGATTTTCCACAGCGACCACGGGAAGTTTCTTGTCAAAAGCTCCTTTTTCAACCTCCAAAGTCAAACGGTAAAAATGACATGGTAAAAGGTCTTTTTATAGGTTTTTTGGATGAATTAGTTCATTTTTTACCATGAAAAGTTGTTTTTCGATGTATTTTTGCCTATTTTAAACAGGTATGAGTAATGTGTCGCTTTTGTGCAGGACAAAGGGATTTCAAGGGAAATTGTAATTTTTTCACAAATAAAATATCAGAGTCATCTTTTAAGCCCTTTTCTGACTCCTAAAAAATGAAAAGATCGCCGAGCGTTTCTTTTACACTCGTTAAAACGGAATTAAAAGACGGTCCCCTTTTAGCTCTTTTCTGACCGTAAAATCAGGAAAAGATTGCCGGGTTTTTGTCGTTTCGAACTCGATAAGGAAATAAAACGACGTGTCCTTGATCGCTTTTTACTTTTCAGGTCAACGACACTATTATGAAAGTACTCCTTGGTCGCAAGATCAAGCGGTTCCCCCAGGTATTATTTTATACTTTTTCGGGCTTGAGGGACACAAATATACGAAAAAGTTCAACGTGGAGTCTCCTTTTGTTTTTTCAGACTCTCTAAAAATGAAAAACGCCGAGTTTCTCCTATACTGGACTCGTTAAACTTTTACAGTAAAGGACCTGTTCAATTACAAACAGGAACGAACCACTCCTTCCTAGGGTTCGAATTTAAACTAGGTTGGACTCGTCCGAAGGATGAGCTTATAATCAAGCATATGTTATCCTCCTCAAGCTTGTTAAAAATAAAGAGGTACTTGCCAGAAATGGTGGGGGAAAAGAGAGAAGAATGAACCTGTTTGTCACCTTTTGTCTCAAAAGAAACTTTATTACCACTCTTGAACACGACACTTTTCATTCACCTGGGTTGGGAAATCTTTTACCTCACAGTTGACCAAACCACTTTGAAAGTCTTTAACCGGGTTCCGGGGATTAACTTTGAGTTATTCGTCACCAAGCCATCTGTCGTGTCGTTATGTGTTCAAGAGGTCTGCAAGCAAAAACTTTCATCTGCAAAATACTTGTCATCCATTTGACCATCCCTGAGTCAGCCCTTACAGCAACATTTCTTCAACTTGAACAATGATTTCGTGTTGCGGGCTTGCCTGCAACGGGTCGCTTTCTATCGACATCGACACATTATCTAGAAAGATGACTTAGGAATCGACAGCACCTTGAAGTCTGCATGCATCAATGGCAGGTTTCTCGCCTTTGACGTCAGTTTACATCATTGACTTTCGATCAAAGGATTCCGTGAAGTGTTCGACATCAAAACATTTATTCACATTTCACGGGTTGTGCTTGGTACTTTGAGAACCATTGACATTACTGGTGGTTTCTCTCACGCTTGTTAACAGTTTGCATCATCGACTGGTAATCAAGTGGTTTCTAACATGTTCGACATCGAATCATTTAATCACATGGCTAGAATCGTACCAATTCGGGAAGTAGAAATGAAGACCCTGGATCTAGTTTCTACCATCCAGGCTGCGAGGAGTTTTGTATTCATTATCTATGTAGACTAATCATAAACAGATGGCTGCGTCCATACTGTGTCTACAAAAGTCTATAAAAATGATGTACTGCAAGATCATTCCTGTATCAGAATAGTTAGTCCATTAGTTAAAGTTTTGAATCTGAGTATGGGAATGCCTACCTCAGTGATGATATAATCTTATACATGTATTTTGTGTTGAAAATTGCAGGTTCCAACCAGGCCATCCACAAGACAATCCTTGAAATGATAAAGCGCTTCACCCTTCCTAGAATTACAAAACCCTAAATCTATTCCAGGCTTCGCACTTTAGGGGGCAATCTGTTACACTAAAAAATGTCACCATGACCACTTACAGTTAGTATGGCTCAAATCAACAGTCATGCTACCCTCTTAGGCAAGTCTTATGCCTCTGCTATCCATCTCAAACTCAAAGAAGAGAGAAAGTCTTGTCAAAAATATGTTTATCTCTGGGGTCGCAGGTTCTCTCTAGCCTTACCTGCGGGGACGCTGACCATGTTCACAAAAGGTGCGTCCTTGGACGCTCTGTATGTTAAGGGACAGGTGCGTCCTTCTGTAAAAGGCAAAATGCGCGAGTTTCATCTTAAAAAAGTTACTTGTGGTTACTTCTAGAACTTTCTAGAGGTCGGTTTGATGAATTAGATGCGCCTCCAGTTGGTTCATGTATCTCTATTAAGGGGGAACTTATCCCATCAATAAGGGAGCTATCCCACCCAAAGAGGGGGATTATCCCATTGATGGTGGACCTGAATAACCTCTTTACAGCACTATAAATAAAGACATTGAGCCAGAGGGAGGAGAGGTTGGAGCTATACATTTTCTTTGGGTAAATGCTGCAGGAATTAGGACTCCCATTTAGAACCTTGTGAGGAGAGATTGTCTTTGCTTGATTCTACTTGGAAGTGGGTGAGCTTTGTCAAAGTAGAGGAAAACCCTTGATGGACCCTGGGAGGAACTTGCACAACACCAAGGCCAGGTTGTAAGAGTTTCTTTGTTTCGTTATTAATACAAACTGGTTTATTTTTCTCAATAGCTTGTGTTAATGAGTTATTTCATGTGTTCCTTGGTCTGCATGTTAAATATATGTTTTATTATATGAAATGCAAGTGCTTGGTAATTGTTTGATTGTTTGTGGTTGCAGGAATTGACTTGAAGGAGGAGCTCATCCGGATCGGCAAGGACGGACTACAACAACTGCGTTTTGGAATAAGGTAAGCCTAAACACTTGTAGTTTTCATGTGTTAAAAGATATATTTAGAGAAAGATCACTCCATTTTGTCTTGTTTGTCGCTAGAGAGTTTAAACTCCTAGGGAGGTCAGTTGTGTCCGCACAAATGACTTTTTCCGCCACGACAGTTCTAACGTCCATGTGGCTACTCGGTCACGTGATTATGGTGAAGCCGAAACTTCCAAGGACAAGACTGTTCCCGGAAGTACTGACCTTCATATTGAGCGACCCTCTGTCGAGACTATACCACGGATACCGAAAGGTTCCGCTAAACGCGCGACGATTAATCCTAATGCTAGGGCCGCCTAGAATTACTCCATTGTGGAGGATCTGGCTCAGAGTCCGTGCGCCATGTCCGCTTTAGAGGTTCTCCAGTCGTGTCCAGCTCAGAGAAGCGCTTTACTCTCCGCAATTGGAGCAGTCGATCCAGCTAACTCTTTAGTGCTCACTTTTGACATGTTAAATGTCAAAAAGTGACTCCCTCATCATATGGCTTTTCAAATAAAGTCAACATACCGGAAAATCAATATTTTTCACACCGTAGTAGATGAAGGAGCTTCCACATGCGTTATGTCGATGTCATGTTAGAAGGCTATTGGATCACCTTCGGCTGTTCCTTCACCCACCGTATTGACTGCATTTGACGGTCATTCTCACAAGCCGCATGGGATTATCCCGGCCTTTCCTATATGTGTTGGGGGAAAGGTCATCAATATTGAAGTAGAGGTCATAGACGCTAACCTAGACTATAATCTCCTATTAGGAAGGAACTGGGTATACGAGATGGATGCCGTTGTTTCGACTCTGTTTCATGTAATTTGCTTTCCTCATCAGGGGAAAATTGTTAAGGTTGATCAATTGGACTATTGCCCAGTTGATCCTCAAGCAAGCTCTAACTCTACTGTCCCTTTAGTGGATAACCCTCACCCACCGACTGAGAATTTAGGAGTAGGGATGTATTCCTCATTGATGGGTACATTTGATCTTCCCTCTCCTTTCGCTAAAATTAATGCTATTTCATCATCTAAGGAGTCTCCTCCAGAAGAGTTCTTCCGAACTCATTATTTTTCAGACCCTTGGACCTTGCCTTCACCTACGACCACATTAGTTGAAGGACAAGTAAATGGAATGGCATTCCCTATATCTGCAGCTGAGCTTAGATATCAGTCTATCGTAGACTCTGCAGACAACCATTCTACTCCTTTTTCTGAAGAGGAGTTAGATGGTCATGTGGCCCCAGCTTGGAGCCTTGATTCTACCTCTGCCTTGGACTGCTTAGATTCAGTTCTGCCTTCTGAAGAAGTAATCCTCGAAGTAATGATGGGTATAGATCGACCTTGGGAAGAATTACACCATCATTCATACTTTCTTCCTCCATTGCAGGAAGTAGAATCTAGATTCTCCGAGCTCATCGCTAGTGATGTTTGTACGGTGTTGAACCCTTTGGCTCCAGCACGCGTTCGTGCCGAAGGTAATATGTTGGTAATTTCAAAAACAATACCTATAAACATCTCTAGGGACCCTAACGTCATCGAAAATATCTTCATCGGAATTGAGTGTTCCCCTGAAGAAATTCAAATTTACACCGACCTATTCAAGGAATATCGTGATGTATTTGCTTGGTCTTATGAGGAAATGCCTGGCATTGATCCTTCTATAGTTCAACATGAGATCAAGACGTATGAAAACGCAAAACCAGTTCGTCAAAGGCTTCGGCCGGTCAACCCTAGGAAAGCAGCGGCTATCAAAGCTGAGGTTGAGAAGCTGCTAAGGGCGGGTTTTATATACCCTGTTCCTCTTACTGATTGGGTTTCTAATCCAGTCCCTGTGGACAAAAAGCAAGGAACAATCCGAGTATGCATCGATTTTAGGGACCTAAATAAGGCTTGTCTGGAAGACAATTACCCCACGCCATTCATTGATCAGATTATCGACGAGTGTGTGGGTAATGAAATTTTTTCCTTCATGGATGGTTTTTCGGGTTATAATCAAATCTCTATCCATCCTGAAGATCAACATAAGACAACTTTTATATGTCCCTGGGGTACCTTTGCATATAGAAAGATGCCTTTTGGTCTCAAAAATGCTGGAGCCACTTTTTAGCGGGCCATGTCATATGCTTTCCATGACATCAAACATGTCATCGAGGCATACTTGGATGATCTCGCTGCTCGTTCTCGAAAGAGAACTGATCATCCTAGTCATCTTCGATTAGTTTTTGAACATTGTCGTTTTTATAAAATCTGGTTGAATCCCAACAAGTGCATTTTTGCGGTTACATCCGGTCAGTTGTTAGGGTTCATAGTGTCCAATGAAGGGATTCGAGTTGATCCTTTCAAGGTTGAGGCAATAGTTCAGTTGCCTCCCCCGTCCTCAATTCGTCAACTTCAAAGTCTTCAAGGGAAGGCTAATTTCTTAAGACGGTTTATAGCAAACTATGCCGAGATCACTAAAGGGTTCATGCGTTTGCTACGAAAAGGAGTTCCATTTGTATGGGACAACTTTGCGCAGAAGTCGTTTGATGCTTTGAAAAAGGCATTAGTCTCTGCCCCGCTTTTGAGTCCACCGATTATGGTAGAGACTTCCTTTTATATCTCGCTGCAGCAGAATCAACCATTGGTATGGTTCTAGTTCAGGAAGACGATGCTCTTACCGAGAACATGATTTATTATTTGAGCAGAGGCTTAATAGGTCCTGAACTCCGCTATTCTCCAGTTGAGAAGTTGGCCTTGGCAGTTGTCCACGCTGTCCAGAGGCTCCATCATTATATCTTGCTTCGCAAAACTTTTGTCTTAGCGGCGGCCAATCCATTTCAATTTGTCCTCAGTAGGCGAGTGATTGGGGGCAAATATAATAGATGGATAGTCATTTTGCAAGAATTCGATCTCGAGTTCTTGTCAGCCAAGTCTAAGAAATCTATGGTTTTCGCGGAGCTAATTTCTGAGCTTCCTTGTGGAGAGGATACTGTTTATGAGGAAAGTTTTCCCGACGAACATTTATTCCTCATCTCTTCACTCGACCCTTGGTATGGAGATATCATTGTTTATCTCCAAACTTCGAAGTTTCCCTCTACTTTCTCCAAGGATGAACGTCGCAAATTACGTCACCTGGCTAAAAACTATGTTATCATTGGTGACACGTTATACCGTCGAGGGGTTGATTCAATCCTTCGGCGTTGTTTAACCTTAGAGGAAGCAGAGTCTGTGCTTAATGATTGCCATAGTGGAGTTTGTGGCGGTCATCTATCAGGGCTTGCTACAGCCCAGCGCATCTTACGTGCCGACTATTTTTGGCCTTCACTTGTTAAGGACTGTGTGGAAGCGGTAAAACGCTATCACCCGTGTCAAATTTTTACTCGTAAGATGCGCGCCCATCCAGCTCCCCTTTTTCTCGTCGTCACCGTTGGTCCCTTTACTAAGTGGGGTATTGATTTTACAACTTGTAATCTGCCTTCAACGACGAATCACAAGTACATTATCGTGGCTGTCGACTACTTTACGAAGTGGGCTGAAGCCATGCCTACTTATAAGAACAACAGTGACACGACAGCTTTGTTTCTTTTCAATCAGGTTATCTCAAGATTCAGTATCCCAAGAGAGATTGTCACTGACCATGGCAGTCATTTTCAGAATCAATTAATGTTCGAATTGGCTCTTAAATTAGGTTTCCGTCAGGAGCATTCGTCCCCTTATTATCCTCAGGCCAATGGACAGGTCGAGGCAGTCAATAAAACTCTTAAGACGATACTCCAACGGACAATCGATAAAAATCGGTCCAATTGGCACATTATGTTGTATTCGGCTCTTTGGGCATATCGAAGCTTCGTCAAAACGGCGACTGGTTTTACTCCTTTTCAGTTGGTTTATGGGATGGAATATATCTTTCCGGTTGAATGTGAAATTCCATCTCTGAAGTTGGTTGTTGAGCTTCTTCCTGAGACTTCGAGTCTCGAGGAGCGCCTGGTTCACTTGGAACATCTCGATGAGTAGCGTCGAGATGCCGCCACGATGAATGAGGCCCATAAGAAAAGGGTTAAAACTCAGTATGATAAGTCTGTCCGTCCTCAAGTCTTTTCTGAAGGTGACCTTGTCCTGGTCTATGACCAAGATAAGGACGCCTTGGGGGCAGGAAAATTTAAGCCTATGTGGTACGGTCCTTTCATCATTAAACAAGTTTTAGAAAAAGGATCATATGAGTTAATTGATTTCGAAGGAAACAAGCTGGTGGAGCCCCGAAATGGGCTCTACCTAAAGAAGTACTTTGCTTAGTTTTACCAGGCAATGGCTTCTTTGTATTTTATGTATATTTGTACATATATCATCGAGAGTTTTCTGATATCAGCACTTTTTGGTCTACTTTGGCAGGTGTTGATGGATGATTTGGTTTATTTTGGGTTCGCCGATGGTGCTAGTCGGCACACTCGGAATCTTGCTTCCGCAGCTTGGGTACTATATTATCCAACTGGTCAATTGATGGTATCAAGAGGCGTGTGCATTGGTCCTGCTTCAAATAATATGGCCGCGTATACTGCTGTTATTAATTTATTATCTGAGGCAATCTCTCATGGGATCGACTCGTTGGTAGTTTATCTTGATTCTCAATTGATAGTGTCTCAATTAAATAACATTTATCGGGTACGGGATCCATCTTTATATCACCAGTATTTAAGGGTGAGGTTGTTGCAAAGATCATTTACTTATATCAATTATTTGCATATTCCAAGATCTCATAATTGGTTAGCTGATTCTATCGCTAATCAAGCATTAGACTGGCATATTAATCATTCATCACAATAAAATCACGCATCAAAAAGTCAAACTATATATATATATATATATCATAAAGCGTCTCGAGTGTACATATGTGTGTCCAAAAATATACAAAATTGGGACTCAAATGCCCATAATCATGTCCGGCATATCTAATGCCTCGGCTCAGGATGAGCGTCTAAGTATGTCACTATAGCAGTGGCCACACGCCGAAAGATGCGAACCCAGTCACGTGGCATGCCAACCACATGACGCTGCATATCCGGAGGAAGGTCCTCTATGACGACCATCGGTACTCGGCAGCTCAGTCTCGCCAAGTGTCGTTGGACGTTGTTTAGAGTCCGTTCTAGATCAGCAGCTGCCTCTTCGGCTCCTCGGCCACGCCGTCCATGCCGCGGGAATCCATCTGGTCGTACAGGCCCAATGTCTGGAACATGATCATCATATCAGTCATTTGAATCTCATCAAAAAATATTTTTTAAAATTCATCATTATATTTGAAAAAATCCAAAAAAATCATAAAATCAAAAAATCTTACCGATCTCGCCCCATGCTGCATTTGGTGGCAACGCTAAATCAGGATCTCCTCGGAAATCCAGTCCAGCATAGGGGTAGTCGTCCACGACGATGATCTGCTGATCCCACCAGGTGAAGAAGTCATCGTCAAATGCAGTCCTTGGGACCTCCCCACCCCCTAGACGTTTCATCAGATCAGCCCACCGGCCCATGCGTGGATCGCGTGGGGTGCTGATGGAAACTGCTACCCTGGGGCGGAGTGCGGGAACCTTCTCGAAAAAGAAAGTGCACAAGATGCTTCCATAGCCAAAGTTTTTAGTCTGACCCCTCCTGATAGAAGTGAGCTGGCTCTTCATGTTGGCCAGAAGAGGAGTACACCAGTCAAACACAGTAGTAAGACAGTCAACTGCCACGCTCATGTTTTGCCGTGACGCCTGATGCAGAGAGGATGATCCGTTCACCCGAGCCATGGTAAATAGGATTATCCTAAGTGACAAACTCGCCACATGTGTAATGGAAATCTGGCTCCCAACCTTCTTGGGATGTCCAGGGCAGTATATCTGTACATAGTCCTCTATAGAGAGGGCACTCCGTGACCTGCCCCGGGACTGTACTACCTCTCCCCTTCGGGAAAGGCCCGTGATAAAATAGATGTCCTCCACTTCTACCCTGAGTGGCATCTGATCGATCATAAAAGCTTCCTCATCGACATCCCAATAATCAATGAGCATCTCGAGCAATCGCGTGTTTGCTTTCATATTTGGCAATTTGAAAAATTTAAGCAAACCGCATCCCCAGAGTGCATCCAATGCTTCTGGACTGTTCATAACTTCATTGTCTACCGCTGCATGTTCTCTTTCATGCCACATGATAGGCATCCTGAGAAAAAAATTGAGTTTAAACTGTTAGTTTTTGTTTAAAATGATTCGCGGCGTATACGCGGGTCCCTTTGCACACAGTCGCGTGTAGGGCTCGCGTATACGCGGGTTCAATATTACCAACCCGCGTATACGCCGCGAGCGAAATTTTGACAAAAGTTCAACGGTGAAACCTCAATTATAAATCTTAAAAACTATCACAATCAATTGCAAGCTAAGTATAAGGGTTACCTGGAGGTATTCGACAAATTTGAACGGTTGAATCTGGCTGTGGGAAGATTGCTCCTTTTGCTCCAAATCGTTTGCTCTCAAACTCAAATGGTAAAAATGGTGAGTCCAAAATGCTTTTTATAAGTTTTGAAAATGAAATTTTTTTTCAAAATTTTATTTTGTTTGGCCTCATGTGACTGTTAACTTGGGAGCTTGGAATGTCGAGATCGGTTTGTTTTTCAGGACATTTTGGACGTTTTTCGACAGTTCGAGACAGTTCCATGACTGCTGACCCGTCATGGAAGGTATCGTGTTTTCACTGGCATATAGGTTAGGGACACCATTTTTCCGTTGCATTATGCATACTAGCCTCCATTTGACCGATACATCTGCCATAGGGTCGATCCCATCGTGTTATGGTTCGTAAGCCATCTTCACTTGCCGATTCTTTAAATCATGACACGATGGTAGAGCCATCCTTTACATGGGCATCCTAGTTAGCACCTCACTGACATTTGTTGCCCATGCTGCTCCGATTTGAGTAGGATCGGGAGTCCTCTGTAGTCCCGCCATGACTTATGCGTTGAAGACTCATTCCTCTTAGCTTCTCTGCTTTGTTCTGGCCTTATACCCTAGAGGCTCCTTTCTACTGAGTTGTACTACTGCATTGCATGTTGACCACTTGCACCTTTTGGCCTAGAGCCGGCTTCACTTGGACTCGTGTTTAAGCCAACTTTTGACCATGACGTCTGCAAAATCAACCTTGCATACCTTTGACTTCTACAGCTTGACACACCTTGACCCGTGGAAGGAGCATACCTTTGAGTGTAACTGACCAGTGTTCACCTCCCTGCATTGAGCATAGAAACGTTCCTGTTCCGGGAACTAGATCATCTGTTTCACCGACACTCGTTCTTTCCACTGTACCATAACATTCTTTTATTCTTTTTCTGACTTAACAGAAAAAGACAAAAAAATTAAATATTCCAAAAAAGAGCGGGAACGGGACATTATTTCCATTTATTGTTGGCAGCTAGAGTCAGTCGTGTCGCCCTTGAACAAAGCACTTAAAACAAAGTCTCCTTCGCATGGGTGGGATTTAGTTTGACTTAGGTACGCCATAACCTTGTTATTTAGTTAGTTCTCCCCCGATTGGTTATCTCTTCCAATCATATGGAGGGTTCGTTCGTGCCTCTAGCATGGCGAACTTATACAGAGTCATCATATGCTACCATATAGTCACATTGAGTTGTGCTTTTGTTCAAGGGAAGTTAGCCTGAGTCGGCCTCTCTGCGGTGTCTCTTGACTCATTTTTCAGTCGGCCACCCCTGGTTGTCAGTGTCATTTCTATCATCACATCAGTTATATTGGTCCTTTACTCGTGCCGGTTTGAGAAGGTCCCCATTGACTTCTTGCTGGCGGGTCTTGTCCTTATCGACGACGACACCTTGCTCTGAGGACAGGCCTAGAGCCGCACCCTGGCCCTATTTTCATTATTGATAGGTCACCTTGTGCTCAGCATCGATCAATATCATGGGTCTTTGACTGAGTGGTTTCCCTTGTGTTTGACATCAGCTTACATTATCACACATTGGGATTCATGCAGTACCTTGGTTTCCATTTGACCCTATTGGTGGATACCTCGCCTCTGTGTCGGCTTTCATTATTGGTTGGTTCAGAGGGTTTCTGCCGTGCGCTAGCCACATCTTGTGTACACCAGAAACGTACTTCGGTTGGGTTACTACATCTTTTTCATCTGATTCCTTCCACATTATTGGCCTACGGGTTACACTCGCGCTAGATTGATGGAGGATGCCTTAATGCCTTCCTTCCAGCGGATCTTTCCCTATCGACTTCGACTCATTACTCTGGGGCAAAGATCTAGAGTCCATTTGGCAGTACCTTGGGGTTTGCAGTCATTAGTGGCAGATCCTTCGCTATCGACAGTGGGAAACCATCATTGTCTCCTGATCGATAGATTCTTACAGGTGTTCGACTCCAGCCCATCTATTCACACTTGTTAGATTGTACTGGGTACCTTGACGCTCATTATCATTATCGGTGAGTAGTCTCGCGTTTGTTAACGGTATACATCAATGACCAGTAATCAAACGATTTCTCACATGGTCGACTTCAGATCATTTATTCCCATGGTGTAGAAATGTACCACGACGATCGGTGAAGACCTCAGGTTGTATCAACATTCATTGGTTCACTTGAGAGTTGCTCCTGTTGCTGCTAGTTGATACCACTCCACTTTATATGTTGTAGTCGGTCATGGCGACATTCTATATGCTGGCACCTGAGTTTGCAGTGTAGTACCATCCTATTCCATCATGTTCAGTTGGTACCTTTTGGGATCAATCCTTGATATCAGTGATCCGTTGCATCTTTCAGCATCATTGACAGTCTTATATGTGATATTCAGACATGTACTTGTTCATTATGATCAGATGATCCATTATGTATTTTTCAGTCATTTATACTTGTATACTTAGTGGATCCGCTTGTACTTGATATGCGGACATGCTTTAATTTTTCTGAGCATGGGTATGCCTGCCTCAGACAGTGTTTCTTTCTGATCTCCTTTGGTGGCTTGGCAGGCTGAATTCTGGTGAAGTCCTCCTCGGTTTTTGACAGACTTCCTTTCCATGTACTCGCATAATATATTTCGGCCATCATGTACCCCTTCTGACCTCATATATTAGGGGGCATCTGTTATAGCTCCAAATCTCACTCTTATGGTTTGTGATGCTGTACTCATGGCCTAGGGCAACCCCTCCTTCCAGACCTGGTCCTAAAATTTAAAAAACAATGTTTTATTCCTTATACGCGACATTGCCCTGAGTTAAATGCGTGTATATGCGGGTCTGTGTATATCCAACCCGCGTGTATGTATTAAAACACTTAAAAAAATATAAAATTCCTTCTTTTCGGGCGGAGATCGCTGGTTTTACCTGCTGATCACCTGTTAGTGCCCGTGGCCCAACTTTTCCCAACCAACTCCTAACTAAAAAACTACTTTGGAGATGGTATAAAAAGACCTCAAAGGGAAGGCCTAAAGGAGGAGAGAATAGAGAGAAAGGTTATTATGCTGAGATTTTCCCCTTGACCAAGTCTGAAGTCCCTTGTGCCTTCTGCACTTCCCCCATTTTGTACAGGAAACCTTTGTTTCCTTGTGTGTTGATGTTCATCCACCATTTATGACATCATGGAGAGAGTCATGGAAGGAGTTTTGTTAGAGGCTTGAGGCTGGAACAGATCCGGAAGGAAGCTTTGCTTGGAGCCTGCTGAAGGTGACTCAGGTGAACATATTCCTTTTTATGTACTTTATTTGTCTATAATAAAAGAAACACATGTCTTGGTTCCCGAATTGAATCCTCTTTATGTTAATGATATTCATGTTTTGAATTCATGTGTAAATGGTTGTTTGGATTTCATAACTAACTACCTTTCTTTGTAACATGAAGATGGTTTCTTTATAATTTTTTTTCCATGTACTGCTGTGTTCTTTGAATTGTTTGTTTTGCAGGACAAAAGAGAAGAAGGGAACTCCAAGAAGGGTTTGGACCCTAAAGGCCTTCTCAAACGTAGGACTAAAGGTACGTACCCTTATCATAGAATTTGCTTATAATAGCATAATGGCTGTATGAATGCATGTTTCTTTGAATAGACAACTTTCAGTCTGCTAGGGTTTCACCCAAAAAGCCCTAGGGAAGTTTTTCCCTCTACGAACAGGTAGCACAGGTTCAGGGGGAGAATTAGCCTTCACACATATCCTGCATTGTTGGCATTATGGTTGCTGAGTCCAGCTATGGCTTCATATATTTATACCATTTTTTGCTTAAGTCATGTAAAAGTCTAGGGTGTGATATGACTTCTCAGACACTTGATTCAGTCCTTTTAGACAAATGATGTAATTTGTATCCCCACTTTGCATGGTATGGGTGATGTAATATTTATTGTATTTCTGTCATGTATAAAAAAATGGTATATCCCCACTTGGTTGGGTGGACGAGTCAAATTTGGTATATCCTCATTTTATTGGGAGATTGATGTATGTACGAGTCATTGGTGATATGAAGTTCAAACTCACATAGTTGAGTTATAGAGTCATGTTATTCTTTTGAATCATATCTCTACAGACTCGGCATGTACTCAGGGGGAGCATGAGCAACATAATGTATATCAAAAGAGAAAAGTTACTTGGTTCACCCTTTGTCCTTGATGTCAAAGGGGGAGAGTATTTTGGTGTTCTGTGCTATCTCTAACACTTTCTACAGCTTGCAGTAATCAACACCATCATGGTCACCATCAAGTCCAAAGGGGGAGTTTGTTGGGATTATGATACAAGTGTTGTCCTTGATGGAAACTCACTCACAGGTCAATTCAATTTTGGAGAAAGGAAAATCACAGTACAACGGGTATATTTAGAGGTAACAGGGCAGTGGTACAGAAGAATAGGAAGATGGAACTAAGGTCTGTTGATCAGAATAAAGAAGGGAAAGGAAAGGGCTGATGAAAATCAATTTAAGAAGTATACACAGGTCCACTTAGTTAGAAAAGTGTATACATGATGGTCCACAGAAAAAAAAGAGCATATATGTATACACACACTCCCACAGGAAGAAAAGTGCGTACATGTTGGAAAACCAAGGTTTTGGTCCGAGGTATTTGGTCTGTGGTATTGACCTTAAGTATTTGGTCTGTGGTATTGACCCTAGGTATTTGGTCCAGGGTATTGGTCCTAAGTGGTTTTGGTCCAAGGCATTGATAAAGGATTTAAGTATATAAGGAAGAGAAGATCAGGGGCTAAATATAGGAGAAATGAATATCTGATGAAGTGTTATGCGCAAGTGTATGGGTTTCTAAGTAATACTTCTATCTGAAGTATATTTTATGTTGCAGGGGCTATGTTTGTGATTTGATCTGAAATACTTTGTGCACCTTGAATTCAATGTTGGATTAGGATCATGAGACCTGAAATGACTTATTATTGAATGATATGATATTGGATGGGCTAGATCTAATTGTGTACACCTGTTTTATTCTTTAAGTGTCGTGATCTACGTTTGTATGAAGTTTAGAAGTGCAACAAAGTTATGAATCGATATTTGCAGATCAGTACACTATTTCGTCTCTTCAAAAGCGCGTGTACTCGTAGGTTGTACTCTTTAAAATAGCATATATAAAAGAAAAGCTTGTTTTTCAGATTTCACTGATCTATCTGATCAAATTTTTTTGTTTTACTGCTATCCGTCAATGAAGTCTTCTTAGATCTAAATGTATAACTGAATGCATAAGGATGTTGGTATTTGATTGATTGATTGTATAAGTGAGAAGAAGTGATCTTTGTTGCTACATGTGTAAATATTTGTAAGTTGAAAGTAGATGTTTCAGTATATTGCTGGGTGGTTCAGACTTGATTCAAAAGTTTATGTTTGCAGTAGTTTTGAAGGTATACACAGGTTTGATTAACGGAAGTAGCGTATGCACGTAGTTTGGTTTCAACCAAGTAGTGTATACATTATGATGCATGGTTTTTGAGGTTACAATTGGTTCTGAATGATGATGCATGTTTCTGGGTTCAACATAGTGTTTTGGTGTTAGTGATTTGATCGTTCAGATTAATTGAATGTTGGTTGATGCAGTTTAAGTTTAAAAGTTTTTGATGGGTCTAGTATGAAAATTGGATGAAACGTGGCCTTCAGATTGTGGTGTTGTGATCCAAGAGTATCCAATCTGAAAATTCATGAAACATGGTCTCTGGAGGAAGAAAGAAGGTCGTAGCCTTCTGTAGGTCGGTGCCTACATACTAGTAAACAAATTGGCTAGTACAAGAGCTAGGGGGCTGTAACTCCCTTCCAGTAGAATATGGAAAAGGAGAGAAGGTTATAGTCTTCTGTAGGTGGGCTCCTCTGTACTGGTATGAGTCTGCACCAATACAATATTGTAAATAGATTTTCTTATTATTAAAAGAAGATAGAGACAACAACAGTAGGTGGTTTTCACCCACATTGGGTTTCCACCTTAAATCTTGGTGTTCTGTGTGTTGCTTACGTGTGATGCTTTATTATGTTTTTACTGCATTGTCTAATAAGTTACTGATGTACTAGTTTAAGATCAACACATGATAAATTGTCTAAATCACAAGTTCTCTGGATATATGCCGGTTTCTCTAATCACAGTTGTGTGTACACACTAATTCACTTCATTGAAGTAGCGTATATAAATCTTTTTGGTAAATAAAATTATTGATCTGATAATACTGATTCACCCCCCTCTTAGTATTATTTCCAACAGTGTAGAATTGTTCTAGTAAGAACAAGATTTGTATCTTCACTCATATTTCTGATATATGCAATAAATATAGTGAGGTTTGAGCAGTGGCTTTCCCCATATAATTATTGTGTTATGTGCCATTGATTTATCTTCTTCTTGTTTATATTGTTTTCATCGATCTATTAGCTTCCGGTGGGTGAAAGTAGAAGTAGATTCTTATCCTGTGCTTTAGTATATTGCATGAGCTTGTGAATCTACAGGATTTTCTATAATTTCTCTGGGCCAAGATCATTGTACCTTTAAGATATTCAGACTGGGTAGAAAACCTAGTCTCTATGTGAGAAAAGAATGGAGAAATAAGGCTATTTGTGGACTTCGGGAATCTCAACAAAGCCTCCCTAAAGGAAAACTGTCCTTTGCCTAAAATGGATTACTTTATGCAAAATCTAGTACGATCTTCCCATATGTGAATGATGGATGGCTTTTCTATGTACAGTTAGGTAGTTTTGCATTCTAAAGATCAAAAGGAAGATGCTTATACCACCCCCGGGCAACGTTCTTGTATGCTAGAATGCCTTTTGGCCTCATAAATGTAGGGTTCACCTTCTAGAGAGCCATGGATATAGCTTTTGTGGGAGACCAAGACAAGTTTGTAGTAATTTACTTAGATGATATCACCGTATTTTAAAAAACAGATGAGGAACACATTGAACACTTTCATGTCACTTTTGAGAAATGTAAAAAATATAGCCTATCCTTGAATCCTAAAAAATCGTAGTTCGCTCTAAGTGAAGGAAAGTTATTAGGGAACATAGTGGAAAATGAGGGAGTAAATATTGATCCAAGAGGTTGGAAGCCATCAACAACATACCACTGCCAAGAAATAAGAAGGAGATTCAAGTTTTCTTGGGAAGAATTAATTTTTTGAGGAGATTTATACCTAGTTATGCTAAGATAGTCAAGGAGATCAAATAAACGATAAAGAAAGATAAAGAAATGAAATGGACTATTGAGTCTCATGAATCATTCTCCAGAATTAAAAGGGCTTTTGTAGAAGCTCCTATGTTAGTCAATCCATATTATTAAAAACCAATTTTCATTTTTTCTTTTGCTTTTGCTCACACAGTGGCTATTGTCTTAATGCAAAAAAATAATGAGGGGCATAAACAACCAATAACATTCTTTAGTCAGGTGCTATGAGATGTTGAGCTAAAATATAACATTATGGAAAAGCAGGCTTATGCCTTGGTCAAAACCATGAAGGCTTTCATAATTTATGTTATGCAATCAAACATAACAACTTCTGTTCCTACAATAGCAGTAAAAGTAATTTTAGTTCGGGGTGACAGTGATGTAAAGATAGGAAAATGGATTGCTAAAATTAAAGAGTATGACATGTATATCAAGCCTACCAAGCTCATTAAGGGACAAGGGCTATCTAAAATTCTATCTAAAGCAAATTTCCAAGCATTGGGCATAAAATTACTAGTAAGAGGAGACAGAGAAGGTGGACATTTGGAGCAACAACAAGAGAATGAAACATCAACACAAAGAATTCAAATGAAGTATGTTTTATCTCCCTGGTATAAAACTATTGTGCATTATATGATTTTTCTGAGTTGCCCAGTGAATTTTGATAAGATTAAATACAGGGCTTTGAGGCTCCAAGCCCATAAATTTTCTATCTCGAATGACCAATTGTACTGGAAGGATCCAGTGGGGATTTTGATTTTGTGTTTGGTTGAGGATGAAATCCACATAGTATTGGATGAATTTTATAATTATGTTTATGGAGAAAATTATAGTTGGAGGGCTACAACACACACAATTCTTAAAACATGTTTTTACTGGACCAAACTATTTGGTGAGGTGCATACTTATGTTCAAGCCTATGAGAAGTGCCAAATTTTTGCCGAAAAATAGAAATTAGAATGCATTCCTCTAATCCCTATTTTTGTTTGAGGAACCCTTCAGAAAGTGGGGGTTATACCTCATTAAAGAAATACACCCACCCTCCAACGGCCAACACAAGTGGATACTCACAACCACTAATTACTTCACTACGTGGGTAGAAGCTATTATTAAGGGAATAAGTCCCCTAGGGCTTTGGGTCAGAACCCTATCAGAGCAGGAGTAATCTACAGCAAGAAACATGCATTCAACTCAGGAAATATGCTTAAACAAACTAACTATGTGAGGATGAACATACCCAGATGTCCTTCATTTGGGTAGTTCCAGCTAGGGTTCAAACCCTCTGCAACTCTTAATGATCTTTGAACCTGCAAATCAACCAATTCAAATACACATAACAGCATAAAAATAAAGTATTTTGGTGAAATCAACTTTATATCATATAAGTAGATGGTTAGTTATACATCGAAATAGTCATTCATATATAAACTATAACAATAACATCTGATGCATAAACAAAGTCAATCTCAAGAACAAGACAACGTTTCTTTTTATTGTAGAAAACTATAGTAAACATGGAAAGAGTTCACCTGAGTCTTCCTCTTCCGGCTCCAAGAAGAACCGTCCTCCAGGTCCATCCAGTCCCAGTCTTCGACAACCTCCTTCCATAACCAATACTATGATATCTCTAACAAGTGAAAGAATATCAACACTCAAGAAAAGAAGGGTTTCCTGAACTTGGGGAAGTGCTTGAAGCACAAGGATACTTCAAACTTGATTAGGGGATAATCTCAGTATAGTAATTCTATCATTTCTTTCCTCCTTAAGGCCTTACCATTGAAGTCTTTTTATACTTCTTCCAAATTAATTTTTTAGTCGGGAAACAGTTGCGAATAGTTGGGCCACGAGCACTAATAGGTAATCAACAAATAAAACCTGTGATCTCCACCCATAATTAAGGAAATTTATTTTTTTAAAGTGTTTTAACACATATACGCAGGTTTGGTATTGACAAACCCACGTATACACGCTTTTAACACAGGGAAAAGTAGTGTACAGTGAGTAAAACAATGTTTTTAAAATATTTGGATCAAGTTTGGAAGGAGAGGTTGCCCTAGGCCACAAACCAAGCATCAAAAATACCAAGAGTGATATTTGGAGCTATAACAGATGCCCCCTAATATATGAGGTCAGAAGGGATACATGATGGCCGAAATGTATTAAGTATATGGAAAGGAAACCTGTCAAAAACTGAGAAGGACTTCACTAGATTTCAGCCTGCCAAGCCAGCAACAGAAGATCAGAAAGAAAAAACTATCTGAGGTGGGCATGCCCATGCTCAGAGAAAGTAAAGCATGTCTGCATATCAAGTACAAGTGGATCCACTATGTATACAAGTATAAATAACTAAAAGTACATAATGGATCATCTGATCATGATCGAACAAGTACATGTCTGAATATTACATATAAGAAGATGATCAATGAAGCTTGAAGATGAAGCTGATCATTGATATCAAAAACTGATCCCAATAGTACCAAATGAACATGATGGAATAATATGATACAACATCTCAACTCAGATGCCAGCATATAAGATGTCGTTGTGAAGGACTGCAACATATAAGGTGGAATGGTGTCAACTAGCAACAATAGGAGTAACTGACAAGTGAACCAAATAATGCTGATGCAACTCGAGGTCCTCACCGACTGTTGTGGTACATTTCTACATAATGGGAATAAATGATCCGAAGTCAACCATGTGAGAAATCATTTGATTACCAGTCATTGATGTATACCGTTAACAAATGCGAGACTACTCACTGATAATGATAATGAGAGTCAAGATACCTAGTACAATCTAACAAGTGCGAATATGAGCTGAGGTCAAACACCTAGAAGAATATATCAATCAGGGGACAATGATGGTTTCCCAGTGTCGATAGCGAAGGATCTGCCACTGATGACTGCAAACCCCAAGGTACTGCCAAATGGACTCTAGATCTTTTCCCCAGAGCAATGAGTCGTAGTCGATAGGAAAAGATCTGCTAGAAGGAAGGCATTAAGGCATCCTTCATCAATCTAGCATGAGTGTAACCCGTAGGCCAATAATGTGGAAGGAATCAGATGAAACAAGATGTAGTAACCCGACTGAAGTAAATTTTCGGCATACGCAAGATGCAGCTAGCACACGATAGAAACCCTCTGAACCAACCAGTAATGAAAGCTGACACAGAGGCGAGGTATCCACTAATATGGTCAAATGGAAACCAAGGCACTACATGAATCCCAATGTGTGATAATGAAAGCTGATGTCGAACACAAGGGAAACCACTCAGTCAAAGACCCATGATATTGATCGATGCTGAGCACAAGGTGACCTATCAATAATGAAAATAGGGCTAGGGTGCGGCTCTAGGCTTGCCCTCAGAGCAATATTTCATCGTCGATAAGGACAAGGCTTGCCAACAAGAAGTCAATGGAGACCTTCTCAAACCGGCATGAGTAAAGGACCAATATAACTGATGTGATGACAAACAAGACATTGACAACCAGGGATGGCTGACTGAAAAATAGGCCAAGAGACACTGTAGAGAGGCCGACTCAAGCTTACTTCCCTTGAACAAAAGCACAACTCAATGATGACTATGTGGAAGCATATGATAACTCTGTATAATTTCATCATGCAGGAGGCATGAACAAACTCTCCATATGATTGGAACAGATAACCAATCAGAGGAGAACTGACTCAATAACAAGGTTAAGGTGTACCTAAGTCAAACTAAATCTCGCCCAAATGGAGGAGAGACTTTCTTTTGAGTGCTTTCTTCAAGGGTGACACAACTGACTCTAACTACCAACAATATATGGAAATGTTGTCCTGTTCCCGCTCTTTTTTGGAATATATAAATTTTTTTTGTCTTTTTCTTTAAGCTAAAAAAAGAATAAAAGAATGATATAGTACAGTGGAAAGAACGAGTGTCAGTGAAATAGATGATCTAGTTCCTGGGATGGGAACAATCCTATGCTCAATGCAGGGAGGCGAAGCTAGTCAAGGACACTCAAAGGGATGTTCCTTCCATAGGTCAGAGGGTGTGTCAAGTTGCAGAAGCTAAGGGATTGCAAGTTTGAGTTTGCAGAAGACATGGTCAAAAATTGGCTTAAACACAAGTCCAAGTGAAGACGGCTTAAGGCAAAAAGGTGTAAATGGTAAAAATGCAATGAAGTAGTACAACTCAACATAGAGGAGTCTCTAGGGTATAAGGCCAGAACGAAGCGAAGAAGCAAAGAGGAATGAGTCTTCAATGCACCGGTCATGGCGGGACTAGAGAGGACTCCTAAGCCTACTAAATAAAAAAGCATGGGCAACCAATGTCAGCGAGGTGCTAACTATGATGCCCATGTAAAGGATGGCTCTACCATCGTGTCATGATTTAAAAATTAGCGAATGAACATGGTTTACTAACCATAACACAATGGGATCAACCTTATGGCAAGTGTATCGACAAATGGAGGCTAGTATGAAAAATGCAACAGAACAAATGGTTTCCCTAGCCTATATGCCAGTAAGTAAGCGATACTTTCCATGATGGCTCAGTAGTCATGGAATCGATGTGAAATTTCCGAAGAAGCGTCCAAAATGTCCTGAAAAAACAACCTATTCCCGACAATCCAAGCTCACAAGTTAAAAGATTCATGAGATGAAAAAAATCAAGTTTTGAAAAAATTTGACATTTTAAAAGCTTATAAAATGACTTTTTGACTCACCATTTATACCATTTGTGTTGAAAACAAAAGCTGTGGAGAAAAAAGAGAAAACTTGCCCCCCAAAGAATTGGACCGTTCAAATTGGATCAAAATCATTAGGTAACCCCCAATTCAAGCTTGCATTACTTTATGGTTGTTTTTAGAAATTTTAATTGAGATTTGACCGTAGGAATTTATGTTAAAAATTTCAACGCGATGTATACGCATGTTGGATATTATAAACCCATGTACACACAGGCCCTACATGCTACTGTGTATGAAAGGTACCTACGTATACGCTATTTGAAATTTAAAAATAAAAACCTAATGGTTGAAATTAAATTTTCTTTCAGGATGACAGTCACATGGAGAGAGAGGGAGCATACTACCATTGATAATGAAGTTATGAATGATCAGCAGACCTTAGATGCATTGAGGGGATGTGTCTTATTGAAATTTTTCAAAATGCCAAATATGAAGGCCAACACCTGCTTGCTTGAAATGTTAATCCACTATTGGAGTATCGAATATGATGCATTTATGATTGATCGAATGCCTTTGAGGATAGAGGTAGAAGATATTTACTTTATCATTAGTCTCTCTCGGAGAGGAGAAGTTGTACATTCGACTGGCTGAACATGAGGTAGTCTTTCAGTGGAAGACTATGTACATATATACTGTCCGGGGCATCCAGAGAATTGGAAGCCAGATTCCATAAAACATGTGGAGAGCTTGTTCTTTAGGATCTTACTGTTCACCATAGCTAGGATAAATGGATCAGCCTCATTGCACCAAGCGTCACGACTATCTGTGAGCTTGGTCGTGGAGTGTCTCACTACAGTTTTTAATTGGTGTACACCTCTTCTCACCAATATGAAGAGCCAGTTGTCCTCCATTCAGAAAGGACATACCAAAAATTTCGGATATGGGACCATTTTGTGCTCCTTCTTCTTCAAGAAGGTTTGTGGGCTTCATCCCAGAGTATCAGTTTCAATCAGTAGCCCCCGACATCCTCAGATGGGAAGGTGGGCCAACTTGATGAAATGCCTTAGAGGCGGGGACGTGCTGAGGACTGCTTTCGATGATGAGTTATTCTCTTGGTGGGAACAAAAAATCATCACTGTGGATGCCTATTCCTATGCTGGCATGGATTTCATAGGAGATCCAGATTTGGTGTTGCCACCAAACGCTGCATGGGGAGAGATAGGTAACCATTTTTTAAGTTTTATCAATTTTAAGATATTTTTATGTTTTTAAAAATGAAAATTAACTTAAAGATATTTTTGATGGGATTAAAATACTGATATAATGATCATGTTCCAGATGTGGGCCCGGTACGAGCAGATGGATTTCTGCGGCACAAGTGTCGCAAAAGAGATGCCGAAGAGGCGGATGTTAAGATATAGAGGGTCTTATACGCAGTCCAAAGAAACTTGGTGAGATTAACTCACTAGGTACCGATGGTGGTCGTAGAAGATCTACCTGAGGAGATGCAACGCTACGTGGTAGGAGTACCACGAGACTAGGTTCGCATTCTTCGGCGTGTCACCAACACAGTGGTCACCTTCTTGACCACTCATCCTGAGCCAGGTCATAGATAGACTGGACATGATTATGGGCATTTAGTCCCGATTTTGTATATTATTTTTGAAACACTTTATGCACACATGGGCGGTTTTATGATATATATATATACAGTTCTAGATTGTTGATGTTTGTTTTTATCTTGATGAATGAATGATATGCCAATCTAATGCTTAATTAGCGATAGAATCTGCTAATGAATTGTCAGATCATGGAATGTGAAAATAAGTAATAAAAACAAATGATATTTGCAACATCCTCACTCTCAAAAATTGGCGATATAAATAATGATCCCGAACCTGATAAATGTTATTCAATTGTGACACTACCATCTTTGAGTCAAGATACACTACCAACGAATCAATTCCGTAAGAAATAGCTTCGGATAATAAATTAATGACGACAGTATATTCGGAAATATTATTTGATGCAGAACCAATACATACTCCCCTTGACACCATCAACTGAGCAGTTAGATAATAAATCACCCAAGCTGCGGAAGCGAGGTTCCAAGTGTGCTGACTAGCACCATCGGCGAATCCGAAATAGACCAAGTCATCCATCAACATCTGCCAAAGCAGATCAAAAAAGTGTCGATATCACAAAAATACCAATATAATATGTACAAAAATGTAAAATATACAAATAAGCCATTGCTCGGTCATAACCTAAGCAAAGTACTTCTTGAGGAAGAGCCCATTTCGGGGCTTTGCCAACTTGTTCCCTTCAAAATTGACTAATTCATAAGCCCCTTTTCCTAAAACTCGTTTCACTATAAAGGGACCATACCACATAGACTTGAATTTGCCTGCCCCCAAGGCATATTTATCTTGGTTGTAGACCAAGACAAGGTCACCTTCACAAAAGACTTGAGGACGGAAAGCTTTATCATACTGAGTTTTAACCCTTTTCTTATGAGCCTCATTGATTATGGTGGCATCTCGACACTGCTCATCGAGATGCTCCAAATGAAGGAGGCGCTCTTCGAGACTAGAGGTCTCTAGAAGGAGCTCAACAACTAGCTTAAGGGATGGAATTTCACACTCAACAGGAAAAATAAATTCCAGCCCGTAAACTAACTGAAAAGGTGTAAAACCGGTGGCAGTCTTTACTGAGGTTCGATACGCCCAGAGAGTCAGATACAACATAAGATGCCAATTGGAGTGACTTTTGTCAATTTTCCTTTGCAGGATTGCCTTGAGGTACTTATTCATGGCTTCGACTTGCCTATTAGCTTGAGGATAATACAGAGATGAATGCTCCTTCCACAATCCAAATTTAAGAGCCAATTCAGACATCAGTTGATTTTGGAAATGACTGCCATGGTCAGTGACAATCTCTCTCGGGATACCAAAATGAGAAATAATCTGATTGAAGAGGAACAATACTGCTGTTTCACTATCATTTTTATAAGTGGGCATGGCCTCAGCCCACTTCGTAAAGTAGTCTATGACCACTATAATGTATTTTTGATTCGGTGCTGAAGGCGGATTACAAGTAGTAAAATCAATACCCCACTTTGTAAAAGGATCGATAGTGATAACAGGGAAAAGAGGAGCTGGACGTGCGCACATCTTTCGAGTATAGACTTGACAAGGGTGGCAACTTTTGACCGCTTCAATACAATCTTTGAAAAGCGAAGGCCAAAAGTAGCTGACACGCAATATTTTTTGGGTTGTTGCAAGCCCAGATAGATGACCACCACAAGCTCCACTGTGGCAATCATTAAGCACAGTCTTTGCTTCCTATAAGGTTAAACAATGCCTAAGGATTGAATCAACCCCTCGGCGATATAATATATCACCAATGATGACATAGTTCTTAGCTAGGTGACGTAATTTCCAACGTTCATCCTTGGAGGAAGCCGGAGGGAACTTCGAAGTTTGGAGATATATGATGATATCTCCATACTAGGGGTCTTGTGAAGAGATGAGGAATAGATGTTAGTCTGGAAAACTTTCCTCATAAACAATATCTTCTCCACAAGGTAGCTCATAAATTAATTCCACAAAAACCAATGATTTCTTAGACTTTGCCGACAAGAACTCAAGATAAAATTCTTGTAAAATAAAAATCCATTGATTGTATTTTCCCCCAATCACTCACCTACTGAGGACAAATTGGAAAGGATTGACCACCACTAAGACAAATGTTTTGCATAGCAGAAAATAATGGTGAAGCCACTGGACATCATGGGTAGCTTCCAAGGCCAATTTCTCAACTCGAGAATAGCGTAGTTCAGGGCCTACCAAGCCTCGACTTAAGTAGTAAATGACATGCTCCGTGAGAGAATCATCTTCCAGAACCAGAACCATACCTATGGTTGATTCTGCGGCTGAAAGATATAAAATGAAATCTCTACCATAATCTGGTGGACTCAAAAGTGGGGTAGAGATTAATTCTTGCTTCAAGGCATCAAAAGATAGTTGCGCAAAGTCATCCCATAAAAATGGAGCTCCTTTACTCAACAAACGCATAAATCCTTTAGTTATCTCAACATAATTTGCTATAAACCGTCTCAAGAAATTTGCCTTCCCTTGAAGACTTTGAAGTTATTGGATGGAAGATGGGGGAGGCAACTGAACTATTGCCTCTACCTTGAAGGGATCAACTGGAATCCCTTTAGTTGATACAATGAACCCTAACAATCGACTAGATGTAATCGTGAAAATGCACTTGTTTGGATTCAACCAGATCTTGTAAAATCAACATCTCTCAAAAACTAACCGAAGGTGACTAGGATGATCTATTCTATTTCAAGAAAGAGCAGCTAAATCATCCAAGTATGCTTTGATGACATGCTTGATGTCATGGAAAACGTAAGACAGGGCCTGTTGAAACGTGGCTCCAGCATTTTTAAGACAAAAAGGCATCTTTTTGTATGCAAAGGTACCCCAAGGACATATGAAAGTTGTCTTATGCTAATCTTCTGGATGGATAGATATTTGATTATAACCAGAGAATCCGTCCATGAAGGAGAAAATCTCATTACCCACACATTCATCAACTATCTGATCAATAAACGGTGTGGGGTAATTATATTTCAGACAAGCTTTGTTCAAATCCCTAAAGTCAATGCACACGTGGATCATTCCTTGTTTTTTATCAACTGGGACTGGATTAGAAACCCAATCCATTAGAGGAATGGGGTATATAAAACCTGCCTTGAGCAGCTTTTCTACTTCAGCTTTAATAGCCTCTGCTTTCCTAGGATTAACCGGCCGAAGCTTCTGATGAATTAGCTTGACGTTTTCATACGTCTTGATCTCATGTTGAACAATGGATGGATCAATACCAGGCATTTCTTCATAAGACCAAGCGAATACATCCCTAAACTCTTTAAAGAGGTTGGTGTAAATTTGAATCTCTTCAGGGGAACACTCGGCTCCGATGAGGAAATTTTCTATCACATTAGGGTTCCTAGAGATGTTTATTAGTACAGTTTTTGAAAGGACCGACATATCACCTTTGGCACAGATGTGTGTTGGAGCCAAAGTGTTTGAAACCTTACAAACATTGCTAGTAAGCAGATTGGAGAACCTAGATTTGACTTCCTGCAATGGGGGAAGAAAATATGAAAGATGGTGTAAACATCCCAAGGTCGATCCAGACCCATCATTGCTTCTAAGATTGCTTACTCAAATGGTAAAACCGTATCTAAGCAATCCATAGTAGAAGTAGAGTCAAGGGTCCAAGATGGGGCCACATCACCATCTAACTCTTCCTTTGAAAAAGGAGTAGGATGGTCATCTAAAAAGTTAACGATACGCTGATATCTAAGCTCTGTTGCAGACATAGGGAATTTCATTCGACCAACTTGTCCTTCATCTAATGTGGTTGTAGGAAAAGGCAAGGTCCAAGGGTCTGAAAAATAAAGAGTCCTCAAGAAATATTCTCATGAAGACACTTTGGAGGACGAAATGGCATTGGTTCTAGCTATAGGAGTGGGAAGATCAAATGTACCCATCTATGAATAATACATCCCAACTCCTAGATTCTCAATAGGTTGACGGGGGTTATCCACCAACGGAATAGTAGAATCCGAAGTTGCATGAGGGACAACTGGAGAATAATCCAATTGATCAACCTTAACAATTTTCCCCTCATGAGGAAAACAAAGGACTCGAAACAGAGTCGAAACTACGACATCCATTTCATAAATCCAATTTTGTCCTAAGAGGAGATTGTAAAATAGGTTGGCATCAATGATTTCTACTTCGATATTAATGACCTTTCCTCCAACAAATATAGGAAAGGTCAGGATAATCCTGTGTGGCCTATGAGAATTCCCATCAAATGCTGTCAAGAGAGTGAGTGAAGGAACATCTGAAGGCGATCCAATGGCTTTCCAACATGACATTGACATTATGCACGTGTAAACTCCCTCATCTATAACTATTTGAAAAATTCTAGTTTTCTGGTAAGTAGACTTTATTTGAAAAGCCATATGATGAGTAAGTCTCTTTTTGACATTGAGCATATCAAAAGTGAGCACTAAAGAATTGTTTCGATCGACTGCCCCGATCGCTGAAAGTAAAGCACTTCGTTGAGCAGGACACGGCTGGAGTACCTCTAAAGCAGAGATAGTGCAAGGAATTTGAGCCAGATCCTCGACAATGGAGTAGTTCTGGGCTGCCCTAGCATTAGGGTTGATAGTCGCGCACTTGGCAGAACCTTTCGGTATTCGAGGTATAGACTCAACATAGGGTCGCTCAATATGAAGTGGATCCGTAGTTTCGGGAACAAATTTTTCCTTAGATGTTCCTGCTTCACCTTAATCCCGTGACCATATAGCCACATTGAAATTAGAATTCATCATGAAAACACTTGAGGAATTTTCCCCCTGTTGGTTGCCCCTTGCAGAGGTAATAGGATTTGAGTTCATGCCACCAAGCAGCTGCTGCCCTTGGGGGCAAGGGTTAGTTAAGACAACTTGGGAGCTAGAAGACCCTTGCTGCACTAACAAGCGTTAAGCATCTTGAATTTTTGGGCAGAGATGAGTTAAATGGTCTCCACTGCATAACTTTCATGGAAATTTAACTTTCTTTTTAGACTCTTTTCCACCCTCATCAACACCATTGTTGGGTTTGTTCACATTACCCTTCCCATCCTGATTCTTCTTTTTACCTCATCCCTTCTTCTTCCCATCAGAATTTTGATTTCCTTTGGGGTTAGAAACCTGAATGACATTTATGGAACAAGGTTGGGAAGGTGAAGGAGTAGATGGTGTAGCCTGATTGGAAGTAGTTTGTAGAGACAACTGCTACAATTGGCTCAGAAGGTTCATCACATTTGCACCAATTGATCCAACAATACCATCAACATGTAGGCTTGGCTTTGGTTTGGATATATCAACTGTGGATCTAGGAGCATCAGGAAAGATTTTCTAAAAAGTCCCAGACTAAGAATATATCAGTTTTAATTGCTTGGTGCGAAAGATAGCTTGCTCTTCCGAATAAATGCCAGACATAGAAACATCCTTGAATATCTCAGGTTGTAACGATTTTAAAAACCATTTGAGACTGAATTCAGGTGGAATTTTAGCTTTGATGAGCCTCTTTCTCCGTCTACATTCCTAGATATGATCCAAAATGTGAGTAGCCATGTCCTGATGAAAATTGACTAGAAGTTCAGTTCCAGCTTCGTAACGGACAGGCAACTGAAAATGGTTTAGGAAAATTTTAGCCAAATTGGCGAAAGACATAAAGGTGCCCCTTCACAACTCTATATTCCACTTAGCCTCATTCCCAGTTAAAGTGTGCTGAAATAGTCTCAACCTAATGGAATCATCAATTAGGGAGTTAGATGAGCACCATAAATGGAACGTGGTTACATGGTCGCCCGGGTTTTCACCACTCTTCCCTTCGAATTTTGGAATATCCAATGGAAGTTTGGTTGGGACCGGAGGCCAAGCTAGGTTATATCTGATTGGATCATTCATCAACTCAGTCAAGTCTGGCAGATTAAGCGTGGCCAGAAAAGGAAGTTGTGGAGGACCTTGGGGATTCCACCCAGATTGGTCGGGGTTCCCAAAAGTATGAAAAGAATGACCTGCATTTTGAAAGGCACCAAGTTCCCTGAAGTAACTGGTAGAACATATTGAACCAAAAGGTGAACCTTGTGGTCCAGCAAAACTCAGAGTTTGACCAACTCTAACCGAAAAACCTCCGTAACTGGCAAATTTCCCCCCTAACGAATTATTGTAAGGAGCTGACAGCCCCTAGTAAGGGTTCCAAGCATTAACTAAGGGTGGAAAACTTTGAAATGAATTCACTGAGGAATATGACACATTCCCTTGTTGGCTGAAAAACTGATTCCCAGTTCCTATCCTGCTAATCGCAGGGTTTGTCCAACTCTGGAAGGGATTACTACCTTGACCTATGAAAGGAAAAGGCATAGACCCCACTGTCAAATTGGAATGTGGTATATGACCACTTCCAAATGGGAAACCCTTAAAAGAGGATGATCCACTCATCATTGATGTGGAGGTGGTTAATGGTACACTTAATGGAACTGAAGGAATACCTTGAGAGGGCATTCCAAAAGGGAAGAATCCAAAATTGGATGCATTGGCTTGAGAACTTCCACTCATCGATGGAATGGAAGTACACCCAAATAAGGATGTGCTAGCAGTAGACCCAAACAAGGATGTAGAGGGGATGGAAATAGTTCTTCCCCCTTGCATTGACATCGGAGTCCGCACACTCACAACACTCATGGTGGATGCCATGCTTCTAGCAGTGGTCATCGAAGGGATAGATGTGTGTGGAACTGGGCTTGAAGGCTTGTGAGTCGGAGTTCCAATGTATAACAATATGCCTGGATGATCAGGAGGTAGAGGAGAATTCAGAGCCACAACCAACTCTGAAAGCTCTTCCACTTCAATACTATCTTCCTACTAGAATAGCACTCGAGAAAGAATTGGTGTGTTCCTCTCTATCTCTGTAGTAGTACCAGGTCTATCTTGTGAACTAATGCCCCCAAGTGGAGGATCAATATTCGATGTGCCTACTACCACTGGTTGAAAACCACTGGCAGTATCACTCCTACACCTTCTAGGACAAGGCTCTGGACTTGCGCGTGAAAGCCCATGAAGTCTATGGGACTGCCGAGGTGGTCGGTCAACCACTTTGAATTATTTTTATAAGATCTACTTAAAGACTCAAAAAATTGAAAGCTAGGCTGACTAGGAGCATAGAACGCACACTAAAAATGTCCCTAAAGAATTCAACAGTCAAACAACTTCCAAGTATTTCCACTCCGAGTGATTAGGACTGGACACCAAAATATAATAAAGTGAGTAATAAGGGCCTTACGAAAATAGGCTGGGGTAATTACGCCCTAAGTCTACTAGTGAAGGTATCAAAGGTAGTTACGCTAACCTCCAGACAACAGCCTTTGCTAGTGCAAGCCCCCAATCTTCGAAAGGGTGCCCTCGAGAAGTACCGTTGAACGTGATGCAATGTCAACCTCAGGTGCCACGGGATTCCCCTTCACAGCCACCTGTGTAGATCCCTAGGATAGGTAACTAAAGATACCAACTCGTATCAGAAGCTGGGCGGAATAGTCGTGAGGTAAGATCCGACAAGTAAGAGAGGGGGTATCTCTCGTCCTTATCTTCACAAACCCTTGTGCTTAACTCCTAGTCACGGAGCTTTCCCGGTCTCCCTAACGCTATTGGATTTCACTCTTTATTCAGACTTCTATGTTTTACAATTTAGAATGGCCTTGGAGAGTTTACTCTCCTCTCGCCTAATCCAAGGCCCTAAATAACCTAAAAATTGTTGGTGTATCTGATTGACAATATAAAAAGTTCTATTTTATTTTATTAAGTGCTTGATTTTAAATGGTTGTTCTTTCAAGTCAAGGGACAATATGGAAATGAAACTGATGGTGTTTTATGACGCAAAAGAAATTAATGAAAAACTAACTTATATGCAATGCACTTGTTTGTTCTTTGATGAAAAGTAACTTCTACTTGGGTTCTAAGAAACTTATATAAAGAAAAAAAAAATTCCTTTTCTTTTCTTATAGTAGACTTCACACTCACAAAAACTAAAAACTATTGATGCTTTAATAATGCAAAACTACCCTAATGCAAGGTGTATATGATGATGCAAAATTCTAGATTACTCTAAAAAGAGATGAAAGCAATTGTTTAAAACTTTTTTAATAAGCCCACTTAAATGTTTGAAGAGAATGCAAGTTTCAAATACAAATTTTCCTCCAAATAAGCAAGGAAAATCTCGAAAAATCACAATTGACTTTCACAAAACCAAAGAAACCAAAAGCAAATTCGGCAAAAGAAAGCAAAAACAATGTTTTTGAAGAACTTTTCTTTTTCAAGAAGTAATGAAAACAACTTTTCAAAAGCACTCAAAATGCCACCAAAGACTCAAAGACCGAAAGAAAAACACAAGGAAACTTTGTAAGTTATCAATTCATCACGAATGAAAACTTGAAAAAAAAGGTGTTTCAACTTGCACTAAACGATCCAAAAGCATAAAAAAGAGATTTGAGAAACTGATCAAGAAATCAGGAAAGACAAACTTTCAAATTCATCAACAAGAAACTTTTGAAAAGCAAGAAAAAGTGTATGGCCACAAAAATGACGGGAAGCAAAGCAAGCAGACCAATAATGAAGTTTGACACAAAGATTGCAAACAATCTTCTGTTTCGGAAAACCAGAACAATCAAGAACCTCTATAAGAAGCCTTGTGTGTTCAAACACAAATCATAAAACTCACTCAAAAGAAAACAGAGCCCAAAAACTTTTAAAACCAGGAGAGAATTCAAAATAGTAAGCTCACTGAACAATTAAAGTCTAAAGACAGAAACTGACCACTCAGAAACCACACAGATCAAGAAACAAATCTTTCTGGGTAGAAATATTTGAAAAAATCATGCAAGAAATCGGATATGCGACTATGTCCCTACACAGGTGCATGTACATGCGCTTATGCCAAAATAATCTCGCGTATATGCGGTTTTAGTTCACATAAAAAAGTGTGTGTATGCTTCTGTAAATAGACAAAGGTGCGTATATGAAGTTTTACAAGAAAAATAAAAAATGAGGCCTCATGAAAAAGATCAGACTTGAAGTCTGAGTTCCTATAGGAACAAGCAATACTGTCACATCAAGCAAACTAAGGACTGAGCCCTGATTGGCACTAAATAACCCAAACTAGGAATAACAAGATTTTTGTCCTTAGTGGAGTTTCCAATTATGTTAAGGGAATAAGTCCCCTAGGGCTTTGGGTCAGAACCCTATCAGAGCAGGAGTAATCTAGGGCGAGAAACAAGCATTCAACTTGAGCAACATTCTTAAACAAACTAACTATGCGAGGATGAACATACCCGGATGTCCTTCGTTTGGGTAGTTCTAGCCAGGGTTCAAACCCTCTGCAACTCCTAATGATATTCGAAGTTTCAAATCAACCAATTCGAATACATATAGTAGCATATAGATAAATCATTTTAGTGAAATCAACTTTATATCATATAAGTAGATGGATAGTTATACATCGAAATAGTCATTCATATATAAACCATAACAATAACATCTTATGCATAAACAAAGTCAATCTCAGGAACAAGACAACGTTTCTTTTTATTGTAAAAAACTATAGTAAACATGGAAAGAGTTCACCCGAGTCTTCCTCTTCCGACTCCAAGCAGAACCATCCTCCAAGTTCGTCCAATCCCAGTCTTCAACAACCTCCTTCCATAACCAATACTATTATATCTCCAACAAGTGAAAGAATATCACTAACACATCTAGGAATATAATTGATGTGGTAGTAATTAAGTTCATGGAATAAAACATCCTTGCCAAATTTGGCTGCCCCAAGAAGATTGCTACAGATAACACTCACGTGTTCAAGTCCACCAATTTTATAAATTTCTATCAAAATTATAACATTTTAGTAGGACACTCCACCACCTGTTACCCACAGGGAAATGGATTATTTGTATCCTCAAATAAAACTTTAGTGAGAATCTAAAGAAAACAATATCAGAAAATCAGAGGAATTGGGATTCACAGCTGAAATTTTCCTTATGGGCCAACATGGTTAGCACTAAGAGAGATACTAGAAAATCCCCTTTTGAGTTGGTTTATGGAAAGGAAACAATTTTTCCCATACAACTAGCCATGCCAATGGATAAAATCTTGCAAGAAATTGAGGTGGAGCCAAATTCTTTGACCAGAAGGACAAGTCAATTGGTGGAACTTCAAGAAAACAGAGAAAAGGTGAATCTGAATATGATCTATTATCAAGAAAAAAGGAAATCCTTGTTTGACAGAAAGGCAAAAGACAGTTATCTACAACCAGAAGATTTAGTACTAATATGGGATGTTAGGAGGGAAGACAAAGGAAAACGTGGAAAGTTTTATCCCCTCTGGTTTGGACCTTTTAGGATTACTGAGGCAAATGGGAATAACACCTTCCTACTGGAGAAACTAGAAGGAGAAGTGCTTGGGCATCCTGTGAATGGGAAATTTCTCAATCTTTACATCCACCATTAAAAGGGTCCACTTCTCTTCACTATAAATACTAGTGAGCCATTTGTAAATAATCATTACTTCTTTTTGTGTCTATTTTTGTTTCTGTTTATGAAAGTCTGAATAAAATTACTCCATTCCCAAAGAGTAAGACACTAATCTATAGGTTCTCAGTGCATTGTATCCTATACACTATCCCTAGTTGGAGCCAACGTTTTTACCCTTCCTCATGTTCTTCAAAAAATTGATGGGTCAGAGCTAGGGTATAGATTCAAAATGACTTTTAAATCACTGCAGGGGCCTTTTAAAATGCCTCATAAAGTTACAAAGAAGATAAATCAACTATGGGGGCCACTATCATAGCTTGGAGGTGTGTTGGAGGGTTTTAATAGTGCATGAACCATCTATCAGACCCCTACCAGGAATGCATAACAGGAAAAAGGTAAAATTTTGTGCAGGTGCATTGTCGGATTAAAATTCGGGCATCTTCTAGTTGGATCGTCGTCCATCTCTGCTTGGAACCCCCTTGGAACCATATCAAGGGCGTAACTTCTTGGGCGTTAAAAAATCACCCCCTTGGAATGGATTTGCAGATTTGGATCTAACGATCCATATTTATTCTGGGGAGGAAAACGAGGTCTATCGTTCCCCTATTCAACCTACCAAAGGATGGCTAGAGTGGGAACCACCTGCCACCTAGACCAATCCATAGGCGACATTGCAAGAGAGCATGATGATGCAAAAATGGTAACTCTAACCTGCCCTGCTCCTATCCACCTGTCCTCACCATCACCCATCCACATCCTATCGTGTGTCCATTCCATGATGTCACCCCACATCACTTGACCGTTTCCCCCACGCCAATTATAAAAAAACTTCCCACCTCTCCATTTTTGAACTTATTTTCACTACTACGTCGCTCTCCTGCCAGTCACCTATCCAGAATGTTGTTCAAGGTTTGTCGATTGAGTACCTCCATCCCGGGTGGTTAACTATCTAAAGAGGAACTTTCAGCTACTGGGGATGGTCAAAACCTTGTCTCTCCCCAGACTGAACTACACAAGGCTAACCAACCTAAATATTGTTAGAAAATTATATATTACAGAGAAATGGAACACATCAAAATATTGCATAAATATAAACATAGAAAACACATAAAACGAGAGAGACACAGATATATGTGGTTCACCCAATTTGGGCTACATCCATGGAGAAATAGCTAGTCCTTCGTTTTATATTATCCAACAAAATGAAGAGATACAACCTACAATAGATCCACTGTAATTCCCTCTTTTCTCTCACACAATCTCCTCTCTCTTTCTTGCTCAGAATACACATCTACATAGCTGCAATACAATTCCCTCATATATAGCGAGGGGTTTCCTTCTAGGGAAAAAAACCCTAATGTAAACATAACTTCTACCATCAAATTTCTGCCTAATGAACAGCCCAGATTGACTACAAAATTACAACATTTTACAAGGCAATTTTACATCTATTTTTAGCTTCAGGGGCACTACCCCCGATCCCTCTCCGGGGGGGGCTCTAAAAAATCGTTGTTGCCCCCCTGGACCCCCTTGGTGGTGCAAATAAACAAGTAGAATTGCCGCCACATTATGAAGTGGGGTCCAATGCGGAAATACCTCTAAATAAATAAGATAATCAGGCTCCACACTCAACAATCTCCCACTTGGAGACTGATTATAACAACTCCACCGTTGCTTCATTTGCTGGACAATGACTCCACTTTGGACTTGGCTATTTTTCATCTTCATAACAATGGTTCTGCTGAGATCCTTTGCCATCACTAGCACTGTGGCAAAGATGTGAGCGGTTTGACAACCCTCTTGTGCTCCAGATCATTAAACCTTCCATGCAACTTCCGTAGCCTCCTCATCGTGATCATTGATACTACATATCACGTCGATTATGACACTTTTTTATTTTATGTTTATGTAATATTTTATATTCAACCAGTCATTTAGGGTTTTGGATAGTACAACTATTCCACGGAGCATGCTGAAGTCCTTTTATGATTGTCCATTGTAATGAAATCAAGAAAAGAATATTTAATAACCAGTTCTCCCTCTGAGGCCCTATAAAAACAATTTTATGAGACTGAACAAAAGGTTCAAAATTTTGTGTTGTCCAAGAGAGAAGATATGTTTATTGCCAAATGCAATGTATGATCTATGGAAATTAATACAACTTTTTGGTGATTACGACTCATCTGAATCTATAGTATCTTATCCTTCTATGTTTGTTCCATATGTCTTTATTATTCTTCTCAGATGACATGTAATAGTAGTTGTTGGAAGTGCTTTCATGGATTTATAGATTCATCTTAGTCTAATGTTGACGAAATATGCCTGTATTGATATGAGAACTAATCCTTAAAATTTTCTTAATGTGTCTTGGCATCCCATTTAATTCTTTATTTCATCCATTTCACTATGAAATTTGATGCATCAAATTATTAAGAATTAAGCCCTATGTATTTGTTTCCCTTCTTGTTATAGTCTTTTATCAAAATACTATAACGACTAAAGAACTACAAGTTCATGTGAGTTTGGCCGCTACATATCTAAGATTAATTTCACTTTGAGTAATAATTTTCATTAGACACTATACTCCTCCTCTTAAGGATGGTTCTGGACTGATTTTCGCTCTAAAATATTAAACACTGAGTGTGAGGAAATCTCTAAGACACTCATCAATATGTCTTAGGCACTGGTGTCTCTTCAACCCAAGGGTTGTCTCTAGGAACCACAGCACCACCCATAGACCACACTAAGGTGGAAGGAAGAAATTATTACATTGAACTGACCTACAATGCCTTGTTATGGAAATGAAGTCTAAATTTTTTGATCTTTTTCAAACTCCTCAAAACCTAAAATAACCATTTGCATCACATTCATCTCGTCAAGTCCTTTTAGGCAATATAAATTTTACCTCAATTTGATTCCCGGATTGAAAGTTATGGCCATTTAAAAATTGGCCTATTAAACCTTTCCATGTCACTTAACCTACCATGTGGCACCCATGTGGCATCCACATGGTGACCATGTGGCTGCCCAAGTCATCACTATATCACATGTTAGGGTCTTTCATTGCCATGCTAACTATTGACTCAACCATGCCATCTCATTCTCATGAGAAAACCCATATCCACATCACCATGCTTACCCCCTAAGCATTCCATTAGGCCAACTCATGACCCTACTTGTCCATCATGTGGCATGGCCACATCACTTCTTGCTCACTCCTACCTATCCAATCATAGCCTTGTTCGAGGCCCCACGGAATATATATATATATATATATATATATATATATATATATATATATATATATATATATATGTATGTATGTATGTATGTATATGTATGTATATGTATATATATATATGTATATATATATGTATATATATGTATGTATATGTATATATATACATATATATATATATGTACATATATATATATATATATATACATACATATATACATATATATATATATATATATATATATGTACATATATATATGTACATATATATATATATATATATATATATATATATATATATATATACATATATACATACATACATACATACATACATACATATATATATATCTGTGTGTGTGTTCAACATGAAGTCCACCATCTATTTCTCATTAATCCAACTTCTTAGACCTACACAAAGGTAGATGAAAGATTTTGAAGCATGGTAAATTTATCTATTCCAAGTGAAGATAGGTGGGATAAACTATTAGATCTCGTCGAGTAAAACAAATAGAATTTCGAGGACCATAGAAGAGAAAGGGAGTAGAATCCTATAGTTAAGGGGTAGTTAAAGAGGAGCAAGATTATAGCTACAGTCATCAACATCAATCCTTGAAGTGTGTGGTAATGTCTAAAACAGTCTAGAAGCATGCTATAATTTAGTTCTATTTTTGAAATATCTACATTATTTCAGTAGATATTATTTTGGCATTTTTTTTATTTTTAAGTATAAATTAATTCAAGACAAAATTTATAAATATTTTGTAAAAATATCTAGAAAGGGTTGGATTATGCAAGGAGAAAATATTTTTTCTGTGATTGTAGGCAATGAAATATATTTTGAAGTAATCAATCAGTAATACATAGGTGATTTGGTTTAATGATTATTGTGTCAAGAAAATGGTGATGTTTCCCTCTTTGTAGTTCTATTTTTCTTTCAAGTTTTACATGGATTTTCCTTCCTGATTGATGCAAAAAGATTAAGAGTTGAATTTACTTTTGGTACTCTACTACGACTTGTTTAAACAATATTAAATGTTTTCTTTATGAGATTAAATATAAAATTCATTTACGTATGCTTTATATTTAATTGATCATCAACTCGTTCATCTCATATACACCATAAAATATTTTAAGATCCATGAGTTTGCCTACCTCACCCTGTTTCAGCTACTATGTTAATTTTTGATTGATTAATATAAATTTTATGAATCCATGCCCAATGGAATTTTCTTTCATTTTACAACAAAAAATTTAAAAAGCCTATCATTGACCTTTCATACCTAGCCTAAGATCTAAAAAATATTAAAAATCATACAAAAGATCCCTCTCTAAAGTTGGAAGGGCTAGATCCCAACTTTAAAAGTGGTTTGTGATTACCTCTATAGTTTTCTCTTCAACCTATGAAAACTACAAAGTGCTAACAACTAGTTGAACAAAGCATGATTCTTCATGGGTTTCCTTTGGAAAATCACATATTTCTACAATCTTAGGGAGAATATAGTTGAAATCAGATCTAGGGTTAATTAAAATTAAGACTTTAAGTTTTTGACCATACCTTCCATTTGAATAAACACTGCGTATTGTTCTACCTTCCTATTCTCCAATGCAACATAAATCTTGGGAATTCTTTGGGCCACATCATTCATGGTTGTTGCCTCTTTTATGTTGTATAACTTTGTGCTAGTCTTATGTAGTTGAGGTAAATTCCTCCATAGGTGGTTCTCTCCACATTCCCAACACTGCAAGGTCTCTATCTCAGACCCTTAAACCTTTTCATTCATTGATTTCTGAGGTTCATGTTGTTGATTGAGGGATTTTTCTAAAATTTGTTCGTGCTGGAGGTATTAAACTTTCCAATCTTCCCCCCCTTTCTTATATCCTGAGGTTCTTTACCCTCTTCCTTTGTATTTCTTCTTCCATTTAATTCAGACCTCAATCTTATGCTTTAGATTTAAAAAAAAAAATGCTTGGTCTTTTAAATAACCTCCTATAGGGTCTTAGGTTCATCAAATTCTATTATGCCCCTGTATGCACGCGATATCCCACTTATATACCTTTGGATATTATTCTTTTCATCCTCGATTTAAATTACATACCTTAGTAGTTCTAAGAATTTTCTAGTATACTCCTCAAGTGTCAACTACCCAATTTTGTGTTCATATAATTCCTTAGCCTTGTTATCATATTATTTATCAAAAAAATAATTTTTTTGGAAATATTTTTCAAAATTCATGTTAGCTCCTTCTCTTTGATACCTTTTATGTTCTATAAATCCCCCCACCATATATCAAACTTTCCTTTTAAATTGAAGAAAACCACCCTAGCCTTCATGTTCTCTAAATAATCATGCAGTCTAAAGTACTTCTTTATTCCCAAGAGCTAGGCCTCTACATCTTCTACTTTCTTGACTTCTCCATCAAAGGTATGAGGTTTTTATGTCTTGAATTCTTCTTGCACAAGATTATTTGTTTTCTTCCTTTGATAATGATGCCTCTTAACTATAATGCCTGATGATCTGTCAGGGCTACTTAACTCCCTTTCTACAATGATGAGTAGTTCTACTCCTCCTTCTGCATGTATGTTCCTCTTTCTTGATTGGCCACCTTATGTTCTCCTATTATTCAACTTATTCTTTTGGATATCTAATGGGTTATCCTTAGGCTTGCCTTTATCCAAATGGTCGGTACCAATTTCTTGTTGTCTTTTCCTTTGTAAGTCTAATAGGCTTTATAGTAATATGGAACTCACTTCTGATTTTTCTCTAACAATATTTTTGTTATCTGTCTTGCAACTTCTTATTTTAGCTCTTAGACCTCTAAGAGAGTCCATTAGTTTAGTAGTGTCCTCTTCTTTCATCTTACCAACTGACTCTTCTTCAAGACCTTGTTGGGATCTTTTTACACCATACTATTCAAATTGTTCTCATTCTTTCTCTTTCTTTCTTTACCTCGATGTATGTTTTTCTTCTTTTACACACACAAAGATGCTAGCTAACCAAAAATAAAATGAAATTAACACAAGTACTCATAACCTTGGTTTGTATTGATCTAAAACATCAAATCTGAGTTAGCACATGTTAGCACATAGACAATATGCAATCAATAATCCTATAAATCCATACATCAAATTGCTTTGTATTTTTAATATCATGACACATATTTCATTAGAAGGAAATATAGCAAAATGAGCATATAAAGCACATCAAGCATTCATGTAGTGTGTGCATGTGAGAATATTAAGGCCAATGATTAAACAAAGTTCTCTAATGCCACTCTGTAACATACCTCCTTCCACCTTAGGGTGGTATATGGGTGGTAAGGGGGAACGATACACCCAATAAATGGCCCACAAGGGCTAATTGTTGGTTGTATGGATTTTTTCCCATAACATTGGCTTTCACATTTTTTCCCAAAAGAAATACACAAGAAATATTCACCAAACACAGTATTGGTGCAATTCCTGAGACATATGGGTTTACCCCATTAATCCACCATGGACCAATTAGGGTACGCCACATGGTCCTACTTCCACGTCGTCTTTGCCATGTCCTACCAAACACGTCATACTTGATATCAACCTTGATTTTTATATAAAAACTAAACTATAGTGCCATGATATTGGACCAACCATGACAATATCACTTGCCATGTCATCTGTTGCGAATAATCAAAGCATGCCATGTGTATAAATGCTAACATGCACATGCTATATGTTAGTTGACAATTATCCAATCGACCATCCAAATCAATAAAAAATGAGTGGCATGTGTCACTTACAGTTGCTTTCATATGATCATTTTTGCCACCTATTTTCCACGTGGTGCCACATCATAAAGTTGTCATGTCATACTGCATATCAAATCGGGTGAATCCCCTAATTTAACCATTGCCCATGTGTGGGCCCAATTTAGATTTAGGATATTGGATTGATCCATTCTTATCCATTAGATCCATCACGTGTGCAAGAACACTATAAAATCTGTGAATGTTATGAGCTCGATATTAATCTGGATCGTTGATCTTGTGCTCAATATGCTTAATTGCACTAAACAAGTAGAGTGTGTATAATCAAGGTTTAATCATTGATAAGTGATGAGGATTAGAGGAATTCAATTGTTTCATAAATGAAACTAATTTTATTAGAAATATTTTCTCTATTATTTCATATAGTGCATCACACCTTAACTTATACACTAGTACTGAATCTTACCTAGGCTTTATACCAGACCACACTTGGGAAACACCAAAGTTTCATTCCAATAGTTTTCTTCAGTATTCTACTACTTAATCTTGGTTTAGTTCCCCGTGACCTTGACATCAATGACAACACACACTACCAACAATATCTCCCTTTGGCATTGATGTCAACATTAAACATAGTCTAGTCATTTATGGATTACAAATGTTGATAACTCCCCATGAGTGTTGGCATTTTGGATGCGCACTATGTCTATTGAATTACCCCCATTTGACATCTATGAAAAGAGGGATGTCGAACTGCTGCCTATTATTTATCCTTAGGGATGCATCGAGGCTCCCCCTGGACATATGCTTATTCTTAGTAGCAAATCTCCCCATGAACTTATGTATATTCTGGTATTGATTGCGTAATTATTAGAATCATTCCATTGTCATCATGCTTCCCCTATAGGTAAATTTTTAAAGTATTCATATTCGTGATTTGTTATGAAGAGTTTCCATATGCCATACACACAATACTAATGAGATGGGAAAAATATCACTTCCAACCTTTGCCTAATATATTCAAATTTCTCTCTTGGAAGATGTTTAGAAACTATATCTTCAATTTTATCCTTAATAGGTACATATTTCAATTTAAAAATATAATCCATTACCCATTCTTAGAGAAAGTGATATTTAATAGAAATGTGTTTTGTTCTAATATACATCATTGAATTTTTATATATATTAATGAGACTAGTATTATCACATAAAATAGACATTGGCTGGGTACAATCTACTTGAATATATTTGAGATTTTGCTTCATCCATAGAATCTGGGTACAACATGATGTTGCTGCAATATACTCTACTTCAGTAGTAGATAAAGAGATATAAATTTGTTTCTTATTGAACTAAGAAAACAAGATAACTTCCTAAGAATAATTCTCCATCACTCGTGCTTTTCTTGTCATCAATACTACCTACCAAATCAACACCAGTATAAGCTTGTAGTGTGAAATATGCATTTGTGCAATACCATAAGCCATAATCTAGCATTCCTTGTAAATACATGGCCTTTGACTTCTAATACTTGAAATCCTATTAGATGCTAAATATATACTTCATCCTATAAGTCTCCATTTAGGAATTTTTATTTGACATCCATATGATAAACTTTAAATCTTTTGTAGCATGCAAAATCCAAGAACATTCTTATGGCTTCAAATCTAGAAACTAGTGCAAAGGTTTCTTCAAAGTCAATTTCTTATACTTGTGCATACCATTCTCATATTAGTCTGGCCTTGTTCCTGACTACCTATCCATATTCATTTAACTTATTCCTAAAGACCCACTTAGTTCCAATCATATTCTTATCTTTGAGCCTTGACAGAATTTCCCATATCTCATTCTTTTCAATATGGTCTAGCTCTTCATTCATAGCCTTGACCAATGTTCATCTTGAATATCTTGTGCAAAATATTGTGGTTCCAGCATAAATAACAAGGAAATTTTTTTATTGCTTTAAGTTCCTATAAATTTTCTTCAAATTTGAACTCTTGATTCTTTATTTCCAGGTATTTGATTATCTGGTTGATTTTTTGGGGCATACCTAGATAGAGTTCTTGATTGTAGTGATTCTTCCTCTTCTTATTCCACTTGGTTTTCACAATCCTTTCCTTCTTCCTTTTTTGAGTCTTCACTTGGTTATGGATAAGTTAGAGGAAATGCTTCATCTACTTTTACATCAATGCTTTCATCTACCTTGTGTTGTATTCTCTTGTAGCATCTATAACCTTTGAAGTTTGTATGCATACCCAACAAAATTTCCTTCTTATGTTATCGAATCAAAATTTCCAAAATTATCTTCATTTATCTTTAGGTAGCATTTTCTTTTAAATACCTTGAAGTGTTTGATTGCTGCTAGTCTACCCTTCCATAATTCAAAAGGTGTCTTTGTGTTTTTTACTCTGATTTGTTCTCTATTTAAAATGTAGATTGTTGTGTAGTCTGCTTCTCCCTAAAATTTATCAAGAAAACTAGATTCATTAAGCATTGTTCTCACTATTTATTGCCTTATCCTATTATTTATTTTAGCAACTACATTTTAGTGTGGTGTCCCTGTAATAGATAGTTGTCTTCTAATCCAATGCTTTTCACAAAATTTGTTAAATTCATTAGAGGTAAACTCACCTCCTCTTTCTTATTTACAACATTTTATTTTCAAATCAATCTTGTTTTAAAGACGAGGCTTAAAGTTCTTAAATATGTAAAATTCCTCAATTTTTTTCTCTAAGAAATGTGACCCATGTCATTCTTGTGTAATCATCAATGAACATCATAAAATATCTCTCACCTTCTAAATTTCATGTCCGGGTTGGTCTATATGAATAATTTGTAGCATCACAGATGTAGAGTGCTCTTTTGTTGTGAATACAACCCTAGTCTCCTTCCCATGTTAACATGGATTAAATATAGTGTTATCTAGTTTTGAAAATTTTGGCATATCTCTTAAAACACATGATTTGCTTATTTTTATTAGATTTTCAAAGATGATGCAACCAAGCCTCTTATGCCATACCCAAATCTTATATGTTTTACCTACACAAAACTTTTCTTCTTTTTCTCTGTAAAGAATATACATGTTACTTGAAGTCATGTTTTCCCTTGCTACCTGTTTTCCTACGTTTTCTTTATCTCACATAATTTAGAGTGAAACATGAGATCATATCATTAATCACACATTTGATTGACAATAGATTTTTTTTTATGCCTTCAACAAATAGGGCATTCTTAGCTTTAGTTTTTCCATTGTCTAGATAGATTATTATTTCTCCAGTTATCTTTGTTGATGCATTATTTCCAAGTATTACTTCTTATCAATCTTCCTGTTTTAGATTAATAAATTTACTTTGGTATCTTATCATATTCCTTGAGAATCCACTATCAACATTACATTTTCTTTCTTGGTTTTGAGCATACAATCTAATACCACATTCTTCATGCTTCTCTTGCTTCTTTTCCATACTTTTGGATATTGTTTCTTATGCTTGAGTACGTCTCTTTCAATGTATTGATTTATAGGCCTACTTAAGATATTTTTACAATATCATGCTTTGTGCCCATAGTTACAACGACTTATAGTATTTAACTTGACCTAATAGCTGACCAAATGACTTATGATTTCTAAGTGTATTTTCATTTAGACTTCCAAGATTTCTCTTCACATAGTCATTCCTTGAATTGTTACGGGATGACTTATTCTTATTTCTCATATGAACAACTCTATAATTTATTGCCTAATGACCAAAATTATTAGAAGCATAAAAATAACCCAAGAAAATACTTTGGTACCTCAAAGAGAGGAATCTACTTGATGAAATAGGTCTTCTAGGTCAATTTTAATTGAAGGGAGATTAAGTGTGTGCTTCTCCTTCACTCTATTTTTGAAGTGATTGAAGAATAAAGTTTTTTTGAATCCTAACTTTATTCTTGAGTACATTAGGAAAGCTCTTAGGTTCCTCTTTGCATTCGTTTTCTGAAGTCTTTATGCTTGACCCCCCCTGGGTGTTTCCATAACTTTCTTTATAAAAAAGACATATCTTGATTAAAGGTGACCTCTAATAGTTAGAATATGATCTAACATTTTAGTTCCTTTTATAAACTTTAAACTTTGAACTTTGAATCAATCAAGAAGTTTCTTTCTCTAATTCCCTTATCAAGGAAACAACTTCAACTTCTACATTTTCACAATGTGTTTCCTTTTCTGTTAGTTAACTTGTCAATATTTATTTTATTCTTTTAGTTTCTTCTAGTTCAATTTTTAGGAGAGAAATTTATACTCTATCACAACCTTCAATCTCACACATCTATAGTTTTTCTTTTAGTTGTTTCACCTTTTTCCTTATAAATTTTATTTCTTGCAAGGAACTTACCAATTCTCATTTAAGATCTACCTCCCATTCAATTTCTTATTCAGAATATGGGTTTTATATATGATCCGATTTGGTCAGTATCTTGATCATCCATGGATATGAATAAGATTTATTCTCTTTCATCATAAGGCACACATTCATCACTTTCATTTGATGAATCACAAATCTCTTTAGAATAAAAACTCTTCTTTTTGATATACCCTTTCCTTTTATTTTTCTGATATTCGGTCTTATCATTGTAACTCCTTTTATCATTACCATAATGTAATTTGGCATAGGGACACTTAGATGTATAATGTACTATTCTACCACACTCAAATAATTTGAATGGAATATTAACTTTAAATTTTCTATTCTCTCTTTTCAGATTTCTCACAAATTGAGCTTCCTCCTCATCCAATTATGATGGTTTTGTATGCAACACATTGAGTAAACTTATGACCAAAATTATGACATGAGAAATATTGTCCATTAAAGAACAAATTTATGTGATCATAAAATATTTTGGTGTTTTTTACCTTTTGAACTGGTGCTTCTGTTGTTGTTCATCCTTGGATTAGAGTGAACATGATTTACCTGTGGAATTCCTTTATTCTTTTGCTAAGGACTGAAGGTTTTATCACTGGTTTTTGTTGCATTTAGATAGATTCCTATGGTGGCTAAAGGATTTTCTATTTGAGATGTTTCTCCAGTGTATCCAAGCCTTTCTTCATAAGAGGAGAGCGTTGTACCTTGATAATTTCATCTAAGGTTTCATATCCTTTATAAAATCTAAGATTCAAAGTTTTTATTTTCTCAAGTTATTTTCTTATACTTACTACTTCACATTCTAACTTCTCATTATGTGTTTCCTTTTCTATGAGCTGATGGTTCAATGTATCTATGGCTACTTTGTTTTCTTCCAAGAAAATTTTGAGTTGAGTAATTTCCTCAAAGAAATATTTTTCCTCTAAAGCATCCACAAATTTATCATTAGACTCATTAGTATTTTTCTCAAAAGCCATGAGTAATTTAAGATCTTGATCAGATTCTCCTTCTTCACTATTTGACAAGCCATCACTATCTTCATGAGTATAATAACTTCTTCTATTTTCAAACCGTCTCCTATTACCTTTTGCGTATCCTTCCCTTTTTCATGGCTATCTTTATGCGGACACTTAGTAGCATAATGACCAACTCTACCACAATAGTAACATTTGAAGGGAAGCTTACCTTTGAACCTTTCGGTGCCTAGTTGAAGTTTCTTTACAAAGTTCACCTCATTGTCTTCTGATATATATCCCGATTCCTTGTTTTATTTTCTTTTCCTTTTGTAGGTGCTTTAAATGCGACTTCTTTGACTTATGAGGGACCTCCTTTCCTCATTTCAAAAGTAGTCAGGATCCAGTGAAGTTGAACAATAGTAAGAGTCTACACATCGTGCTTCTTTCAATGGGAGACACTTTTGACTCGAATTTAGGAGTTAGAGATCTTAATATATTCTCTACTAAAGTGGTGTCCTTTATTTCTTAACCCATATTTTTCATGTCATTTACATTCTCATCTATACATAGAAATAAACTAGCAATACTTTCATCATTATGCATTCTGAGAGTTTCATATTGAATCTAAGAGTTTGGAGTTTAAAACGTTTTACCTTGGTATCGCCTTCATAGATTTGAATGATTTTGTCCCATATTTATTTTTTTGTGTTTAATTGCATAAATTTGACAAATTATGATTTTTCTTTTAGAATTCCCAATAATGCATTGAAAACTTTGGCATTGGCTTCATACGTCTTCTTTTCTGCTGCATTTTTTGGAACTGCGGCTAGATATTGGTAACCTCCTTCCACAATTTCCCACTCCAAGGGATTGAAGATAGGATCTAGTTCTTGTCTTCCAATATATTAAATTATTTCCATTGAAGAGTGGTGGTATGATAGATGTCATTCTATCTTGATTGCTCATCTTGGGAGATATTCCTTCAAGCGATCAATCTTATTTTGAAGGACCTTCTCTGATACCAATTGTTGCAAAAAATACTAAGAGGGGGTTGAATAAGTATTTTAAAAAATCAAGATTATAATTTTCTTTTCTAAAATATCTACGCGAATTTACTAAACCTAACTCACGTATATTGCAATGGTTGTAAAAGAAACTAGCGCATGCTTTGTAAACTTGTAAAAAAACTAATTCTTTATATGTTAAACTTAAACCAAAATGTAAGAGATTTATCAAGAATTTGATAAGCAATAAGTAGGTGTAGTAAAAAAAGAATAAAGTATCACACATAAGAAACACACATGAACACCAGGATTTAAGGTGGAAACCCAATGTGGGAAGAAATTGTCATTGTTGTCTCAGTATTCAAAATTATTAATATCAAAAACTTCTTACATTCTTGTACTAGTGCAGACTCATGCCAGTATGCAGGCACCCACATGTTGAAGACTACAACCTTCACTCGTTCTCCAAATCCTACTATAAGGGAGCGCCAACCCCCTGATCTGATTACCATCTACTATTGGTAGGAAGATTCAACTTCCTCACTGAAGGCTCCAACCCTTAGCAACATCTGTGGACCATGTTTCATAAATTTTCACACTGGATCCACCTGCTTTAATACATCACAACTTGTAGATCAACTGAAGAAAACACCAACTTAATTCAAACAGAACTGTGAGATCAGTGTAACCAAAACACAAAATTAGACTCATTATACTGCATCAATACACATAATCAACTGCAACCTTGATCATTCATATGCCAACATTTATACACTACTTCACTTAAGGCAACCCGTGTGTATGCACGCTTTTCTATAGAGAAACCTGTGTACATATCTCATATACAAAAAACTTGTAATTCTGAATTAGACGCAGAGTTCACCAGAGTTATTCTGAAATATTATGTTAGCTTGCAGAACCCTCATACAGTTGGTATAATCAATAATTTTTTCAACCAATCAACGTGTAACCAAATTCAACTTCATCATTCAATTAGTTCTACTTCAAACATTATCACTCAACCCAGATGAACATGAGGATATCATTGACAGACAATAGAGATACAAAAACACTGATTAGATTGATCAGACATTTATGAACAAAAACCCTTCCTTTATGTAAGTGACTTTGAAGAAATGAACCCGTGTGTATAGACGAATTAACTGAGACCAAACTATGTACATATCTGTAAATTTTGACCTAAAATTGTGCAACTCTTCAGAAATTCAGAAAGACCCATACAGTAATATTTAGAGATAAAAACACGCGTCAATACTTATATCTAGTCAATCCATGAGAAAATTATGATTCTGATCTATAAACCTTTGTCCCATCATTCTTTTATTATGTTCCATCACTCGGTCACCTCTAAACTGACCTGTGGATTCATCTAGTTACCATATACTTTTTCTATTACAAGTGAGTTGCCATCAAGGACACCATATGCATCATAATGCCAACATACAAATAAGGATGGATAAAGGAAAGAAAGAATGAAAAGAAGGTTATTGGAATCTTGTAATTGCCAAAATTTGTTGATTAGAGAGTGGTAGTGGATGCTTAGTAGTTAATTAACACCTCTCCTTGCATGTGAAAATCTTGGCAAGATGGATTGCCTAGGGACTATTAGATATTGAAGTGAATTCTTGAGCCTAGAAGGGCTAGTATGGCAAGAAAGAGTTAACTTACATTAATGGGATTACCAAAAAAAGTGCAAGTGGCTTGTTGGATGAGATCAAGAAGGTGTGATTAAAAGAATAATATGACAAGTTCTATCCCGTGACAATTTGATGAAGCATAGAATAATATCCACATAGATAATTATTGAATTAATAATTTTTACTTATTTTTTAATACATGCTACATTATGGAGTTAAGAACTCCCATGGAAAAATTGTATATATGAAAACATTAATGGTGATTTGCACTGAGTATTGTGCAAAAATAAGGGTTGGGGGAACATAACTCCCTATTTTTAATCCCCATAAATATAATATAATGTATACATGTGATTTAAGTTGTGGGCAAATTTTATGGCCAAGGGATAAGTAATGTAAAATTTGTACATCAAATTTATTAATAGAAACATATATCATTGCCTATGAGACATATGAAACTAAAATGATGGGGGATATGACTGCATGAGAAAGGAATGAGAGAGGTCTAAGGGGGATTAAAGGAGTCAACCCAATATTATAATATTGTATTATAACCAAAGTCCTTACCTTCGTTTATGTAAAATGAATATCAACCATGAAAAGCATGTAGAAGTAGTTTGGTGGACTTCCTTGAATGCCAATTGGAAATTTAAAAAGATGCACACTTAATCCTTTTTTCTGGGAGATATGGGAATCATCATATCCATTATTATATTAGTCACTATACCATTATTCTAGCTCAATATAAGCTACAAGGGGAAGGGACTAAAGCCTATAATAGAGGCTAAATTGTTATTATAATAAAAAATTAAGCTTGTATGTGATTATATTGTGAAATTGGCAATTGAGAACTCCTATATATCCTAACACTAAGATTTTCCTAGCTAATTTGTGATGTAGCCTGGGAAAGAGATGGGATACCATGAGGGACTACATTGTAAAGAACAAGATCCGCTCTTTGGCTTATGAAAATTGGAGGGGAATAACGATCTATTGATTTAGGATGGTAGAGTGAGTAAACAAATTATGAATTTAGTGGGTAATTGGATTGAAAGAGGGGACTATAGCCATTCTTATAAGTTCAATAATCCTTGGATTCATAGGCCCAACTTGAGGGTGTCTTATTGTAGAGAGAACTAGTGCAACAATGCTTACAACAAGAATGAATGTACCACATCAATAACTAGTTAGTGTAATATTTATTTTTATATAATTTTTTTGATATTTATATTGTTTATGTTATTTATTATGTGTATATATATGCTTAATTGATTTTATGTTTTAAGAATAGTTGCACATTTTACATTTATGTATATTTTATAGGCGTTAGCATGAGTGTACATGTCAATATGAATGAATAATTGCATATGACATGGAATATTTTGACTAGTATGATATATGTGGATATTATGGTGAAATGGAAGGAAAATTAGTGAAAATTTCTAGTGCCCCACCATCCTAATAGGCATGGTGGTGGTTGGGTATGTGATAGTACCTGTTAATCAAAGTTTTATTCTATTTGATTTCATCTACTTATGTCATTTCTTTCTAATCTCATGAACCATGTCAAGGATACTTCCTTCAATGTAGAGGAAAATGGATTTAGCATTTTATAACCTAATGTGTAGTCATATATTTTACCAACAATTGCAAAATCAAATAAAAAGGTATTAGGGTATTATGTAGTAAGGCCATGGGAGTGAGAAAGAGAAGACAATTTAACATTTTCATTATTTTTCCCCATTGGTTTCCTAATCAAGGTTCTCAAAGGATTTGAATTTATCTCTATCATTAGCCATTGTATGGTGAGATGATATATTTCTCCTTAGGAGAAAAAATAATAATTTCTTCCTCCTATGAGAAATCCAAAAAGAAATTATATTATCACTTGGAAATATGCCTTACAATCAAGATTCAACTACTCTTCATTTCTAAGAATTGATTGAATGGTGGGGGTTTTAGGCAAACCTTTTACAAATTTATCCTTAAGTCAAGGAATGCATCCTAAAAATTCTTAAAAAAAAAGAAACCTAACTTATTTTTTTCCTCTGTTTGTGGATGAAAACATGGAACACATGAAATATAAAGATATCTATTTTTTTTCTTTCGATAATAGAAATGATAAACAATGTATCCAAGTTTTTAGCAACTCCGTGACAATGGCACTAAAAAGTAGTGGTGGGTCAATGATTAGTGACAATAATGTTGTTCTCCTCAATTCACAACTTTAAATATCAACCTAAGGTTCATACAAAATTAAGAGTTGTTGTGCGTGATGAACCTCATATATTCATATAATTACAAAGAAATACTGTATTTGTACAAGGACTACTCAAATTAATCAAACAAAGGAGAAAAAGACGCTAACAAATCTAACAATATATGAATGAAATTGGATGTTCAACTATATAGAAATCTATAGAATACTTGAAAAGAAGGATGTAAAATATAATTCAAGGAATCATATAACCCAAAGACCAATCCTTGCTTATCCTATTAGTGATAAGTTTAGGTTCAATGCTAAAATATGCAAAATGTAATTTTGCAAATCCAAATGGTCTAATGTAGGTTGTTGATCCAAAATAGACAAGTAAAATTATTGAAAGATAAAGTTGCATTTAGCTAAGCTATTCTAAGGAAAACAAATCAAAGCAGTACCATGTTCTATTGCAAGAAATAAAATAAAGCATGATAAAGATAACTAATTTCTTATGAAATAAGAATGAAGTAATCCATGGCTTAATATAGCTCTTCTAGTTAAGAAAAAGACGATAAACTATTTAAAAGAATGTGTTAGAAGTTATGCTATGAGAAACAAAGTATTACTATATGAATTGTAATGCTACATGAAATGATGCATTGTCCCACTTTACCTTGACTATGAGGCAAACACTTTTAGTCTTACCTTGACTTCTGAGGACATCAAACATTGATGATCTAGCTATATTTTCATAAGATGATGACTTATGATTTCAATTTCAAGTCTAGATTATGTGGATGGTTATGACATTGGTTGAGATTGACGATTAGATGTTGCTTATCATGTATACATTATGATGACTAATCTCTATGATAAGATGTTACTAACAATTATCTAAGTGTGTTAGGAGATCACAGTGGTGCATAAGAGCATGAGGGGATGGTGATTATGGTTTGGTTATTAAGTATAAGTAATATTTAAAAAATTAAATCTTATAAATGATAGGATTAGTGGATGAAAAATAGGTTTATGTGATTTCCGATGACTCACATATGGGTAATGGGGCCATATGGAGAAAATTGGATTTTTTTGAAGGGGTGGGGGGCAGTGCTCCTAACTCCAGTTGCACCTTTGGTTGGAATTTTGGGAACCTTCATATTGAATTTGTACGATATCGTGAGGGTTGGACCATAGATTCTGTCAATCACAAGGTTTCACTGAGGGGTGTGCATCAAGGTGGACACCTTGTGTTCCATATTATGTTTTCATTAATGACAATATGATGTCATCAATGTTAAAGGGTATGTCCGAGATAGTAGTAATATTATTTACAAAGAAATATGACAACTATATCTCTTACATGTTCTCAACATTAATTGAAGATATATGTGCTTGAAGTTATTTGAGTTTTTATCGAGTTATGATGCCTAATTATCCTATAAATAACATGATTATGTAGGTCTCGTCGATACCTTTCCAATGGTATATAATTCTCTAAGAAAATCCACCTAGATGCGAAGTTATATCATTTGAAGTTTAGCAGTTGTGTAGCGTCCAAAGACTATAGAACAAAACCCAAGACATTTGTGTTAAAGAGTGTGCAACTTTTGGACACATCCACAGTCCATTGACTCAGTCAATGAGAAATATCTATATAACATGCACGATATTTAATCTTATTAAGGATCTTGAATATTTCATAGATCTAATGCATTTGATAGTGAAAGTAGAGATTAAAAGGTATATGGAATGACAAATTGCACAACATTTAACAAGCCCTTAACCCCCCATGGTAGTCCCATTGAGTGACACATGGCGAGCCCATAATGGATCATATTGATGACTGGACCAACACATTCCAAACACATGACAAGCCCAAGGTAACCCATGCTAATGACGAGGAAGATACATGGCAAGATCAAAGTAGCCCACGTTGATGATGAGGTAGACACATGGCAAGCACAAAGTGTGTATCCATATGATTAGATTGACATGTAATGAGTCAACAACATCACAAGTGGAACACGCAGATTAGATCAACATGATGATTTAGCAGCCATGACACATGGAAGAAGATTACAGGTTTCTTGTACACATGGCATAACATGTCATTTGATGACAACAACATGCTGACATGGCATCACTAGGAGCTACTGTGGTAGGGAAAAATGGCACCCATCATGGGCTTCCACATGGTATGATGATGTCATGTTGATTTCATCATGTGAATGACCAGGTACCCCTAGGGACCAAATCATAGAGCTTGGTCACATGGGACCAAGGATTTAAGGTTAAGAAGTCAAATTAAATCACTAAAGGGAGCATGTTCACATGGTAGGACCAACCCTAGTCATATGGTAGAAGAAATGGTTATATGGGATAGATTAATGGTCACATGGTAGGACCAACCTTGATCATATAGTTGATCATACCTCAGTTTCATTATGATCATACCACAACGGATACATTCTATGGAAGATTTCCTTAGGTTAGAATCAATCAAGAGGCCCTACCTCTTGGTCCGCTTATCCTGATTGATGATGTCATCGCTTGCTCGCTCCAGCGATCTCTTGCTTCCATCTTCAAGCACCTGAAACAAGTAAACAACAACATACCACAAACATGATAATTGACAAATTTCAATTCAACCTACCTAACAAGTCAAGACACATTAAGCCATGAATATGTAAAATTACAAAACATGTAGGAAATCAATAAATAGTTTCATATATTAATATCAAAGAGAGATTACAACCATTCATCTTGATGTTGCAGTCTTCCTCTGACAAGACAAGGTTCCCACACACTTCTGCTAGAATTCCATGATAGCCTCAAGCAACAATAGTTTTAAATCTCTTCCCTTTAGGCTTCACTCCAAACCAAATCACACTTCTCCCTCACACAACTAGATAGCTACAACTAGTAATAACTTTTTGTCTACTCCAAACCAAAATAGTATAAGCACACTAATATCAACACTCTAACTTGTGATTGGGAAGAAGGGAGGATTATATAGGATGAATGGATGGGAGATGGATCCTCTTCTCATGGGAGAAGGTCTTATCCCTTGAGTTAGTTCCATGATTATAGGGGAAAGGAGCCCAAACTGACATCCTCGACCCCATCCAGCAAAACCATTTACCAGACTTCCATTACGAAGCTTCTAGAGCTAGAAGCTTCGACTCCTAATTTAAAAAGCTTTCCATAATAGGACCAATGAGACTGGAACACAACTTAGTCACTTTGGTCGGTGCAAGGGATAGTGCTAATCTCTGCACATCAGTGTGGGGGAGACAAGGGTCATTGGCATCGGTCTTGTAAACGGGGAAAAAGGGAAGTTTCATGGGAAATGGTGCAAAAGGGAATTTATTTGCTCATGAAGAGGGACATAACGAGAGTTTCTTCATGAAGGCAAAGCATGCGGGGTTCATTGTAGAGGTCCTATAGGATCAAGGAATGGGAAGTACAGGGACAGTGACAAAATGATGTGTAACAGATTCCCCTAAAAGCATGAAGGTCGAGCTGGAGTGAGGTATGAAATGCTTTATAAATTAGTGCAGGGAACCGGTTTTCCATCGGAAAACCTGCAAGCAAGGACAAATACATATACAAAAAATGAGATCTCTATCAAATGATACATGAATCATGGCATGGAAACAACCATCCAGAGAATGATCATGTAAATGGATCCAGGTATCGGTGCAACCATCCGTCAAAGAGGATGATAATGAAACCAAGGTATGGTCGCAACCATCCAATAATGAGAAGGATCACATATGATAACTCATGGTCTGGTCGCATCCAACCATCTGAAAGAGGCATGCATATCATCATAACCATGTCACACCACTTCATAACCTAGACTTTTTGTGATCTAAGTCTAGGGTCTTGCACTCCAACATGACCTGATCAAAGTATAGATCCTAACATGCTTATGGATGTGTTGATGTCGAACATGCTAGAAAGTCGCACGATTACCAGTCAATGACGTAAACTATTAACAAGCATGAGAGAAACGACCAATAATGACAATGGTCCTCAAGGTACTATTAGCACAATTCATGGAATGTGAATGCAGGAACTGAAGTCGAACACTCGTGAAATCACTCAATCGAAAGCTAATGATGTGAACTTGTGATTGAGTGCAAAGAACTTGCCATTAGGGCGTGCAATCTCTAAGGTACTGGAAGGGAGTCTCTTGGTCAACTTCCCAGACAATGAGTTGAAGTCGACGGAAAGCGACCATGTCAAAGGAGGGTCAAAACGAATCCCACATCATCGATGTGAGACGAGAGGATGAAAAATGATTTTGGATGATATAGAGAATCATAGGTAAATTTAACTGTAGAAGGACAACTCTTGAACATATCGGCGACACAACTGGAAGTTTGGTAGCTTTTGGATGCATGGGATCGGTGGTCATGATGACATAGCAGATATCAGATGGAAGACAAAATTAATAGCCCAAACCTAGGAAGGTCAACAATACAAAGGAGGATGTCCCAACCCGACACGAAGAAAAAAGTGTCATGTTCAAGAGTGAGCTGCCGACACAACTAATAGATTTCCAAATTCCCCCCCCCCCCACCATTTCTGGCGAGTACCCCAATTATTTTTTAATCGCAAGCTTGAAGGGGATAACATATGCTTGCACTGTAAGTTAATCCTTCGGACGAATCCAACCTAGTAAGTTTAACGAGCCTCAGGAAGGAGAAGCTCATGTTCGTCATGGTGACGATTCCGATGTCATTTAATAGTTTAACGAGTCCGACCAAGGTGTAATTCAGTATATTTTTCATGTTTAGAGAGTTTGAAAAGACACGTGAAAGAAAACTCCACATGGTCCCTTTTCCTACATTTGTGTCTCTTGAGCCCGAAAAGGTATAAAATGATACTCGAGAGAACCACTTGATCATTTCAGTCAAGGAGCAACTTTTTCGTAAATAATGCATCTTAGCCCGAAAACGGGGTAAACTTGTACTAGGCGTACATTGTTTCGTATCCGTGAATTAGTTCGAAACGATAAGGGCTCGGCCATATTTTCACTTTTAAAGGGTCAAAAAGAGCTGAAAGAGGACCCCCCATTTTATTCTTTTTTACGAGTCAAAAGGGAAAAATACTCAGAAATCTTTTCATTTGAGTTTTATGAGTCAAGAAAAGAGCTAAAAGGTGACTCATCCTAGAGGAACGAGTGGTGTAAAGGGTACCAACTGGTTCTGGCAATGGTGGAACTGCTCAAAACATGTAATGGTCAAGAGGTTGGCTAACAAAACCACTAATCATTGTGGTCCCTTAGGAAAGGAAAAACAACCAAGTGAAAGTATATGATGGGCCAAAGAGATGGTGGTGATGGAAAGAAACAACCAGGCTCATCTAGCAGAAATTAGCTGATAAAAATGACAATCATGAGATTTAAATCAAGCATGGGTTCATTTTTACACAAGCTTGAACGATGGAGAACTCTGCTTGTATTTGATTTCATGTTTACACAATCTTGAAACAAAAAACTATGCTTGTTATAAGTTTGCATGCCCCCAACATAATGACCCAATCGAGGTACATTCCCCCCAAGCTTCATTTCAGTCAACTAGGTGGATGGAATGAATGTTCACTTTCGACGACTAGGAAAGACTCGACTGGGATTCTATGAGATCTTAATCAAATACTCGATTTGGAAAAGGGAGTTGTTTCATTTTTTAATGAGCATGACACAAGAAAAAGAACTATGCTCACACCCTTTGTTTCATTTTTTAACGAGGTTGACACAAGACCGAGAACTATCCTCATCTCTTGTTTCATTTTTAATGAGGTTGAAACAAGACCATGAACTATCCTCATGACATTGTTCATGAACCATATGAGAACATGGCTCCCAAGAGGTCTTCACTAGATGGAAGAACCACACTCTGGGAGGAATACATATCAATTGGTACTAAATATAGATCGGGTTCCAATGCCCCCAATACATAATGTACTATACCATCTGTGTGATCATCAACAGATGTGGAGATAGAATGGGTAGCCACATAATTGACCCGTGGTAGGGAAGGTACTACTTGCAAACAAGAGACGATAGGTGACGATGGTTGCAAAGGAGATGCCTAGTGACTGATGAATGACAATTGATAAATGGTCACAATTCTCCCTTCACGCGGAAAAAAAACCACACGGAAAATTGAAGAAATAAGAGCTCCCATGACATAAACATAGTCGCGTCCAAGGAGAAGATTGAAATCTAAAGGACCTTGGACTACCATCACGTCTATATAGACAATCTTCCCTTCCAAAGTAATAGGGAACTTTGGAAGGATCCCTAAGGGTTGATTGGTTCCTCTGTTGAAAGCCAAAAAATTTGAGTGATAGGCACAAGCTGTGGGGAGTCCAAATCTTGCCAAGTAGTAGAAGACATGATTCTAATAGATGCACCTTCATCTAATATAGTGCCAGGTACTACCATATTATAGGCTTGTACTGTGATCTGGAAAGGCACATAAGATGGGAGGTAGAAAACAGTCAATGGACCCCAATCGAAAGAGATTAGATAACTACTTGGTGGGGGTATCATATGATTGCCCCCATGCTATATAGGAATAGGAGAAGGACTCTCCTAAACAACCAGGACAAGAGGGTCACTCTTTGATTCATGAGAATCTGATGAAATGAGAAGAACATGAGCAGTATGATCACCACTCTCTTCCGAAACAGAGTGAGAAACTGGTGGCGGAACCAAGTCGACACTCTTTCCAACCAATGGTTGGTTGGGAATAGACACAAGAGAGTCTCACTCAGGAAGAGCAAGATGGGGAAGAGATGAATCCAAGTCAATCTCTTTACCAACCGGGAGAGGGTCAGAAGAAAGCCTATGATAATCAACAAGAAGTTGGGGTTGAGGAGCTGTAAGGTTTTCCATAACTTTGGAAGCTTTATCCATAAGAGGGCAAAGGTGAAGAAGATGCTCTCCTTCACATAACCTATAGGGGAATCTAATCTTTCACTTCTTCTTACCATCGTTAGCTAAAGGTGTAGAATCAACATGATCTCCAGAGGTCGACGGGGATGGTCGATTTAGGTCTTAAGACCATACCTCTAATACTCTGGGAATGCCAGGACAATTTTGAAGGAGATGGTCACGCTTACATAGCCTACATGGTAATTTTACCTTCTACGAAGGATCAAAAGGTTTGTCGAGGGGGGGTTCATTTGGAGTAATAGCTGCACGGTTGGCCTCTCGATTATTTGAATTCTTCTTCTTCTTCTTAGCCTCTTGGTTACTGGATTTCAAACTTTCACCAAGCAAAGTAGAAGAGGAGGGTGAAGAAATGGGGGAAGAAGGCGAGGGGTCAACCTTAGAATCATCATGACATGATTCGAATGAAGGAGATGGTGGGGCAGGAGTTGGGACACTCGGGACCACCGAGGTAAAAAATAACTAGACAGGTAAACCAATGGTTAACCCATGGAGGGACAACGTTGCCATATAAGGAGCACCAGCATTTCCAAAAGAAGGAGAAGGACCAGGATTCCCATCCGAGGGGGATCCTTGACTGGTGGACTCTAGAAATATTGCCATTGGAATCGACCCTAAAGAATCACTAAAGAAGATAACTTTAACCAAGAATATTTCGTGGGCAGTTAATTTTAAGACACTGAAACAAAACTTTGCCTTTTCATATTTTAAGAGTCGAGGAAAGGATGAAAGGTGACTCTGTCACTTTCAATTGCGAACGAGCTCAAAAGGACAAGCACTCGAATGATATTTTAATTTTAATGAGTCAAAAAGATCAAATCGCTACTCAAGATGATCTAGGTAAAAAGGATTACCAAGCAACTGTGAACTACTAAATACCTCCTGGCGAACCAAGATGTATGGGTAGGCAATCTCCCCGAATGTTGTGTTTGGTGTATCACGTTTGCAAGGAGGCAGACTTGGCTTCATATGGATAAAGAATTGCAGCCTAGAGGGGTCTCCCATTATATACTCGATGGTACGAGGAGCACAAATCCGTACTAGTGTTGTCTAGTGTTGAAGCGAATGAGAGCTGCTAGGTTTTAAGACGTCGGAACATGTCTTTAGCCTAGACCTCTAAATATGAGTGTTAAGTTTCAATGCTTCCTTAGGTTAATTCAATAAATTTTAATGGTTGATCTTGAATTAGGTTTCAATTACAAGGCCCTACCGCTATCATCTGGAAAAACTCCTACATGTAGCTATATGAGAAAAGAGATCTTTGTCTTCGATGAAAGTTATCATTAATTGAGAGATAGAGAACACAAAATTATTGCAACAATCAAAGAATGAAATCTTTCACTAATAAATCTCCTAAATGCACTTAATCTTCCTATAACAACATAAGAAGTTTCATTTCATTTCCAATGCTTATGATGATGCAATTATAGCTTCTCAATAATGCTACTAATGCAATACTTTCACTTAAGTAAACTAGAATGATGTTCTTCTTTTCATAAAATGCAAAATGAATCTTTCACATAAAGCACTTTAATGAAAACTTTCACAATTCTGAACAAACAAGCATCGATCAAATAGAAATCATGATAAATGGAACTAAAAGCAACTTCTTCCCTGAATCGAACAAACCAAACACATAATGCTTCAATCGAGAAACTAAGCAATTTAATTTATGCTTGGAAAGAGAAAAGAGACACTCGAAATAACATAACAAATGAGACTCTTTCACTCATTCAATTGAAAACAAAGCATCCTAGTCACTTCTGGGAGGAAGAAGAGAGTCTGAGGGTCAAGACGCACTAGCACTGGAATGGGAGAAATTCTGATTTTTCTTAACTCAAAGACCAGAGCAACTTTTGGCCCAAAACTAGTGTCGATCAGCACGACTGACCAGTACTAAAACTAGCGCTGATGGATGATCGACATGGCCTTTTGGCCAAAAATAGCACCGATCAAGGGATTCAAAGAAAAAATAAAAAATAACTTCACACGGGCCATACATAACACATCAGAGGGTGGGCTAAGCCAAGCAAGCACACAAAGCAAGCTAAATGAAACTTTCTAGTCAGGGAGAAAATAATCCAAAAGGCTTACAAGGTCAAAATCACAAGAGCAGAACATAGTGGCCAAGATTGGGGTCAGGCCCTAATCTTCACTTACATGCATTGACATGACTGTCTAACTGACAACAAGCACCAGAGGCTAGTCGGCGCGACTGTTTCTCAGCAACTTGCGCTGATCGGCACGACTGTTAGCGAATTAAGTGTGCTGATCGATGGAGCTAAGGAAAAAAAAAATTGAAACAGGGACCAGATCTGCTACTATGAATTTTAGACTCAAACTAGTAATCAGGAGAAAAGAAATAGAACCAAAGGGAAAACGTGGAACTAGAAAAGTTGTCATGAAATCATGAAATCCAAGACAAACAAAAGGATTGGGTTCCCTAGCGGAGTCGCCAATTTGTGGTGAAGTAAAATTATAAGTGCGGACACGAATGAATTCCTCTAGCCTGATAATGGATCTAGCCACAACAGATACATTCTATGGAATAGTTCCTTAGGTTAGAATCAGTCAAGAGGGCATACCTCTTGGTCGCTTATCCTGCTTAATGATGTCCTCGCTTGCTTGCTCCAGAAATCTATCGGTTTCTTCTTCAAGCTCCCGAAACAAGTAAACAACGACAACATACAAACATAATAATAGACAAATCGCAATTCAACCTACTTAACAAGTCAAGAAAATTTAAGACATGGATATGTAATATTACAAAACATGTAGGAAATCAATCGATAGTTGCATATATTAATATCAAAGAGAGATTACAACCATTCGTCTTAACGTTGCAGTCTTCCTCTGACAAGACCAGGTTCCCACACACTTCTGGTAGCATTCCACGATGGCTTCAAACAATAATAGTTTAAAAGATCTTCCCTTTAGGCTTCACTCCAAATCAAAACACACTTCTCCCTCACACAACTATGTAGCTACAACTAGTAATAGCTTGCTTTTCTACTCCAAAATAGCATCAACACTTTGAAACTATAACACTCACACTCAGCCAAAAACTATCAACTGTGACTAGTTTGTGCTTGGGAAGAAGGGAAGTTTATATAGGAAATATGGATGGGAGATGGATCCCTTTCTCATGGAAGAAGGACTTATCCCTTGAGGTGGTTCCATCATTATAGGGGAAAGGAGCCCAAACTGTCATCCTCGATCCCATCCAGCCAAACCATTTACCATACTTATGTTACAGAGCTTCTAGAGCTGGAAGCTTCGGCTCTAATTTAAAAAAATTTCCATAATAGGACTGGGGTGACTGAGACACAACCTAGTCGCTTCGGTCGGCCGAGGAGTAGTGCTAATCTCTGCACATCAGCATGGGGGAGACAAAGGCCATTAGCGCAGGTCCTGTAAATTGGGAAAAACAAAAGTTTCAGGGGAAATGGTGCAAAAGGGAAATGATCTTCTCATGAAGAGGGACATAATGGGAGTTTCTTCATGAAGGAAAAGCATGCAGGGTTCACTGTAGAGGTCCTCCAGGATCAAGGAATGGGGAGTACGGGGACAGTGACAAAATGATGTGTAACACACCATATGATCAAGGTTGGTCCTACCATGTGACCATTACTCTATGCCATACAACCATTGCTTCTGCCATATGACTAGGGTTGGTCCTACCATGAGAACATGCTCCCTTTAGTGATTTAATTCGACTTATTAACCTTAAATCCTTGGTCCCATGTGACCAAGCTCTATGATTCGGTCCCTAGGGGTACCTGGTCATTCACTTGATGAAATCAACAACTTTCCATAACAGGACTGGGCGCGACTGAGACACAACCCAGTCACTCAGGTCAGCATGAGTAGTAGTGCTAATCTCTACACATCGACGCAGGGGAGACAAAGGCCATTAGCGCCGGTCCTGTAAATTGGGCAAAATAGAAGTTTCATGGGACATGGTGAAAAATGGAAATGATCTACTCATGAAGAGGGACATAATGGGAGTTTCTTCATGAAGGCAAAGCATGTGGGGTTCACTGTAAAGGATCATAAGTAACGGTTGCATGGGATAGAGTTAAGGTCGCATGGTAGGGACAACCACAATTGTATGGTGGAAGGAATATTTATATGAGTTAAAGTCACATGGTAGGGGCTTAGCCCTCCATTACATGTCTCACAGTTTAATGGACATCGACTTCTTTATATAGGCCGAAACCATGGGCCTTTTGGTTGGCCCTCCCCAAGCCTAGGACCATGGAACCACTATAAATATACACCCAAGCTTCTCGATTTAACAACATGTGGTCAAGAAATGCATTGATAGCATGTGAAGTTTGTCTTGTGAAGAAAATTCTTTGAAGTTCTATTTGGTTGAGGAGTATTGTGACAAGGATTTATGTTTCATTCATTTTAGTGGTTGGTCGTGATTCAAACCCACATCACTAAATTTTGATATGGTCACATTATAATACAACTATGATAACATGGTAGATTCCATGTCATTGTCCGTATACTAGTTTATATAATACATGTTGCCACACATAGTGACATGGTGTAATAGAATTGACACAAGGATCCATATCCCTGCTTAGGTTACAAGTTGTAGTGTATACAAGGTCAAATGCATTGATTTACAAGAACTACATATACCTCAGTTGGTGGTGTTTGGTGTTGTATTGATTGAGACCCTAGCTTGAGTGTTGACGGTAGTCAGGCCAACACAATATTTTTATTATTATATAGGATTCATTTTGTAGAATTATTAAGAGATCAACAATGGACATTTGTTATATATAAGACTTTTGTGATCCATAATGTAGATAAATGTCTTTCAGAATAATCAAATCATTAGGATTTGTTCGATGTTTCAAACCAACTAATGTGGTTCATCCTCAGGACAAGGTGAAAAAAAAAATCGATCTCCAAGAATAAATAACATGGATGCATCATTGCCCAGAGTTAACCATTAAAAAGTAGTTGTTAAAAGCTAGCCATTAGTGAATTAGTTAATAAGGTGAAAAATGATTTTTTAAAAATAGGTTGTCAGGAGTTATTTATTAAGATATTGTATATTTAATTATCAAATAGTTGTTAGGAATAACTATAAATAAAAATTAGTATTTATATGATTTATAAATTTAAAAATAAAATAATACTATATGGTTTATTTATTTTAATTATATTAAATAAATTAATACATGATCTTGTAAATTTTTTATAAAACTAGAGTAAGAATAAATATTATTCATTATAATAATTCAATAATTAATTAAAAAAGGGGTAAAAAATTATCATTTATTTATTAGGAGGTTATATATCTTGATTATGTTAAATATATTAATTATAGAATTATAGGGTTAAGAATTGGATCAAAAATATAATTATTCGAAAATAGTTAGAATTTTATTTATTAATTTTAGTAAAAGACACTTATAATATGAAAAAGGTTACAAGATATCATTTAATAATAATAAAGAAAAGGGGTGCCCCAAATGGTGAAAAACTGAAGGTGAATAATAAATAAATAATAGTAAGAAAACATAAAAAGAAGGAGAAGAGGCGGGGGGTGTGGGGAATCATGACGAATGCTTCGTATGACAGAAGTGATAATATCTAGCAAGGACACTTGAATCTTCAATACAAACACAATGTTTGGATTTCTACACATGTTCAACAAGAGTCGATGAGAAGGACCTACTATGCTTAATGTATGCCACATGTTCATGGATTCTAGGGTTTATGGACCAACCTGTTTCTCCAATATAGGGAATACCACAAGAACAAGGAACAAGGTATACACCTCTCATGTCTTTAGGGTCAATGAGGTATTTAACAAATCCAAGAGAATTTCTAATGGTATTGAGAGGCTTAAATGAAGAGGATACATTATTATTTCTAAGGATATGGGAAATATTGTCCATGGTCCCTTGAATGAATGGGAGAAGAACCTTGGAGATTGGATCAACACAGGAAATTTTAAGTTTTAACCCTTTATAGGATTTTGTAAAGGCCTTGAGGCCTTGAGCTCTGCTATATCCATTATTCTTAAAAACTTCAAGAAGATGAGATTTGTCTTGGTCTAGGTGGTTTTCATCATAGTTTCTTAGAGCACAGATAGTTAGAGTGCTTGTAGAGCTATAAAAAGGGTCTCTTTCACCTCTAATTACCTCACATTAATATGTCAATCCGGGAGTGTTTTGTTATTTCAAAGAGTCTCTTAGTTCGAGGCTATCATTTGCCAGAGTAATGTTGGTAGTACAGTGTTCAGAAATGCAAGAGTAAATGGATGCTTGTCTATAGCTTAACTTCTTCAAAAGAGTAAATCACATATTCAAACGACTAAGCAACTTATCAGTCAAGGGTTTAGTAGCAATAACTCATCCCTTTGGAAACTGATGGAAAAGGAAATCAGAGAACAGATCATGGATCTAGGAGCCAGACAGTAAATGCCAATGCTCACTACAGCCTTAGCTCGTCCCTCAAATCAAAATAACAAATGACAGGAAATGGAACTGCAGATAAGAAATGGAACAGAAAATAAGAAATCGAACAGCAAGTCTGTAATGGAACAACAATTCCAAAATAGGACAGCAGCTAAGAAATAGAACAAAAACTAAGTCTCACAAGCAGTAACAATCTTAATCTATCAAATCAAATGCATTAATCGTAATCAAATGACAATCTTTCACTCTTAAGGGAAATCGAACAGCACACACCAATGGAACAACACTGATTACTAATAAACTATGGAACAATGCTTGAAATCCATATACGTACACAACAAACTTAAATAGTAATCTGATCCAAGTATCAACCTCAGTTAGAAGGAATACGACTGCGTTTCAAAATAGAGCAGCACTTTTCATAAATCCAACAATCGTAAAGAACATAACTCCCAAGATGTGAATGAACAGGTGCACAACACAAAAGCTCTGTAATGGAATAGTAACAGTATTGTGTTAAGACTAACAATATTAGGTCAACTCTTAAAAGAACAGTAATATGATGCAAATTCAATACAATAGTTTTGTCTGTGGAAACCTTAATGAATTAAACATAACAAAGCATGTGATGTAAACTTATAAAACACATCAGATTACCAAATAACGACGATAGGCAAACCACGCATAAACCAACGTAATAGTACAGGATCAAGTGTCCTCCAGGGCCGGGCCCTTAGCCTCCAGGGGTACACTGCTTGAAGTTAATCCAAACTCAGAGATGAAGTAATAACCAAGTTTGTATTAATGCATAAAGCAGAATTACAATAAACCAGTTCTTAGCGAGACTCGATGATCAAAGTTTTGATCTTAAAAGAAATTACATAAAATCATAACCATGTCTAACTCGCTCCCTAGCTAACAATGTTGTCCCTTTTATAAGGGTGATGACGGAGATGTCTAAGTGAAAAAATAGATAAAACAACGATTCCTCAAGATCAAGGATTCTGAGGGATTCGCCGAACCGTTAGTCCTCAGTCATTTCTTTTCTCTCCTGCGCCGAGCTGATATCTCCACCTCCTTTTCTGGGCCGATTCGCTTTGATTTGCTTTGCCTTGTTTGCATTCGGTCTCCCGTCAAAGGGATAGCCGTTAACCCGTCCTTTTCCTTTCCTTTGTAACGGCAACTTCTCGTTTTCACTCCTCCCTGCATAAGGAAATGACAATTGTCAGTGTTTTAGTTTTGCATATTAATCTCACATGTTTTATTATAATTCTTTATCATTTTCCGAGTTCATGATGCAAAAAGGTTTGCAAGTTCTAATGAAAAGATACTGAAATAATCATCAAAAACATACCTTTTTTAGTACTCCACACACCCCCCTGCTTACCCTGTTTCATGCCCTCATGAAAACATTGTAGTTGACATGCAAGGCGGTGAGAGAATAGGTTGGAGATGGAATCTCATGTGGAGGCCTACATCCATGATGAGTAACTAGGTAGTCAAAGAAATGGCCTGTTTGACCCTCGAGAATCTCATACAGGGCTTGGTATCTGGGTGCAGGGTGCCAAATAATTGGACTCCGGAACCTATATCCTAACCGTGATGGCACTGCCCTCAAAATGATTTCGCCATAGAGGTGCAAGATGTTGGCAGCTAATTTAAAATTCTCATACTTAAACGGTTCCCTGAGATGGATATTCAGATTAGAGATTTGATACCGAAATTTAGCTGCATCAATGGCAAGGTCTTTGATAGAAAGAAAGTATTCTAATCCCTGTCGAATGAGTGCCTCATGCATGGGTCCTAATGTTTCAATTACACCCGGAGTCTTCATGAGGTTTCTATGTGCTTTCCACAATTGTACTGGGTTCCTAGGCTCAGCCCTTACCCACAAATCTAAGCTGTTTTCTTACCTTTGGAAAGTATTATAGGCTTTAATCCATTTAATTTGATTAACCCCAAATGAGATGAACGCTTGTAATTGGATGTCTCCAACAAAAGGGCCAGGGTTCAGCTCGGTCTCCTGGTCTAATACAAGGTTATGTAAATAGAACTCACACAGTAGTCTTTGGACTTTTACCCCATAGTGCTTACAACAGTCTATAAAATCATTGACAGTGTTAATTTGTATGGGAGCACCTGCTTTAACAGCCTTTATTTTTAGTTGCAAATACCATTCTAGTAGAAACAAGGCATAATTCTTGGCAGGGGCTCTACATGCTAAGACGTCATTGTATAAAGAACACAAGGTATCCATCTGCTTGATAACAATATCTAGCCTACGAGTTACCTTTGTGACTTTCTCTTGTTCCTTCCGCCAACCTTCAAAAGCCTGGCTTTCAGATTGATTGACGTTCCTAAGCTGCTGCTGTAGCTCTTCATACTTTTCGCGAGGGACCGTTTGCTCTCTAATCTTTTCTGCTTCTTGCTGAGCTTGCTTCAACACCTTTCGTAGGGTTACTGTTTTTGGATCTCTTCTCCATGCAATGTTGGAGGCCAGGATTTTTACCAGAACTTTCCTATTGCGTTGCTTTCAGTTCAGAACCCTTATCACTCCTGAAAGTGGTGGCTCCGTCTGAATTTCCTTATCACAGGTCATCATTTCGTCCATTTCTATTTTAACGAGAATATCAGTCTGTTGCTGTTCCTTTTCAATTGGAACAACAGTCTGTTCCTCAGCATCGTTTGGAACAACAACCTGGTTTTCGACAGGGTTTTGAACAACAGGATGAATTCTAGTCCTTCGCCCCTTTGCCTTGCGGGGTTTTGCTAGAGTGGTCACCTTTTTCCTTCCTGAAGTCCTCTTTACCCTTTTCCTTGCTTTAAGGATCCTAATATGCTAGTGGAGCTGGACTATTATATTCAATAATATCTGATGTTCCTTTCACAGTTCTTTAATTTCCAAAATTTCCTTATAAGGAACAGTAGGTTGTTCACTGCGACCTGGACTGTGACTAGTTCCCGGATTTTCCTTCTGGGGTGTTTCTTCATTGTTATACTCTGGCTGTTCTGGGGCAAAAACCCTAACTGGTTCTGTCATTTCTTTGGTGGCTTCTCTTTCTGCCCCTGCTTCCTCCAGAATTTCTTCCAGTGTCTTCTGGTTAGGAACAGATTGTTCCTGTTCAGTATCTCCTATCATCTCTTTGTCATGAACAGGCATATTCTCTTCTTCTGCCACCTTTGCATGTGACTCTTCAGGTGCATTTTCCTCCTTGGGTTTCTTTTCGTCATGGAGGTCTGATGCACTGGAAGGTTGGCCATATTCGCCCATATTGGCCAAGACTTCGGCCAATTCATCTTCTCCCACTGGGTCCTACAATGGGCTACCTACCTGCTGTTCCATTTCCTCCTCCTACTTGGATTGCTCGGCTTCTTCTTTAGAATTCTTGGCTCCTTTTTCATTTTCTTCTTATTCTTCAGATTGCTCAGCCTCTTCTTCTTCTTCTTCTTCAGATTGCTCGGCCTCTTCTTTTTCTTCTTCTTCAGATTGCTCGGCCTCTTCTTTTTCTTCTTCTTCAGATTGCTTGGCCTCCCCTTCTGGCTGTGAGGGTTGCTCATCTTCAATTTCTACCGGCCGGCTGGTGTTTTCCTAGAGCTTCTCTAGCCTCCCTCATATCCGTGCTAGCCGGACCGATTTCCTGTGTTTTTCTGGCCGTTCGGGTGTACCGGTGGTATGTTTACGTTTTGTCAATTCCTTGTGTTTTTCTGGATGCTTGGATGTACTGGTGGCATGTTTCTGTTTTGCTAATTCCCTGCGTTTTTCTGGACGCTCTGGTGTACTGGTGGCATGTTTACGTTTTGGGGATGGTGCGGTCAATCCCCCATTTATCATGGCAATTAGCTCTTCCCAGCTGCTCTGCTGCTGGGTGAGGCTATGGCTGACAATTAACCGAATCAACCCATGATGACTAACGACTGACTCTACATGTTGTGCCTTTTTTATGCTCTGTGTAACGTCATGAAGTAACGAATTCAAAAATGCAGGTAAATTTACAAAGCATTTCTACTTTAGTACAGCTAAGAGTTTAAGATCTCGTGGTCTTAACACGTCTTTTCTGCCTTCACAGGTGATGTAGCTTTGAACGGTCCTTGCCAATTCTGCCCAGGGCTCTTCTAGCATTGCTGGCAGAACTCCCTTTCCTCTAATTTCCAAGCTCTGGCCTTCATCCCGGAAGATTTCTATAATCTTCTGCAATCTCTCCTTTTTTAACGTCCATACAGGTCTGGTGGCTGGTAGTCCTGAGACTTCTACGATTATGTCATCAGTGACTGCTATATGTCTCCCCCTCACTGTGGAGTAATCCTCTTGCAAATTCTTCAGGAATTCAATTGCCACCGTCTCGTTAGACTCCTGCAAGCGGTTGAGGTAAGTCAGCCACCCTGCTCTTGCCAGGATTTCCTAGGCAGCAGCAGAGACTGTCAACACCTGCGGTTCCCTCCGAATCGATATTCCTCCCATGGTTTCACTGTAAACTCTCAATGGAACGGCAGTTGTTCATGTTGTTGAAACACAGAGAGGCTAATAGACGCAAAACTTGTTCAAAAAATAGAGTATACAATAGAAATGGCTTATGAACAACAATTCGTGCAGAAAAAATAAAAATAGTATGCCGTTGAGCCGTGCCATACCCTAGTACACAACTTTCCCGAATAGTGAGCTGACACGTAATCCAGGGAATAATGAGGTTAACCTCCCCCCCTGCAATGTGATAGGATGTCCCAGCCGTCAAATAAAGGAGTAGTGCCCGCTCTAAAAAAGAGTCATAAAGGAACAACGTATGGAAATATGCCATGTTTACAAAAACAACGAATTACCGAAATCGAGGCGTAGAATTAGATCGCTTATTATGTAAGAGGCTGCTATGATATGATGCAAGGCTGGGAGGATAGGACATCTATCGTACTTTCCAAATCTCATGCGGTCATTGTCAATTACTCTGCCATGATTGGTGATAATAAATTTACATGCGCTATATAATTCGGGAAATGATATATGATTAATTACTAAGGTATAAGAAACAGAAGGGTGTTAATAACTCACCTATTGGTGTAAATAATGTGACTTCAATACCATTAACAGTGCTCTGTTGCCGACAGGTGTCCATAACCTTGGCAGAGTTGTTTATTTCACCCATGGAATCGTGATCCTTTGTGTATTCTTAGGGAATGTTGTATGATATCAAAATGTAGGCCATTATGCTGGCTTGGTGACCAGTTAACCATAATGCCATTCACGAGGAAGGAGCGAAAAGTGGGCAGGCCGGCTCGTGATGAGACCTCCTGTTCCAAGGGTTGTTTATTTGATATACCTTTTGGACCATATCCCTGGTGTGGTGGCCATAGTGGGAATGCCACTTTGCTTTCGTCCTCATGATCATGGTAGGCTGGCTCTTGATGAGACCCCCTATCCTGCATTTGACAACTCATAAGTCATGTTTACTTTTTTATTTCTTTTTCATAAAGTACTTTCCCTTATTTGTACACAAGGGGTGGTTCAATCACTCCTTAAGAGTAGGAATGGTGGAAGAAGTCTTAACATCTCATAGGAAGATATAAACCCTTTGCTCTTATTCCTAAATAATAATCAAAGAGGATTAAAACGGGTCGTCATGATAAAGATGAACAATCAAGCAGAATTAGTAGAAAAATGACAGCAAAAGATAAGTGTGTCCTTCCTTCTGACCTTTTACCAATGCAGAGCCTTATAAAAATAGCGATTTATGATTGGCTGATTTTAGTATGTTGTGATTTTGTATCCATTGGATAAGTGCATAGCTGTATTCTAAAAGACTTTGAAAGAATAGGAGCAATAAAATCCTCAATTTAGGACAGCAAAAGGAACAAGATGTTTCACAGGAGAGTAAAAGCATGAAAGAAGTGTTTCTTTTGGAAAAAGGGCCAACAAGAGACATCAAATAGCAGAAAATGCAAATGTCGTTCCTTTGAAAAAGGAATAGCAAAGATGGAAAAAGTTGTTCCTTTGGAAAAAGGAACAGCAGAATACATAGATGTCGTTCCTTTGGAAAAGGAACAACAGAACATACCAATGTCGTTCCTTTGAAAAAGGAACAACAGAAATCAAAATGTTGTTCCCTTGGAAAAGGAACAACAAACACATGGAAATGCCGTTCCTTTTGAAAAAGGAACAGCAGCAACCAAAAATGTTGTTCCTTTGAAAAAGGAACAACAAAAGATGCAAAATGCCGTTGCTTTGGAAAAGGAACAACAGAAATCAAAAAATGTTGTTCCTTTGGAAAAGGAACAACAAAACATGCAAAAATGTTGTTCCTTTGGAAAAGGAACAGTGGAAATCGAAAATGTTGTTCCTTTGGAAAAGGAACAAAAAAACACGCAGATATGCCATTCCTTTGAAAAAGGAACAGTAGAAATCGAAATGTTGTTCCTTTAGAAAAGGAATAGCAAAACAAGAAAATGTCATTCCTTTGGAAAAGGAACAGCAAAAATCAAGAATGTTGTTCCTTTGGAAAAGGAACAACAAAAACACACAAATGCCATTCCTTTGGAAAAGGAATGGAAAAAATCAAAAATGTTGTTCCTTTGGCAAAGGAACAACAAAACACGAAAAAATAAAGAAAAAGATCCAAATTACAATGAGATGGTGGCTGATCCATAGGGATTTTCTCTTTTGAAAAAGGAACAACCAGAAGAAAATGTTGTTCTTTGGAAAAAGGAATAGCAAAAAATGACAGCAAAACATTAATTCAAAAATATGTACAAAAATGATTAAAAAAAAAGAACTTATGTACAAACTGTAAAAATAAATGAATTCCTTAATGAATTACAGGTGAGGAAGACTTCTCTTCCTCCCCCAAAATCTCCATATCAGAGTCTCGGCGTAGCTGCTGGCAGAAGGACTCCCAAGTGAGTGGTTTGTGATAGAGACGAACTCGGTGGCCATTTGCCTTGAAGGCATATCCAGAACCGTCAATAGTGATTAGAGTAAGGGTCCCATTGTCATGTACCTTCTGGATTTTGTATGGTCCCAACCAATGAGTCAGGAGTTTCCCAGGGAAGTCCTGAAACCTCGAGTCGTACAATAGAGCCCAGTCTCCCTTATAGAAGACTTTATTTTTAATGAGAGCATCATGCCATTTAGCTCGTTGTTGTTGGATCAGGGCAGTGTTTTGAAGTGCAGAGAGCCTAATTTTGTCCAGCTCATTGATCTACTGTAATCGGTTAATCTGTGCCTCGATTAGATCTAAGCTAACTTCCTGTGTTGTTCGTAATGTTTGGATTTTGAATTCTATGGGGAAAATGGGTTGTTTTCCAAACACTAATTGATAAGGTGAGTAACCAGTGGTGCTTCTCCATGTTGTTCTGTAAGCCCACAATGCCTCAGGTAGTCTGGCAGCCCAATCTCTTCTATGTGATGAAATGGTTTTCATTAGAATTGCTTCTATTATTTTATTGCTGCTTTCTACCTGTCCATTCGCCTATGGGTGATATGGAGTAGTGATTTTGTGCTGGACATGATAGTTGTTGAGTGTTGCAGCTATTCTGTTCCCAGCAAACTGTGGTCCACCATTTATAATTATTTCTCTTGGAAGGCCATAACGTACAAATAGATGGAACAGGAACTGTATGACAGAGTCCTCTGTAGCTCTAGGCAATGCTTCTGCTTCAACCCACTTGGTGACATATTCCGTTGCCACCAAAATATATGTTTTCTAGTTTGATGATGGGTTAATTGGTCCAACGAAATCAAGATCCTATCGCTCAAATGGTTCAATGACTAACTGTGGTTTTAGAGGCATCTCATCAGACTGACCAGGGTGTCCTACTCGCTAGCAACTGTCACAGGCTTGGACAAATTTCTTTGCGTCTTTTGAAAATCGTGGGTCAATAATACCCTGTCTGCAGCACTTTATGTCCAGTTCTACGATCGGCGAAATGTCCACCACATGGTCTGTCATGGCAGGCTTTTAAAATGTCAAAGATTTCATCTTCGCGAACGCATCTCCTAATATGCATATCTCCCCATGTGTGAAACAAATAGCCCATAATCCACGAGAATCGAGCACTCTTCTGAACAATCTGTTTCTACTCATTAGGAGTTAGATGTTTCAGTAGTTTACCTACTGCTAGGTAATTGGCAACATCAGCATACCATTGTGTTTAAACAACCACAACAAACATATGCTCATCCGGAAATTGGTCTTCAACTACTACTGCGTCAATTGGCTTTGGCATTCTTGAGAGAAAATCGGCTATAGAATTTTCTTTGCCCGACCGATCCTTGATTGTAATATCAAATTCCTGCAATAAAATCAGCCATCTAGTTATTCTGCCGTTTGTGATAGGCTTGTTTGCTAAATATTTTATGGCAGAATGATCTGTGTACAAGATAACAGGATATCCAGTAATGTAATGTCTAAACTTATTGATAGCATGTATTACAGCTAGAAACTCTTTTTCAGTAACAGTGTAGTTTAATTCAGCAGGGGATAAATTTTTGCTAATGTAATAAATTGCATATGGTTTTTTATCCTCTTCCTGCCCAAGGACCGCTCCAATGGCTGTATCTGAGGCATTAGATGATATCTGGAATGGAAAATCCCAATTTGGTCCTCGAAGGACTAGGGTTGTGGATATGAGCTTCTTCAGATCCTTGAAAGCACGTTCAAATTTTTCTGTCCAAAGAAAATCAACGTTACCAGTTAGTGCATATAGAGGTGCAGCAATGTGTGAATAATGTTCTATAAATCGCATATAATAACCAGAAAATCCAAGAAAACTGCGTACCTCTGTTTGAGTGGTAGGAGTGAGAATAAGCAAAAGTATTTGGATTTTGGTTGGGTCTACCTGAATGCTAGCTGCTGAAATATAGTGTCCTAGGATAAGTCCTTCAGTCATCATCATATAACATTTTTCGTGGCTTAAACAAAGCCTGGTAGCAATGCAGCATTGTAGGACTTTTTCTAGGGTATCCAATGCTGGATCGAAATCATCTCCATATGGTGTAAATTCATCCATGTATACTTCAAGTCTGTCATTTATTAAATCTGCAAAAATGCTAAGGATAGCCCTTTGGAATGTGGCAGGAGCATTGCATAAGCCAAAAGGTAGAACTTGGTAGGGAAATGTTCCCCAAGGACAAGTAAAAGTAGTTTTGTCTTGGTCTTCAGGGGCAATCTGAATCTGATTGTATCCACTGAAGCCATCCAAGAAAGAAAAGAATTTCTTTCCTGCTAAAGTATCTAATACTTGGTCGATGAATGGGAGAGGAAATTGGTCTTTTTGTGTTGCTTTATTTAGCTCCCTGTAGTCCACACAGATTCTCCATTTCCAATTCTTTTTTGGTACCACCACAAGCGGAGAGATCCATTTACTATCAAGATAGGATAGATAAAATTGACATCTAAAAGTTTTTGAAGTTCAACTTTTACCACATCTTTTAGATGAGGATTAAGTCTCCTTTGAGGTTGACGAACAGGTCTGGCATCCTTTTCTATATAAATGTGGTGTGTACATAATTGGGGGTCAATTCCTTTCATATCAGGGTAATCCCATGCAAATGCTTCTTTATATTTCCTTAACAAATGGATGAGCTTCATTTCTTGTTCAGATATGAGGTTGGCATTAATATTTAAGGTTTTTCCCGGTTCAATTTCCACAATTCTACTATTTGCAACAGAAGTAACAGGTATTGTTTGATCATGTGTATCTTTCAGAGGATCTTCTTCTAATTCATTATCAAATGCTGCTTCTATCATGTGACACTGTGTGCATGATCTAGATTCGATTTGACTAATGAAATTGTTAATGGCATCATCTTCTGTTTGGTTTTTGAAATCAAGTGCCTCTTGTATAGTTAATGGAGATCTAATATTATCAGTAAGGTATGATACATGGTGCTTATTAGCTTTGATTATTGTGACACTTGGCTGCGCTGGAGGATATAGAACTAAATTCTTGATATTTGTTCCTTTGGTTATGGTCATATTTCCTTGCCGACAGCCAATTTAAGCATCGGCAGTGGCAAGCCAAGGTCTACCTAAAATCAGTGGGTGTCCATCAAGTCAGGTTTTAGGATTTATTATCAGGAAATCGGTTGGATATTCCGAGGAATCAACAGAGACCATGACATCATGTAGAGTACCCTCTAGCCTAACCACAGATCGGTTAGCCAATTCTAGCAAGGTAGAGGTGGGTTCTACAGATGTAATGCCTAGCTTTTGGCAAGTAGTGGTTGTTAAGATATTAATTGCAGCTCCTAGATCTACTAAGGCATTGGACAGGGTCTGACCATAAATTTGGACAGTTACAATTAGATTTCCTGGGTCTTCATATTTAATGGGTGTTTCTTTCCCTGATAGCAAGTCAGATAAAGTACCGACTACTTGGACTCTTGGATTATTTGTTATATTCCTCCTTGGTTTCTTTATGCACAATTCTTTGATAGTTTTTGCGTATATCGGGATGTCTTGAATGGCTTGGAGGAATGGAATTTTTATGTATAGATTTTGTAATTCTCCCAGAATGTCAAAATCAGGATATTGTATAGGTCGAGGTATGACTAATCGTTCTGGGAACGGAGGAGAAGATGTGGTTTCTTGATTATGAGTTTGTTGTTTATTCACATCCTCTTGTTGTGACAGATGTTCTATGGGTAACTGATCTTTAATCTGAACTATCTTATCTCCCTCGGTTTCAATAATACGCCCAGATCTTAACTGAAGATCATTACACTCCCTCAGATCGGCTCCTATTTTTGGTGTTTCTATAATTTGGACAGATTGGACCAGTCTGTTATTTGGATTGGGGTTGGGTTGGGCTGGGAGTTGCGGTTTCAGATTAGACTGGGGATTTTATTGCAAGGCTGGCAGTGTAGGTTGAGGGAGCGAAATAGTTCCTACTGGCTGATGCATCAGTCTTTGCCAGTTTGTCTGCCATACTGAAATTTGTGAAGTAGGGGGAGTCCATTGCAGTGGATATGAGTTACTTTTCCAATATGGTGGGGTATAAGGAAAATTCGGCCAACCAGATTGGCTTGCCTAATTCAGCCACGAGTTTGAAGAAGGAAATGACTGTGGTGACCAGTTTGGAAACGGGGGTTGGTATTGACTTTGCCACATATTATATTGTTGAGAATTATACTGTGGAGGCTGAAAAGAAGAAGTTGGGTTTGGAAACATACCAGATTGTCTTGGCTGCCACTGACGGCACTGGTTGAGCAAATACACCGATTCTTGTTCTTCTTCCACTTCCTTATATACCGATTTCAATCCATGAAGTGAGGGACAACTCTCTGTAAGGTGATCTTTGTACAGATGGCGCATAGTTGGACTGTATCCAGTGGACACTCCTTGTGGCTATGCTTTCTCCTGCATCGGGGACAGAAGATCGCCAAATTCTATTCTTCCTCCATTTGCTTCTATTTGGCCTGCATAATATCAAGTTGTGTAGTCAGTGTCCCTAGTATATTAGTTTTAAAATTTTCCAATAAATTTCCAATTTCTACACGTGTTACTCCTTCTATCGAAATTTTATTATCTCTTACAAACTGATCATGTTCTGCCGGTTTTACTCTTGTGCTGCCTCTCGAGCTCCTGATACATAAATCAATAATGTCAGTAAAATTTTCTTGATAAATATCCCCTTTTCCCATAATGTTTAATGTTTCGATCCATTGTTCCTTCATGCCCCTTATCAATGTTGTTTTTAACACATTATCAGGTAAAGGTAGTGATGCATAAGGAGATCTTTGTAGATTATACTGGAAATGTTCCACATACTCCTGTAATGTTTCATTCGGTCTAGCTGTCATCTGGAATATTTCGTCCTTCAGTTCTCTAGACCTGCAATAATCCTGATATTTTTTTAGAAAATATTCTTTCATTTGATCCCAGTTATTTATAACCCTGCCACCTAATCCCATAAACCATCTTAAAGCAGCCTCTTTTAATGTAGAGGGAAATAGTTTCAGTTTCTGGGGGTCAGTGGTGTAATCATATCCCCTGCACAACACATCAAATTCAAATAAAAATGCATCCAGATCTTCTGATGTAAGATCATGAAATGTAGGGATATGTTGAAGAGGGATTGCTTTCATAGGCACATTTGCTACAGAATCCACTATAGGGTATTGTAATGTAGAGGTTTGGGTGTTTGGCTGATTTTGAGCCATTGGGTCAAATATATGCCAATAACTTTATGGGATATCTAGGATGGTATTCCTAGGTTGAGAGGGAATGGCTTTGACAGGAATACTTTTAATAACACTTCCTCTATCTGGGATAATGAGAATGCCTGATGTCTGAGGAGATTGAGTTTCTTCAACAATGATTTTTGCAACACTTCACTTGTCTGGGTTGTTTAATGGCTGAGTTGTTCCAATAGGAGATCTTGGTTCCTCAGTTTCCCCTATTTCTCCTTCTCCTCACAAAGATTGCTGAAATTCCCTTCTTGCAATAGTTCTGGAGTAGAATTTTCAATTTCTTGAAAGCCCTGCTCTTTAGTTTGACTATGCACCTCAGCAAAGGCTACAGATGGTGATCCTATGCCCTGAAGGGAACTAGTAGGCTATTTAGAAATGACTTTCCTTGGTCCTACTGAGGGCTGAGATTCTGCTTTCTTGTAGATTTCATCTATGAAGGTTGGTCGGCCAAGGGTCACCGACCCCTTAGCTTTTTCTGGCTTGGGTAGAGGTTTGGTAATTTTTTCTGTTTTTTCTGCTTAGTCATGCACTCAAATTAACTGCTAAATTCTATTCAAAAACAACAACAGCAAATCTGTAGGAAAGTGGACAGAGGAGTAGGGCTTTTACATGCTTCGTACATAGGTTCTTACCTTCCATTTTTAAAATCCAACTCTTCCCTAGCAAGTTCGTACACTACTCTGAAAAAAGAACAAATGGCTACACTCTTTCCCCGGCAACGGTGCCAAAATGTAGAGCTATAAAAGGGTCTCTTTCACCTCTAATTACCTCACATTAATATGTCAATCCGGGAGCGTTTTGTTATTTAAAAGAGTGTCTCAGTCTGAGGCTATCATTTTCCAGAGTAATTCTAGTAGTATAGTGTTCAGAAATGCAAGAGTAAATGGATGCTTATCTACAACTTAACTTCTTCAGAAGATTAAATCACATATTCAAACGACTAAGAAACTTATCAGTCAAGGGTTCAGTAGCAATACCTCATCCCTTTGGAAACTGATGGAAAAGGAAATCAGAGAACAGATCGTGGATCTGGGAGGTAGACAGTAAATGCCAATGCTTACTACAGCCTTAGATCGTCCCTCACACCAAAATAACAAATGACAAGAAATTGAACGACAGATTAGAAATGGAACAGAAAATAAGAAATCAAACAACAAGTCTGTAATGGAACAACAATTCTGAAATAGGACATCAGCTAAGAAATAGAACAACAACTAAGTCTCACAAGCAGTAACAATCTTAATCTATCAAAGCAAATGCATTAATTGTAATCAAACGACAATCTTTCACTCTTAAGGGCAAATCGAACAGCACACACCAATGGAACAAAATTGATTACTGATAAAATATGGAACAATGCTTGAAAGCCATATACGTACACAACACACTCAAATAATAATCTGATCCAAGTATCAATCTCAGTTAGAAGGAATACGACTGCGTTCCAAAATAGAATAACATTGTTCATAAATCCAACAATCGTAAAGAACATAACTCCCAAGATGTGAATGAACAGGTGCACAGCACAAAAGCTCTGTAATGGAATAGTAACGGTATTATGTTAAGACTAGCAATATTAGATCAACTCTTAAAAGAATAGTAATATGATGCAGAGTCAATACAATAGTTCTGTCTGTGGAAACCTTAATGAATTAAACATAACAGAGCATGTGATGTAAACTTATAAAATACATCAGATTACCAAATAATGACGATAGGCAAACCACGCATAAACCAACGTAATAGTACAAGAGCAAGTGTCCTCCAGGGCCAGGCCCTTAGCCTCCAGGGGTACACCGCTTGAAGTTAATCTAGACTCATAGATTAATCCAGACTCATAGATGAAGTAATAACCAAGTTTGTATTAATGCATAAAGCAGAATTACAATAAACCAGTTCTTAGTGAGACTCGATGATCAAAGTTTTGATCTTAAAAGAAATTACATAAAAGCATAACCATGTCTAACTCGCTCCCGAGCTAACAGCGTTGTCCCTTTTATAAGGGTGATGGTGGAGATGTCTAAGTGCAAAAATAGATAAAACAGTGATCCCTCAGGATCAAGGATCCTGAGGGATTTCCCAAACCGTTAGTCCTCAGTTATTTCTTTTCTCTCCTTCACTGAGCTGATATCTCCACCTCCTTTTCCGGGCTGATTCGCTTTGATTTTCTTTGCCTTTTTTGCATTCGGTCTCCCGTCAAAGGGACAACAGTTAACCCGTCCTTGTCCTTTCCTTTGTAATGGCAACTTCTCGTTTTCACTCCTCCCTGCATAAGGAAATGACAATTGTCAGCGTTTTAGTCTTGCATATTAATCTCACATGTTTTATTATAATTCTTTATCATTTTCCGAGTTCATGATGCAAAAAGGTTTGCAAGTTCTAATGAAAAGATATTGAAATAATCATCAAAACATACCTTTTTTAGTACTCCACAGTTCTGAGAACACCAAATTTATGAGCAATGAAATGATGAGAACTAGCATGAAGATATTGTTTCGTGTGAGTTTTCTTTCAAAAAAACTTAGTGAGAAACAAAACCATCATCCATTCTAGAAAGGAGAATATCAAGGAAGGGAAGGCAACCATCAAGCTCAACTTCCATCATGAACTTGATGGAGTCTAATATGGAATTAAGGTGGTTAAGAAACAAATCCAACTTCTCACGACAATGAGGCCAACTGACACAAGTATCATCAACAAAAATCTTCCACTTTTTAGGGTGAAATTGAGCTGAGGCTAGGGCCTTGGTCTCAAAATCTTCCATAAACAAGTTAGAAACTATAGGGGAAAGAGGAGAGCCAATTAAAAAACCACAAGTTTTCTCATAGAACTCACCTTGGAAACTGAAAAAAATCGAGGTGAGGCAAAGGCCAACTGATTTGGAAGTGCCTTGGTCAATGATCTGATTTATGACACCAATAGCCTCTTGAATGGGGATTTTTGTGAATAAGGGAACAACATCAAAACTAACCAAGAAATCACCAAGGTCCAATCTGGTATCCTTCCATTCACTCACAAAGGAGGCTAAGTCCTTAACAAATGAATTAGTGTGACCTACAAGATGTTTAAGCTTCTGAGCTGAGAACTTAGCAAGAAGATAAGTAGGTCCTCCTATTATGTTACTAACAGGTCTTAAGGGAGCCCTAAATTTATGAGTATTTGGAAGGCCATACATTATAGGGGTGAGGGGATTGCTTTCAATGATCTTTCAGGACAGAGGATTAAGAGATGAACTTGACTTAATGGCTAAATCTACCTCATTAGAAAGAAACTTAATGGGATTCTTTTTAAGCTTTATGTAGCTCCCACTATTAGAAAGGTGGTCAATCATTTTGCAAACATAGTCTGATTTATCAAGAATGACGACAACCCCACCTTTGGCTCTAAGGATGACAATGTCAGGGTTGTCCCTAAGGTGTTGGAAATAATATTGAGAGGGGGGGTGAATTAGTATTAGCAAGTCAATAATTTTTCATTTCCATAATTAGATTTATATACGCCACTTCAGTTAATGGAACTCGCGTGTATATGCAACTGTGGTTAAGGCAACTAGCATATATCCTATAAACTTAAGATTTAGTTAATTCATCATAAGTTGATCTTTAATCAATGCATCGAAACCATATAAACAATAATCAGGTGCAGTAAAAATAGAAAAGAAAATCACACACATGAACACAAGATATAAGGTGGAAACCTAATGTGGATGAAAACCACCTGCTGCAATCGTCTCTATCTTCTTTTTAATAATAAGAAACTTATTTTTACAATTTTTGTACTGGTGCATAATTATACCAGTATGAAGGCTTCTACTTGCAGAAGGCTACAACCTTCTCTCATTCTCCAGCTTCTCCTGGAAGGGAGATACAACGCCCTAGCTCTTGTACTAGCTGTTATGTTTACTAGTATGTAGGTGCTGGCCTACAAAAGGCTACAACCTTCTCTTTTCTTCTAGGGACCACGTTTCATAAATTTTTAGACTGGATCCATCAATAACATCATTCAGTCATCAAATATATATGCATCAACCAATCCCCTTTTCACCAACCACAACTGAACCAATCAATCACTTTGACAACCCTTCAATCTGATCTTTCAGAATGCTGTAACCAGAATACAGTAACCAAAACCCAAGCTAGAACCCAGAACACTGCAACAACAAACAGAAGTAGCTAAAACATATTTTACAAGGTATACACTACTTCCCTGTGTCGAACCTGCGTGCATACACTCCTTTCTCAAGGCGAACCTGTGTACAGATCTGAAAATCAAACTTAAGATGTATACGCTATTTTGATATGCGAAACTAGCGTGTATACGTGCCTTTTCTAAAGTGAACCTACGTACAGATCTGTAAATGATGATTTAAACATTACAATAATTCTAGAATTTAGTTATACCCAGATCATCATATTTACTGAATACAACATGCACCAGTTATTCAGATAAATGATCAAACCACATAAAGATACTTCACTTCAAGCCTTAAGGTCTTGACCCATCATTAGATCTTATCCTTCATCAAGTGCTAAGGTTCATCCTTAGTTCAAATCTAGCTATGCACCATAACCCAATAACCTGTACACTAGATCTCGCTCATCATAAGATATTCAATACTTTTGTACTTTGGCCTAATGATCTTCTTCCCCTTATATAGTGTTAGGCTTTTCTCAATACCATGGTCCAGAACCACATAGGATCAATACCTTGGACCAAATACCTAGGATCAATTCTTCAAACTAGATACTTTGGCCCAATACCATGGATCAAAATACCATGGACCAAATACCACAGAACAAAACTTAGATTTCCAATATGTACGCGCCTTTCCTTCTATGAAACTGCGTGTGTATGATATACGCACCTTTTGATCTATTAACCCACGTGTATATGCTACTTTGTCAAGGTGAACCTGCGTATATTTCTCTTTCCTCATTTTGTGAAGTCTGATCTATAACTCTGAGTTGTTAACCTGCTAAAATTTGATCTGTCATCTGAGTGAGTTGCCATCAAGGACAACACCTGTGTCAAATCTGAGTCATAATGTCGACAATCTCCCCCTTTGAACTTGATGGCAACCCCAAGTCACTCTCCCCCTTTGTCATCAAGGGCAAAGGTTTATGCTCCCCCTGAGTACATGCTGAATTTTCTGATATGCTGAAGTGTGCTGATTGAGTTTCATGAACGAGTCCATGCTCCCCCTGAATATAAGCAAGGTATACAAAAAGATGTTCTAAAAGAAGAACATGACTCTATACATACATCATAAATGACCTTCCTATCACCAATGACTCATACATACATCCATCTCCCAACCAAGTGGGGATATACCAATTGTTTATACATGTCAAAGCAAAAACATTACAACATCCATCCCATGCATAGTGGGGTAACAAAATAGGTTGTTTCATGACCTTTACATAAAAAGATATACATGACATATAGACCAAGACCATGATAGTCATCAGCAACTATCAACAACATTATTTGTCAATCAGCCTCGAGTCCAACAACCATGTTCTCCCCCTGAACCTATTCCAGATGATCATTGTTAGATCTGATCATTTCATATAATAGAAGAGTTATCAAGGCATCATCATCAAACATATATTCATCAAGTTATCCACAACTTATGAGAGCTAACATATTTCCACGTGTCATCCACAGACTGTAACCATCATCAAGCAGATCAGATAATTCACTAAACCATATCAGACTCCTTTCTTCGTGATTCTAGCCCACTACTTTTCTTCAAACCAACATATACACGACTGTATCCACAGAAACCAGTGTATGTATGTGACTACGCTTCATGAAACTTGCGTATAACCACCTTTCTCTAAATCAGATAGGATTTAACAGTAGGATGATGCATCAACTACTCCCAGCTTCTGTCTGAGATATTCAAATGTCTCTCTAGGTAGTGGTTTGGTGAATATATCAACAACCTATTCTTTGGAAGGAACATACTCCAAGTTGACCTTTTGTTCAAGCACTTGGTCACGTAGAAAATGATATTTGATGGGCATGTGCTTGGTCTTGGAATGCATAGTTGGATTCTTTGAAATACTGATGGCACTTGTATTATCACATAGAATGGAGATGGGTGGAGTACATGTGATCTGAATGTCTTGCAATGTTTACATCATCCAAAGGAGTTGTATGCAGCAAGATGCAGCAGCCACATATTCTGCTTCAACTATAGATAATGCAATTGAACTTTGTTTCTCGCTGAACCAAGACACTAATCTGGAACCCATATAGAATGCACCACCACTAGTGCTTTTTCTGTCATCAACGCTTCCTGCCCAATCTACATCTGTATATGCATGAAGTGTACGATCTGTATCTCGAGGATACCATAAATCAAAATTCTGTGTTCCTTGAAGATATTTGAAAATCATTTTGATTGTCTGAAGGTGTGATTCCTTTGGATTTTCTTGGAATCTTCCAACTATTCCTACTACTTGCCTGATGTCTAGTCGGGTACCTGTTAGATAAAGCAGACTGCCAATCATGGATCTGTAAGTTGGTTGATGTACTGCTGTTGATTCATCATTTGAGCTGAGACTGCATCCTGTTACCATTGGGGTACATAATGGTTTAGAATCCTCCATCCCGTATTTTTTCAAGATCTATTTGAGATATTTGGTTTGTGATAGAAAAATAAAACCATTTTTATTTTGTTGAACTTGTAGACCAAGAAAATATGTAAGCTCACCAAGCAGGGACATTTCAAATTCTTGCTGCATTACCAAAGAAAATTTTTGACTCATGGCTTCTTCATTGCTACCAAAAATGATATCATCAACATACACAACAAGTATTAGCACTTTATTATTGTCAATATTTGTATATAGATTGCTATCAGCTGATCCCTTTAAAAAATCTTGTTGATGGATATATTTGTCAAGACGGTAATACTAGGGCCTTGGAGCTTGTTTTAGACCATAGAGATCCTTTCTGAGTCTGCATACAAGTTTTGAATCATTTCCAAGAATAAATCCATCTGGTTTCTCAATATAGACTTCTTCTTCTAAGTCTCCATTAAGAAAGGCAGATTTTACATCCATTTGATATACTTTGAATTTTTGAAAACTAGAAAGAGCAAGGAACATTCTTATGGCTTCAAGTCTAGCAACAGGTGCAAAAGTTTCTTCAAAATATATACCTTATTGTTGAGCATATCCTTTACAAACAAGTTTGGCCTTGTTTCTAATAACTTCTCCATTTTCATTCAGCTTGTTTTTGAATATCCATTTAGTTCCTATGATATTCTTATCATGAGGTCTAGGAACTAATTCCCAAGTATTATTCTTTTCAATTTTCTCAAGTTCTTCATTCATGGCCTTTACCCAACATTCATCTTTGCATGCTCCATTTACATTTTGAGGTTCGGTGGAAGATAGTAATGCTAGATAGCTTGAAGCTTCTGCAATAGTTCTTCTTGTCTACACACCTGCCTCTTTCTGTCCCAAAATTTGTGTCTCTAGATGATTTTTCTGAACATACCTATATGGAGTCTTTTCTTCCACCGTTATCTCTTATTCTAGTGCTTCATTGGTTTCTTCTTCAGAATTAGTGGGGTTTGATGTGGAAGGATAATCCTCATATTCTTCATAATCATTGGTTTTTATTTGTTTTGGATTTTTGCATGCTTCATCAACCACAACATCAATACTTTCAATAATTTTCCCAAGTCCTTTATTATAACATTTATATCCTTTACTTCGGGAAGAGTAACCAAGGAGAATACCTTCATCTTCTCTGGGTTCAAACTTGTTAAACTCACATGGACAACACAAGAGATGTGAAGGATAAATCATGCAATGCAATTTTTATTAACAATTGATTTACATTTATAGTACAATATCTGACTCTTGGGTTTCAGATCCCAAGGTCTCTTGGACTGCTTAGTCTTTTCGGCTTCCACACTAACCCTTTAGGATTAGGTGTCCAACATTCCCCCCCTTAATCCGAAGGGTTATGTATGAGTCCAAGAAGAGAGCTATAATACAAAATGTGCAAAAATGCATGGCAGCACTAGGCTGAATGTGCTCTATGAAATGTTGGTAAAAAAAGGGCGGTGGTTTAAGGATGACCACCAACACTGGAACACTTAGTGCAGTTCCCGGAACTCTTCCAAAACTGGCAAGAAAATGAAGTTTTCTGCTAGAGGAAGTGTTCTCAATCTGTGATGGTTTAAGGATGACCAACAACTCTGGAATGCTTAATGCAATTCCTGGAACTCTTCCAAAGCTGGCAAGAAGCTGGTGTCTTCTGCTAGAGGAAGTGTTCTCAATCTGTGATGGTTTAAGGATGACCAACAACTCTGCTAGAACTCTTCCAAAACTGGCAAGAAGCTGGAGTCTTGTGCTAGAGGAAGTCCCAGATTGCCAACTGAAGGCGTGTTCAGGCATCTTTGTCTCTGGCTACAACTCTGAAACTGGTGTGGCAGGTTGTGGCTCAGGCTCGCTTGATGTGACTTTGAAGCTTGTAGATGACCATCATTTCCCCCCCTGTCAGATACAAGGTGAGAAGATGGAGAAAACTCAACTGCAAGACTGTTCAATATTCTGGAACAAGTTCTGACATGTGTTTGGAATATCTTCTTAGCTGTTGATGCCCATTGCCAAGAAGAGATCCATCCAAGATGAATCTTTGTTCTTGCAGGACGTTTGTTTCTGAAGCATCTGTGTGAAGAATGGCTGGTTTTATGACAGTGCTTACATGGATGAAGATCAAAAAAGTGATCTTTCAAATGCCCAACTCGATCACAATGTTGGCATTTTATAATCTGTTGTTGTTGTTGCTGCTGCTGTTGTGGAAGAGGGGCAGAGTCTGGAACAGCTGAAGCTGAACTGTCATGAGAAGCAGGTGAACTGTCATGAATAAATCCAGCACTCTGAAACTGAATGGGCTTTGAGTAGTCTGGAATATGAAAGGACAAGTCCTTGTCATATCCAAGACCAGTTTTGTGCTTGTTGTGGACAAGCTGTTCCCAAGGTCTGATGATGGGCTTGGGAAGTGCAGACTGAACCTCTGCATCTGCATGTAACTTTGCTGCTTTATCTGAATGAACTGTAACATTATTGAGTTGCTGTTTATGGGAGTCTACTTCATTGTTCTGAACAGAAATAGGTTCAGAATGATGACTCCACTGGTGTAATTCTTCCTGCTGTAGCTTTGTTTCAAGCTGCAAAAACTCAATATTCTCATGTGCAGTTTGCAGAGAGGTTTGGATGTCAAAGAGAGTTTCTTTTTTAACTTTGACCATCTCATCAATAGTGGAATGAATTAGGATATTCAATAACTTTAATGCATCTTCAAGTCTGGCCATTTTTCTTCAATGTCACTTAAAAAACACAACTGAGGCAACAGCAACAGAAAAATAATATTGTACTCTTACTACAAGATATTGTAAGGGCTTATCAAGTGGCAACAATGTCGCGAAAATGGTTGATGGAGCAGGACCTGAGTAAGCTGGATGTTACCAATTTAAACTACAATAAACATTTCTTGTCAAGCTACAATAAACATTGGTACAATTGGGCACATGGTAAATCAACAATCCACAGTTCGTTTCAAGAATGAACTGGAGCATAACATCACCAATGCAGAAAAAAATATATAAATGTGAAGATGAGCGTTGTCCTCAACTTCAAACTTCAGAGCATCTAGCTGCTATGGAAATCATGCAAAATCTCTACAAGAAACTGCTCCAAAATCTCTACAAGAAACTGCAAAAAAATGACTTCCAAAAATGTCTTCAAAAATGCTTCAAATTCCCTTCACAATGCTGATCACTTCTCCACGAATCACTTCACTTAGAGGTTGTTTCAAATTGTTCCATAGACAACACCAAATCTGCTTCGAGGTGGCTTCAATACTGCTCTTAAAATCTGCTTGAGCATGTGCAAGTCATAAAAAATTTGACTTACAAATCATCTATCAGCGTTAACTCCAGTTATACTGCATTCACCATTCAACAATACAACTACAACGAGGCACATCCATTTGTCTATAAGCGAAAGCTTGTGCACAGTATCAAATTAAACAGACATGCATGTAGATAGCCAAATTGAATTCTGCGATAGAATTTCATCCAAAAAACTCAAATTCAGAGAAATGACAACGATAATGCTTCCCTGCTTAGAGGAATAATTATCTCCGGATGTCAGACCCTGTAGAGGGACTCTGATACCATGAACTAGTTTTGATGTGACTCTCTTCCTTCTAAATACTACTTTATGGGCCTCGAGGAACAGGAAAAACACTCATCGCTCGTGCATGTGCTGCATAATCAAATGCAACATTTTTAAAACTTGTTGGTCCACAATTAGTCCAGATGTTCATCGGAGATGGTGCCAAACTCGTTCGCGATGCTTTTCAACTTGCAAAGGAGAAAGCCCCATGTATTATCTTTATAGATGAAGTTGATGCAATTGGAACAAAGCGTTTTGACAGCGAAGTAAGTGGAGATAGAGAAGTGCAACACACGATGCTTGAGTTACTGAATCAGCAGTGATGAAAGTATAAAGGTCATAGCAGCAACAAATCGTGCAGATATTTTAGATCCAGCTTTAATGCGTTCAGGCCGTCTAGACAGGAAGATAGAATTCCCTCACCCAACAGAGGATGCACGGGCACGGATTTTACAGATTCATTCAATAAAAATGACTGTTCATCCAGATGTCAACTTTGAAGAGCTTGCACGTTCCACTGATGATTTTAATGGTGCACAGTTAAAAGCTGTTTGTGTAGAAGCTGGTATGCTTGCTCTGCGTCGAGTATCAAGACCAGTGATATACTTTTGCGCAGCTTGGACATTTTCCATGCCTTTTGTTAGCTGGAAAACATGCAGAGCACAACGTTCTGCAGCAAGTCGTAACAGGTGTGCTTGCATCCCTCAGGCATTCTGCAATCGCCGGTCCCAAGGTAGGGAGGTATGAAATAACAGTGAGAGCATTCACCTTTGCAACAGACTTGAGGCCTCCTAAAGCTCTTATAATCCACGCATGCAATCACCATAGACTGAACCCTCCCGCCTCTTGAAATTCTTCACTCGAATCGTCGTTTTCAACCTTGATCTGGAACGAATTTTCCTGCTCGAGGATATAGAATCCTACTCGCCTGCTGTAATTGGTTCCTTCATCCGAACCCTAATGCTAATCGATCTCGGTTCACAGTGTGGCTCCTATCACAAAAAATTATTCATGAAAATGCCCCGGACGAGAAAGATATGATGGAGACGTCGCCTTGCGCAGACCTTTTGCCAAAATTTTGGAAATTTAGGCACAAAATCTCCTCAGAAGACCACCTCCATAACCAGACCTCTCCACTTCCGTTGATATTTCAATCAGCATTTCTCCTGATGGTGGGGAGTCGAAGCCGGCACAGTTGTCGACTGAAAAGCCAGAGAGAGAATCAGCTACCAGCTAAATGAAAGGCCTATAGAAAGCTTCGGTGCCTCCGTTGAAATAGAAGTTGCTTTAGAGTTAAGCTTCTCTGAGTCTTCTGCTCCTATTGAAACAATAGACAAATCTATTCAAGGTCACGTATTTCTGGAGAATGCGTGGGTGAAAAACACCATTAGAATTATTCGGCGATGGTTCAGAACCCAACCATCGTTAAACCTTCGATGGTCTCATGGAAAACAGAGAAATTTCTAGAACTTTGAATAGAACTTTGCTAGATCTGAAAACGCAAATTTCAACCCAAACTACGCTTTCATTTTATTCTCTGCGGCATGCAAAACGACTCGAATTGCGGGAGTGTAGAACAACGTGCCACAATTGTAAGCAAGAAGAAATTCAGTGGATGGCGTAGACGTGGATCATCTGGTCGAGATGCTGAAGAGGAAAATCAAAATACATAGGCACAGCAACGGTTACGCCAACTTTTGCAGATCAGTAACCGCCGGTACTATAGGGCACTGAGTGTTTCTGAGAGTAACGTGCTGCAGGTCGGCATCAATTCTCCTGCAGCGAATTCAGGTATGCGTAGAGCATGTCAGACAGAGCAGTGCAGGACCAACGTTTAGGCACCAATTTAATTTTGGAATATGAACAGATGCGTTGGCAGTGCTCAGGGCAGAGGAGCGCAGTCTCAGGACAGTGCGCAGTCTAAGGACAGAGGCAGAAACGCTCAGGTATGAGCAGCTCAGACACAGAATTATGGGCAGAGGATGCACATAATAGGCCACTCATCATGGCTCCGATACCATGTTAAACTCACATGGACAGCACAAGAGATGTGAAGGATAAATCATGCAATGCAATTTTTATTAACAATTGATTTACATTTATAGTACAATATCTGACTCTTGGGTTTCAGATCCCAAGGTCTCTTGGACTACTTAGTCTTTTCGGCTTCCACACTAACCCTTTAGGATTAGGTGTCCAACAAAACTTACCAAGTTTTTCATCAGTCGTTTTGATGTAATATGTTCTTCCAAAAGCTTTGAAGTATTTTACAGTAGGAGTCTTACCATACTAGAGTTCATGTGGAGTTTGAGTGTTGTTTACCCGAACATTTTCTTGGTTGAGAATAGTGATGGCAGTGAATGCAGCTTCACCCGAGAAAGTTGCAGGAGTTCCAAACTCATCTATCATAGCACGAGCCATTTGTTGAATAGTTCTGTTCATCCTTTCTACCACTCGATTTTACTGAGGAGTCCTTGTGGTGGAGAATTGCCTTTTTATTCCATGTTCTTCACAAAAGTCAAAGAATTCATCCGAAGTAAATTGCCCTCCTCAATCAGATCTGAGGCATTTGATTTTGCAATTTGATTCATTTTCAACCAAAGCTTTGAAGGCTTTGAACTTTTGAAACGGTTCATATTTATGCTTTAGAAGTCCTATCCAACACATTATGGAAAAATCATCAATGAACAATATAAAGTATTCTTCTCCACGAGGTGACTTTTACCTTGATGGTCCACATAAATCAGTATGAACAAGTTCAAGAGGCTTACTAGCTAATCCTTCCTTTCAGGGAAGTGAGATCTGGTTTGCTTACCAAATTGAGATGATTTGCATATTGTATTTTCTAGAATGCTAATATCAAGAAGATCATGAACCGCTTGGAATCTGCATGCTTTTATTATTTGAGAAAAACTTAGATGCCCCAATCTTCTGTGCGATAGCTAGTGTTCATCATTTTTTCTTAGATAGCACTGTTTTTGTCCCCCCTTGAGTATGTATAGGTTTTTTGGAGTTCTTTTCCCTTTAATCACGATTTCTCCTATATCAAGCTCATGAACAACACATCCATTTGATCGAAACACTACTTCATTTCCTTGATCGCACATTTGACTCACATTCAACTGATTATGCTTTAAGCCATTAACATACATAACATTCCCAGCTTTAACTGTTTCTTTCAAGAAAATAGAGCCTTTACCTTTTATGATAGCTGGAGTGTCGTTTCCAAATGAGACACTCTTTTCCTTTTCTAAGGCATTATATGAGTGTAGTTTTTCTCTGTCACCTGTCATGTGTTTTGAGCATCCACTATCAATATACCACTGGTTTTCTTGTCCTTCTGCATACAAGGCTATACCACATCTTTCTATTTGCGATTCTTTCTTTCTCCATATTTTGGGATTTAATGGAGTTTGCTCCTTTTGAGCTATTTTCCGAAATTTACTCCTGCATTCAGATTCTTCATGGCAAAAGTTGTTACACATTGAGCATTCCATTTCATTTTCAAGAAGAGAAAAGCTACTATAGGAACTTTTCTTGATCCTAGTCACATTTCTTTGATTTCATGCTTCTCTAATCATGATATTTTTGTAAGCAACACATTGAGCAGCTTTGTGTCCAAAATTATGACAGGAGAAACATTGACCATTAAAGAAGTTCCTGCTATTATTGAATCTACTGACCTGATGATTATAGTTGAAGTTCCTTCTACTAACCTGTTGATTGATATTCTTTGAAGCAAATTGAGTGTGATTTACCTGAGGTTGATTATGGCCTCTACTTTTCTTGGAGTAAATTGAGCCTGATTCACCTAGTGATCTGTTTTATGCCTTTTTTGACGATTGTTGAATTGTTCACTACTCTTGGCTACATCACGATAGCTTTTACTGGAGGTTGAAGACTTCTGTGATTGAGATGTTTCTTTAGAGTATCAAAGACCCGTCTTTATCAGAGGAGATCACTGACAATTTCATTTAAGGTATTTGATCCTTTATCAAATCTAAGATTGAGATCCTTTCTTAGACCCACAATTTCACATTCTAACTTTTCATTGTGATTTTCTCTTTCAGCAAGTTGAAAATGTCAAGGTATTTATAATAATACTCTTTTCTTCTAAACAAATTTTGAGTTTAGAGATTTCTTCATAAAGGTCATCTTCATCTAAAGCATCTAAAAGATCATCACCTTCATAAGCCATCAAAAGTCTGTAGTCATTGCTATTTTCATCTTCATCACTATTTGATAAATCATTGCTATCTTCATGAGCATAGTATCTCTTTTTACTTACATTTTGTTTTTTGTTCCGTTTTGCATATTCCTTACCTTTATCAAAATTATCTTTATGAGGACATTTGGCAGCATAATGACCGACTCTTCCACAAGCAAGACATTTGAAAGGTAGTTTACCTCTGAATCTTTCGAAACCCCGTTGAAGGTTCTTGACAAAGTTTGCTTCTTCTTCTCCTTCTGAAATATGTCCTGATTGATTAAGTTCTTCTTTTCTTGAAGCTTTAAATGCGGCTTCTCTCATATCTGATGGACCTCGTTTTCTCATCTTGAAAGCTGTTAAGATCCCGTGCAGTTGTGTCATAGTAATAGTTTGAAGATCCTACTTTTCTTCTATGGCAGATATTTTTGATTCAAACTTAGCAAACAAGGATCTTAAAACCTTTTCAACTAAAGTAACTTCTTTTATCTCTTCACCCAAATTCTTCATGCAATTAACAATATAATCTATACATAAGAATTAACTAGCTATAATTTCATCATTGTGCATTTTGAGAGTTTCATATTGAATAATGAGAGTTTGCATTTTTGCACATTTTACTTGAGTGTCTCCTTCATAGCTTAGAATGATTTTGTCCCATATTTCTTTGGCAGATTTTAGGGAGAGACTATGCTTAATGTATTCCACATGTTCATGGATTCTATGGTTTATGGACCGACCTGTTTCTCCAATATAGGGAATACCACAGGAACAAGGAACAAGGTATACACATTTCATGCCTTTAGGGTTAACAGGGTATTTAATAGATCCAAGCGAATTTCTAATGGTATTGAGAGGCTTAAATGAAGAGGAGACATTATTCTTTCTAAGGATATGGGAAATCTTGTCCATGGTTCCTTGAATGAATGGGAGATGGACCTTGGAGATGGGGTCAACACAGGAAATTTTAACTTTTAACCCTTTATAGGGTTTTAAAAAGGCCTTGAGGCCTTGAGCTATGCTATATACATTATTCTTAAGAACTTGAAGAAGATGAGATTTCTCCCGGTCTATGTGGTTTTCATCAGAGATTCTCAAAGCATGGGTAGCTAGAGTATTGAGAACACCAAATTTCTGAGCAGGTAAATGATGATAACTAGCTTCAATATACCGTTCTGTGTGAGTTTTCTTTTGAAAAACTTGATGAGAAACAAAACCATCATCCATTCTTGAAAGGAGAATGTCAAGGAAGGGAAGGAAACCATCAACCTTAACTTCCATCATGAACTTGATGGAGTCTGATGGGGAATAAAATCATTTTGTAGAAACACACTTGGAAATGGGTATTCTATGGAGCGTTTAAATTAATATGTGGTTTAATTTGTTTTTTATGGGTTTTTGGGCCCATTATTAATTTAAATTGGATTACGGAAGAAGAAGGATGATAAGGGCTTAGAGGTGGATGCTTTTGGAGGCTTGGAAAACTTTTTTGACAAATATGTGATGATCATAATCCTTATTTTTTTTGAATGTCTATGAGCAAGTTGTAGTGTTTTTGAATACATGATGAATACAGGTTCTAAAATGGGTTATTTGTTACCATATTGATGAACAAGTGTGGAAAACAACATGGAAACTAATGGAATTAGTCTATATGACAATTTGTGAAAATGATTGATAATGGATAGAAGTGATAGTGGTTGCAGGTGTTGCAGTGACACTGGTTTCATATTGTGACAAATTTTGCAGTGACAAAGATTGATAGTGATTGCAAGTTGTGTTTGATTTTATTTTACTTATGATTGAGTGATTAACAACCATATATGATGACAATGATCCAGTTTGAAAATCATATGAAATAGATGTCCACAAGGATTTCAATAAGGAGGTGGGTACCTACATTGTGGTTGGAGCCCGCTATTCATCGAGGTTGAAGCCTCAATCAAGTTGGATCCTAGAGAAGTTTGGATCTCGCTCATCGTCAAGGTTGGTTCCTTAATCAGGTTGTAGTGTACAGGGATCAATTGCTTGTATTCTTTCAAGGTTGTTGCCTTAATCATGTTGTAGCCTTCCATAAGTAGTAGCTTTCATATATTGTGGGCGGTTTACTCGAACAAGTTGTAGCATTAAAATCTACGTGCCGAATTCAAGATAAATAAGAAGAATATTTTATTTTCTCTCCCGTATGGGTTTCCACGTAAAAACTTGTGTCTCTGGTGATGTGGTGGCTTCTTGATATGTTATTAATATGATGGTAGATTGATGATTCATTGTTCTAGCTGATGATATGGTGCTTCTAGTTATGATGCATTACTATAAGATTGTTTAATTATGAAAAATTGTGAAATGGAAAAAATGATCTCACATTGATTCACCGCCCCGCCCACCCCCCCCCCCGACCCATCCCCCCCAATGTGACCTTTGTGCTAAAACCTTGATCCTTAGTCACCATTAATCTCACAACAAGGAGAAACCTACGAGTTAATGGTTGCCTCCATTTTTGTACCTATGTTCCCCTCCAATAGTCACATATACATTGTGGCATGTTTGGACTATAGAAAGTGTTCACAAAGGGAACACTCAACTTGGAACCCTCGGTATTATGTAACAAAAGGATAATTGAGTGGAAAACATTATGGCACCCTTCGAACTACAAGAATGTTTCTTGGAGGGAACTATTGATTTAGTACCCTTGGTATCGAGAAATAGAAGGATACTTGAAGGGAAAGAATTGTGGCACCCTTAGAACTACAAGAAGAGTTCTTTAAGCAAAAAATCAAATGAGCACACTTTGCATCGGGAAATAGAAGGATACTTGAAAGACAAGTGTTGTAGCACCCAACCAACTTGGCACCCTTGGTAAGGAGAAATATAAAGGGTAAATTTAATTTCAATAATGGGCCAAAGCACCTAAGTTAAAGAGTACATATTAAAGTGAAAATAGAATAAAGTTGTATTTGAAAATTAGAAAACTTGGATTATTTGGGTTATACTTAAATCACACATTAAAATAAATCAAATGAAAAAACGTTTTTCTTGATCAAAGTATTCAAGGTATCTTGAAACAAGTGGGGATCATATTCTAAAATTGAAATAATAATAATAAAGTGTTTAGTTATAATAACTCTTAAGGTGGAAGGAAGTGGACATGAGATAAAAATAATCTATTCATTAAAAAAATGACATTCATGAGAAAACTCCATGTGAGAAAGCATAAAGTTGGGATCAAGGTAGAACTAAGATAAGAAAATAATAAATAGAGAAAATTAAAAGAACATAATAAAACAAATGAACATAATAAACAAAATGAAATTAAAAGAATAATAAAATAAGGATTGATGTAAGAAAATAAGAAAATAGGGGTGTTTAAAAGAAATAATATAAAAATAATAGTTGAAATAAAATAATATAATAAGGGTGGTTAAAAGAAATAATAAAATGAGGATGGATGTAGGAAAATAATAAAATAAGGGTGGTTCAAAGAAAAAATAAAATTAGGGTGGTTGAAAGAAAATAATAAAACAAGAATGGTGGAAAGAAAATAATAAAACAAAGGTGGTTAATGGAAATAATAAAATAAGGGTACTTAATAAATAATAATAAAATAAGGGTAGTTAATAAATAATAATAAAATAATTTAATGGGGTAATGTGAGGTAAGATCCAAAGGACAACAAATATCCCTTTTTAAAGAAGAGCAAACTAAGAAAGAATGATCTGATACACTCTAATGTTGGAAGAGTATTTTACTATGGAACTATTTTCTCTGTGACTATTTGAGCCTTGTTGTGAGTTCGTTACTTTGATGGGAACCTATTGGGATAGAGTCTCCACCTCCCCACTGCTAGCTTAGTCAACATTCATATAGCCCCATTACAACTCAAAGGTCTGTGGGGAAGAATAGCACCCAAGGAGAAGGTTGGGAGGTTGATTGGTGAGTCATTTATGTTTGGAAAAGCTTGACCAAGGATGGTGGTAGATCAATGTCTACATCAAGATGACACATTTATTGAAACCATGGTGAATGGTATTTTAATTTACCTTGAAAGTTTCTTATGTAAAGTATTAATTTGTAAGGCACTCGTAGTAGATGTGTATTAAATATGATTACTAGTTATATTATTTATTTTGGGCTTAGTATGATTTTATCATGGTTAATAGAATTTTATCTTGGTGTTGCATCATTGTTTTGTTGGTATAATATACCATATTTCGTCCAATTGGTTAGTGGTATAATCTTTTATCATATAGGTTCCATTGTAAAAGAATTGAATAATTACATTCTTTTTATCATTTATATTTTGTTGGAAAAGTATATATGGGTGTGTGTGTGTTCAAAATGTTTTCACCAAATTATTGCACTGAGAAGTGTTGTACAACCCTATATAGGGTATATTTGTAGGCGTGAAATGTGAGATGTGTGGGTGTAATGTAATATGTAAACATTTTTTAAATATCATAAAAATATATATGGAACACAAAAAACAAAACAAAATTATATGTGAGATTCATATTTTTAATTAATATTCAAATTAAAACATATATAAATGTAAAATGTAGAGTGTAATGTAATGGAAAATGGAACATAAATTGTAAAATGTAGTGTAAAATGTAAAATGTAAAATTGATAAGAATAAATTGGTTTATCTATAATGTAAAGTTAGTATATTATTGTTTCTTTAACATGTTATTTCTTTATATATTATTATTGGTATACTAATTAATAATATTGATTATTATTATTCCAATATATTATAATAATAATCATCTCCATTATAATTATTATTATATTATACCTTACACAATATTATTGATTACAGAGAGTGGAAATTCCCGATCATATGGATGGAGGGGGGAGGGAGAGGGAAAAAGAGGGAGATATAGAGAAGGGGAGATACAGAGAGAGGAGGGGAGAGGGAGGGAGAAAGAGATATCGTTATAGGGGGGAAAGAGGGAGGTGTGAGAGAGAGGGAGAGAGAGGAAGGAAGAGAGAGGTGATGGGAGAGAGAGAAGAAGAGAAGGAGGGAGAAAGAGTCAGAGACTATGGGGGGGAGAGGGATAGAAGTACAAATACATAGATATATAGAGGTGGAGAGAGATGGAGAGGGAGTGAGGGAGAGAGAGTGAGGGAGAGAGAGTGAGGGAGAGAGGAGAGAGGGAGGGAAGAGAGCAAGAGAAGGAAGAGAGAGATAAGGAGAGGAGAAAGAGAGGGAGAGAACAAGAATGGAGAGAATGGAGACACATATATGGAGGTGGGGGAGATAGAGAAGGAGAGAGGGAGGGAGATAATGAAAAATTTAGAGAGAGAGAGAGAGTATGTTTGGGGGTGAAATGAGGAGATAAAGGATAGATGGAGGGAGATAAAGATATAAATGGAGGAGAGAGGGAAGAAGAGAGAGACAGAGAGAGGGAGCGAGGGAGGGAGAGAAAGATATGGAGAGAGAGAGTGTGTGTGTTTTGGGGGGTGAGATAAAGAGACAAAGGAGTGATGGTGGGAGATATAGATGATGGGGGGAGAGAGGGGGAAGAAGAGAGAGACATAGAGAGGGAGGGAGGGAAAGGTGAAGAGATATTGAGAGAAATGGAGGGGGGAGAGATGGGGAAGGGAGACAAGGAGAGAGGGAGGGAGATAGGCATAAATGTGGAGGGGGAGAGATGGAAGAAGAAAGAGATGCAAAAAATAAAATCTTATATAGTGTTATATAATATTGAACATTATTAAGCATAGAAGAAGAAGAAGTAGGGCTTCTATAAAACGTAAAAAAAGTCGGATTTAGAAATCCATGAATATTTGGTTTTTTCACTGAAATATATACATTGATTTCAATGTAGTTTTTGATTTCTACTCTTATTTGATTGCTTGCACTAGATGAATTGATTTCAGTGTAGTTGTTGATTTATAAGCCAATTTGATTGCTTGCACTAGATGCATCGATTTTAGTGTATTTGTTGATTTCTAATGCTATTTTATTGCTTGCACTAGGTGCATTGAATTCACTATAGATGTTGATTTAAAATCCTATAGAAATTCCTTGTAGATTCCAACTGATAATTTTAATTTCCTAAAACAATAGACTTGAATCTACTCTACTCATCAGCGAAAACACTTAATCGATCGAGAAATCATGAAGCATAAAAGAGAAATAATTCAATCAACACATTACACAATGATTCCTGGGGAAATCCATAGCTAAAAACCCCTGCTATTTGTATATTGCATTAATTAGAAAATATGAGAAGATTACAATGGTTTTCTCAAGCCCAGACAACCTCTAAACTATCTCTATCTGTCTCACATCTTCCTAGACAAGCTCATGCTAATACGTAACCAGTTTTATTCTTTCCCAAGTCCCTATTTCCTTGGGAATTAGCCCCTTATTAATTAGTGAAATTCCTCAATTGGAATTGGGCAATCCTTATAGGCCTTCCTATAACTTCATGCACCACCTTTACAATTCAAATGATTATACAATTGATAGTACATTTTCCTTGAAATCCAATCTCAACTAGGTAGCTCTCAAATATGACATGCATGAGTTATTTATGAGTGAATCATTAGTTTATTGGTTGATCACTGTAGGAAACACAACACTACACTATATGTAGCACCACACTACTAGACCTCCCACTAGTTCTTCCTACAGTTGGAACTAGTTTAATTGACTTTAACTCAGTTAAACTGAATTAATTAATTACAAGTCAAAATAAACTTAACCAGGGCTCCTACAAAGTAGGAGACACTCTACATGACTCAAGTTAAACCCTCAACTCAAATTAACTAAGCCAGCTATGTCAAATTAATTTAGTTAACTAATACAAGTTTTCATGAGATGTGGAATTAAAATTTTATTCCTAATTTAATTCAAGGACAAAATTAAATTAAGATTTTCTTGTTGCATTTTCTACATTCCCTCTCAACAAGAAATGAATTATTTTCTACCTCGATCCCGCCTCTATGAAACTCGAATTTGCATCTTGACAATTCCTTTGTTAAAATATCTACATCATATTCTTTTGTAGGAATGTACTCTAGCAACATGATTCTCCTTTGCACACAATCTTATAGTTGGTGATATCAGATGTCGATATTCTTGGACCAATCATGAAAAAATGGATTCTCAAAGAATTTGATACAACTAGGATTGTCACAGTAAATCATTGTAGGATCCACCTACTAACCAAATAACCCAACAAGGATCTTCCTCATCTAGATAGCCTCATAAGCTGCTTGACTAGAAGCCATGTACTTTGCTTCTGCTGAACTGAGTGCAAATGATCTCTGCTTCCTACTGCACCAAGAAATTATTGTTGACCCAATACTGAAGATTCCCCCTGATGTGCTCTTCCTGTCAAATGGACTCCTTGCCTAATCTGCATATGTGAAGCCTTGAAGCGTCACTCCTTTTGTCTGTTTGTACCAAAGACTAAACTGACTGGTGCCTTTGAGGTATATCAACACATGTTTAGCTGCTTTCCAATAGAGTTTGGTTGGATTAACCATTGCTTGGCTAAGCTAGTTAACTGCAACATATGTCTAGTCGCGTGTTCACCAAATAAGTAAGTGAACCCACAAGTTTACTATAAATAATAGCCTCCACTACTTCACCTGAAGTAGCATCTTCTGTCCTCCAATTTCCTGCTAGAGGACTCTCCATGGGTTGTTTTCTCTCCATGTGGAACTTCTTTAGTATCTCGTTGGCATAGTTTCCCTGAGACAAAAAATTTCTCATCTCCTTGCAATACTCCCATACCAAGGAGATAATTCATGAGCCCGAGGTCCTTCATCTCGAATTATCTTGCAAGATCCTCTTTGAAATATTTTACCATCTTCTCATCACTTCTTAGAATTAAATCATTGACATATAATACTATAATAAAAAATTTACTTTCAACCAAAATATGGTAAGGCTATCATCTGCTTCACTTTTGGTGAAGCCCAACCTAGTGAAATCACGATCAATCCTAGTGTACCAAGCACGGAGTGCTTGTTTCAATCCATACAATGCTCGCTTGAGTCTTCACACATGTGAATCTCTGTTGAAGGTCTCAAATATTTTTGGTTTCTCAATGTACACCTCTTCCTCAATCACACCATTAAGGAATGTTGTCTTCACATCCATCTGATTTAACTTCCATCCCATCTACACTTAAATTTCTAGAATAGATCTAGTTGAAGAGTACCTTGGTATTGGAGAAAAGTTATCCTCGTAATGAATTCCCTCCACCTGAGAGAACCCTCTAGCCACAAATTTGGCCTTCTGTTTCTCCACAATCCCATATGATATTTTCTTTACCTTGTAAAGCCATATGGAACACACCACTAACTTTTCTAGTTGTATTGAGACCACTTCCCAAACACTACTTCCTTGAATGATGATGGCTCAATCTCTACACTCTCACCCATCAATCCATGTAGCTGGTGTACTGATATAGTGACCTCCTCTACTGCATTGTGAGGTGGGTACTCTGAAATTCTCTTTAGCATCATGCATCAATATGTCAACCTCTCTGGTGCACTTCCTTCCATCTCTGAAAGTATATGGATGAGTGGATACTTCCACTCTCTTCTCCTCTTCATGTGGTTGCTCCACATCATCCAAAGGTTCTTCCTTTGGAGCTAAAATATCCTCTTCTCCAAGCAACTAAAACTCCCTCTCAAGGGAGCATCTCATGGCCTTCTCTTCATCAAACTTCACATCTCTACAGACCACTGTCATCCTGTGAGATGACAGGTAGATCCGATAATTGTGAGGTGTATCAGTGTACCACACAAATATTCCCAATTCAACTGTTGGTTCTATATTTTTCCTTGCATCCTTGGTAACATGAAAAAAAACTAACAAACCAAAGATCTTGAAGTGTTCCACATTTGGTTTCTTACCTAAAAAATCTTCTTCTAGTGTACTTATCCCGAGAATCCGATGAGGACTCTTATTCTATACATATACAATTGTGTTTCATGCTTCAACTCACAAGTGCAATGGTAGGCCCAAATCATGTAACATCGCTTGTGCAACTACCACAATACTTATGTTCTTCCTTTCAGCCACCCCATTATGTTGTGGGTTATGGGTTTTATTAACTCCCGTTGAATTCCTTATGATGCACATAAGTTATTGCACTCATTCGACACATATTATTCACCGTTATCTCTACTAAGAGCTCTAACTTTCTTGCTAGTGTCTTTCTCAACAAGTGCTTTAAATTCATGAAATTTATCAAATGTTTGATCTTTCTTCTGCATGAATAAAATCCATCACTTACGAGAAAAATCATCTACAAAAATTACATAATACCTATGCTTAGACGTGGAGGCTGTCGAGAATGGTCCACACACATTTGAGTGAACTCTTTCAAGCATCTTTTTCACTCGATTGTCCTTATCATGAAAGGTATATTTGGTGTAATTTCCCAATGTATACCCTTTGCATGTGTATCTCTGCTCTAGTGTACCCTTGGGAATTCTTATATAAATTTGCTGCATGATCTTCAAAACTCCATAGTGCAAGTGACCCAATTTTCTATGCCACAAATCACTGATGTCTCAACTTGATGACCTACCAGGTCTATACTTTACAATTGGTAGGCTTAAAACACTAAGACTACACTACAAGTATTAATAAAGAGACTTCAACCCTTCCTATCCCTCATTTCTATGATTAAAACTGCGCTCATATCAATCATACATAAACAAGGAAGGATTGGTTTTCATATTTTACCAAGCATGACGCTTCTGCATGCTGATGCGACCCTTTTGTCTCTTGGCGCATCCCATGGCATGACCCTTCTGTCTCAGCGCGGCCCATCTATTTTTTGGAGCAACCTTTCTATTTTCCAAAACAACTTTTCTATGACTGATGGTTTTTTTGTTACAAAAACTTTATGGAAAGATTCTTAATGCAATAGCCTTGCAAAGTAGCTCCTTAACATCATTTGACTTGGATCACTTTCAATCCATATATGATTGATGGTGGGTTTAATTCAATGATTTACAAACATAACAAGTCGTTTTCCCTTACGAATTTCCCTTGCTAGTTCAAATCCAAATATTTGACTGTTGGAAATGTTTCATGCCAATGCATCCACTATCGACCTTCAATTTGTTTGGAGGATAGCAGAATACTTCATAAATTAAAAGAAACACAGTGGCTTATCATTCCCTCAATGAGTCTCCTTTACACTCTGCAGAGTTTTCTCACATAGAAACCCAAATATAATTTCGTGAACTATTTACTCAGATTCAACTATATTTACAAAGATAATCCTTCATGATGGATCTAAACATTCACACACATATAAACTGGAATCGATTTATCAAGAATCTACAAATAAACTATTTCATTCAATCATTTATGTACATATGAATTACCCAGAATCTTTATTCTCTATGGCCCGATCTTCATTCATTTGGCCATTCTTCTACTCTCTCACACCTCTTCCCTACATGCCCCCTTTCCTTAAAATCATAGGAATAATTACATAGTTATGGATCATTCTGGTTCCTAGTTCTTCTCCATATATCTCTCAACTTACATCTCTCAATTAGTTCCTAAAATATCTTAATGATCCCTTGAGGATCTCAACAATAGTTCTATATCTAAATTCTTTCTTTATGAGCAGATTATGCCAAATCTCTCAATCTACTTTTAACTCAACTAATTCCTATTCTAGGATCTCCTAAACCACAACATGTTTATGAGATCTTCACAAGTCTAACATCTCTCATATTCTCACATAATTGAGAATATTTATATTTAAAACCTCTCACACATATTTCTCAATCAAATTATTAAAAATATACAAAATTTCCTATTAAGAAATAAAATTCATTATCAAACATCATATCCCCTAATTCAACCAAATATACAATGATTTTCTTGAGCAGGATGCTCCTACATCACGACTCTACACCTTCTCTGCTTTTTTGCTCAAAGCAACACAATCTTCTACATCAAATTTGTAGATTTTCTTCACCTGAACCTCGATCCACGTCACTTGTACCGAGGCTCTGCGACAAAGGAAATCCTTTCCCTTGCTAAATATCACATTGTAGTGATGGTCCTCCAACATGGCAACTGAAACCAAATTATTTTTCAGACCTAGAACATACATGAAATATTTAATGTGAGAGGAGAACCAGACTCCCTTTTAAAAGTAACAGTACCAATGCTGGTCACTCTATACATTCGATCATCTCCCATTTCAATGCACATTTGGAGGTCATTCTCCTCCAAGTCACTAAATAATTATTTGTTTCTAGTCATATGGAATGAGGCTCCACTATCCAGATACCACACACTACCCATCACTGATTTCACCATGCAAGAGATGAGGGTGAAATCCAAATCAAATTGTGAAGCAAGAGCTTCACCTACTGCTCCAGGTCCTAAGGGATTATTTTCGGCTTTCTTGTGCGAACACTTTGTGGCATAGTATCCCAGTTCGTGATAGTGGAAAAATTTAATCTTTGACATGTCCTTCTTCTTGCACCCTAACTGGAATCTGAATTGGAATGGGATGAATTCCTTTTCCATTTCTTTTCCTTTCCAACTAAGGCACAATTATCCTCATCATCATGCTTGGATGAGGATCTGCTTTTGGTGTTCTGCCGAATCTCTTATTGCACCAAGTCATACCATAAACACTCACACGCTAGTAGCTTCTCCCTCCCACTTATTAAGTCCTTGTAATTGTGTCATCTGTTGGCAAGGCCGAGAAGTTCTAGGCTAACCAGATCCTCTTCAGAAACTGTAACACTGACACTTCCAATCTCATCTCAACATTGGGTGAAATTTTTCAAGTACTTTGGTATTGTGTCATCCTTCTTCATCTTGATTTTCCTAATCTTTTCCTTCAATGCCATCTTCCTGTGGTCAATTCTGTTTTGAAACAAGTCTATCAAGGCCTTCCAAATTGCATATGGAGTCTCCTTACTATGGAGGTTCGAGACAATATGATCTCAAGCTCCTTCTAGGATAATCCTTCTCACCTTTGCAACACAATTTTTGCACTTTGCTAGATCTTGAGCATCAACTGTTGGTCGCTTAGGAATTTCTTTGTCTATGAATTCCTTTAGCCTGTTGTCTTCCAACATTTCCTCCATCCTATCCTTCCAAACAATATATTTCAAACTCCCCTCAAGGGAATATTCGAGTCTTAATCTGTATAACGACATCCTGTTGGCTCTAATGTACGATATTGCAAATTTGATTTCACCTGCAAAAGAGAAGCTCGTATTCTCCTCTTCTAGAGTGATTTCTGCTCTGGTACCATTTAGAAATTCCTTGTAGATTCAAACTACTAATTGTAATTTACTAAAACAATAGACTTGAATCTAGTCTACTCATAACTTGAAATAATTAATCGATCGAGAAACCACAAAGCATACAAGAGAAAGATTCAATCAACACATTACACAATGATTTCCTAGGGAAAGCCACATCTGAAAACCCCTGCTATCTGTAGATTGCATTGGTCAGAAAATATGAGAAGATTAAAATACTTTTCTAAAGCCTGAGAAACCTCTAAACTATCTCTATCTCTCTCACAACTTCCTAGACAAGCCCAAGATAATACTTAACCAATTTTCTGCTTGCCCAAGTCCCTGTTTCCTTGCATTTTTTCCTTTGGAATCAACCCTCTATTAATTAGGGAAATTCCTCAATTGGACTTGCGCAATCCTCATAGGCCTTCCTCTTACTGCATGCACCACCTTTACAATTTAGATGATTATACAACTAATAGTACATTGTTGTTGAACTCCAATCTCATTTGGGTAACTCTTAGCTCTGACATGCATGAGTTATTTATGAGTGACTCATCAGTTTATTGGTTGATCTCTGCAAACACACACTACAGGAAACACCATACTACTAGAACTCCCACTAGTTCCTCCAATAGTTGGCACTAGTTTAACTAACTTTAACTCATTCAAACTGAATTAATTAATTACAACTCAAAATAAAGTAGGAGACACTCTACATGACTCAAGTTAGACCCTCAACTCAAATTAATTGAGCCAACTAAGTCAAATTAACTTAGTTAACTAATACAAGTTGTCATGAGATGTGGAATTACAATTGTATTCCTAATTTAATTCAAGGACAAAATTAAATTAAGATTCTCTTGTTTCATTTTCAACTAATCCTAATTGATTGCTTGTTATAGATGCATTGATTTTAATGTAGATGATGATTTCTGATTTGATGTAACTATATGTATGATGTACATCAATTTTAAAGTAATTATAATAGTAATGTGCATTGATTTCAGTGTAAGAAAAAAAATTATTGATGGCATGCATTGATTTCTGTGTTATAGTAATTCAACCAAAAATAAAATACTTCCAGATTTTTTATCTTAAATAAAATGTTCACTTACCTAAAATGTTTGGTTCTTGAAACTGTAAATTATTTTTAATTGACTACATTCTTATTATTCCCATTTTCCATCATTCAACATTGTAAGTCACTTTGCATTCAAATGAGGTAATAGAAAACAACTACCATTGAAACTTGGGGTTTAACACTCCATAAGTCACAATAATTGTCTTTGGAGAAAGATATTATTAATAGTAGAGAGAAAGAGAGAAGGTATGACGTTCACTACAATAGATTGAATTAAATATTTAAATGGTCTACGATTTCAACCGCCATTTTCATATGATTGGTATGAAAAGATGGCAAAACTAAAAAGTGTGACAATAATAACAATATAACAAAATATTTTGAGAATGATCATAATGAAGACTATTTGTAATTGTGATTCAAAATTATGTAGGAACAAAAAAAAAAACAAATTTAAACATAAACATAGAGCTGTAGTGGAAATAAATCTTCATTTCGTAAATATCAAATAACTAAAATATGCTTACATAAAAAACGGAGATAAACTAGCTTTGGAAATGGTAGCTTATCTCTAAGAAGATATGTGGTGGCTACATGCCTCTAAACTATGTTACATAAAGGCTAAAGGGCCTTTTCACTATTTAACAATAAATGGAACCCTAAACAACCAATACCCTAACCTTAGGAGATGGAACACTAAGATTTTTTGGGCCTTGTTGGGGTTAGTTGGAAAACCAACTTCCCAGGTTCATAACTTGGTCAGATCTTCATTTGGTACATATGATACCTTGTTAGAAATGTCTCTCCAAGTAATACAACTTTGTAGCAGGCATAGGTCTGTTGCGGACATAAAATAAATGACGTTTAAGGGGTCAAAACAACTCCATAAGTTCATGACCCAAAAAACTACTAAAAATAGTAAATCGTGCTATAATCAAGGAAACTGCTGAAAGCAGTTGGAGATACAGGTGGAATAGGTGGGTGATCACCAATATCCAATTCGATCAGTTCTCCCCCCTTAGGAAGCAATGGTCCCCATTTCATGCATAGCCTCCATGTGGTGAGGAAGTTTCTGTTGAACCTGGTCCCTAGTGAGCCAATTGCCTTGGTGAAGGAGTTGGCTTGCTTTGACAACTCGATATAGATGGATCCTCTACTAGCGAGTGTTCCTAATCTATGTGTCCATCATCCTATAAGTCGTGGCTTGTTCGATACAACATGGTTTGAGCTCTGTTGGTGACATTTTCTCAATAATGTCTAATGTGTCCAACAATGGAGGAAAGTATGGCCACAACTAGTCCACATTGAATACTAGGTGTAGGCCAAGGAATGGTGGAATGTTGAGCTTGAAAGAATTGTATCCTACAACCTTAGTTATGGCATAAGGCCCATATCGGAGTGGTCAAGGCTTACGGTGGGCCCTAGAGAGGCACTTCTTCTGCAAATGTAACCAAAATTTGTCTCACACCTAGAACTTGTGTGGCACCTGATGTTGATCATGACATTGTTTGTACTTAGAATTTGTTGTGTCCAATATGTCATGCAACTGATGGCGGATGTGATGAATGTGTTCAATGAAGCTGGTAACTATGTTAACTTTAGACTATAAATGAGTTGAATCTACCTGAGTAGTTGCAAGTGTTATGGAAACATCAATGGGACATAGTGGCTGGAATCCAAACCCCACCTGAAAGGGTTGTGGCAAATTGAGTTGTGGAGGGATTTATTGTAGCTGTATTGTACATAGGGGAGGCTTTCATCCCATGTGCATGGATGCTTCAAGTTGTACATGAACAAGATGTGCACAATCATCCTGTTGAAAACCTCTGTTTGGCCATTAGTTTGGGGGTGGAAGGCCAAGGATTTAGCGAGCTTGGTATCCAACAATTACTAGAGGCTCGACCAGAATGTACTTAAGAACCTATTGTCCCAATCTGAGATAATGGATTGTGAGATCCAAAAGTGTACCCACACTCATTCAAAGAAGAGTTTGGAAGTGTCTTTTGCTGTGATACTCTTCTTGTAGTCCACCAAAATGGAGATTTTAGAGAATACGTTGAATACCATAAAAACATAGTTGTTTCCATGCTTGGTAGAAGGAAGGTTTGACATTTAATTCATAGAGATGGATTCCCAAGGCCATCTAGGAGTAGACAGAGGAGTATACAAGCCTTTCTTATTGACTGTAGGTTTGGCAATGGCGCAGGAAGTGCATGATCTGATGTATTTCCCAAGATCATGTTGAAGGTTCGGCCAATAAAAATACTTCTATAGCACTACCACTATTTCTTCTACCCCAAAATGTCTAGTGAACCGACTATAGTGCATCTCCTAAATCATCTTGGAACACTCACTTGAAGGAACGCAGAGATGTCCTAGGTGGCATACCAATGCCTCCTGAAGGTGAAAGTCTAGAACTTTCTTTCGTTCTAGGAGCATCTAGTATGTGGCATTGAATTCTGGATCACTCTTGTAAAGATGCAGCCATCCCAAAGTCTTGTGTCCACAAGAGTCAAGCACAGTGGCCAGTGCCATAATCGATGGTCGACTGAAGTAGTATGTAACATTATTGATGTTGTAATTCTTGTAATTAATGATAAAATGGATCTATTTTATATATATCGATCATTTTTTATGGTGATTGTTCTACAAATTTCCTTGTGTCTGTATGAACTGTAGAGGTCGATGGCTTGTGTGGATGACCATTTCCTTTCCTAGAATGTAATGCTTCCATTTTTGGCAGGCCTATATAATGGAATACATCTCTTTTTCATAGGTGGGTTAATTTCATACTGTATCTGAAAGTGTATCATTGTGATATGCCACCAAATGCCCCTGCTGGGTAAGAACTACATCAATAGCATAGTCATAGGCATGTGTCTCAATTTTAAATGGTTGTTGCAAGTTTGGTAATGTGAGCACTGGTGCAGAGTAGAGGTGATGCTTTGACTTGGCAAACATATTATGTTGGGATTTAGACCAAAATAAATTTTCTTTCACTCCTCCTTTGGTGTATTTACTCAAAGGCCAAGTGATATGAGAGAATCACAACATGAACCTACGAGAGAAATTGGTATCACCCATAAAGTTGCAGAGCTCTATTGGAGTGGTTGGGGTTAGCCAATCCTGAATAACTTATATATTGGCTAGGTTCACATGTGTTATAATTATGATACATGTGTTTTCCTTGATGGTAACTCACATAGGTGACAATTCACAGTACAATAGGTTAACAACAAAGGATTACATATCAGACTCTAGAGATTAAAGAAAGAGAATGGTTTAAGAAGTATACGCTGGTTCACTTTGTCCAAGCAACGTAAAAACGCGGGTTAACAGAACCAAAGGAGCATATATGTATGCACACACTTTCACAGAAGGAAAAGCGTGTATGGGATGGAAAATCGAGGTTTTTGTCTGAGGTATTGGTCCGATGTTTTTGTCTGAGGTTTTTGGTCCGAGGTTTTTTTTCCAAGGTATTGGTTTGAGGTTTTGGTTTGAGGTATTGACAAAGGATCTAAGTATATAAGGAGGAGAAGATCAAAGGGCTAAGTGTGCAAGTAATGAATATCTTATGAAGAGTTAGATCAAAAGCAAATATGCATGTTATGGGTTTCTGGTGCTTTTCTTGATCTAAACTAAGGATGCACCTAAGTGGTTGATGATGGATGAGATCTAATGATGGATTAGGTTCATAATACCTGAATGAATTATATTTATGTGGTATGATGATGGATAGTCTAGATCTGAATGTTAACACATGTTTTATTATGTAAATGTTTTGATTTGGGTAAGGCTAAAGCTTGGAATAGCTGTGAAGTTTTAAGTTAGTATTTGCAGATCTATACGCTGGTTCGCTTTGGTAAAAGTGCATATGCATGATGGTTCAACACATATAACTAGCTTATACATTATGAAATATGATGTTTGAAGTTGTTGTTGGTTCTGGTTGTTAATGTAGAGTTCTAGGTTCTGCTCTGTGTTCTGGTGACAATGTTTTGAATGTTCAGATTGATTAATTGTGATTTGATTCAGTGATGATGCTTTTTTAGTGATTGGTTGTATTGCAATGGTGATTGATTTTGAGCTTGAATGTTGCTGATGGGTCCAGTATGAAAATTTTATGAAACAAGGCCTTCAGATTATGTTGTTATGCACTAGGAGTATCCAGTTTGAAAATTTATGAAAAGTGGTCCTTGGAGGAAGAGAGAAGGTCATAGCCTTTTGTAGGCTAGCGCCTACGTACTAGTAAACATATCAGCCAATACAAGAGCTAGGGGGTTGGATCTCCCTTCCAGTAGTAGTTGGAGAATGAGTGAAGGTTCGAGCCTTCTATAGGTCGACACATATGTACTAGTAAACATATCGGCTAGTACAAGAGCTAGGGGGTTGTAGCTCCCTTCCAGTAGAAGCTAGAGAACGAAAGAAAGTTGTAGCCTTCTACAGGTGGGTGCGTATGTACTGGTATGAGTTTGCACCAATACAAGATTGTGAACATGTTTTTATTATATTAAAAGAAGACAGAGATGACAACAACAGGTTGTTTTTCTCCCGCATTAGGTTTCCACCTTAAATCTTGGTGTTGATGTGTGTTTCTTATGTGTGATGGTTTATTCTGTTATTGTTTCACATGGTTACTATTTAAATGGTTAATGAAGTACTGATACACTTATTAAATATCAACATATGATGAATTAACTTAATCATAGTTCACTAGATATACGCTAGTTTCCTTAAAGATAGTTGCATGCACACACGCGTTTCCTTTATTGAAGTAGCATATATAAATATGAGTATGAAAAGAAAAAGTTATTGATTTGATGAATATTGATTCACCCCTCCCATTATTATTTCCAACAATTGGTATCAAATCAGGTCCTTTGGCAGAAGCTTGATCGCTTAAATTAGATCCGTAGAAACAATGGGAAGAAGCTAAAGAAGAAATCACCTCAGAAAAAGAAGACGTCTCAAAGGAACAATGAAAGAAGGAGAGACAATGGGCCATTAGGTGGAAGCAAGTATTCAGATTCAAAATCACCTCAAATTGAAGACAAACAAGCAAAAGAAGTATCAGGTACAAAATTTTGGTCTTCTAATGATACTTTTCTCTGTTCATGCAATGATGAAGATATTGAAAGTGATAGTGAAAGAAATATAGAGGCAGAAGTTAAAATACTCATCGATAAAATTAGAGATCAACAAGATCTGTTTAACAAAATGGAGTGTTCCTTCAAAGAAGAAGTTACCAGATTAAAAGCTCAGTTGGAGGAAGGAAACAAAGTAAGGAAGCAATACAAGGAAATGGAAGATCAATGTCAAAAGCTGCAGGATGAAGTGACATCATTAATAAATGAAATAAATGAAAAGAGTACAATAGTCAAGAGACTTAAAGATAGATCCAGTTACTATGAAATTCTTGAAGCTAAGATCCTATCTCTAAAAGAAGATCTCGAAAACTCAAATAAGCAGAATGAAGAACTACCTCAAGCAGATGAAGAACAAGAAAATGAGATTCTCAAATTAAGAAAACAAGTGGAATAAGGAATAAAGGTTGAAGAAATAATGAAGAAGCAATATCTGGAAAAGGAAGAGCAATATCAGGTCAAGGTAAATATCTTAAAAGGTGAATCTAGCTCACAAGACAAGGCAAGAAACTCTAATGCAAAATCTGAAATGCTCAACAAGTAGATGAGAGGTCAACCCCATGAACAACCAAGGAAAGAAAGTCTTCAAAGAAAATCATTTACTTCTAACTATAGAAGTGATAGTCAGTTATTTCCTTTGATGAATAATGTTCAATTTTTTGTATGTCATAATTTTGTACATGTTGTAGCCATATGCAAAAGTAGAATGGTTCAAGCTAATAATCATCACACAGAAATATCATCAGCTTCCAGGTACTTTAAGGGATATTTTTTTTCTTGCAATATGTTTGGTTACAAATCCATTAACTGCTTTAGAGGGAATATGAACAATATAATATGTTATGCGTGTAACAAGTTTGGGCATATAGCAAAAGAATGCAGGAGCAAATTTCAGCCAACATACGAAAAGGAGAAAACATCATCACACTCCAAGCTATGGAAGAAGAAGGAAGTACAGTCAGAGAGATGTGGCACACCACAATATACAGACATATCAGACTCAGGGGGAGCAAAAAGTGTGAAACTTCAAAATTTAAATTATCATACGCAATTATCATGAAGACAAGTCACGTATATATGCGAATTAGAAGTTGCACGGTCATGTATATGGTGTTTTTAGGAAAAATGTTAGGCCCCTATACTACTAGTGTAACCCCTTATTGTTATTAGTACAACCCACTTATTATATTGATGTACCCATGTAGTGCGCATATTGTTACTATTGTGCCCCATAGAAGCTCACTATTGTTATTATTGTGCCCTTATATTATTATTGTTATGTCGGCTCTGATTATGTTATGACCCCTTGGACTCCTATATATAGAAAGGAGGTATTTTCATTTGTATCATCTAAGAATTGTTCATTTATGTAATGTAAAGGAGGTTGCCCCCTCGAAGAGGCTAAATTCTAAGGCGTTGATCTATATTTTCTATCTTTTTCTTGAGCTGGTTTCATAACATTTGGTATCAGAGCTTTGGATTCTAGGGTTTCGCTGCTCCAAACAGGTCATCGTGGAATTTTTGCTATAAATTTTTTTCTGCGACATTTCAGAAGCTAAAAAAAAACCCATTTGAGAAGAAATCGCGCTGAATCTCGAGTTCAAATTTCAGAGCTTTTTGCGCTATATTTGCAGAGATATGATTTGAGGAAGTTGGTCTTTTTGCAGACTCCTAAATTAAATTCCAAACAGGTGACCTGGGGAAAATTGTCATAACTTTCTCTTTGAGCATCAGATTGAAATTTCATAAGAAGGTACAGAAATAGGACAGATAGTAGTTTCTTCTCGATATTTTTCAGAGCCAAAGGTCGAAACAGTGACACGTGGCACTTCATACACTTCACTCTTCTGGAAAGGTCTATAATCAGGTCATCTTGGGAGATTGTGTATAACTATTTCTTGGAGAATCCAATTTGGATCAGACTGGTGGCATTGGAAAGAGGACACAGAGGGCTATCACAGATCGCAATTTTAGAACTTAAAGATCCAAAAGGACATAGTTACAGTCGTTTCAAGATCGAGCTCCAAAAATCAAGAAAAAGCAAGATGAGGAAGTTTGATGGCAAGGATCCAGTAAATTGGATACTTCAGATGGAGCAATATTTTGTTCTGCATGGTGTACCACTGTTACAAAAGGTATGTATTGCATCTTCATATTTAGAACCAGATCAATTTTTATGGTATGAAGGGCTTTGCTCTCGTAAACAACTTGTTACGTGGTCAATTTTCACAGAGGAAATGCTAGCACATTATGAGGATACAAAGAGCAACACCTTCTTTAGACCAACACCACAACAATTGGAAAGAGTAAAAGGGCTTTGTGACATACTGGAAAGCAAAATTATGGAAACCAGGAAGCATACCCCTCACAACTATAAATATGGAGGTGTTGTTTCTCCTAGCCTTCCACAACCTACAAGGGTTACACCACAACAATTGGAAGAAAAAAGAGAAAAGGGGCTTTGTTACAATTGTGATAGAAAATGCACTAAAGGTCATAAGTGTGTTGAGAAGAAATTATTTTACATAGAATATGAAGAGGAGGAAGAAAAGGATCAAGAAACATCAAAAGAAGAAGATATACGCCAGGACCCCACCCTAGAGAAAGAAGAAATGAATCAGACCATATCTTGTAAAGCATTGGCAAGAACTACCACTCCTCAAACTCTCAAGATAGAAGTACATATCAAGAAGAAAAAGGTGTAAGAAGTGAAAGATCACATCGAGAAAGAAGAAATGAATCCAACCATAACTTGTAATTCATTGGTCGAAATTACCACTCCTCAAACTATCAAGATAGAAGGACATATCAAGAAGAAAAATGTTCAAGAAGTGAAAGATCACATCGAGCATCAAGAAATGAATTTGACCATATCTTGTAAAGGATTGGAAGAAATTACCACTCCTAAAACTCTAGAGATAGAAGGACATATCAAGAAGAAAAAGGTTCAAGCAGTGAAAGATCACATCGAGCATCAACAACAAGTTCTCCAAATTTTAAAGGATAATGCCACTTCGGTGCAAAATCAAACGAAACAACAGGTAGATCAACATCGTAGTGAAAAATGTTTTCATGTAGGTGATTGGGTATTTTTATTGCTACATCTCAAGCAAGCTATTTATGAGAAGGAAATGTTGGCAATACTACATGCACTTAAAAAATGGCGACTTTACCGAGTGGGAAGACTCTTCAAAGATGAGGATGTGGAAGCATTGTTTTGTGCTATTTATATTATCCAACCAAATTGGATAAACGAAGCAAGGGATGAATGGAATAAGGACGAAGAAGTATGGCCACTTATTCAAAAGTTGCAAAAGATCCCAATTCAAACAATATTGCCACAAATTGAAGAGGAAGGAAAAATCATATTGGAACCTGGAGCAGTCACAGAAACAAGAACCCAACAGCTACGAAATCAATCAATTTCAGAGTATCTCATCAAGTGGAAGAACTTACCCGCTGAAGATTCCAAATGGGAGGACAAGAATTTTATACAGAAGCATCAAGAACTACTCAAGCATTGAGGACGACACTTTTTGAAGGAGAGGGGCATGTTAGGCCCCTATACTACTAGTGTAACCCCTTATTGTTATTAGTACAACCCACTTATTATATTGATGTACCCATGTAGTGCCCATATTGTTACTATTGTGCCCCATAGAAGCCCACTATTGTTATTATTGTGCCCTTACATTATTATTGTTATGTCGGCTCTAATTATGTTATGACTCCTTGGACTCCTATATATAGAAAGGAGGTCTTTTCATTTGTATCATCCAAGAATTTTTCATTTATGTAATGTAAAGGAGGTTTCCCCCTCGAAGAGGCTGAATTCTAAGGCATTGATCTATCTTTTCTATCTTTTTCTTGAGTTGGTTTCATAACAAAAAAGCAGTGGGGCAGACTCAGGAAAAGGGGTCCGATATGGTTCATTCAATTGTCAATTATCTGTTATGTTCTAAGTGATGATGATTGTAGTCTGTTGATGACATGTGGAAATGATTTTGATCCTCATAAGTTGTTGATGACTTGATGTATATCTTACTGATGATGATGCCTTGATGATTCTTACTGATATTTTCAATGATTAGATTTGACAGTGAACAATGGAACATGATCAGGGGGAGCATATGTTTCTAATAATAAATTTTTGGCATTATATTAGAAGACCTTGGTACATGATGATACTTATATTTCTTGATCCACATAGTTGTTTGATTTAGGTGGACATATACAGGTTGTTGATCTTGATGCTGCTAAAAGATACTTATGGTACAGATCATATATGGTGTATGATAGTTTCTGATGACTATCATGGTCTTTTTTAGATCGTTGATCCTTGTTTTAAATCTCATGTATATCATTTGATGTAAAGGTCATGAAAATACCTAATTTTTAACCCCACTATGCATGGGAAGGATGATGTAATAATTGCTATTTTAGTCATGTATAGACATTTGGTATATCTACACTTGGTTGGGTGGATGAGTCAAATTTGGTGTATCCCCACTTGGTTGGGTGATTGATGTATGTATGAGTCATTGGTCTTAGGGAAGTCATACTCACTTAGTTGAGTTATAGAGTCATGTTATTCTTTTGAAAAATATCTTTGTTGACTCTGCATGTTCTCAGGGGGAACATGGACAACATAGTGCATCTCTAAGGGGGAGAATATCTTGGTCCACCCTTTTCCCTTGATGTCAAAGGGGGAGAGTATCTTGGAGTTGTGGTTTCCATCAAGTCCAAATGGGGAGATTGTTTAAATTATGATACAATTGTTGTTCTTGATGGAAACCCAGATAGGTGATAGTTCATAGTACAACATGTTAATAACAAAGGATTACAGATCAGACTCCAGAGGTTGAAGAAAGAGAATGGTTTAAGAAGTATATGCTGGTTCACTTTTTCCAAGCAGTGTACACACGCGGGTTAACAGAAAAAAAGGAGCGTACACATATGCATGCACTTTCACAGAAGGAAAAGTGCATATGGGATGGAAAATCAAGGTTTTGGTTCGAGGTTTTTGGTCCGAGGTATTGGTCCTAGGTATTGGTTCGAGGTTTTGGTTTGAGGTTTTTGGTCCAAGGTATTTGGTCCAAGGTTTTTGGTCTGAGGTATTGGTCCGAGGTTTTGGTCCAAGGTATTAACAAATTATCTAAGTATATAAGGAGGATAAGTTCAAAGGGATAAGTGTGCAAGTAATGAATATCTTATGAAGAGTTAGATCAAAAGAAAATATGCATGTTATGGGTTTCTGGTGCATTGCCTAATTTGAACTAAGGATGCACCTAAGTGGTTGATGATGGATGAGATCTAATGATGGATCAGGTTCATAAGAACTGAAATTAATTATCATTATGTGGTTTGATCATGGATAGTCTAGATCTAAATGCTAACACATGTTTTATTTTGTAAATGTTCTGATCTGGGTAAGACTGAATTTTGGAATAACTGTGAAGTTTTGAGTTAGTATTTGCAGATCTATATGCTGGTTTGTTTTGGTAAAAGCACATATACACCCTGGTTCGACACATCTAGGTAGTGTATACATTATGAAATATGATGTTTGAATTTGCAGTTGGTTCTAGTTGTTAATGCATAGTTCTAGGTTTTGCTATGTGTTAGAGTTGGTATTGTCATCCCTTCGTCAGAGATCAAATCCTCTTGTTGCATTTCATATTAGGTGTCTCACCTAGTTATTTGCATTCCATTAGGCACATAGATCATTTGACGGTAGTGGCATTCCTTCTATTTCCCTCATGTTATCTACCTGCTGGCACAAATTTGCTCATAAAACACATATATAGTCTCCTTTTTATCCTGAAAATTGCAAAGATTGTCTTTAGGGTTTCATGGTTAGTTAGGTCTAGGGTTTCATTAGGGTTTCATAAAGAAATGTGTCGAAGTGTCCAATAATTTCCAGCAGGCCATGAGGAGGTTGCAACATCAAAAAATTTTATCACCAAGCATTTGAAAATGTGTTTTTCCTCAAAACTCTGTTTTGAGGAAAAAACAGAGTATTCAACATTTATTGTACAAAATCATGAAAAATTTTGTTTTCCTCATTGTAAATACATTCATCTGCATCCTGGTTTCTTTCCTTATGCCCAAAATCTCCAACACCTGTAAAAACAAGCAAGCTCGGGTCATTAAATTCATCACAAAGTGAAAAAAAACAGTGAAAAAGTCCAAAATCAGAGTTTAAAGATAAAGTCAAATCCAAAACATTATAAAAGTGGGTTTCATGAGCCAAAATTTCAAAAGCTCTCTGTTTATAAGCTATTCCTTCTTGTGATAAGCTCATTTGCAAAAGAGAAGCAAGATACAACAATTTTGGTGAGCAAGTGAGAAATTGGGCGAAAATCGCTATAAGATTACCAGTGCGGCGCACTGGGCAGGAGGCGTGGCACATACAACCGGTGTGGCGCACTGGGCCTCAGCACTCAGTTCATTTTAACAAGGGTGTGATGCATAGGTGAGGCATGGCCCATAGGTGAGGTGTGACACATTGGGTGTGCTGCGCGGCGCATAAAGCTAGGAAGCCCGAAAAACTTCCAAACTCGCTCCAGTCGCCCCAAATTGCATCGATCAGTCTTGATACAAGTAGGTTGAACTTCATTCATGGTTTTCATCTAAGTTTGATGATGGTTTGATGATGTTTGTTTCATGGTGCCTGTGTAAAACAATCAAACCCTACCTTTTAAAATACCTCAAAGAAACTTGCTGCTAGGGTTTCAATTCACTGTTTTTTAACCAAGTTGACTCCGTCATCTCATTTGTCCTTTGATTTCATCATTCCCTAAGTTCATTAATTCCATATCCCAAATTCCCTTTCCCAAATTTCCAAATCCAAACCCCAAACCCTAATCCTATACAAAAACTCCCATAATATCCCATCCCATACTTTCCTAACTAAGTCTATCCCAATAGTCCCAAATTTCCCACTGGTTTTCTCCTCTCCTAACAGTCTCTTGTTTCACTTTTTTCCCTTGGTGGCAAAGATCAAGCACATCACCAAAAATAGTCCACCACAGTTTGACACATCAGCACCTATTTCTCTAAGCCAATTTGTCTATCAGCAGTTATGGCATCTGATCCTTCATATGATTATGAAGAAGAGACTCAAAGTGACTCACCCACGGAGGGACATGCACCTAGGAGGCCTCATAGAGGTGGCAGACATATAAGAGAAGAACCTACCACTCTTGCCGAGTTTCAGGCCTGCCCTCTTGCCATCTTTTGTTTCCAGCATCAATCATGTTATGAATTTTGCGAGAAGGTTGCTAATATTCACTTTCATCATGAGTTGGCTTGCTTATTTATGTTTCATTTGCATGGTGATCAAGCCACTCTTGCTGGTGTTACTTTCACATTAACACCAGAAACCATTTCATTGGCAACCGACATACCAAACATTGGAGAACCATGGAAAAAGAGGCAGAAAATTGACCGGCAGCACTATGAACCATACATCAAACCTGGTTTTTTGAGGCAGCTCAAGAGAGTGTTTCCTTTTCGGTTTCTCAAGGATGAGTATGCTCCTTTAATGAAACTCATCATGAAGTATTTCACCTGTGAGGGCCGGTTCTCCTACTTGTATGCTTATCACATCAGGCTGTTGATGCATTTTACTCAGGTGCGGATGATGAACATCCCCTATTTCATATGCCGAAACATAGAAAGGATGACCACTCTTGTGCATCACAAGACCCCTCAATAGCAGTTTAACAATGTTTATCATTTTTCTCTCATCAAAATTGTGGTCATTCATCAATTTGGTTTACAGGGCATCACTTGGGATGACTTCATCACTCGTGAGTTTTTCAGAGCTTCACAGGGACCTTCAAAGGTTAGGCATGAGACAAGTGGACCTTCTTATCAACATGGGGGCCATGAGACCGCTAGCATGCTGGTGTTCATCTCTTATCATAGAGGCACTAGACGGTTGTTTGCAGTAGCGAAGCGAGTGTTATCTCCACTCAAGGTGGAAGGGGCCTCACTTCCTCCATCAGCACAGCAGGTTCAAGACCGAGGCAAGAGGTCTCTACAGGAGGAAGGACCATTAGGTGAGTGAGAGATTGATTTCATCCTCATTAAGGGTGATGATACTGACATGGGCCCACAGAGTGCAAACCTTAGAGAGATCATCAAGGAGCAGCAGGCAGACATTGATGACTTGTCTGCCAACTTGGATAGAGCCCAATGGACTATACAGTACCTAGAGCAGTGGAACAAGCAGCTTGAAGATCAGCAGGTGGTGATGGAGTTACAAAATATTCGGCAAAACCATCAAGCTGCCCAAAGGAGGAGGGTGGAGTTCACTTCCTTGGAGCAAGAGGTCACTGCCGATAGGGATTCATGGCTCGAAAGAGTCAATATCCACTTAGAGAGGAAGCTGGAGAAGGCAATAAATGAGAAGAAAATGCTTAGAAACTTGTCATATCATTAGTTGTTCTGAAACTTGGTGTGCCAAGCAAGAATCAAGAATTTGAAAGCAAAGCTAAAGAGAGCATCAAAGAGGCAAAAAGAGGATGAAGGAATTAAAATCTTGGCTGAGGCTTCCTTGGCCCATCACAACACTTGATAGAGAAGACTCAACCCAAATTTCAAGAAATTTGGAGCAATTTTTGCATTTTTGTAAAATTTTGGCACAAAAAACAGAGTTTTCCTCCCTATGTGTCGCGCCACGTGGTGCTCGCTCTTGATAGAGGGCTCCAAATCACAAAAACTTTGCATTTTTGGGTTTTTTATGAAAGGTTATGCTTTCCTACCTATGGCCAAGAAATTTAGGCAAGCTTTGAGCCCTCAAAAGGTCAAAAAACACTCAAAAAATGACCTCACTGCCCCTATTTTGACACACAGGAAGCAGTGTTGGGAGAATGGACTTTTGGAGTGGCAAATGGAGGCCAAATTGAAATATTCAACTTGGGTTGGAAAACAGACAGGTAGACCTTTCCAGCAAGCACACTTGGAGCTCATTTTGACATCAGGAAGGCCTCCAATAGTGAGTCCAAATAGGTGCTACACATAGAGAATTTGGCGCGGCGCATAGAGGAAAAATTGCCACTTTGACCAAGTTTTGCTCTGTTTTTCACCTAGCTTCGCCTCGTTTGACTTTTTCACTTTCCTAATCGAAAATTTATGATGTAGTTTGATGAAAATTGATGGATTATGATGTAAATATGTTGTATTTTCACTTGTAGAGGTAGATTCATGAGTTTAGAGGTTGTTTGAAACGGAATGAATCAATTCCCTTGTTTTTAGAGGCATGCTGTTATCTTGCCTAGTTTCTAGTTCTCAGTTTAGAATCAATTGGATCAGATCTTAGACTCATGAGCTTGACCATTAGAGGCAAGGATGAGCTATGTTTGTCTATATTACGTTGTTTTTCAGTCATTAGCATGGTTGGACTCTTGAGAAAGTCTTGAGCTTCATTGTACATTCATTTTCAGTATTTTGGCTAAGGAATTGAGATCAGGATTTGCAACACTCTTTGGGATTCATGTGGAAATTTGTCTTGGTACAGTGCTTCTCCTTGTGATTGTGAATTTGTTTATGTAATTTCATTATCTATCTTATTTCTTCTGAACTAAACAAAAAAGAGTGTAAGTAGAATTCATTGAAAGTGAAATGCTCTACTTGAAGTTTGCTTTAGTTGTTTGATGTTTTTAGCTGTTTGGGGAGGATTCTTGATTGCTCTTGCCCTCTTCAACACCTCAGCTATATTTTCCTTCCATCCCACTAAAACTTAAGTGCCAAAACGATTGCCTACCTTGCCCCATCGAGATCTTTGCAGAACTGAGCCTCAATCCCCGCACCCAAAAATTTGCCTTTCCCTTGATTCCAACAAAACCCCCAAAAACTCAAATAAAATCCTTGCACTTCATACCTAGCCTAGAACTATTTTTTATTTCAGTCATCCCAAGCCCCATAGATCATCTTTTGTTGATATTGACCAGGAGAGAGCCCTCTCCTGTCCTTGTAGGGCTAGCTACGAGGCTGAGCGTGGTTTGATGTTGGCCCTGGATCCTACCTTTTCAGCCTGAGGTAAATCTAGGCACTAACACTCTGTGTTCTAGTCACTGTATTCTTGTGATAGCATTCTGAATGTTCAGATTGATTAATTGTGATTTTCTTTAGTGATGACGGTTTTTAAGTGATTAGTTGTATTGTAGTGGTGATTGATTTTGAGCTTCAATGTTGCTAATGGGTCTAGTATGAAAATTTGATGAAAGAAAGCCTCAAATTGTGTTGTTGTATACCAGGAGTATCCAGTCTAAAAACTTATGAAATGTGGTCCCTGGAGGAAGAGAGAAGGTCATAGCCTTCTGTAGGCTGACGCTTATGTATTGGTAAACATATCGACTAGTACAAGAGCTAGGGGGTTGGAGCTCCCTTCCAATAGTAGCTGGAAAACGAGTGAAGGTTGGAGCCTTATGTAGACCAATGCCTACGTACTAGTAAACGTATTGGCTAGTACAAGAGCTAGGGGGTTGTAGCTCCCTTCCAGTAGAATATGGAGAATGTGAGAAGGTTGTAGCCTTCTGTAGGTGTGTGCCTATGTACTAGTATGAGTCTGCACCAGTACAAGATTGTAAATAGGTTTTTCTTATATTAAAAGAAGACAAAGATGACAAGAGTAGGTGGTTTTCTCCCGCATTGGGTTTCCACCTTAAATCTTGGTGTTCATGTGTGTTGCTTTTGTGTGATGGTTTATTATGTTATATTGCACATGGTTATTATTTAAATGGTTAATGAAGTACTGATGTATTGATTAAAGATCAGCATATGATGAATTAATTGAATCATAAGTTCACTGGATATACGTTGGTTGCCTTAAAGACAATTGCATGCACATGCGCGTTTCCTTCATTGAAGTAGCATATACAAATTTGAGTATGAAAAGAAAAAGTTATTGATTTGATAAATATTGATTCACCCCCCTCTCAGTATTATTTCCAACAACATGCAAACCTAAATCATCAATAATGTACCCTAGATATTGAAAATAGGTCATATCAAAAGTGCATTTCTCCAAATTGGCACACAATTTGTGTTGTTGTAGGGTTAGGAAGACCTGTCGAAAATGGTGTAGGTGCTCTTCTAAGATCTAGTTGAACATTAAGATGTCATCTAAATACACTACCATGAACGAATTGGTGAAGGTCCACAAGATGTTTTCCATCAGCCTTGTGAAGGTTGTGGGGGCATTCGTCAGCCCGAAAGGCATGATCAACCATTCAAAAGGGCCCTTCTTGTATTTGAAGGTAGTATTCCACACATCGAAGGGTTTGATTGGTACCCAATGAAAGCCAGGCTTAAATTCAATTTTTCTGAAATATTTGGCCCCCTTGAGCTGGTACAGAATGTCATCAAATTTAGGGATTCAATACCTATCTCAGACAATGATCTTATTCAATGCCCGATAGTCAATACAAAGCCTCCAAGTTCTATCCTTCTTATGAACTAACATGATCGGGCTCCCACAGGGTGATGAACTTGGTTTGATGTTCCATTTATGCAACAACTCCTAAATCTGCCTCCTGATTTCATCTTTCTCCAAAACATAGTGTCGTTAGATCGATCCATTAGGTAGCATCGTGCCTAAGATTAGATCAATGGAGTGCTTTACTTGATAGTGTAGGTGTACCGCTGTGAGTGAGGTGAAGATGTCCCTATAATCCTCCATGACCTTTTCCATTTGCTACTTTTGTGCAGAGGAGCTATGTTTGGAGGTTGTGGATGTTCCCACAATCTTCCTCTTACCTTGAGGGTGAATCACAAGGAAGAAAAATTTCTCGGTCTTGGAGATGATCTTACTACATTGTTTAGTAGAGATCAAAGAAAAGGCGATAGGTCGCGCTACCTCAGGTATCCTGTACAATTTCTAACCCAAAGTAATAATAACATAATGAGGTTTGGATTCATATACTACATTACGCTTCCATAAGTATGGTTGACCTAATAAAACATCATGGAATTCCAAAGGGAAAACATCAGACAACACCTATCCACAAAGGTATTGATGCTATAAAACAGGAAACATTGCTAGTTGGAATGAATATCTCGCTCTTGGTGGAGCCTTCTGATGGTGTATGGTTGTGAATGTTGCATTGTTTGCGGCATCAATCTCTTAACAAACTTAGCCAAGATTAAGTTCTTCTAGCTCCCATTATCAACAATGAAATTTATCGATGACCCCTTTACCCACATTTGTGAGTGGAAGAGGTGCTTCCCCTCCTATGGATCCTTAGTTTCCGCATTTTAGAGCTTGGTGGTGGCTACTGTTGCAGTGGGTTCTGTGTCAATGATATATTTTCCCTTGTCAGGTTTGGGCTCAGAATCAGAACATGCATCAGTATCAAAGTCATTTAACTCAACCACCAACATCTTCTTTGTGCATAATTTGTTCATGTTGTGAGTGGGAGTTTTAAGGAACTCACACCACTTTTTGGTGTCCTTCTTCGCCTTCCCATTATTCTTGGATTGAAGCTTTGAAGAGTTGTCCTAGGAGGTCATGACTTGGTTTTTCCCTTTTCTCTGTGGCTTGGGGGTGCCTTTGCTCTGCTTTGGGTTCGTAGATCTAAAGTCTCACTTCTTTTGCTTGAATTTATGCTCAACCTTAACAAAATATTGGTATAGTGCACCAAGTGAGGAGATATCCAAGAACTCCATTTCCTCCTGAATTTATTTGTGCAAACAACCACAATACTTAAGTACCATATGTTTCTCGAAATCCTTGATACCTAATTTTGTGTGCAAGGTATTGAAAATATTTGTCAGCTCATGCACATATTAATCCATTTGCTGCCACAACATAGTCCATTATATGTACTTGTCATCATTGCTCCCGATTAACCTCGCTAGAAAAAGGTCAAAAACTGGATCCATATATGCTTTTAAAGTCTCCAAATTTGCTTAAAATCATGCCAGTGGATCCAAAAATGCTCTTGAAATCTTCAATATTTGCTCAAGATCATCCAAAGGTCAAAATAAGCACAAGAGGAGAGCCCTTGGAAGGGAAGAAATACACTATCGGGAGGCAAAAACACTCCAAAATCATGAAAAAATCATGAGAAATAGTCAAATCACAACACCCATTAGATCTGGCCAATCAACGGCCCAGGTCTAAGCGGAAAATCACAATCAGCACTGTAGAGAATATGACTTAAAGAAGGGGTGCAAGACACAACTGATCAATGATCTCCGATGATCAGATCAGTGGGTCGCATAGGTGGAGGTATCGACAATTTAAGTAAGGGCCCTAGGCATGAGTGATAAGCGTTTGCGATCAGATCACATCACTATATCACAGCAGAGCAGAACCAAAGGGCAGGGCCTATGTACAGGTATATGTGTGATGCGATAACCGGACCTGACGGTTATATACAGGATATTTGATAATATTTCAGGTCCACAGGTAGGCCGGTTTTAATGCATTTTTATGTATTTTCGTTATATAAAAAAATACAAAGGGAGCACAGGGCAGTGCCGATGCGATAAGTCCCAGACCTTAAAGGGTTCGGGAATGAAAATATATATTATTTGAGGTCCACACGAAGTCTAGTTTCAATGCATTTTTTCGTACTATCGTTATATAATGAAATACAAGGGAGAGCTTGGTAGTGCCGATAGCGATGAGTCCCAGACCCGAAAGGGTTCAAGAACGAAATCTATAATATTTCAAGTTTGCCAAAGGCCATTTTCATGTATTTCCCGTGTTTTTTAAGGATTTCAAAATACAAAGGAATACAAAGGGACCTGGCTGGTTGCGATATGCGACAACGACCCAAAGGGCGGACCTGATAGATATATATGCCATGTTTAAGGACTTTTGAAGTCCGAAAGGAACAGGTATTGGCAAGATTTTACAATATTACAATGTTTTCTGTGTAAAAAAGAAAATGCTCATTATCAAGCATTTTAAAAGGAAAAAAGAGGCTAGGAATAACTGCCGGGGAACAGAGGTCGAGAAGCAGCACAGTGCAACGCAACAACACAACACAACCACAAAAACCGAGATCATCAAGTAGACAACACAGATAGCCCAAAAGAAACATAAATATCATGGGAAACAACAACGCAACACAACCCGAAACAGAATTTGTCATGAGGCATCAACAATGCAGCTTATCCAAAACCAAAAAGTGATCATGGAGCATCTTTGGCATGAGAGAGCTCCCAGACAATGCATCAAACTACCCTAAAGTAGTTACTCTGCTGTCAGAAGAAGAAATTTATGAGCCCACGCTTGTCTAGTCAAGGCATCACACATGAACACAAGATATAAGGTGGAAACCCAATGTGGGTGAAAACCACGTGCTGCAATCGTCTCTATCTTATTTTTAATAATAAGAAACTTCTTTTTACAATTTTTGTACTGGTGCAGAATTATACCAGTACGCAGGCTTCTACTTGCAGAAGGCTACAACCTTCTCTCGTACTCCAACTTCTCCTAGAAAGGAGATACAACCCCCTAGCTCTTGTACTAGATGATATGTTTACTAGTATGTAGGTGATGGCCTACAAAAGGCTACAACCTTCTCTTTTCTTCCAAGGACCACGTTTCATAAATTTTCAAACTGTATCCATCAATAACATCATTCAATCATCAAATTTATCTGCATCAACCAATCTCCTTTTCACCAACCACAACTGAACCAATCAATCACTTTGACAACCCTTCAATTTGATCTTTTAGAATGCTGTAACCAGAATACAGTAACCAGAACCCAAGCCAAAACCCAGAACACTGCAACAGCAAACAGAAGTAGCGAAAACATATTTTACAAGGTATATGCTACTTCCCTGTGTCGAACCTATGTGCATATGCTCCTTTCTCAAGGTGAACCTACGTACAGATCTGCAAATCAAACTTAAGATGTATATGTTGTTTTGATATGAAGAACCAACATGTATACATGCCTTTTCTAAAGTGAACCTGTGTACAAATCTGTAAATGATGATTTAAACATTACAATAATTCCAGACTTTAGTTATACCCAGATCATCATATTTACAGACTACAACATGCACCAATTATTCAAATAAATGATCAAGCCACATAAAGATACTTCACTTCAAGACTTAAGGTCTTGACCCATTATTAGATATTATCCTTCATCAAGCACTAGGGTTCATCCTTGGTTCAGATCCAGCTATGCACCATAGCCCAATAACCTGTACACTAGATCTTGCTCATCATCAGATATTCAATACTTTAGTACTTTTGCCTAATGATCTTCTTCCCCTTATATAGTGTTAGGCCTTTCTCAATACCATGGTCCAAAACCACTTAGGATCAATACCTTGGACCAAATACCTGGGATCAATTCTTCGAACCAGATACTTTGGACCAATACCATGGATCAAAATATCATGGACAAAATACCACAGACCAAAACTTAGATTTCCAATATGTATGCAACTTTCGTTATGTGAAACTAGGTGTGTATGATATACGGACCTTTTGATCTGTTAACCCGCGTGTATACGCTACTTTGTCAATGTGAACCTGCGTATATTTCTCTTTCCTCATTCTGTGAAGTTTGATCTATAACTCTGAGTTGTTAACCTACTGAACTGTGATATGTCATTTGAGTGAGTTGCCATCAAGGACAACACCTGTGTCAAATCTGAGTCATAATGTCGACAATCTCCCACTTTGGACTTGATGGAAACCCCAAGTCACTCTCCCCCTTTATCATCAAGGGCAAAGGTTCATGCTCCCCCTAAGTACATGTTGAATTCTCTGATATGCTAAAGTGTGCTGATTGAGCTTCATGAACGAGTCCATGCTCCCCCTGAATATAAGCAAGGTCTATAAAAAGATGTTCTAAAAGAAGAACATGACTCTATACATACATCATAAATGACCTTCCTATCACCAATGACTCATACATACCTCCATCTCCCAACCAAGTGGGGATATACCAATTGTTTATACATGTCAAAACAAAAACATTACAACATCCATCCCATGCATAGTGGGGTAACAAAATAGGTCGTTTCATGACCTTTTCATAAAAATATATACATGACATATAGGCCAAGACCATGATAGTCATTAGCAATTATCATCATCAACATTTGTCAATCAGCCTCTAGTCCAACAACCATGTTCTCCCCCTGAACCTATTCTATATGATCAGTGTCAGATCTAATCATTTCATATAATAGAAGAGTTATCAAGGCATCATCATCAACAATATATTCATCAAGTTATCCACAACTTATGAGAGCCAACATATTTCCACATGTCATCCACAGACTGTAACCATCATCAAGCAAAGCAGATAATTCACTAAACCATATCAGACTCCTTTCTTCTTGAGTCTGGCCCACTACTTTTCTTCAAACCAACATATACATGACTGTATCCACAGAAACCAGTGTATGTACACGACTATGCTTCATGAAACTCGCATATAACCACCTTTATCTGAATCAGATAGGATTTAATAGTAGGATGATGCATCAACTACTCCCAACTTCTGTTTGAGATATTCAAATGTCTCTCTGGGTAGTAGTTTGGTGAATATATCAACAACCTATTCTTTGGAAGGAACATACTCGAAGTTGACCTTTTGTTCAAGCACTTGTTCATGTAGAAAATGATATTTGATGGGCATGTGCTTGGTCTTGGAATGCATGGCTAGATTCTTTGAAATAATGATGGCACTTGTATTATCACATAGAATGGAGATGGGTGGAGTACATGTGATCTGAATGTCTTGCAATGTTTGCATCGTCCAAAGGAGTTGTGTGCAGCAAGATGCAACAGCCACATATTCTGCTTCAATTGTAGATAATGCAATTGAACTTTGTTTCTTGCTAAACCAAGACACTAATCTAGAACCCATATAGAATGCACCACCACTAGTGCTTTTTCTATCATCAATGCATCCTGCCCAATCTGCATTTGTATATGCATGAACTATAAAATCTGTATCTCGAGGATACCATAAATAAAAAATTTGTGTTCCTTGAAGATATTTGAAAATCCTTTTGACTGTGTGAAGGTGTGATTCCTTTGGATTTGCTTGGAATCTTCAAACTATTCCTACTGCATGCATGATGTCTGGTCGGGTGCCTATTAGATAAAGCAGACTGCCAATTATGGATCTGTAAGTTGGTTGATATACTGCTGCTGATTCATCATTTGAGCTGAGACTGCATCCTGTTACCATTGGGGTACATACTCGTTTAGAATCCTCCATCCCGTATTTTTTCAAGATCTGTTTGATATATTTGGTTTGTGATAGAAAAATACCATTTTTATTTTGTTGAACTTGTAGGGCAAGAAAATATGTAAGCTCACCAAGTAGGGACATTTCAAATTCGTGTTGCATTACTGAAGCAAAATTTGACTCATGGCTTCTTCATTGCTACCAAAAATGATATCATCAACATACACAACAAGTATTAGCACTTTATTATTGTCAATCTTTGTATATAGATTGCCATCAGCTGATCCCTTTGAAAAACCTTGTTGATGGAGATATTTGTCAAGACGGTAATACCAGGCCCTTGGAGCTTGTTTTAGACCATAGAGAACCTTTCTGAGTCTGCATACAAGTTTTTCATCATTTCCAAGAATGAATCCATCTGGTTGCTCAATATAGACTTCTTCTTCTAAGTCTCCATTAACAAAGGCATATTTTACATCCATTTGATATACTTTGAATTTCTGAAAACTAGAAAGAGCAAGGAACATTCTTATGGCTTCAAGTCTAGCAACAAGTGCAAAAGTTTCTTCAAAATATATACCTTATTTTTTAGCATATCCTTTACAAACAAATCTGGCCTTGTTTCTAATAACTTCTCCATTTTCATTCAGCTTGTTTTTGAATATCCATTTAGTTCCTATGATATTCTTATCATGAGGTCTAGGAACTAATTCGCAAGTATTATTCTTTTCAATTTGCTCAAGTTCTTCATTCATGACCTTTACCCAACATTCATCTTTGCATGCTTCATTTACATTTTGAGGTTCGGTGGAAGATAGTAATGCTAGATAGCTTGAAGCTTCTGTAATAGTTCTTCTTGTCTGCACACCTGCCTCTTTCTGTCCCAACATTTGTGTCTCTAGATGATTTTTCTGAACATACCTAGACGGATTCTTTTCTTCTACCATTATATCTTATTCTGTTGCTTCATTGGTTTCTTCTTCAAAATTAGTGGGATTTGGTGTGGAAGGATAATCCTCATCTTCTTCAAAATATTTGGTTTTTATTTGTTTTGGATTTTTGCATGCTTCATCAACCACAACATCAATACTTTCAATAATTTTCCCAAGTATTTTATTATAACATTTATATCCTTTACTTTGGGAAGAGTAACCAAGGAGAATACCTTCATCTTCTCTGGGTTCAAACTTACCAAGTTTTTCATCAGTCCTTTTGATGTAACATTTTCTTCCAAAAGCCTTGAAGTATTTTACAGTAGGAGTCTTAGCATACCAGAGTTCATGTGGAGTTTGAGTGTTGTTTACCCGAACATTTTCTTGGTTGAGAATAGTGACGACATCAAATGCAGCTTCACCCTAGAAGGTTGCAGGAGTTCCAGACTCATCTAGCATAGCATGAGCCATTTGTTGAATAGTTCTGTTCATCCTTTCTACCACTCCATTTTGCTGAGGAGTCCCTGCGGTGGAGAATTGCCTTTTTATTCCATGTTCTTCACAAAAGTCAAAGAATTCATCCGAATTAAATTCCCCTCCTTGATCACATCTGAGGCATTTGATTTTGCGATCTGATTCATTTTCAACCAAAGATTTGAAGGCTTTGAACTTTTCAAATGGTTCATCTTTATGCTTTATAAGTCCTATCCAACACATTCTAGAAAAATCATCAATGAACAATATAAAGTATTCTTCTCCACAAGGTGACTTTTTCCTTGATGGTCCACATAAATCAGTATGAACAAATTCAAGAGGCTTACTAGCTGATCCTTCCTTTTCAGGGAAGTGCGATCTAGTTTGCTTACCAAATTGACATGATTTGCATATTGTATTTACTAGAATGCTGATATCAGGAAGATCACAAACTGCCAGGAATCTGCATGCTTTTCTTATTTGAGAAAAACTTAGATGCCCCAATCTTCTGTGCCATAGTCAATGTTCATCATTTTTTCTTAGATAGCATTGTTTTTGTCCTCCCTTGAGTATGTATAGGTTGTTTGGAGTTCTTGTCCCTTTAATCACAGTTTCTCCTATATCAAGCTCACGAACAACACATCCATTTGATCGAAACACTACTTCATTTCCTTGATCACACATTTGACTCACACTCAACAGATTATGCTTTAAGCCATCAACATACATAACATTCCCAGTTTTAAATTTTTCTTTCAAGAAAACAGAGCCTTTACCTTTTATGACAGTGGGAGTGTCATTTCCAAATGAGACATTCTTTTCCTTTTCTAAGGCATTATATGAGTGTAGTTTTTCTCTGTCACCTGTCATGTGTTTTGAGCATCCACTGTTGATGTACCACTAGTTTTCTTGTCCTTCTGCATACAAGGTTATACCACATCTTTCTATTTGCGATTATTTCTTTCTCCATATTTTGGGATTTAATGGAGTTTGCTTCTTTTGAGCTATTTGCTGAAATTTACTCCTGCATTCAGATTCTTCATGGCCAAAGTTGTTACAAATTGATCATTCCATTTCATTTTCAAGAAGAGAAAAGCTATTATAAGAACTTTTCTTGATCCTAGTCACATTTCTTTGATTTTGTGCTTCTCTAGTCATGATAGTTTTGTAAGCAACACATTGAGCAGCTTTGTGTCCAAAATTATGACATGAGAAATATTGACCATTAAAAACGTTCCTGCTATTATTGAATCTACTGACCTGATGATTTTAGTTGAAGTTCCTTCTACTGACCTATTGATTGATATTCTTTGAAGAAAATTGAGTGTGATTTACATGAAGTTGGTTATGGCTTCTGTTCATTCTTGAAGTAAGTTGAGCCTGATTCACCTAGTGATCTGTTTTATGCCTTTACTGACAATTGTCGAACTGTTCACTACTCCTTGCTGCATCACGACAACTTTTAGTGGAGGTTAACGGCTTCTGTGATTGAGATTTTTCTTTAGAGTATCCAAGACCTGTCTTTATCAGAGGAGAGCACTACACTTTGATAATTTCATTTAAGATATCTGATCCTTTAGAAAATCTAAGATTGAGATCCTTTCTTGGACCCATAATTTCACATTCTAGCTTTTCATTGTGTTTTTCTCTTTCAGCAAGTTGGAATGTCAAGGTATCTATAATAATAATCTTTTCTTCTAAGTAGATTTTTAGTTTAGAGATTTCTTCATAAAGGTCATCTTCATCTAAAGCATCTAAAAAATCATCATCTTCATAAGCCATCAAAAGTCTATAGTCATTGCTATTTTCATCTTCATCACTATTTGATAAACCATCGCTATCCTCATGAGCATAGTAGCTCTTTTTACTTACATTTTGTTTTCTGTTCCATTTTGCATATTCCTTACCTTTATCAAACTTATCTTTATGAGGAAATTTGGCAGCATAATGATTGGCTCTTCCACAAGCAAAAAATTTGAAAGGTAGTTTACCTCTGAATCTTTCGGAACCCCGTTGAAAGTTCTTGACAAAGTTTGCTTCTTCTTATCCTTCTGAAATATGTCTTGATTGATTAAGTTCTTCTTTTCTTGAAGCTTTAAATGCGGCTTCTCTCATATCTGATGGACCTACTTTTCTCATCGTGAAAGCCATTAAGATCCCATGCAGTTGTGTCATAGTAATAATTTGAAGATCCTACTTTTCTTCTATGGCAGATATTTTTTATTCAAACTTAGCAGACAAGGATCTTAAAACCTTTTCAACTAAAGTAACTTATTTTATCTCTTCACCCAAATTCTTCATGTAATTAAGAATCTCTTCTGTACGTATGAAGTAACTAGCTATAATTTCATCATTGTGCATTTTGAGAGTTTCATATTGAATTCTGAGAGTTTTTAGTTTCACACGTTTTACCTGAGTGTCTCCTTCATAGTTTAGAACGATTTTGTCCCATATTTCTTTTGCGGATTTGAGCTGCAAGACTTTGACAAATTCTAATTGTGATAGACTTCCCAATAATGTATTGACAGCCTTAGCATTGGTTTCATATTGCTTTTTACCTACCGCATGTGTACGAATTGCTGATGGAAATGTATATCCTCCTTCCACGATTTCCCATACATCTATTCCAAGAGAATGAAGATAGGTTGTGGTTCTTACCTTCCAATAAATGAAGTTGCATCCATCAAAGGTTGGAGGTCTGATGGATCCCTGTCTTTCTTGATTACTCATGATGATGGATCTTCCTTCAAGCGATCAAGCTTCTTCTAAAGGACCAACTCCGATACCAATTGTTGGAAATAATACTGAGGGGGAGGTGAATCAGTATTAGCATGCCAATAATTTTTCATTTCCATAATCAGATTTATATATGCCACTTTAGTTAATGGAAATCAAATGTATATGCAACTATGGTTAAGGAAACTAGCATATATACTGCAAACTTAAGATTCAGTTAATTCATCATATGTTCATCTTTAATCAGTGCATCAAAACCATATAAACAGTAACTAGGTGTAGTAAAAATAGAGTAGACAATCACACACATGAACACAAGATATAAGGTGGAAACCTAATGTGGTTGAAACCACTTGCTGCAATCGTCTCTATCTTCTTTTTAATAATAAGAAACTTCTTTTTACAATTTTTGTACTGGTGTAGACTTATACCAGTACACAGGCTTCTACCTGCAGAAGGCTACAACCTTCTCTAGTTCTCCAGCTTCTCCTGGAAGGGAGATACAACCCCCTAGCTCTTGTACTAGCTGATATGTTTACTAGTACGTAGATGCCAACCTACAAAAGGCTACAACCTTCTCTTTTCTTCCAGGGACCACGTTTCATAATTTTTCAGACTGGATCCATCAATAACATCATTCAATCATCAAATATATCTGCATCAACCAATCTCCTTTTCACCAACCAAAACTAAACCAATCAATCACTTTGACAAGCCTTCAATCTGATCTTTCAGAATGCTATAACCAGAATACAGTAACCAGAACCCAAGCCAGAACCTAGAACACTGCAAAAACAAACAAAAGCAGCTAAAACATATTTTACAATGTATAAGCTACTTCCTTGTGTCGAACCTGCGTGCATATGCTCCTTTCTCAAGGCGAACCCGCATATAGATCTGTAAATCAAACTTAAGATGTATACATTGTTTTGATATGAAGAACCAGCGTGTATACATGCCTTTTCTAAAGTGAACCTGCATACAGATCTGTAAATGATGATTTAAGCATTACAATAATTCTAGACTTTAGTTATACCTAGATCATCATATTTATAGACTACAACATGTGCCAGTCATTCATATAAATGATCAAACCACATAAAGATACTTCACTTCAAGCCTTAAGGTCTTGACCCATCATTAGATCTTATCCTTCATCAAGCACTAAGGTTCATCCTTGGTTCAGATCCAACTATGCACCATAACCCAATAACCTGTGCACTAGATCTTGCTCATCATCAGATATTCAATACTTTGGTACTTTGGCCTAATGATCTTCTTCCCCTTATATAGTGTTAGGCCTTTCTCAATACCATGGTCCAAAACCACTTAGGATCAATACCTTGGACCAAATACCTGCGATCAATACTTTGGACCACCTACTTCGGACCAATACCATTGATCAAAATACCATGGACCATAACTTAGATTTCCAATATGTACGTGCCTTTCCTTCTGTGAAACTGCGTGTGTATGATATACGCACCTTTTGGTCTGTTAACTCGCGTGTGTATGCTACTTTGTTAAGGTGAGCATTCATATACTTCTCTTTCCTCATTCCATGAAGTCTTATCTGTAACTCTGAGCTGTTAACCTGCTGAATTCTGATCTGTCATCTAAGTGAGTTGCCATCAAGGACAACACCTCTGTCAAATCTGTGTCATAGTGCCAACATAAGGGATTTTAGGGCAAGAAACTCTACTTTGCTAAGGTTTCTTTAAGGAGGCTTAGCCTTCCTAAGAGCAATAGAACAATCCTTCCTTATAGCTTCCTTGAAATTATTTGGAAGGTGCCTAATAACATACTCAATGTTGCAAGGTAAGCACCAAATAGCGAATGGCTCTGAAGCGATTCTACAGCAAGAGATACAAAACCCTAGTCGCCGCCGAACGGACTTGCCATAGCCGCTGCAGGTTCCAACACTGACGGCCACCTATGGCACCAGCTGCAGGAGGGGAGAGCTCCGCCTCCCCTCCAATGGACATGCCCTCATCTGACAAGACGCAAAAGATCGTGACTCTGCACCCCGCAGACACAGATCCAGAAACTGAAAAAGTCCAGCAAAGGACGCAGGGAGAAAAAATGCAATCAGCTCGGAATGAAGAGGACAACGCAAGCAATGATAAGCACACCAATACGGAATCATCTCAGACAAAAGTGACCTCAGCCACTTGTATACCAAAAGCAGCAGAATCGATCAAGGTTGAACTGCCAAGCCACCGCATCAATGGGGAAATCCAATATATGCAGGATTACGCACTCATCGGAAAGTTCTTAGGATTCTGGCCCACAAAAAAAGCCTTACAAGGATGGATAGCCTCAAAATGGAAGCCCAAAGGACAAGTGACTTTACAGCTTGGCCCAAAGGGCTTCTTTACAGCCATATTCAACTGTCTAGAGGACAAAACAAGGATATTTGAAGGCGGCCCGTACTTCTTTAACTCTTCAGGTTTGTATCTAACGAAATGGAAGCCCCGATTCAACCCTGATAAAGAAGACTTTAGTTGGGCCCCTGTTTGGATAAGAATGTATTCCCTTCCCGTGGAATACTGGAGAGAAGAAACGCTGGCAGACATTGGCAACAAGCTGGGGACCTTCATCAAAGTTGCAACCGAAACTAAGACACGCAAATACACCTCCTACGCTAGGATCTGCGTCAAGATGCACCTAACCAAGACCCTTGCAGACACGGTAAGTCTCTTTCACGATGACTTTGAATGGAAACAGCCTTTAGATTATGAGCATATCCCTTTCCGCTGTCGAAAATGTCATGAGCACGGCCACCTCTTCCGTGACTATCCCTTAAATGTGCAGCCCAAAGCTCCTTCTAATGATACTAACTTGGATCCAGATGGCTTCACAAAAATCCTCACCCGCCGCCGACATGCCAAGAAAAACCAAGCAACTCCGGCTCAAGCCTTCAAGGCGAACCCCCAGAACTGCTTCTCTGTTCTTGCCTCGCAAGATATTCAAAACAGTCTCAACTCTGACTCCCCGGATCAGCCGATCCCACCCTCGCCCTCCCTCAACTGCTCCAACCCCTTATTCTCCTCTGACCCAGCCTCTTCCAACTCTGCAGATATACTCTCTATGGAGAAAACCAAATCTGTTTCAGAACTCGGTCCCCTAATCCCTTCAAAAGGGAAAACCATATTGAATGAAAACCAACAAGCTTCAGATATGGACCTTGACGCAGCTCTAGCCTTGAGTCTTCATGAAAATGCAGTGGAGGAGGACCACAATACTCCAATTGTTATGGAGGAAGATCGAGAAGATGTAGATCTAGAAGAGTTTGACATCTCCAAGCTTGACATCTCCAAACTGGAGACAGCATGCAAGCAAAAAGAGTACAACTCAATCCCTCTTTGGCAAATAGACAAACTTGAAGGAGTCCTAACCAGGGTGCAGCACCACAAAAGCTTGGGCATCCAAGGAGGCAGTCACTGGGATGGAAGAAATATCCTTAAAGAAACAAAGAAAAGGGGCAGAAAAACAGACCTTCAGAGAACAATAATAGTAGGGGAACTACTCATGGATTCGGGGCAATTCCCCAAGTTGACCAAGTTCTACAAACCCAAATCTCAGTCTACATGAAGCTCATCTCTTGGAATGTAAGAGGACTCAACAGTCCCTCTAAACACAGAATGATCAAAAACCTGATAATGCAAGAAAAACCAGCAATAGTCTTTCTTCAAGAAACAAAAAGCAGCAGCACAGCGATAGACAGACTCAGCAGTAAAGTATGGGCAGGCAGCAGTTCAATCTCAGTAGATGCCTCAGGGGCATCCGGCGGTCTGGCCATTCTATGGAACCCACAGATTGTTTCACTTGATAATTTTCATGCCACTCTTCATCTTATTCAAGCTACTTTCCATCTCATCGGAACCAACATCCATGGGCATCTCACCAATGTATACTTCCCGCAGACAATTCAGCAAAAATTGGACCTCTTGGACACGATCTCCCTCCTCAATGAAAACAGATACTTCCCCTTATGGATTGGAGGAGGTGACTTCAACATCATAAAATCCATGGAAGAAAAACAAGGGGGCAGAACCCGGCTTGACAGTGATAGCAGCGGCTTCAAGCAATTCCTACAAAACAATCAGCTCATGGACATACCCACCTCTAATGGCATTTTTACCTGGTCCAACAAGCGCAGAGGTGCTCACCATATTTCCTCAAGGCTAGATCGATTTTTAATCTCAGACAATGCAATCCACCTTGGAGGAGATTTTAGCGCCTCAATTATCCCCCAAGGAGGCTCAGATCACTGGCCAATTCTACTCCAATGGTCTAGACCAGGCAACTGCAGCAATAGATCCTTTCGATTCGAAGCCTTCTGGCTCACAAACACCAATTTCAAGGCCGTGGTCAATCAAGCCTGGACATCTTACATCCCGCCTGCGGGAGCTAAGATGTATCAGTTTCAACAAAAGCTGAAAAATCTGAAACAAGTTCTTAAAATATGGAACCGAACTCATTTTGGCAACATACAGGAGAGCAGACAAAAACTGGAACAGCAAATGAAAGCACTACAACAAATATTCATTCTGGAAGGACGCACAGAAGAACAAATTCAACAGGAGCAGATCCTCTGGAATCAAATTGAAGAACGTCAAAAACAAGAGGAAATTCTATGGCGGCAAAAATCTCGAATAAGCTGGCTTAAAGATGGAGAGAAAAATACAAAATTTTTCCACAAAACCACCATACAACGGCGTATGCACAACAAAATTACCTTTGTCAACAATCAACAGGGTGAAATAATAGAGGCTCATGAAGACATGGAAAAATAATTTACAGGATACTTCAAGGACATTCTAAAGGAACCTAACAGCAACCGGGATGAGGCAATCCAGGCCATCACGCAGCACATTCCTAAAATTATCAATGAGGAACACAACAATCAACTGCTCCAACCCATATCATTAAAGGAAGTTGAAGAATCCATGGCTCAGCTCAAAGACGGCAAAGCTCCAGGGCCTGACGGATTCACAGCCAATTTCTTTCATGAATTTTGGGAACTCATCAAAGCTGAAGTATGGGATCTAGTGAAAGAATCCCGCAGCATGCACTGGGTCCTCCCGGCCCTCAACTCAACCTTCATAGCCTTGGTTCCCAAAGAAGCGGCATCAAACAAACCTGAGAAGTATAGACCAATAGCGCTATGCAATGTGATTTACAAACTCATTTCAAAGGTTATTGCAAACCGACTCAAACCGCTCCTTCCCTTGCTCATCTCTCCAGAACAGACGGGGTACGTTGAAGGTCGGCAGATCATGGATGGAATAATTCTATCAAATGAAGTCATACACTCTTTAAAGCTTCTCAAAAAACCAGGTATGCTTCTCAAACTTGACCTTTCTAAAGCCTTCGACAAGCTTAGCTAGAATTACATTCATAAAATGCTCTTGGCTTTTGGCTTTAATGCAACTTGGACCAGATGGATCATGAACCTAATCACCTCTCCCAGTTTCTCTGTCTTACTGAACGGATCTCCCTCACCTCCCTTTCACCCCTCGCGTGGCATCAGGAAATGGGATCCTCTATCACCTTTTCTCTTCGTTTTAATGGCCGAAGGGCTAAGCAGGCTCCTCAAATCAGATGTTTCCTCCCAAGCTCTCAAAGGCATCTCTCTTCATGGCCGCACTCCTCAGACTCATCAGCAATTCGTTGATGATACTATGCTCTTTGGGCATCCTTCCGCAAAAGAAGCCTCTGTATTCAAATCTCTCCTATCCCTCTTCTCTGAAGCCTCTGGCACGTCCATTAACGCTACAAACTCTCAACTCTTCTTCTTCAACACTCCCCCCTCCACGCAAAGGAATATTTCTCGAATTTTGGGATTCAAAATTTCCCTCCTGCCATCTAAATCCCTGGGAGCTCCCCTCTCCGATTCAACAATCAAGCAGCTGTCCTAGAGGTCGCTATTGGACAAACTGGAATCCAAGCTCTCATCCTGGACTTTCAGGGCTTTAAATCTGGCAGGCAGGCTCGTCCTCATTAAATCAGTATTACAAGCAATGTCACTCTATCTTTTCTCTATCTTGGAAGCTCCAAAAGGGGTTCTGAAAGCTATACGCAATCTTCAACGCAATTTCCTTTGGGGATCCACTGGCCTGAATCGGAAATGGGCTCCTGTCAAATGGACAGAGGTCTGTAAAACCAAATCAGAAGGAGGGCTAGGACTTCGGGATCCGCTTCAAAGCAACAACACAATGGGAGCCAAAATTTGGTGGAACTGGGTCTCCAAACCAAACACCCCATGGGCTCAATTATGGCAAGCAAAATACGCCAGAGGCAGCCAATGGAGTGACCTCATCAGAATCAACCCCACAGCGCAGGGATCACTCATCTGGAACAATGCAAAAACCCAAAGTAGCTTCATACAAGAACATAGCTTTTGGGAAATTCACTCAGGTAAAGCTGCCAGATTCTGGGAAGACTCATGGCAGAAACTCCCCAAACTTGCAAATTTGTTCCACAAACCTCTCTGGCAGGCTCAAATGAAGCAAGAAAGCATCACTCTAGTACACCAGTTCTGGCAGCCATCTCCAAATCATGACTTTCAGACATGGAAACCGGCGAGACTCTGGCAAATAGACTGTCTTAGAGATATCTTGATGAGTGTCTTAGAGATTTGTTGAAATTTACATCACACTCAGTGTTTAATATTTTAGAGGGAAAATTGGTCTAGAACCATCCTTAAGAGGAGGAGTATAGTGCCTGATGTATATTTTTACTCAAAGAATCATTAATCTTAGATATGAAGTGGCAAACCTCATATGAACTTGCAATTATTTAGTCATTATAGTATTTTATAGAAGACTGTAACAAGAAGGGAAATCAATACATAGGGCTTAATTCTTAAAAATCTGATGCATCAAATTTCATAGTGAAATGGATGGAATAAAGAATTAAATGGGATGCAAAGACACATGGAGCACATTTTAAGGATTAGTTCTCATATCAATGCAGGCATCTTTCATCAACATTAGACTAAGATGAATTTATATATCCATGAAAACATTTCCAACAGCTACTATTACATGTAATCTGAGAAGAATAATGAAGACATATGGAACAAACATAGAAGGACCACATACTACAAATCAGATGAGCTGGAATTGCCAAAAAATTGTATTAATCTTCCATAAAGAATACATTGAATTTGACAATAAACATATTTTCTCTCTTGGACAACAAAAAATTATGAACCTTCCGTTCAATCTCATTAAACTATTTTTATAGGGCCTCAAGGGGAGAACCAGTTACAAAATATTCTTTTCTTGATTTCATTACAATGGATAATCATAACAAAACTTTAACGTGCTCCTTGGCACAATTGTACTAACCAAAAACCTAACTTACTGGCTGAATATAAAACATTACACTAAAAGGAAACAAAAAGTTTCATAATCAACACGATATGCAATATTAGTTGTCATGATGAGGAGCCTGCAAAGGTTTCATGGAAGGTTCATTGATCTGGAGCACAAGAGGGTTGAAAAACCACTCATATCTTTGCCACGGTGTTGGCACTAGAAGAGGAGCTCGGAAGAACCACTGATATCCAATCTTGGGTTGGTCGGGCCTTTATAGTTCATTCTAGGGCAAAGCAAGGTCTTGACCATCCCTAGCAACTGAAATTCCCTCTTTAGATAGTTAACCACCTGGGATGGAGATACTCGGTCAAAAAACCTTAAACAATGTTCTAGACGGGTGACTAGCAGGAGAGTGACGCAAAAGAGAAAACAAGTTCAAAAATGGAGAGGTGGGAAGGTTTTTATAGTTGGCGCGGGGGAAACGGTCAGCTGACATGGGGTGAGGTCATAGAGTGGACATGCGATAGGATGTGGTGGGGTGATGGTGAGGACAAGCGGATAGGAGCAAGGTGGTGTGAAGTTACCATTTGTTCAAAATCGTGCTCACTTGCAATGCCACCTACGGATTGGTCCAGGTGGCAGGTGGTCTATTATGCAACCAACTCACAAAAATATAGATCAACAACTTCAAAATCAGCCTCTTCGAGGGGGAAACCTCCTTCACATTACATAAATGAATAAATATTGTATGATTCAAATGAAAAAATCCTCATTTCTATATATAGGAGCCTAAGGGGTCACAATATAATTAGAGCCAACATAACAATAATAATGTAAGGGCACAACAATAACAATAGTGGGCTTCTATGGGGCACAATAATAACAATATGGGGACAACATGGGCACAAAAATAACAATAAGGGCTACAATGAAAATAATAATGGGGGAATACACTAGTATTATAGGGACATAACATACCCCTCTCCTTCAAATAAGTGGTGTCCTCAACGTTTGAGTAGTTCTGGATGCTTCTGTATAAAATTCTCATCCTCCCATTTGGAATGTTCAATGGGTAAGTTCTTCCACTTAATGAGATACTCTGAAATTGATCGATTTCATAGCTGTCAAGCTCTTGTTTCTGTGACTGCTTTAGGTTCCAATATGGATTTTCCTTCCTCCTCAAGTTCTTGAAATATTGTTTGAACTAGGAGCTTGTCACATATAACCTTCTTTCAGCATGAAACATGGAAAACTAGGTGCACTCGGGAAGATGTAGCAAGATCCAATTTGTATCCCATAGTACCAATCTTTTGGAACACCTTGTACGACCATAATACTTTGGTGATAATTTATTAACCTTCTTAGCTTGCTTGAGGGACATTTTTTTGTATGGTTGTAGGCGTAGAAATACCCAGTCACCTACATCAAAACTTATTTCGCTGTGATGTTGATCTTCCTATTGTTTCATTCTATTCTATGCCAAAGTGAGGTTATCCTTTAAGAGTTGAAGAACTTGTTGTTGATGCTCGATGTGATCTTCCACTACTTGAACCTTAGAGTTTTCTCTTAAAGTTGATGTGATGGACGATGGATGATATCCATAAAGTTTCATATATGCGGTCATTTTTGCTGCTTGGAAGGAAGTGTTATACCACCATTCAACCAAAGGAAACCACTTGACCCATTATGTATGTTTATTAATTACAAAGCACCAGAGATATCCTTCCAAACATTTGTTCACTATCTCAGTTTTCCCATCAGATTGAGGATGATAAGATGATCTATGAGCCAATTGAGTACCCAAACAAGAAAATAATTTCATCTAAAAATTTCCAGTGAAAATGGGAACTCTGTTGCTTACAATAATCTTTGGGTTTCCATGTAGCTTTTGTATTGTTTCCATAAATTCAATAGCAATTGTATTGGTTTTAAATGGATGAGATAATGCACAAAAGTGTGCATACTTGGTTAGTCTACCACTACCACCATGATGACACTCTTTCCTTAAGACTTGGGTAGACCTATGATAAATCCATTGAAACCTCCTCCTAACGTTGACTTGGAATGGATAAAGGTTGTAACAAACCTGGGGTCTTAATTTTTTTGACTTTATTTTTTCGGCAAAATAAAAATTCTACCACAAACTTTTGAATATTAGATTTAATGCCATCGCAAAAAAATTCCTTCTTAACCCTGTGGTAAGTTTTTAAAAATCCTGAGTGCCCTCCTAACTTAGAGGTGTGCAATTCGAGAAGAATTTTTTGTTTGAGTTGGGAATTCTTACAGAGGTATAAGCGATCTTTTTGCCATAATGAATCATTTTTCTAGGTAAATGTGTTAGATGTATTGGGATCTTGTTGTAACTTTTGAATGAGTGCTCACACTTCTTCATCATTATTACATTCATCCCTTACTTCATTTATCCAATCTGGTTAGATAATAGAAATGGCACAAAATAATGCTTCCACATCCTCATCCTTTCTTGAGAGTACATCTGCAATAAAAATTTTCTTCCCTTTTTTGTAGATGATTTGAAAGTCATAACCCAACATATTTTTGACCCATTTTTGTTTCTCTTCTGAAGATAATCTTTGTTCTAAATAGTATTTAAGACTGTCATGATCTATTTTTACCTTGAAGTGTCTTCCCATTAGGTAAGGTCACCATTTCTTAAGTGCATGTAGTATTGCCAACATTTCTTTCTCATAAATAGCTTTGTGTAAATTATTTCCTTTGATTGAACGACTTTCAAAGGAAATGGGTCTTCCTTCTTGCATTAAAACAGCACTAATTCCATTTCCTGAGGCATCACATTCCATAATAAAGGTTTTTTTGAAGTCTGGTGTAGCTAATATTTGTGCTTGGCACATTGCATCTTTAAGATGTTCAAAGGCCCTCGTTGCTTTTGGAGTCCAAGAAAATGCATCATTCTTTAGTAATGTTGTTAGAGGTGCTTCTATTCTCCCACAATTCTTAACAAACTTGTGATAATACTCTATCAAGCCGAAAAATCCTAGCAGATGCTTTATGGATGTGAGAATTTTCCATTCCTTAATGGATTTAATTTTGCTAGGGTCTACCTTAACACCTTCATGAGATACAATATGACCCAAATATTCCACCTCCTATACTCCAAAGAAACATTTGGAGGTTTTTGCATATAATTGTTTCTCCTCCAATATTTTGAGCACCCTGTTAACATGTTGAACATGATCCTTCCAATATTTGTTGTAGATTAGTATATCATTAAAAAATACTACCACAATTTTTCTAAGGAATGGTTTGAAAATGGAATTCATCAAACCTTGAAATGTAGAAGGTGCATTGGTAAGTCCAAAAAGCATGACCACGAATTCATAATGACCCTCATGAGTTCTAAATATTGTTTTCGGAATGTCTTTAGTCTTTATTCTAATTTAATGATATCCTGAACAAAGATCCAACTTGGTGAAGTAAATTGCTCCATGTAATTCATCCAATAACTCATCAATGATCGGAATGGGAAATTTATCTTTAATAGTGACCTTTTTGAGCTCCCTATAATCCAGACACATGCGCCATGATCCATCCTTCTTGTGCACCAATACTACTGGAGCAAAGAAATAACTTTGACTAGGTTGAATTATACTAGCCTATAGCATTTATGCAACCATACATTCAATTTCACTCTTTTGGGCATAGGGTTATCTATAAGGGCTAATGTTTGGAGGAACACCTCCTAGAATCAAATGAATAGCATGGTCATGATCATGAATATGTGGGAGGCATTTGGGAGCCTCAAATACTTTGGAATGATTTTCCAAGACTTTTTGGAGATATGGAGAAATAGATGATTTCGATGTGGGAACCTCTAGTGGACATAATTGTGCAATTATGCCCCATTTTTATTTCTTTAGAAGCTTTTTCATTTCGTTAGATTTGATTATCTTTCCAAGTTTCCCTATGATTCCCCTTAATTCAACTTCCTTTCCTTCCTAAACAAATTTCAAGAAAAATTCTTGAAAATTAAAAGCTATTGTACCCAAATATTGTAGCCATTGGACTCCTAGTACAACATCAACACCACCCATTGGAATGGAAAGAATTGGACTATTCAATACATATTCTCCCATTCATAACTTGATATTATGGCACTTTCTAAAGAAATTTATGGTTCCTCCATTTGCAACCATCACTTGACACTCTGGTGCTGGATATAGGAAGCAATCAATTCCTTGGCTATCTTACAATGAATAAATTTATGAGTACTACCTGAATGAATCAACACTATTACCATTTTATTCTTGATATGTCCTTCTATCTTGAGAGTTTGAAGAGTGGTAATTCTTGCCAATGCATTACAAGATATGGTCGGAATAATTTCTTCTTTCTCTAGGGTTGGTTCCTAGCATATATCCTCTTTTCTGATGTTTCTTGTTCCTTTTCTTCCTCCTCTTCACAATCTATGTAAAACAATTTCTTCTCAGCACACTTATGACCATTAGTGTATTTTCTATCACAACTATAACAAATCCCTTTTGCTATTTTTTCTTCCAATTGTTGTGGTGTCAACCTTATAGGTTGTGGAAGACTAGGGGCAGAAACACTTCCATCTTTATAGTTGTTAGTGGTAGGCTTCCTTATTTCCATAATTTTGCTTTCAATTTTTCTTGCCAACTTGAATGCCTTTTCCAATGAACCAGGTTCCCAAAGGCAAACCTCATGTTGGATGTTATCCTTTAACGTCCCTATGAACACATCAATCCTATGCTCCTCTGGAATATTATTTACCCTTATATTCAATTTTTGGAAGTCCTCAATGTGATCCACCATTGAACCCTTTTGTTTGAGATTTATCAATTGACTAAAAAATGTGTTTCTCTTTGTATCCTCATAATGTGTCACCATTTCCTCTGTAAAAAATGACTGAGTGATAATTTTTTTACGAGATAAAAGCCATCGATGCAATACAAATTGATTGGGTTTGAAATATAAAGTTGCGATGTACCTTTTGTGTGTTTTGCACATTATGGAGATCAAAATATTGCTGCATCTGTAGTATCCATGTTACAGGATCCTTGCCACCAAACTTCCTCATATCAATCTTTGGAACATTGTGGGTCTTCAATCCAATGTTAGAGTCTATGAAATCATGATTAACATTTTTTTTTCTCATCGTGAGTTTCATCCAATACCTTTTCGCCATTCCCCGGATGCGGGTGTCTTTGATGTGTGAGAGGCAGGTGGCTCGTCACATGGGCAGCTGTCAGCCCGGACGAGCCACGACATACCAGGACGTTGGTGCATTAACTCTGACGGACGGTGAAAACATCGGGATGTTAAGTCTGGTTCAAGCGCCATTCAATGCGGAAGGTGAATTCATTGGGATGTTAAGTCTGGTTCAGGCACCATTCAATGCGTAGCATCGGACGAGGAGAATGGAGCTCAATAAGCTCAAACCCTATGTCGCTCTCTCGCATTCATTCAAGCGGTCCGAGCAGACATTGGCAGAGACAGAACATTCTCTGGCTCATTGTAAGATTTCTCAGAGGGATTCTGTTACGGGAGATAATCGACGGATGCCAATAGAAAGGCTCAGGATGAGTAGTCGCCGCGGCGGTTCCAGGGGTCATTCTGCCACTTAGAGCCCTGCCACTTCGCCCTCCTCCTCAGTGGAAATAACTTTCGAGCAGAACAGAATTCCGAGTAGACTAGCAGGCCGTAGAAATGAAAGAGGCAGGGGAGAAATTATGGACTGTGGTCATGTGGAGCATCCAGCAGTTCGCTATCGAATCCCCTGCACGCTGGAGAACAACACTCTCATCGTCTCAGTCACCGTGGAGCATTGCAGCAATCTCAGGGGGCAATTTGAAGACCTGACGGTGCCAAGGGTTGACATGCAAGTCCCCAAAGTTGATATGAGGTGACCAATTCAAGCTGATGAAGCTGGCCCCAGTGAACCGATTTAGAGGGTGCTGCGCTCAGAAACGGAGGAAACCAAGAAGCTCAAAGGTCTTGCGACGGATGAGCCTCACACCACCGAGGAGGAATAGCTCAGAAGCCACTCTGTTTTCGCTGCCAGGAATGCTACTCTCTATCCAACTCTTTCTGCTCACTTTGTCTGTCTGTTATTGGGTCTATGTCCACCGTGAAGGTTTATATGTCCACAGTGTCAGTTTACGTGTCATCTATGTTAGCTTATGTGTCCACCGTGTCAATTTATGTATCCACTGTGTCGGCTCAAATGTCTACTGTGTCGATTTAGATGTTGGTTATGTCGGAAGGAAGAAAACCTGGTTCCTTTTTGCACCAGTGTTGCTCTGAATGGTTAATCATGGGGAAAATCTCTCTGGAGATGCAGGGCCACGGCCCTGTTGTAAAATTTTGCTGTAATTTTGGCTTTTTTGTAATATAAATTAGCGTAGTCTTATGGAGAAAAAAAAACATACTCAATGTTGCAAATAATGTCATCGATGGGAATATTTTTAGGGGCAAGGGAAAAATTAAGCCCTTTATTAAAGAGACTAAAAACCGAAGAATCAAAATTTTGTTAGATAGGTTAATAACATTCTTAAAATTATTATTATTATTATTGTTATATTTATTCATATTATTATAATTTTTATTATTTACACTAGTATAGTTGTTATTAATATTGTTCTTAAGCAGAAGTTTATTACCAATATTATTATTATTATTATTATATTTAATCTTATTATATTTATTTCTATTAATAAAATTATTATATTTTTGTTTAAACCTAGATAACACAAAAAATTCAAATCTGAAGGCAAATAGGGAGGAGCTCTGTAGAAGTTATGCCTGGATGTTGAACGGGAAATGGAGCTGGTTGGGTTGCTCGGAATGAGGATGTTAGGGTTAATAGAAGGGGATATGAAGGGGGAAGGAGATCCATATGAGGATACTGAAGCAATGGGTTTAGGCAAGGACAAAGGAGGTCTAGCTAAGGGTTAAGCTGATGAGGGGGAATTTAGGGGATGCCAAGAGGGAGGTTCAACTGATGGTTTAGTTGTTGAATGGGAATTTGAGGGATTTCGAGAGGGAGGGACAAAGTTAGAATATCTAAAGCGATGAGATGAAGCAGGGGAAGCAATATAGTCAAGAGAGGAAGACCCGCTACTCCATTTTGCAGACAGAGCACTATGGGTAGGAGTGATTACGTTTACTGCACCAGGAGGAAGCAGGAAAAGGAATAACACTCTAACATGATTACCTGAGGGGATTCACGTAGGGTTTCTTGACAGGGGGATGAACTAAATGGGATTCAAGACCAAGTCCTAGGGGGAATGCCCTTGCTCATACAAGGAGAAGAGTTTGCATGAACAAAGAGCACTCCAGATCGAGAATAGGTTTTTTCGAGAGGGAAATTATAAGAGATAGAGACTGAGGAGTTTGAGAGAGTAGCTTCATGTCCCGATTCAGATTCAAATTTAGATTTCGAACGAGATTGATCTGCCAGTGATGAGGGTTGAAGAGAAGATGATGATTCCGAGAACTTCCTACAAACCCACAAGTTTAGAGCCAAGGCTTTCTCTTCATTGATCTTGTTGGATGTTGGATTGGAGGATGCTTTGCATTCATAGAACCAAAAGCTAGCACCCAACATTTTATCAAACTTGGTAGCATGATTTTTCTTAGAGATATCCTCTAAACGAAGGGCTTTCATTGACGAACCACCATCTATCATTCCCTAGAGAAAACCTGATGAAAATTTTGCTAGATCCACATGGAGAAGAAATATCTTGTGGGACAGAAAATCAAGATCTCTCCTTATTTTACCAATCTCAGATCTAATGAGAGCCAAACTAGATTTAAAAAAAAATATGTCGGTTCTTAGAATTATTTAGAGGATGAGAAATATACGCAAATACTAGGACCAATGATGCATCTCTACAACGTTTGATAAATGTAAGATAAGAGTTCTTCTTCACAACTTGTAATCGAGCTTGTTCAAATTGACGAACTTTATCAGCCAATGCCCTTTCACGTAGGGTAACAATGTTAGATCTAAGACTTTTTTGATTCATACTGTAGATGTATTTCAGAATAATCACATCATTAGGATTTGTTCGATGTTTCAAACCAACTAATGTGTTTCATCCTCAAAACAAGGTGAAAAAATCAATCAATCTTCAAGAATAAATAGCATCGATGCATCATTGCCCAGAGTTAACCGTTAAAAGCTAGCCGTTAAAAACTAGTCGTTAGTGAATTTGTTAATAAGGTAAAAAATGATATTTTTAAAATAGGTTTTTAGGAGTTATTTATTAAGATATTATATATTTAATTATCAAATAGCTATTAGGAATAATTATAACTAAAAATTAATATTTATATGGTTTTAAAATAAAATAAAATAATAGTATATGGGTTATTTATTTTAATTATATTAAATAAATTAATACATGATCTTGTAATTTTTTTTATAAAACTAGAGTAAGATTAAATATTATTCATTTATCATAATTCAATAATTAATTAAAAAAGGGTAACAAATTATCATTTATTTATTAATAGGTTATATATCCTGGTTATGTTAAATAACTTAATTATAGAATTATAGAGTTAAGAATTGGATCAAAAATATAATTATTCAAAAATAGTTAGGATTTTATTTATTAATTTTAATAAAAGACACTTATAATATGAAAAAGGTTACAAAATATCATTTAATAATAATAAATAAAGGGGGTCCCCAAATGGTAAAAAACCAAAGGTAAATAAAAAATAAATAATAATAAGAAAACATAAAAAGACGGAGAGGAGAAGGGGGAGGGATCATGAAGAGAGATATGGAATCCAGCTCTTACTCAACTTCCAACCATCGTCCCGGTTAAGATTTCTAGCATGTCTTTCAATCTCAATAGCTTCTCTAAGCTTCTTATGATGGAAGTGATCAACTCTAGCAAGGACCCTTGAATTCAATACAGACATGGTGTTTGGATTTCTCTGCATGTTCAGTAAGAGCTGATGAGCGGGAGAGACTGTGCTTAATGTCTTCCACAAGTTCATGGATTCTATGGTTTATGGACCAACCTGTTTCTCCAATATAGGGAATACCACAGGAACAAGGAACAAGGTATACACCTTTCATGCCTTTAGGGTCAATGGGGTATTTAATAGATCTAGGAGAATTTCTAATGGTATTGAGAGGCTTAAATGAAGAGGAGACATTATTCTTTCTAAGGATATGGGAAATCCTGTCCATGGTTCCTTGAATGAATGGGAGATGGACCTTGGAGATGGGATCAACATAGGCAATTTTAACTTTTAACCCTTTATAGGGTCTTGAAAAGGCCTTGAGGCCTTGAGCTATGCTATATCAATTATTCTTAAGAACTTGAAGAAGATGAGATTTCTCCTGATCTATGTGGTTTTCATCAGAGAATCTCAGAGCATGGGTAGCTAGAGTGTTGAGAACACAAAATTTTTGAGCAGGGAAATGATGAGAACTAGCATGAATATACTGTTCCATGTGAGTTTTCTTTTGAAAAACTTGATGAGAAACAGAACCATCATCCATTCTAGAAAGGAGAATGTCAAGGAAGGGAAGGCAACCATCAACATCAACTTCTATTGTGAACTTGATGGAGTCTGATGAGGAATAAAATCATTTTGTAGAAACACACTTGGAAATGGGTGTTCTATGGAGCGCTTAAATTAATATGTGGTTTAATTTGTTTTTTATGGGTTTCTGGGCCCATTATTAATTTAAATTGTATTACAGAAGAGGAAGGATCATAAGGGCTTAGAGGTGGATGCTTCTGGAGGCTTGGAAAACTTTTTTGACAAATATTTGATGATCATAATCCTTATTTTTTTTTTAATGTCTATGAGCAAGTTGTAGTGGTTTTGAATACATGATGAATACAGGTTATAAAATGGGTTATGTGTTACCATATTGATGAACAAGTGTGGAAAAAAACATGGAAACTAATGGAATTAGTCTATATGACAATTTGTGGCAATGATTGATAATGGATAGAAGTGACAGTGGTTGTAGGTGTTTTAGTGACACTGATTACATATTATGACACATTTTTCAATGACAAAGATTGATAGTGATTGCAAGTTGTGTTTGATTTTAATTTACTTATGCTTGAGTGATTAACAACCATATATGATGAAAATATCCAGTTTGAAAATCATATAAAACATATGTCCACGAGGATTTGAATAAGGAGGTGGGTACCTGCATTGAGGTTGGAGCTCACTATTAATCGAGGTTGAAGCCTCAATCAAGTTGGATCCTAGAGAAGTTTGGATCGCTCATTGTCGAGGTTGGTTCCTTAATCAAGTTGTAGTCTATAGGGATCAATTGCTTGTATTCTTTCAAGGTTGGTGCCTTAATCATGTTGTAGCCTTCCATAAGTGGTAGCTTTCATATATTGTGGGTGGTTTCCTCCAAAAAGCTATAGCATTAAAATCTACGTGCTGAATTCAAGATAAATAATAAGAATATTTTCTTTTCTCTCCTGTATGGGTTTCCACGTAAAAACTTGTGTGTCTGATGATGTGGTGGCTTCTTGATATGTTCATGATGGTATATTCATGATTCATTGTTCTAGTTGATGATATGGTGCTTCTGGTTATGATGCATTACTATATGATTGTTTAATTATGCAAAATTGTGAAATGGAAAAAATGATCTCACATTGATTCACCCCCCCTCGCCCCTGCCCACCCCACACACCCCCCGCTCCCCCCCAACACATCCCCCCCAATGTGATTTGTGCTAACACCTTGATCCTTAGTCACCATTAGTCTCACAACAAGGAGAAACCTAGGAGTTAAAGGTTGCCTCCATTGTTGTACCTATGTTCCCCTCCAGTAGTCACATATACTTGAAGGGTAAGTGTTGTGGCATCCTTGGACTATAAAAAGTGTTCACAAAGGGAACACTCGACTTGGAACCCTTGGTATTATGTAACAAAAGGATTCTTGAGTGGAAAACATTATGGCACCCTTGGAACTGCAAGAATGTTTCTTGAATGGAACTATTGATTTAGTACCCTTGGTATCGAGAAATAGAAGGATACTTGAAGGGAAAGAATTGTGGCACCCTTAGAACTACAAGAAGAGTTCTTGAAGCGAAAAATCAAATGAGCACACTTTGCATCGGGAAATAGAAGGATACTTGAAAGACAAGTGTGGTGGCACCCAACCAACTTGGCACCCTTGGTATTGAGAAATATAAAGGATAAATTTAATTTCAAAATAATGGGCCAAAGCACCTAAGTTAAAGAGTACATATTAAAGTGAAATTAGAATAAAATTGTATTTGAAAATTAGAAAACATGGAAAAACCTGGATTATTTGGGTTAGACTTAAATCACACATTAAAATAAATCAAATGAAAAAACGTTTTTCTTGATCAAAGTATTCTAGGTATCTTGAAACAAGTGGGCATCATAGTCTAAAATTGAAATAATAATAATAAAGTGTTTAGTTATAATAAAATTGAAATAATAATAATAAAGTGTTTAGTTATAATAACTCTTAAGGTGAAAGGAAGTGGACATGAGATAAAAATAATCTATTCATAAAAAATGAAATTCATGAGAAAACTCCATGTGAGAAAGCATAAAGTTGGGATCAAGGTAGAACTAAGATACGAAAATAATATTTAGAGAAAATTAAAAGAACATAATAAAACAAATGAACATAATAAACAAAATGAAATTAAAAGATTAATAAAATAAGGATTGATGTCATAAAATAAGAAAATAGGGGTGTTTAAAAGAAATAATAAAAAAAGAATAGTTGAAATAAAATAATATAATAAGGGTGGTTAAAAGAAATAATAAAATGAGGATGGATGTAAGAAAATAATAAAATAAGGGTACTTAATAAATAATAATAAAATAAGGGTAGTTAATAAATAATAATTAAATAATATAATGGGGTAATGTGAGGTAAGATCCAAAGGGCAACAAATATCCCTTATAAAAGAAGAGCAAGCTAAGAAAGAATGATCTGAGACACTCTAATTTTGGAAGAGGATTTTACTATGGAATTATTTTCTATGGAAGAGTATTTTACTATGGAATTATTTTCTATGTGACTATTTGAGCCTTGTTGCAAGTTTGTTGTGTGTGGGGTTCGTTACTTTGAGTGGGAATCTATTGGGATAGAGTCTCCACCTCCACACTGCTAGCTTAGTCAACATTCCTATAGCCCGATTACAACTCAAAGGTCTGTGGGGAAGAAGAGTACCCAAGGAGAAGGTTGAGAGGTTGATTGGTGAGTCATTTATGTTTGGAAAAGCTTGACAAAGGATGGTGGTAGATCAATGCCTACATCAATATGACACATTTATCAAAACCATGGTGAATGGTATTTTAGTTTACCTTGAAATTTTCTTATGTAAAGTATTAATTTGTAAGGCACTCGTATTAGATGTGTATTAAATCTGATTATTAGTTATATTATTTATTTCGGGCTTAGTATGATTTTATCATGGTTAATATAATTTTATCTTGGTGTTGCATCATTGTTTTGTTGGTATAATATACCATATTTTGTCCAATTGGTTAGTGGTATAATCTTTTAACATATAGGTTCCATTGTAAAAGAATTGAATAATTACATTCTTTTTATCATTTATATTTTGTTGGAAAAGTATATATATGTGTGTGTGTGTGTGTGTTCAAAATGCTTTCCCCAAATTATTGCACCGAGAAGTGTTGTACAACACTATATAGGGGATATTTGTAGGCATGAAATGTGAGATGTGCGTGTGTAATGTAATATGTAAACATTTTTTAAATATCAGAAAAATATATATGGAACACAAAAAACAAACAAAATTAAATGTGAGATTCATATTTTTAATTAATATTCAAATTAAAACATATATAAATGTAAAATGTAGAGTGTAATGTAATGGAAAATGGAACATGAATTGTAAAATGTAATGTGAAATGTAAAATGTAAAATTGATAAGAATAAATTGGTTTATCTATAATGTAAAGTTAGTATATTATTGCTCCTTTAACATATTATTTCTTTATATATTATTATTGGTATAGTAATTAATAATATTGATTATTATTATTCCAATATATTATAATAATAATCATCTCCATTATAATTATTATTATATTAGACCTTACACAATATTATGGATTACAGAGAGTGGAAATTCCCGATCATATGGATGGAGGGGGGAGAGAGAGGGAAAAAGAGGGAGATAGAGAGAAGGGGATATACATAGAGAGGGGGGGTGAGATAGAGGGAGGTGAGAGAGAGGGAGAGAGAGGGAGGAAGAGAGAGAGGAGGGGAGAGGGAGGGAGAAAGAGATATAGTTATAGGGGGAGAGAGGGAGGTGGGAGAGAGAGGAAGGAAGAGAGAGGTGATGGGAGAGAGAGAAGAAGAGAGGGAGGGAGAAAGAGACAAAGACTATGGGGGGGAGAGGGATGGAAGTACAAAAACATAGATATATAGAGGTGGAGAGAGATTTATAGTGACAAGAGAGAGATGGAGAGAGAGTGAGGGGGAGAGGATAGGAGGGAAGAGAGAGAGAAGGAAGGAAGAGAGAGAGAAGGAGAGGAGAAAGAGAGGGAGAGAACGAGAAGAGAGAGAATGGAGACACATATATGGAGGGGGGAGAGAGGAGGAGATATAGAAGGAGAGAGGGAGGGAGATAATGAAAAAGTTATAGAGAGAGAGAGAGAGAGTATGTTTGGGGGGTGAAATGGAGAGACAAAGGATAGATGGAGGGAGATAAAGATATAAATGGAGGAGAGAGGGAAGAAGAGAGAGACAGAGAGAGGGAGGGAGGGAGGGAGATAAAGATATGGAGAGAGAGTGTGTGTGTGTTTTTGGGGTGAGATAAAGTGACAAAGGAGTGATGGCAAGAGATATAGATGATGGGGAGGGAGAGGGAGAAGAAGAGAGAGAGATAGAGGGAGGGAGGGAGGGAAAGGTGAAGAGATATAGAGAGAAATGGAGGGGAGGAGAGATGGGGAAGAGAGATAAGGAGAGAGGGAGGGAGATAGGCATAAATATGGAGGGGGAGAGAGGGAAGAAGAAAGAGATGCAAAAAAATAAAATCTTATATAGTGTTATATAATATTCAACATTATTAAGCATAGAAGAAGAAGAAGTAGGGCTTTTATAAAACGTAAAAAAAGTTGGATTTAGAAAGCCATGAATATTTTGTTTTTTCATTGAAATATATACATTGATTTCAATGTAGTTTTTTATTTCTACTCTTATTTGATTGCTTGCACTAGATGCATTGATTTTAGTGTAGTTGTTAATTTATAATCCTATTTGATTGCTTGCACTAGATGCATCGATTTTAGTGTCGTTGTTGATTTCTAATGCTATTTTATTGCTTGCACTAGGTGCATTGATTTCACCATAGATGTTGATTTCAAATCCCATAGAAATTCATTGTAGATTCCAACTGATAATTTTAATTTCCTAAAACAATAGACTTGAATCTACTCTACTCATCAGCAGAAACAATTAATCGATTGAGAAATCATGAGGCATGAAAAAAAAAAAAATCAATAAACACATTACACAATGATTTCCTGGGGAAATCCATAGCTAAAAACCCCTGCTATTTGTATATTGCATTAATTAGAAAATATGAGAAGATTACAATGGTTTTCTCAAGCCCAGGAAACCTCTGAACTATCTCTATATGTCTCACATCTTCCTAGACAAGCTCATGCTAATATATAACCAATTTTATGCTTTCCCAAGTCCCTACTTCCTTGCATTGTTTCCTTGGGAATTAGCCCCCTATTAATTAGTGAAATTCCTCAATTGGAATTGCACAATCCTTATAGGCCTTCCTCTAACTTCATGCACCACCTTTACAATTCAGATGATTATACAACTGATAGTACATTTTCCTTGAAATCCAATCTCAACTAGGTAGCTCTTAGATATGACATGCATGAGTTATTTATGAGTGAATCATTAGTTTACTGGTTGATCACTGTAGGAAACACCACACTACACTATAGGTAGCACCACACTATTAGACCTCCCACTAGTTCCTCCTAAATTTGGAACTAGTTTAATTGACTTTAACTCAGTTAAACTGAATTAATTAATTACAAGTCAAAATAAACTCAACCAGGGCTCCTATGAAGTAGAAGACACTCCACATGACTCAAGTTAAACCCTCAACTCAAATTAACTAAGCCAACTAAGTCAAATTAATTTATTTCACTAATATAAGTTTTCATGAGATGTGGAATTAAAATTTTATTCCTAATTTAATTCAAGGACAAAATTAAATTAAGATTTTCTTGTTGCATTTTCTACATTCCCTCTCAACAAGAAATGAATTATTTTCTACCTCGATCCTGCCTCTATGAAACTCGAATTTGCATCTTGACAATTCCTTTGTTAAAATATCTACACCATATTCTTTTGTAGGAATGTACTCTAGCAACATGATTCTCCTTTGCACACAATCTTATAGTTGGTGATATCAGATGTCGATATTCTTGGACCAATCATGAAAAAATGGATTCTCAAAGAATTTGATACAACTATGATTGTCACAGTAAATCATTGTAGGATCCACCTACTAACCAAATAACCCAACAAGTATCTTCCTCATCTAGATAGCCTCATAAGCTGCTTGACTAGAAACCATGTACTTTGCTTCTGCTGAACTGAGTGCAAATGATATTTGCTTCCTACTACACCAAGAAATTATTGTTGACCCAATACTGAAGATTCCCCCTGATGTGCTCTTCCTGTCAGATGGACTCCTTGCCCAATCTGCATATGTGAAGCCTTGAAGCGTCACTCCTTTTGTCTGTTTGTACCAAAGACTAAACTGAGTGGTGCCTTTGAGGTGTATCAACACATGTTTAGCTGCTTTCCAATAGAGTTTGGTTGGATTAACCATTGCTTGGCTAAGCTAGTTAACTGCAAAACATATGTCTAGTCGTGTGTTCACCAAATACGTAAGTTAACCCACAAGTTTACTATAAATAATAGCCTCCACTACTTCACCTGAAGTAGCATCTTCCTTCCTCCAATTTCCTACTAGAGGAGTCTCCATGGGCTTTTTTCTCTCCATGTGGAACTTCTTTAGTATCTTGTTGGCATACTTTCCCTGAGAGATAAAAAAATTCTCATCTCCTTGCAATACTTCCATACCAAGGAAATAATTCATGAGCCCCAGGTCCTTCATCTCGAATTATCTTGCAAGATCCTCTTTGAAATATTTTACCATCTTCTCATCACTTGTTAGAATTAAATCATTAACATATAATACTATAATAAAAAATTTACCTTCAACCAAAATAAGGTAATGGTTTTCATCTGCTTCACTTTTGGTGAAGCCCAACCTGGTGAAATCACAATCAATCCTGTTGTACCAAGCACAGGGTGCTTGTTTCAATCCATACAATGCTCGGTTGAGTCTGCACACATGTGAATCTCTGTTGAAGGTCTCAAATATTTTCGGTTGCTCAATGTAAACCTCTTCCTCAATCACACCATTAAAGAATGTTGTCTTCACATCCATCTGATTTATCTTCCATCCCATCTACACTTAAATTTCTAGAATAGATCTAGTTGAGGCGTACCTTGGTACTGGATAAAATTTATCCTCGTAATCAATTCCCTCCACCCAAAAGAACCCTCTGGCCACAAATTTAGCCTTCTGTTTCTCCACAATCCCATATGATAATTTTTTTACCTTGTAAAGCCATATGGAACACACCACTGACTTGTCTAGTTGTCTTGAGACCACTTCCCAAACACTACTTCCTCGAATGAGGATGGCTCAATCTCTACACTCTCGCTCATCAAGCCATGTAGCTAGTGTACTGATCTAGTGACCTCCTCTACCGCACTGTAAGGTGGGTACTCCCAAATTCTCTCTAGCGTCATGCATCAATATGTCAACCTCTCTGGTGCACTTCCTTCCATCTTTGAAAGTATCTAGATGAGTGGGTACTTCCACTCTCTGCTCCTCTTCATGTGGCTGCTCCACATCATCTAGAGGTTCTTCCTTTGGAGCTAAAATATCCTCTTCTACAAGAAACTAAAGCTTCCTCTCAAGGGAACATCTCATGGCCTTCTCTTCATCAAACTTCACATCTCTACGGACCACTATCATCCTGTGAGATGACAGGTACACCCGATAATTGTGAGGTGTATCAGTGTACCACACAAATATTCCAAATTCAACTGTTGGTTCTATATTTTTCCTTGCATCCTTCATAACATGAAAAAAAACTAATGAACCAAAGATCTTGAAGTGTTCCACATTTGGTTTCTTACCTAAAAAATCTTCTTCTAGTGTACTTATCTTGAGAATCCGATGAGGACTCTTATTATATACATATACAATTGTGTTGCATGCTTCAACTCACAAGTGCAATGGTAGGCCCAAATCATGTATCATCGCCTGTGAAACTCCCACAATACTTATGTTCTTCCTTTCATCCACCCCATTATGTTGTGGGTTATGGGGTGTTATTAACTCCCATTGAATTCCTTATGATGCACATAAGTTCTTGTATTCATTCGACACATATTATTCACCATTATCTCTACTAAGAGCTCTAACTTTCTTGCTAGTGTCTTTCTCAACAAGTGCTTTAAATTCATGAAATTTATCGAACGTTTGATCTTTCTTCTACATGAAGAAAATCCATCACTTACGAGAAAAATCATCTACAAAAATTACATAATACCTATGCTTGGACATGGAGGCTATTGAGAATGGTCCACACACATCTGAGTGAACTCTTTCAAGGATCTCTTTCACTCGATTGTCCTTATTATTGAAGCTATATTTGGTGTACTTTCCCAATGTACACCCTTTGCATGTGTATCTCTGCTCTAGTGTACCCTTGGGAATTCCTATATAAATTTGCTACGTGATCTTCAAAACTCCATAGTGCAAGTGACCCAATTTTCTATGCCACAAATCACTGATGTCTCGACTTGATGACCTACTAGGTCTATACTTTACAATTGGTAGGCTTAAAACACTAATACTACACTACAAGTATTAACAAAGAGACTTCAACCCTTCATATCCCTCATTTCTATGATTAAAACTGCGCTCATATCAGTTATACATAAACAAGGAAGGATTAGTTTTCATAGTTTACCAAGCACGACGCTTCTGCATGTTGATATGACCCTTCTATCTCTTAGTGCGACCCATGGCATGACCCTTCTATCTCAGCATGACCCATCTATTTTTTGGAGCGACCTTTCTATTTTCCGAAATGACCTTTCTTTGACTGATGGTTTTTTTGTTACAAAAACTTTATGGAAAGATTTTCAATGCAATAGTCTTGCAAAGTAGCTCCTCAACATCATTTTACTTGGATCACTTTTAATCCATCTGTGATTGAGGGTGGATTTACTTCAATGATTTCCAAACACAACAAGTCGTTTTCCCTTATGAATCTCCCTTGCTCGTTCAAATCCAAATCTTTGACTGTTGGAAATGTTTCATGCCAATCCATCCACTATCGACCTTCAATTTGTTTTGAGGATAGTAGAATACTTCATAAATTAAAAAAAACACAGAGGATTATCATTCCCTCAATGAGTCTCCTTTTCACTCATCAGAGTTTTCTCACATAGAAACCCAAATATAATTTCATGAACTATTTACTCGGATTCAACTATATTTATAGAGATAATCCTTCATGATGTACATAAATTATCTAAACATTCACACACATACAAACTGGAATTGATTTATCAAGAATCTACAAATAAACTATTTCATTCAATCATTTATGTACATATGAATTACCCAGAATCTTTATTCTCTATGGCCCGATCTTCATTCATTTGGCCATTCTTCTCCTCTCTCAGACCTCTTCCCTACATGCCCTGTTTCCTTACAATCATAGGAATAATTAGATAGTTATGGATCATTCTGGTTCCTAGTTCTTCTCCATATATCTCTCAACTTACATCTCTCAATTAGTTCCTAAAATATCTTAATGATCCCTTGAGGATCTCAACAATAGTTCTATATCTAAATTCTTTCTTTATGAGTAGATTATACCAAATCTCTCAATCTATTTTTAACTCAACTAATTCCTGTTCTAGGATCTCCTAATCCACAAGACGTTTATGAGATCTTCACAACTCTAACATCTCTCATATTCTCACATAAATGAGAATATTTATATTTAAAACCTCTCACACATATTTCTCACTCAAATTATTAAAAGTATACAAAATTTCCTATTAAGAAATAAAATTCATTATCAAACATCATATCCCCTAAGTCAACCAAATGTACAATGATTTTCTTGAGCAAGATGCTCCTGCATCACGACTCTACACCTTCTCTGCTTTTTCACTCAAAGCAACACAATCTTCTACATCCAATTTGTGGAGGTTCTTCACCCGAACCTCGATCCACATCACTTGTCCCGAGGCTATGCGACAAAGGAAATCCTTTCCCTTGCTAAATATCACATTGTAGCCATGGTCCTCCAACATGGAAACTAAAACCAAATTAATTTTCAAACCTAGAACATACATGAAATATTTAATGTGAGAGGAGAACCAAACTCCCTTTTAAAAGTAATAGTACCAATGCTGGTCACTCTATACCTTGGATCATCTTCTATTTAAATTCACATCTGGAGGTCATTCTCCTCCAAGTCACTGAATAATTATTTCTTTCTAGTCATATGGAATGAGGCTCCACTATCCAGATACCACACACTACCCATCACTGATTTCACCATGCAAGAGATGAGGGTGAAATCCAAATTGAATTGTGAACCAAGAGCTTCACCTACCACTCCAAGTCCTAAGGGATTATTTTCGGCTTTCTTGTGTGGACACTTTGTGTCATAGTATCCCAGTTCGTGATAGTGGAAAAATTTAATCTTTGACATGTCCTTCTTCTTGCACCCTAACTGGAATCTGATTTGGAATGGGAAGATTCCTTTTCCATTTCTTTTCCTTTCCAACTAAGGCACAATTATCCTCATCATCATGCTTGGATGAGGATCTATTTTTGGCATTCCATTTGAATCTCTTATTGCACCAAGTCAGACCATAAACACTCACACTATGGTAGCTTCTCCCTCCCATTTATTAAGTCCTGGTAATTGTGTCATCTCTTGGGAAGGCCGAGAAGTGCTAGGCTAACTAGATCCTCTTCAAAAATTGTAACACTAACACTACCAATCTCATCTTGACATTGGGTGAAAATTTTCAAGTAGTTTGGTATTGTGTCGTCCTTCTTCATCTTGATTTTCCTAAGCTTTTCCTTTAATGCCATCTTCCTATGCTCATTTCTATTTTGAAACAAGTCTATCAAGGCCTTCCAAATTGCATATGGAGTCTCCTTACTATGGAAGTTCGAGACAATATGATCTCAAGCTCCTTCTAGGATAATCCTTCTCACTTTTGCAACACATTTTCTGCACTCTGCTAGATCTTGAGCATCAATTGTTGGTCGCTCAGGAATATCTTTGTCTATGAATCCTTTAGCTTGTTGTCTTCCAACACTTCCTCCATCATATCCTTCCAAACAATATATTTCAAACTCCCCTCAAGGGAATATTCGAGTCTTAATCTGTAGAATGACATCCTGTTGGCTCTGATGTATGATATTGCAAATTTGATTTCACCTGCAAAAGAGAAGCTCATATTATCCTCTTCTAGAGTGATTTCTGCTCTGATACCATGTAGAAATTCCTTGTAGATTCAAACTACTAATTGTAATTTACTAAAACAATAGACTTGAATCTAGTCTACTCATCACTGGAAATAATTAATTGATCGAGAAACCACAAAGCATATAAGAGAAAGATTCAATAAACACATTACACAATGATTTCCTAGGGAAAGCCACATCTGAAAACCCCTGCTATCTGTAGATTGCATTGGTAAGAAAATATGAAAAGATTACAATACTTTTCTAAAGCCTAAGAAACCTCTGCACTATCTCTATCTCTCTCACAACTTCCTAGACAAGCCCAGGATAATACTTAACCAATTTTCTACTTGCCCAAGTCCCTATTTCCTTGCATTTTCTCCTTTGGAATCAACCCCCTATTAATTAGGGAAATTCCTCAATTAGAATTGCGCAATCCTCATAGGCCTTCCTCTTACTACATGCACCACCTTTACAATTCAGATGATTATACAACTGATAGTACATTGTCCCTGAACTCCAATCTCATTTGGGTAACTCTTAGCTCTGGCATGCATGAGTTATTTATGAGTGACTCATCAGTTTATTATTTGATCTTTGCAAACACCCACTACATGAAACACCATACTACTAGAACTCCCACTAGTTCCTCCAATAGTTGGCACTAATTTAACTAACTTTAACTCATTTAAACTAAATTAATTAATTACAACTCAAAATAAAGTAGGAGACACTCTACATGACTCAAGTTATACCCTCAACTCGAATTAACTGAGCCAACTACGTCAAATTAACTTAGTTAACTAATACAAGTTGTCATGAGATGTGCAATTACAATTGTATTCCTAATTTAATTCAAGGAAAAAATTAAATTAAGATTCTCTTGTTTCATTTTCAACTAATCCTAATTGATTGCTTGTTATAGATGCATTGATTTTAATGTAGATGATGATTTTTGATTTGATGTAACTATATGTATGATGTACATTAATTTCAAAGTAATTATATTAGTAATGTGCATTGATTTCAGTGTAAGAAAAATAATTATTAATGGCATGCATTGATTTCTGTGTTATAGTAATTCAACCGAAAATCAAATACTTCCAGAATTTTTATCTCAAATAAAATGTCCACTTACCTGAAATGTTTGGTTCTTGAAACTGTAAATTATTTTTAATTGACTACATTCTTATTATTCCCATTTTCCATCATTCAAAATTGTAAGTCACTTTGCATTCAATTGAGGTAATAGAAGACAACTACCATTGGAACTTGGGGTTTAACACTCCATAAGTCACAATAATTTTCTTTGGAGAAAGATATTATTAATAGTAGAGAGAAATAGAGACAAGGTATGACATTCACTACAATAGATTGAATTAAATATTTAAATGGTCTACAATTTCAACCACCATTTTCATATGATTGCTATGAAAAGATGGCAAAACTAAAAAGTGTGACAATAATAACAATATAAGAAAATATTGAGAATGATCATAATGAAGACTACTTATAATTGTGATTCAAAATTATGTAGGAACAAAACAAAATACAAATTTAAACATAAACATAGCGCTGCCATGGAAATAAATCTTCATTTTGTTAATATCAAATAACTAAAATATGCTTACATACAAAATGGAAATAAACTTTCTTTGGAAATGGTAGCTTATCTCTAAGAAGAGATGTGGTGGCTACATGCCTCTAAACTATGTTACACAAAGGCTAAAGGGCCTTTTCACTATTTAACAATAAAGGGAACCCTAGACAACCAATACCCTAACCTTAGGAGATGGAACACTAAGATTTTTTGGGCCTCGTTGGGGTTAGTTGGAAAACCAACTTCCTAGGTTCACAACTTGGTCATTTGATCTTCATTTGGTACGTATGATAACTTGTTAGAAATGTCTCTCCAAGTAATACAAATTTGCGGCTGACATAGGTCTGTTGCAGACCTAAAACAAACGATGTTTAAGGGGTCAAAACAACTCCAGAAGTTCATGACCAAAAAAACTATTAAAAATAGTAAATCATGTTATAATCAAGGAAACTGATGAAAGCAGTTGGAGATACAGGTGGAATAGATGGGTGGCCACCAACATCCAATTGGATCAGTTCTCCCCCCTTAGGAAGCAATGGTCCCCATTGCGTGCATAGCCTCCATGTGATGAGGAAATTTCTGTTTAACCTCGTCCCTAGTGAGCCACTTGCCTTGGTGAAGGAGTTGGCTTGCTTTGACAACTCAATATATATGGATCCTATGCTAGCGAGTGTTCCTAATCTATGTGTCCATGATTCTATTAGTCGTGGCTTGTTTGATACAACATGGTTTGAGCTCTTTTGGTGTCAGTTTCTCAATAATGTCTGATGTGTCCAACAATGGGGGAAAGTATGGCCACAACTAGTCCATATTGAATACTAGGTGTAGGCCAAGGAATGGTGGAATGTTGATCTTGAAAGAATTGTATCCTACAACCTTAGTTATGGCATAAGGCCCATATCGGAGTGGTCAAGGCTTATGGTGGGTCCTAGAGAGGCACTTATTCTGCAAATGTAACCAAAATTTTTCTCCCACCTAGAACTTGTGTGGCACCACATGTTGATCATGACGTTGTTTGTACTTAGAATTTGTTGTGTCTAATATGTCATGCAACTAATGGTGGATGTGATGAATGTGTTCAATGAAGCTGGTAGCTATGTTAACTTTAGACTAGACATGAGTTGAATCTACCTGAGTAGTTGCAAGTGGTATGGAAACATCAATGGGACATAGTGGCTGGAATCCAAACCCCACCTGAAAGGGTTGTGACCAATTGAGTTGTGGAGGGATTTATTGTAGTTGTATTGTACATAGGGGAGGCTTTCATCCCATGTGCATGGATGCTTCGAGTTGTACATGAACAAGATGCGCACAATCATCCCGTTGACAACCTATATTTGGCCATTAGTTTGGGGGTGGAAGGCCAAGGATTTAGTGAGCTTGGTATCCAACAACGACTAGAGGCTTGACCAGAATGTACTTAAGAACCTGCTGTCCCAATATGAGATAATCGATTGTGAGATCCCAAAGTGTACCCACTCTCATTCAAAGAAGAGTTTGGAAGTGTCTTTTTTTGTGATACTCTTCTTGTAGTCCACCAAAATTGTGATCTTAGAGAATACGTTGAAGACCATAAAAACATAGTTGTTTCCATGCTTGGTAGAAGGAAGGTTTGACATTTAATTCATGGAGATGGATTCGTAAGGCCATCTAGGAGTAGACATAGGAGTACACAAGCCTTTGTTATTGATTGTAGGTTTGGCAATGGCATAGGAAGTGCATGATCTGATGTACTTCCCAAGATCATGTTGAAGGTCCGACCAATAAAAATACTTCTGTAGCACCACCACTATTTCTTCTACCCCAAAATGTCTAGTGAACCGACTATAGTGCATCTCCTAAATCATCTTGGAATGCTCGCTTGAAGGAACACAGAGATGTCCTAGGTGGCATACCAATGCCTCCTGAACGTGAAAGTCCAGAACTTTCTTTCGTTCTAGGAGCATCTATTATGTGGCGCTGAATTATGGATCACTCTTGTAAAGATGCGGCCATCCCAAAGTCTCATGTCCACAAGAGTCAAGCACAATGGTCTGTGCCATAACTGGTGGTCGGTTGAGGTAGTTTGTAACATTATTGATGTTGTAATTCTTGTAATTAATGATAAAATGGATATATTCTATATATATATCAATCATTTTTTATGGTGATTGTTCTACAACTTTCCTTGTGTCTGTATGAACTGTAGAGGTTGATGGTTTGTGTGGATGACCATTTCCTTTCCCAGAATGTAATACTTCCATTTTTGGCAGGCCTACATAATGGAATACATCTCTTTTTCATAGGTGGGATAAGTTCATACTGTATCTAAAAGTGTATCATTGTGATATGCCACCAAATGCCCCTGCTGGGTAACAATTGCATTAATAGCATAGTCATATGCATCTGTCTCAATTTCAAATGGTTGTTGTAATTTTGGCAATGTGAGCACTGGTGCGGAGTAGAGGTGATGCTTCAACTTGCCAAACATACTATGTTGTCATTTAGACCAAAATAAATTTTCTTTCACTCCTCCTTTGGTGTATTTAATCCAAGGCCAAGTGATATGATAGAATCGTAACATGAACCTACGATAGAAATTGGTATCACCCATAAAGTTGCAAAGCTCTGTTGGAGTGGTTGGGGTTGGCCAATCCTGAATAACTTATATCTTGGCTGGGTTCACATGTGTTGTCCTTGATGGTAACTTACATAGGTGATAGTTCACAGTACAATAGGTTAACAACAAAGGATTATAGATCAGACTCCAAAGATTAAAGAAAAAGAATGGTTTAAGAAGTATACGCTGGTTCACTTTGTCCAAGCCACGTACAAACGCAGGTTAACAGAACAAAAGGAGCGTATATGTATGCACGCACTTTCATAGAAGGAAAAGCATGTACGAGATGGAAAATCAAGGTTTTGGTCTAAGGTATTGGTTCGAGGTTTTTGTCTGAGGTTTTTGGTCTGAGGTATTTGGTCCGAGGTTTTTGGTCCAAGGTATTGGTCTGAGGTTTTGGTCCGATGTATTGACAAAGGATCTAAGTATATAAGGAGGAGAAGATCAAAGGGCTAAGTGTGCAAGTAATGAATATCTTATGAAGAGTTAGATCAAAAGCAAATATGCATGTTATGGGTTTCTAGTGCTTTTATTGATCTGAACTAAGGATGCACCTAATTGGTTGATGATGGATGAGATCTAATGATGGATCAGGTTCATAATACCTAAACGAATTATGTTTATGTGGTATGATCATGCATAGTCTAGATCTGAATGTTAACACATGTTTTATTCTGTAGATGTTCTGATTTGGGTAGGGTTGAAGTTTGGAATAGCTGTGAAATTTTAAGTTAGTATTTGCAGATCTATACGCTGGTTCGCTTTGGTAAATGTGTGTATGCACACATGTTCAACACATATAACTAGCTTATACATTATGAAATATGATGTTTGAAGTTACAGTTGTTTCTGGTTGTTAATGTAGAGTTCTGGGTTCTGCTCTGTGTTCTGGTGACAGTGTTCTGAATGTTCAGATTGATTGATTGTGATTTGCTTTAGTGATGATGGCCTTTTAGTGATTGGTTGTATTGTAGTGGTGACTGATTTTGAGCTTCAATGTTGCTGATGGGTTCAGTATGAAAATTTGATGAAACAAGGCCTTCAGATTATGTTGTTGTGTACTAGGAGTATCCAGTCTAAAAATTTATGAAACGTGGTCCTTGGAGGAAGAGAGAAGGTCATAGCCTTTTGTAGGTTGGCACCTACGTACTAGTAAACATATCAGCTAGTACAAGAGCTAGGGGGTTGGATCTCCCTTCCATTAGTATTTGGAGAATGAGTGAAGGTTGGAGCCTTCTGTAGGTAGGCACCTATGTATTAGTAAACATATTGGCTAGTACAAGAGCTAGGGGGTTGTAGCTCCCTTCTAGTAGAAGCTAGAGAAAGAGAGAATGTTGTAGACTTTTGCAGGTGGGTGCCTGTGTACTGGAATGAGTTTGCATTAGTACAATATTGTGAACATGTTTTTATTATATTAAAAGAAGATAGAGATGACAACAACAAGTGGTTTTTCTCCCACATTAGGTTTCCACCTTAAATCTTGGTGTTGATGTGTGTTTCTTATGTGTGATGGTTTATTCTCTTATTGTTTCACATGGTTACTATTTAAATGGTTAATGAAGTACTGATGCACTGATTAAAGATCAACATATGATGAATTAACTTAATAATAAGTTCACTAGATATACGCTGGTTTCCTTAAAGATAGTTGTGTGCACACGTGAGTTTCCTTCATTGAAGTAGCATATATAAATATGAGTATGAAAAGAAAAAGTTATTGATTTGATGAATATTGATTCACCCCCCCCCCTCATTATTATTTCCAACAATTGGTATCAAATCAGGTCCTTTGGCAGAAGCTTGATTGCTTAAAGTAGATCCGTAGAAACAATGGGAAAGAAGCTAAAGAAGAAATCACCTCAAAAAAAGAAGACATCTCAAAGGAACGGTGAAAGAAGGAGAGACAATGGGCCATTAGGTGGAAGCAAGTATTCAAATTCAAAATCACCTCAAATTGAAGACAAACAAGCAAAAGAAGTATCAGGTACAAATTTTTGGTCTTCTAATGATACTTTTCTCTGTTCATGCAATGATGAAGATATTGAAAGTGATAGTGAAAGAAATATACAGGCAGAAGTTAAAACACTCATCAATAAAATTAGAGATCAACAAGATCTATTTAAAAAAAGGGAGTGTTCCTTCAAAGAAGAAGTTACCAGATTAAAAGCTCAGTTGGAGGAAGGAAACAAAGTAAGGAAGCAGTACAAGGAAAAGGAAGATCAATGTCAAAAGCTGCAGGATGAAGTGACATCATTAATAAATGAAATAAATGAAAAGAGTACAACAGTCAAGAGACTTAAAGATAGATCCAGTTACTATGAAATTCTTGAAGCTAAGATCCTCTCTCTAAAAGAAGATCTTGAAAACTCAAATAAGCAGAATGAAGAACTACCTCAAGCAGATGAAGAACAGGAAAATGAGATTCTCAAATTAAGGAAACAAGTGGAAGAAGGAAGAAAGGCTGAAGAAATAATGAAGAAGCAATATCTGGAAAAGGAAGAGCAATATTAGGTTGAGGTAAATATCTTAAAAGGTGAATCTAGCTCACAAGACAAGGCAAGAAACTCTAATGCAAAATCTGAAATGCTCAACAAGGAGATGAGAGGTCAACCCCATCAACAACCAAGGAAAGAAATTCTTCAAAGAAAATCATTTACTTCTAACTATGGAAGTGATAGTCGATTATTTCCTCTGATGAATAATGTTAAATGTTTTGTATGTCATAGTTTTGGACATGTTGTAGCCAGATGCAAAAGTAGAATGGTTCAAGCTAATAATCGTCACACAGAAATATCATCAGCTTCCAGGTACTTTAAGGGATATTGTTTTTCTTGCAATATGTTTGGTTACAAATCCATTGACTGCTATAGAGGGAATATGAACCATATAAGATGTTATGCTTGTAACAAGTTTGGGCATATAGCAAAAGAATGCAGGAGCAAATTTCAGCCAACATACCAAAAGGATAAAACATCATCACACTCCAAGGTATGGAAGAAGAAGGAAATACAGTCAGAGAGATGTGGCACATAAAAGTATACAGACATAACAGACTCAGGGGGAGCAGAAAGTGTGAAACTTCAAAATTTCAATTATCATACGCAGTTATCATGAAGACAAGTCACGTATATACACGAGTTAGAAGTTGCATAGTCGCGTATATGGTGTTTTGAGGAAAAAGCAATGGGACATACTCAGGAAAAGGGGTCTGATATGGTTCATTCAATTATCAATTATCTGTTATGTTCTGAGTGATGATGATTACAGTCTGTTGATGATATGTGGAAATGATTTTGATCCTCATAAGTTTTTTATGACTTGATGTATATCTTACTGATGATGATGCCTTGATGATTCTTACTGATATTTGCAATGATTAGATCTGACAGTGAACAATGGAACATGTTTAGGGGGATCATATGTTTCTAATAATGCATTGTTGGCATTATATTAGAAGACCTTGGTACATGATGATGCTTATATTTCTTGATCCTCATAGTTGTTTGATTCGGGTGAACATATACAGGTTGTTGATCTTGATGCTGCTGAAAGATACTTATGGTACAGATCACATATGGTGTATGATAGTTGTTGATGACTATCATGGTCTTGTTTAGATTATTGGTCCTTGTTTTAAATCTTATGTATATCATTTGATGTAAAGGTCATGAAAATACCTAATTTGTAACCCCACTATGCATGGGAAGGATGATGTAATAATTTCTATTTCAGTCATGTATAAACATTTGGTATATCCCCCCTTGGTTGGGTGGATGAGTCAAATTTGGTGTATCCCCACTTGGTTGGGTGATTGATGTATGTATGAGTCATTGGTCTTAGGGAAGTCATACTCACTTAGATGAGTTATAGAGTCATGTTATTCGTTTTAAAAATATCTTTGCAGACTCTACACGTGCTCAGGGGGAGCATGGACAACATAGTGCATCTCTAAGGGGGAGAATATCTTGGTCCACCCTTTGCCCTTGATGTCAAAGGGGGAGAGTATCTTGGAGTTGTGGTTTCCATCAAGTCCAAAGGGGGATATTGTTTAAATTATGATACAGTTGTTGTCCTTGATGGAAACCCAGATAGTTGATAGTTCATAGTACAACATGTTAACAACAAAGGATTATAGATCAAACTCCAGAGATTGAAGAAAAAGAATGGTTTAAGAAGTATATGCTAGTTCACTTTGTCCAAGCAGCGTACACATGTGGGTTAACAAAACAAAAGGAGTGTACACATATGCATGCACTTTCACAGAAGGAAAAGTGCATATGGGATGGAAAATCAAGGTTTTGGTCTGAGGTATTGGTCCGAGGTTTTGGTCTGAAGTTTTTGGTCCGAGGTATTTGGTCTGAGGTATTTGGTCCGAGGCTTTTGGTCTGAGGTATTGGTCCGAGGTATTGGTTCGAGGTTTTGGTCTAAGTATATAAGGAGGAGAAGTTCAAAGGGATAAGTGTGCAAGTAACGAATATCTTATGAAGAGTTAGATCAAAAGAAAAGATGCATGTTATGGTTTTTGGTGCTTTTCTTGATCTGAACTAAGGATGCACCTAAGTGGTTGATGATGGATGAGATCTAATGATGGATCAGGTTCATAAGAACTAAAATTAATTATCATTATGTGGTTTGATCATGGATAGTCTAGATCTGAATGCTAACACATGTTTTATTTTGTAAATGTTCTGATCTGGGTAGGATTGAATTTTGGAATAGCTGTGAAGTTTTGAGTTAGTATTTGCAGATCTATATGCTGGTTCGCTTTGGTAAAAGCACATATACGCCCTGGTTTGACACATCTAAGTAGTGTATAAATTATGAAATATGATGTTTGAAGTTGCAGTTGGTTCTGGTTGTTAATGCATAGTTCTGGGTTTTGCTCTGTGTTCTGGTGATAGTGTTCTGAATGTTCAAATTGATTAATTGTGATTTGCTTTAGTGATGGCAGTTTTTAAGTGATTAGTTGTATTGCAGTGGTGATTGATTTTGAGATTCAATGTTGCTGATGGGTCCAGTATGAAAATTTGATGAAACAAGGCCTTCAGATTGTGTTGTTGTATACCAGGAGTATCCAATTTGAAAATTTATGAAATGTGGTCCTTGGAGGAAGAGAGAAGGTCATAGCCTTCTGTAGGCTGACGTTTATGTATTTGTAAACATATCGGCTAGTACAAGAGCTAGGGGGTTGGAGCTCCCTTCTAGTAGCAGCTGGAAAACAAGTGAAGGTTGGAGCCTTTTGTAGACTGGTGCCTACGTACTTGTAAATGTATTGGCTAGTACAAGAGCTAGGGAGTTGTAGCTACCTTCCAGTAGAAGATGGAGAACATGAGAAGGTTGTAGCCTTCTATAGGTGGGTGCCTATGTACTAGTATGAGTCTGCACCAGTACAATATTGTAAATAGCTTTTTCTTATATTAAAAGAAGACAAAGATGACAATAGTAGGTGGTTTATCTCCCACATTGGGTTTCCACCTTAAATATTAGTGTTCATGTGTATTGCTTATGTGTGATGGTTTGTTATGTTATTATTGCACATGGTTACTATTTAAATGGTTAATGAAGTACTGATTCATTGATTAAAGATCAACATATGATGAATTAATTGAATCATAAGTTCACTCGATATACGTTGTTTGCCTTAAATACAATTGCATGCACATGCGAGTTTCCTTCATTGAAGTAGCATATACAAATTTGAGTATGAAAAGAAAAAGTTATTGATTTGATAAATACTAATTCACCCCCCCTCTCAGTATTATTTCCAACAACATGCACACCTCAGTCATCAATAATGTCACCTAGATATTGAAACTAGGTCATATCGAAAGTGCATTTCTCCAAATTGGCACACAATTTGTGTTGTTGTAGGGTTAGGAGGACCTGTTGAAAATGGTGTAGGTGCTCTTCCAAGATCTAGTTGAACATCAGGATGTCGTCCAAATACACTACCATGAACGAGTTGGTGAAGGGCCACAAGATGTTTCCATCAGCCTCGTGAAGGTTGTGGGGGCATTCGTCAACCCGAAAGGCATGACCAACCATTCAAAAGGGTCCTCCTTGTATTTGAAGGCAGTATTCCACACATCGAAGGGTTTGATTGGTACCCAATGAAAACTAGGCTTGAATTCAATTTTGCTGAAATATTTGGCCCCCTTGAACTGGTACAGAAGGTCATCAATTTTTGGGATTCGATACCTATTTTGAACAATCATCTTATTCAACGCCTGATAGTCAATACAAAGCCTCGAAGTTCTATCATTCTTATGAACAAACATGATTGAGCTCCCACAGGGTAATGAACTTGGTTTGATGTTCCCTTTATGCAACAACTCCTAAATTTTCCTCATGATCTCATCACTCTGAAAAACATAGTGTCGTTAGATCGATCCATTAGGTAGCATCATGCCTAAGATTAGATCGATGGAGTGCTTGAATTGATAGTGTAGGTGTACCCATGTGAGTGAGGTGAAGATGTCCCTGTAATTGTCCATGACCTTGTCCATTTGATACTTCTGTGCAGAAGAGCTCCATTTTGAGGTTGTGGATGTTCCCACAATCTTCCTCTTGCTTTGAGGGTGAATCACAAGCAAGAAAAATTTCTTGGTCTTGGAGATGATCTTACTACATTGTTTAGTAGATATCAAAGAAAAGGCGATAGGTAATGCTACCTCAGGTATCCTGTACAATTTCTAACCCAAAGTAATAATAACATAATGAGGTTTGGGTTCATATACTACATGACGCTTCCATAGGTATGGTTGACCGAATAAAACATCATGGAATTCCAGAGGGAAAACATCAGACAGTACCTTATCCACAAAGGGATTGATGCTATAAAACAGGAAACATTGCTAGTTGGACGAAAATCTTGCTCTTGGTGGATCCTTCTGATGGTGTATGGTTGTGGGTGTTGCATTGTTGGCGGCATCAATCTCTTAACAAACTTAGCCGAGATTAAGTTCTTCTAGCTCCCATTGTCAACGATGAAATATATCGACGACCCCTTGACCCACATTTGTGAGTGGAAGAGGTGCTTCCCCTCCTATGGATCCTCAGTTTCCGAATTTTAGAGCTTGGTGGTGGCTACCGTTGAAGTGGGTTCTATGTCAATGATATATTTCCCTTGTTAGGTTTGGGCTCAGAATCAGAGCATGGATCATTCTTAGAGTATTTTAACTCAACCACCAACATCTTATTTGCATGTAATTTGTTCATGTTGTGAGTGGGAGTTTTAGGGAACTCACACCACTTATCGGTGTCCTTCTTCACCTTCCCATTATTCTTGGACTGAAGCTTTGAAGAGTTGTCCTAGGAGGTCATGACTTGGTTTTTCCCTTTTCTCTGTGGCTTGGGGGTGCCTTTGCTCTGCTTTGGGTTCATAGATCTAAGGTCTCGCTTCTTTTGCTTGAATTTATGCTCAACCTTGACAACATATTGGTATAGTGCACCAAGTGAGGAGATATCTAAGAACTCCATTTCGTCCTGAATTTTTTTGTGCAAACAACCACAATACTTAAGCACCATATGTTTCTCGGAATCCTTGATACCCAATTTTGTGTGCAAGGTATTGAAAATTTTCGTCAGCTCATGCCATTTGTTGCTGCAACATAATCCATTGTATGTACTTGTCATCATTGCTCCCTGTTATCCTCGCTGGCAAAAGGTCCAAAAATGGATCCATATATGCTCTTAAAGTCTCCAAATTTGCTTAAAATCATCCCAATGGATCCAAAAATTCTCTTGAAATCTTCAATATTTTCTCAAGATCATCCAAAGGTCAAGATAAGTGCAAGAGGAGAGCCCTTGGAAGGGAAGAAATACACTATCAGGAGGCAAAAACACTCCAAAATCATGAAAAAGCCATGAAAAGTAGTCAAAGTAGAACCAGCGTTAGATTTGGCCGATCAACAGCCCAGATCTAAGCGGAAAATATCAATCAGTATTGCAGAGAGGATGACTTAAAGAAGGGGCACAAGACACTGCCGATCAACGACCTCCGATGATTGGATCAGCGGGTCGCATAGGCAGAGGTATCAACAATTTAAGTAAGGGCCCTAGGCATGAGCGATAAGTGATTGCGATCAGATCGCATTTATATATCGTAGCAGAGTAGCGCTAAGGGATGGGGCCTATGCACAGGTATATGTGCGATGCAATAACCAGACTTGACGGTTATATACAGGATATTTGATAATATTTTAGGTCCGCGATTAGGCCAGTTTTAATGCATTTTTATGTATTTTCATTATATAACAAAATACAAAGGGAGCACAGGGCAGCGCCGATGCGATAAGTCCCGGACCCGAAAGGGTTCGAGAATGAAAATATATATTATTTGAGGTCCACAAAAGTCTAGTTTCAATGCATTTTTGAGTATTATTTTTATATAACGAAATACAAGGGAGAGCTTGGCAATGCCGATAGCGATGAGTCTCGGACCCGAAAGGGTTCGAGAATGAAATCTATAATATTTAAAGTCTGCCAAAGGCCAATTTTCATGTATTTCCCATGTTTTTCAAGGATTTCAAAATACAAAGGAATACAAAGGGACCTGGCCGATTTTGATATGTGACAGCGACCCAAAGGGCAGACTTGATAGATATATACACCATGTTTAAGGAATTTTGAAGTCTGAAAGGAACAGGTATTGGCAGGATTTTACAATATTGCAATGTTTTCTGTGTAAAACAGAAAACACTCATTATTAAGCATTTTAAAAGGAAAACAGAGGTCGGGAATAACTGCAGGGGAACAGAGGTCGAGAAGTAGCACAGTGTAACGCAACAACACATCACAACCACAACAATAGAGATCATGGAGCAGACAGCACAGCTAGCCCAAAAGAAACATAAATATCATGGGCAGCAACAGCGCAACACAACCCGAAACAGAATCTGTCATGAGGCATCAACAACGCAGCTTATCCAAAACCAACAAGTGATCATGGAGCATCTCTGGCACGAGAGAGCTCCCAGACAGTGCAACAAACTACCCTAAAGCAGTTACTCTGCTGTCAGAAGAAGAAATTTCTGAGCCCACGCTTGCCTAGTCAAGGCATCAAACTGTTGAAAAGACAGAGAGGAAGATTAAGACACTCCGAGCCTTTGAGAGCTTAAGAGAATTGTAAAAGGCCTATAAAAGGCTGAAAACAAAATGTAACAAGGTTTCAACTTCTGGATATTTGTGCTACTCTGTTCCTTCAAGCTTCTCATCTTCATTCTAGCAATATAAGCTTCTTTTTCTACTATATTTTCAATGTCCATTTTCTCTGCTATTCTATGCCTGCACTTGAATAGGTTATTCATGTTTTCTGCTGTGCCTAATGCTAGATAATTGTCATCTTATCTTTGCATTGATAAATTAGATTTGCAAGTCTCATTTACTTCTTGTAGCTGGCCATTCATATTTGTTTATGTATGCAATCTACTGGTACAGTTAGTATTTCCCATCTATCCATTGAATCTATAAATTATTGAGCATTAGTGGTCTAAAGCCTTGTATTGTTGAGGGTGTTCATGCATGTCTTAAGTGAGAATAGAGCTGAAATGGTTATTTGACTTGATCCAAAACATCATCCATCCCAATAATTCTGAGAAAAATATTGAAGATTATATGTTACTAGGTATCTCCGAGCTACAACCATATGAGAGTTTCCTGTAGTGTTAACATAATTGGCGTCATTGCTGGGGAGAGGAAACTGAAGCTCAGCTTCCCTGGGAAATGGCAGATATCCAGCTTTAATGATAGAAAAAGTCTAGGCACATTTTTGGTTGTAATCATCTATCTAGCGACTCTACTAGAGGCCGAACCTCTTGGCGACTCCACTTCATAGTTCTGGCTCAGTTTGTGAGGCATACTCAGAGAAATCCTCAGAAGCTACAAGTTGATCCAGTACCTGATCCTAAAAAAATCATCAGATAAAGAAAGGTATTGTAGAAAGGAGCATCAGGTTCAGGTAAACCTAAACAATCTTCCATATCTCTGCAAGAAAATCTTGCAATAGAACAGATACATGTTGAGAGTATAGCATCTAATACTAGCTGTGAAGAAAAACTCTCAGATATTCATAAAGCTCCTTATCCTTTAGGTTCTCCTTTTGTTGTAAGCCCAAACGAAACCCCACCTTCTATGCATCATACTCCTTTAGTCGTGCCAGTCACTCCCCAGCCCGCTATCATTCAGACTGCCAGTACTCTTATAGCCACCACAGTCATGGCAGGTCCACAAGCACCCACCAAAATGGAAAGAATCATTACTGCTAGGTATGGACCTCTAATACTGCCCACTCCTTTGAATTCCATGCCTACTGGACAATATCAAAAAGATAGGCCTAAGTTCACTAGGACTGAAGGTGTCATAGCTGAGGAACATCTTGAGTCATTCTATAGCTATGCTGATAACCTAGACATTAGTGAAGATGATGTCTGGATGAGAGTCTTTATCTAAAGCCTAGATGGAGAGGCTAGAAAATTGTTCAGAGAACTGACCCCAAGATCTATAGTAGATATGGAAGCTTTAGATGATGCATTCCTAAAGCATTGGGAGGATAAGAAGGATCTCCTCTACTACCACACTGAGTTTGGGAACTTAAAAAGGGAAAATGGTGAGTTGCTGTTTGATTTTAATAAGAGGCTTAACTATATGTACAACAAGATACCAGCTAAAGTAAAACCCACTACTACCTCTGCTAAAATCACCTATGCCAGTGCTTTTGATTCTAACTTCTACCTACTGTTGAGGAAGAGGTGATGTGCTATTTTAGATGACATGCAGGATGCAGCCTTGGAAGTGGAATCAAACATCATGGTTGCAGAGAAGCTCAAGGGAAATGTTGATAGAAGAAGACAGAGGGGATAGTCTTCATCATCCTCTGATCCTAAGATAGATAAAAAGACCAAAATGATAGAGTCATTAGCCTCTAAAATCTCCAAATTAATGGTTGAGCAGCACCCTGGGAAAGGAAGAGTTCCTAATAACTTTGCTCCTAGAAGTCCAAATCCAAATCCATATAGAAGAACTAATGAGCAGTTGTAGATTTTGCAAAGAAGCAAAGATGCCAATGAAGACCAAAGGGTGTAGACCCCTTTTCAAAATGCAGTCATGGAAGAAGAGCAGTTTGAAGAAGATGATGAGATCCATTGTCTGGAAGACAAAGGCAATGCTTCCTTTTCGACCTCAGCTGCCTATGAAAAGTCATTATTCAATGACCAGATCAACCAAGAATGTGATGGTAAAGTTGTTCTGCAAACTGAATATCAGTAAAGATATAATATGAGGTCAAAGATGAATAATTCCAAGGAATCTCCTATTCAAAGAGCTATTTTCCTTACAGTATAGCAAGCTAATAAGAAAAAGCAATGGCAGTTGATCCCATCATCCTCAAAGCTCCAACTCATGAGGTAAGAGGCCTTGAAAAGTCTCCTTCTCCTTTCAGTTTTCAATCAGAAATTCAGAAGCTAAGAATACCTATGCCTCTAATTGAATTAGTGAAGAATGAGTCCTTCAAAAGATCCATCCTCAAAGCCCTTGAGCCTAAAGCCATCCAAGCCTCCACTAACTATGTAAATTTGAAAGATGACAAGCCAGCTGTTATTCTCAGCCCAATGATTGAAAATTGTGAAGACAGTTCCCCATCATTCTATGTCTCTCTAACTATTCATGAAAAAATCCTTCACAACTACCTTTTGGACACTAGAGCTAGCCATAATCTAACGCCCAAGTCTGTAATGGATGAGTTTGGTCTTGACATCACCAAGCCTTATCATGACCTGTTTTCTTTTGACTCTAGAAAGTGAAATGTCTAGGATTAATCAAGGACCTAGCCATCACTTTGTCTCAGCTACCCATGAAAATCATGATTATGGATATTGTGGTAGCAGATGTACCCCCCAAGTTTGGCATGTTACTTTCCAGTGGCCAGATCAAGAGATTAGGTGGATCATTACAAAATGATCTGTCTTATGCTACTATCCCAGTTTTCGGAGGTGAGAGCAGGAGATTATACAGAGAAGCTCAGTTGGCTTATATCATCAGCGATGAAAGGAATCCCACTAATCATCCCATATATGATATTGACATTGATTTTGGAGCATGTATTCTTCATATTGAAGAATCCCAGTTGGCCTCCACACAACTTAAAAAACTAGTTTGCTAGATCGCTAAGGAAGAAGCTCCACAGATTTGGGACATGTTCTTTGATGGGGCTTGCTCTAAGGAAGCTGCAGGGGCAGGTGTAGTCCTTGTGTCCCCCACACAGGAATACATTCATTTATCTTTCAAATTAACCTTTCAGGTCACAAATAACATAGCAGAGTATGAAGCTTTGATTTTGGGCTTAAGCGCTGCTAAAGAAATGGGCATCAAAGGTCTGAAAGTGTTGGGAGATGCAAACCTCGTTATTCAGCAGGTCAATAAAACTTTCTAAGAAAAGCATCCAAGGCTGAAAGCATACAGAGATGAGGTATGGAGGCTCAAGGATTCTTTTAATAATTTCAGCATTTCTTATATTCCGAGAATGAAGAACCAGCTTGCCGACTCCCTTGCTGTGTCTGCTAGCACTTTTATTCCTCATTTGCCTCCTAGATTGACATATGAAGTTAAGGTAAAATACACACTGTCTCTTCCTAACAATGCCAAATACTAGAAAGTTTTTGAAGACGATGAGGAAATTAACAGGTTTTTACAAGTCATTGAGGAATTTTTTGAAATGCACATCGACCAAGAAAATGAAACCATGGAAGAATGTGGCCAGTCTAAGCTAAAGGATGAGATCGATAGAGGAAGAATTGTCCAACTACCTAGTAACCATATACCCAAGGGATTGGTGCCTCTAGAGAAGTTGTTTGATCATAACGATGTGCCTTATAATCCTGCCAATAAAGGAAATGAGTTTGCTATTTGTAAACACAATATAGGGAGCCCAGCCCATCCGAAATACCTCAATTTGTCCACTCATTTGTCTTCTGCCCAGAATTCTGAGTATTGCACCCTCATGAAGAAATTCGCTGATATTTTTTCTTGGGAATACAGTGATCTTAAAACCTTTGATACAAACATCATTCAACATAAGATTCCACTGGAAAAGAACACCACTCCTTTTAAGCAGAAATTAAGACCTCTCAGCCCTCTCTTATTTCCTTTGATTGAGAAAGAGATCAAGAAGTTGTTGGATGAAAAAATCATAGTTCCCTAAGGTATTCAAAGTGGATAGCTAACCTTGTGGTAGTGAGAAATAAAAATGGAGAAATCAGGCTTTGTGTTGACTTCAGAAATCTGAACAAGTGCTCTAAACTAGACAACTACTCCCTGCCTATGATGGAACACTTGTTGCAAAGAGTTTTAGGGGCCAGAGTCATGTCTTTCTTAGATGGATTTTTAGGTTACAATTAGGTTGTTGTACAACTAGAAGGTCATGAAAAGACTGCCTTCACTACTCCTTGGGGCACTTCAATGTACTCCAAGATGCCTTTTGGACTGATGAATGTTGGGGCTACTTTTCAGAGAGCCATGGACATAGCCTTTGTGGGAGAGAAGGACAAGTTTGTCCTTATTCATCTTGATGACATAACAGTCTTATCCAGTAGTCACAAAGACCATTTACAACATTTGAAGAAGGTCTTTCTAAAGTGCAGACAGTTTGGAATTTTGGTTAACCCAAAGAAGTCACATTTTTCTCTAGAAGAAGGCAATCTTTTGGGACACATTGTTTCTGCTGAAGGTGTGAAGATTGATCCAGCAAGAGTTCAAACAATTTAGACATTGTCCATCCCAAGTTCAAAAAGGGACATTCAATCCTTCCTATGTAAGATTAACTTTGTAAGGAGGTTCATTACAAACTTTGCAAAGCTAGTAAAGCACATAACTACCATGCTAAAGAAAGGATCAGAAATAAAATGGACAGATGCTTCAAGAAGCTCTTTTGAAGCCATCAAGTAAGCTATCATGGAAGCTCCCACTCTAATCAGCCCATATTACACTAAGGAGTTTTGTATCTTCTCTTTTGCCTCTTATGATACACTTGCACCAGTTTTGTTGCAGAAAACTGATGAAGGCATAGAGCACCCTGTGGCCTTTTTCAGCAAAACTCTAAGGGATGTTGAACTAAGGTATGACCTTATTGAAAAACAAGATTATGCTCTCATAAAATCTTTAAAGGCATTCAAAATTTATATTCTATATTCCAAAGTGGTTGCATATGTACCTTTAGCCTCAGTAAAAGATGTCTTAACTCAACCAGATATTGATGGAAAAAGAGCTAAATGGATTGCAAAATTCATCGAGTTTAATATAGAGGTGAAGCCCACTAAGCTTGTCAAAGGCCAGGGCTTGGCTAAACTTATGGCTAAATAAAATTGCATCTTGTTAGACATAAATTCCATGGGTCTAAATTCAGATGATGAGCAGACAGAGGGAGCAACAGAAGAACAAAAGTAGAATCAGTCTCTGGCTGAAAATCTAGCCACCTGTGAATGGCATTCCATAATAGTTCATTTTTTGCAAAAGCTAGAAGTCCCTCCAGGGCTTAGCTCAAGTCAAGCCCGGGCCATTAAACTCAGATCAGCAAAATTTTGAATAAATAAAAATCTTCTTTATTAGAAAGATACATTAGGAATCCTCTTGAGATGTCTATATAAAGAACAATATCTGGAAGTCATACACCAGTTCCATTCTAGCATCTGTGGAGGACATCATTATCGGAAGACCACAACCTAGAAAATCCTGAGGGCTAGGTATTATTGGCCTACTCTGTTCTCTGATATGTTTTCTTTTGTGGATTCTTATGATAAGTGTCAGAGGTTTGCAGGAAGACAGCAGCTAAAATCTCTGCCCTTGAAGCCAGTACATGTCAATGGTCCCTTCCAGCAGTGGGGCTTAGACTTTATAGGTGAGATAAACCCACATGCTAGTGGCCAACACAAATGCATCTTAGTAGCCACTGATTATTTCACCAAGTGGATGAGGCTATACCCACCAAGAATGCCAATCACAAAGTTGTCATAAAGTTCTTGAATGAGAATATTTTCACTAGATTTGGTTGCCCAACCAAACTGGTCATTGATAATGTAGCAAATTTCAAAGCAAAAGAATTAGTGGACATGACTGAATCCATTGGCATTCAAGTGGTGCATTCTACCTCATATTATCCTCAAGGAAATGGCCTGGAAAAATAATCTAACAAGAGTCTAGTAAGGGTAATCAGAAAACTATTAGAGGACAACAAAAAGAGCTGGGATTCCAAGTTAAAGTTTGCACTATGGGTTGACAGAGTTACCATCAAAAATCCCATAGGGAATTCTCCATTTAAACTAGTTTATGGCGCTGATGTTGTTTTCTCTATCCAGCTGATTCTCCCTGTGGCTAAATTCTTGCAAGAAGAACAAGATGAAGAGAATGACATGGTAAGAAGAATGAATAACCTGGTTGAACTACAACATATCATAGAGTAGTTGGTTGAGAAGTCAAAGGCTCATTAGAAACAATCAAAGAAACCTTTGACAAGAAGGAAAAAGTGGACAATTTCCAAGTTGGTGATCGGGTGCTTAAATGGGATGCATTTAAGGAAAAGAAAGGTAATCATGGCAAGTTTGACTCCTTATGGACAGGTTCGTTTGTCATCGCTCAAATTCACAGAACAATACATTCATTCTGCACAGCCTGGAAGGAGGAGATACTTTTGGTAGCCCAATAAATGGGCAGTCCTTGAAACTTTATTTCATTCAAGTCTTTAAAGCCTTTTTATTGTAAATATGTTTTTTCCAATTTTTATTTTCATAACAAAATAGACTCCATGCCTAATGGAACACTAGGAGGAAGATTTGATTTTGTTTTTACAGGAAAGGCATTGATCTGTGATCCTTGAAACCTCACAGGGAGGATTTCATCCCCAGAAGGAGCTAGTGTTAGCCTCAAGGCCCAAAAATGGATCCATATATGCTCTTAAAATCTCCAAATTTTCTTAAAATCATGCCAATGTATCCAAAAATGCTCTTGAAATATTCAATATTTGCTCAAGATCATCCAAAGGTCAAAATAAGTGCAAGAGGAGAGGCCTTAGAAGGGCAGAAATACACTATCGGGAGGCAAAAACACTCCAAAATCATGAAAAAACCATGAAAAGCAGTCAAAGCACAGCAGTCGTTAGATCTGGCTCATCAACGACCCAGATCTAAGCAGCAAATTGCAATCAGTGCTACAAAGAGGATGACTTAAAGAAGGGGCACAAGACACCATTGATCAACAATCTTCGATGATCGGATCGACGAGTCACATCGTTGAAGGTATCAGCGATTTAAGTAAGGGCCCTGGGAATGAGCGATAAGCGATTGCAATCAGATTGCATTGCCATATCACAGCGGAGTAGCACCAAGGGGCAAGGACTATGCACAGGTATATGTGCGATGTGATAAAAGGACCCGACGGTTATATACAAGATATTTGATAATATTTTAGGTCCATGGGTAGGCCAGTTTTAATGCCTTTTTATGTATTTTTGTTATATAACGAAATACAAAGGGATCATAGGGTAGTGCTGATGCAATAAGTCCCGGACCCAAAAGGGTTCGGGAATGAAAATATATATTATTTGAGGTCCGCACAAAGTCCAGTTTCAATGCATTTTTGTGTATTATCGTTATATAACGAAATACAAGGGGGAGCTTGGCAGTGCTGATAGCGATGAGTCCCAGACCTGAAAGGGTTCAAGAATGAAATCTATAATATTTCAAGTCCGCCAAAGGCTAATTTTCATGTATTTCCCGTGTTTTTCAAGGATTTAAAAATACAAAGGAATACAAAGGGACCCGGTCGGCTACAATATGCGACAGCGACCCAAAGGGCGGACCCGATAGATATATATGCCATGTTTAAGGACTTTTGAAGTCTGAAAGGAACAGGTATTGGCAAGATTTTACAATATTGCAGTGTTTTCTGTGTAAAATAGAAAACGCTCATTATCAAGCATTTTAAAAGGAAAACAGAGGCTAGGAATAAGTGCTAGGGAATAGAGGCCGAGAAGCAGCACAACGCAATGCAACAACACAACACAGCCACAACAACAGAGATCATGGAGAAGACAACGCAGCTGACCCAAAAGAAATAGAAATATCATGGGCAGCAATAGCGCAACACAACCTGAAACAGAATCTGTCATGAGGCATCAACAGCGTAGCTTATCCAAAACTAGCAAGTGATCATGGAGCATCTCTGGCATGAGAGAGCTCCCAAACATCACAAAAAACTACCTAAAGCAGTTACTCTGCTGTCAGAAGAAGAAATTTCTGAGCCCACACTTGCCTAGTCAAGGCATCAAACTGTTGAAAAGACGGAGAGGAATATTAAGACACTCCGAGCCTTTGAGAGCTCAGGAGCATTGTAAAAGGCCTATAAAAGGCTGAAAACAAAATGTAACAAGGGTTCAATTTATGGAGATTATTGCTACTCTCTTCCTTCAAGCTTCTCTACTATTTTCTTGCCATTATATGTTCAATGTCCATTTTCTCTGCTATTTTATGCTTGCACTTGAATAGGTTATTCATGTTTTCTGTTGTGTCTAATGCCAGATAACTGTCATCTTATCTCTGCATTGATAAATTAGTTTTGCAAGTCTCATTTACTTCTTGTAGCTGGCCATTCATATGTGTTTATTTATGCAATCTGTTGGTACAGTCCGTATTCTCCATCTATCCATTGAATCTATAAATTATTGAGCATTAGTGGTCTAAAGCCTTGTATTGTTGAGGGTGTCCATGCATGTCTTGAGTGAGAATAGAGCTGAAATGGTTATCTGACTTGACCCAAACCATCATCAATTCAAATAGTTCTGATAACAATATTGAAGATTATATGTTGCCAGGCATCTCTGAGCTGCAACCATAGGAGAGTTTCCTGGAGTGTTAACACTCCCGACAGGGTAGCGTTGTTACTTGATGGCATCTCAAAAATAATTACAAGTGGGTGCAATTGAAAACAATGATGGTTCTCTCTCGTCCCTCTTCTCATAGTAGGTTTCCCACTAGTACTTGATGTGGGGGTGCCTTTTAGGAGTGGAAAAGTAATATTTTCCCTATTGGAAAAATCATGAACCAAAAAATATCCTTCCAACAAATTTAGCAATTTATCTACAATATCAGCATCTATTTGGCCTTCAAATATGGGAATGTAAAATTTTACTTATACCTTAAATGGAGTGGCGCCTCTAGAGTGACTGTTGGATGAAGATGTGTGGCCTATGGCCATCCACTGAAGGATTTGGGTAAAGTTTTCCATCCTCATGTTCCTTTATCACTTGAGGACCTTTTCGAGCAATATTTTAAAAGGAGGCTCATGTTCCTCCCTCATCTTTCTTTTCTTCCACCATGGGAGGTTTTCAGGTTGGTGAGGCTGGTCTTGCAAAGGTTCAACCAGTTCAAGCCCTAACTTATTATACCCTAACCTCATTGGGGACATGCACAAAAATACAAAGAAAGAGAAGATCACTCTAATACTATTGATCCATACATATGCAGGAATGAAACAAAATACATATATAAACAAAAACACAGAGATGTAGCAAAAATAAGTATCCATTTCATTAATATTAAAGAACTGAAAGATGCTTACATACAAAATGGAAATAAACTAGCTCAGGCGATGGTAGCTTATCTTTGAGAAGAGATGTGGTGGCTACATGCCTATGAACTATGTTACAATGAGGCTCAAGGGAAATTTTATTATTGAAACAAAGAGAAACCCTAAACAACGAAAACCATAACCCTAGGAGATGGAAGGCCAAGAGTTTGTGGGCTTCATTGGGGTTAGTTGGACATACAACTTCCTGGGGTTGTAACTTGGTCATATGATCTCCATTTGGTGTGTACAATACCTTGTTTGAAAGGTATCTTTGAGTACTACAATATTTGTGGCAGAACCATACCTATCACCATAGGCATACTGTAGACCAAAAAAAATTCCTTTTAGGGGGTAAAAATAACTTCGGAAGTTCAAGACTTGAAAAAACGCTAAAAATAGTAAATTGTTCTATAATCAAGGAATATAATGAAACCAGCTGGACGTCCAGGTGGAATAGGTAGTTGACCACCAATATCCACCTGGATCAAATTGACTACATTATTATTATTATTCATATCTTCTATCATTCAACACCATTACATTGTCACTTTGCGTTCATAATTTTATTTCACCATTTTTCATCATTCAAGTTATTACCAATCCCTATCATCTCAAAAAACTAAGGTAACTGAAAAAAAAAAAAAAAAAAATAATAAATAATAAATAAATAAATAAATGTTAAAATTGGCAACTAGGGCCAAACTTCATGTGGGTCATCTTATTCATGGCTGATAATGTGTTCATTAGAGTCCTCTCATCAAGAGGTGTAGGATTGATCTAAATATCATTCGATTCCGATAAGTATTCATGGAGATATGAATTTATTTTTATTATGGAATTATTGTCAAGCCGACCTACAACTCATGTAGGATCAGAAGCCAAACAGTCACATCTATTCAAACATCAATAGTTGTGTATAAATATAGGAGGACTTTTCCTCATTTGCAGTCACTCATCTCATCACATCTCTCTCTCTACTATGCAGAAAAGAGTCTCTTCTCTACTGCGCAGAAAAGGGTCTCTCTCTCACACATGTGAAGCCGGAAGCTGCTAAAACTAACGCTGCAACTGCAGATCCAAACTTTGACCAGCGTGGACCATAAAACCTCCTCTTCTGATCTATATTGTAGGTTCATCTGAACCTCCTCTAAAGGTTCCAACTTTTGGTGGTGGAATCAAGTCGATCCGATGGATGGTTTGCGAGATATCAACTGCCCTAGTTTGAAGAAAGTTGCTAAAACTAAAGTTGCAACTATAGAAGTGAAGTTTGACCTACGTTGACTAGAAGATCTCTTCATTTGAACTACACTATAGGTTCATCTAAACCTCCTCTGAAGGCTGCAACTTTTGGTGGTGGAATCAAGTCGATCCGACAGACGGTTTGCGAGATATCCACTGCCCTAGTTTGAAGGAAGCTACTGAAACTGAAGTTGCAACTACAAAAGTGAAGTTTGACCTACGTGGACCAGAAGATCTCCTCATTTGAACTGCACTATAGGTTCATCTAAACCTCCTCTAAAGGCTGCATCTTTTGGTGGTGGAATTAAGCCGATCCGACAATCGGTTTGTGAGATATCGATTGCCCTAGCTTTGATGATGAAGCCTACAATGTTGATGTTGCTGATCTAGGGTTTGCTACTCCTGATATAAATCAGATTTATTGTACTATTTCTCTTTGCTGAATTATCGAAGATAAAAGAAGATTTGATCAGAGGGTTTCCCCACACATTGTGGGGTTTGTCCCTGGCTAGCCACCACATCTTGTGTCTCTTGTCTTGGATTGTTTTCTGTCGATCGTTTAATGTTCTATCTGCACTTTACTTTATGTACATGTGATTGCTAATTTGTGGAATATAATAAGAAAAAGAAGTAAATTGTTATAAGCATAGAACATACCATAACTTAACATGGTATCAAAGCTGAGGTGAAGGCAAAGCCCGAGCAAGAGCAAGAGCAATCACCGAAGAGAAGATTGGCAAGGCTATCCTAAAAGAAATATGGGGTCCTCAACACTCTTTCCTGCCGAAGACAAGCTCCGTGAGAAAGCTGACTATCACGGATGGTAGATGTCTATCGATATAACCCTAGAAGATCAAGGAGTGTTGGACCATGTAAGAGGCAATATTGTTAAGCCTCCATCAAATGCATCCATTGCTGCCTGGAACAAATGGAAAAATGGAGAAGTCAAAACAAAGAAGATCATTTGAGACTCTATCAACAAGCACTTGGTGGCCTACATCTCTGAACTGGACACCTCCAAGGAAATCTACGATAGACTGGTGAGTTTATTTAATGTCAATGATGCAAATCAAGTTTTATTTCTTAGAAATAAGTTGAGGGAAATCAAGAAGGGTAAAGATGAGAGTATGCAATCATACTTCTTAAGAATCACCGAGATCAAGAACGATCTCCTATCTATTGGGAAGACTATTACTAATAGAGAAATGGCACTCACAACTCTTGGAGGATTACCATCCGAATGGTACGTGTTCAGGACTACTCTTCTGAACAATAATGTAATTCCTAGTTTCAAGGAATTAATGGCTAGATGCATTCAAGAAGTAACAAGGGTAGAAGAGCAAGAAATTCCCTTGCCTAAAGGTCATCCTACTGCTTTTTCTTCTCATGCTAAGAAAAGAAATAATTTTGGGTCTAAATCAAAAGGAAAGGGTGGACCTAAGGGTGGAAGAAAAGGATGATGTTATATTTGCGATAAAGTAGTTCACTATGCAAGGGAGTGCCCTGATAGAAAGGACTCACACCGGGACGATGATCAAAATCCCTCTCATGGAAATCAAAGGAATGGAAAATCTAATAGTAGAGGTAAAAGGAGTGCTGGAAATAAAGGAAGAGGACAACCATTCAAGAGGGCAAGAAATTCCAGGTATGAATCTAATACTGTAGATAATAAGTAGGATGAATATTATCTACCAGTTTCTCTTCTACCTCTGCTCCTACAAACTCAATGGAAATTTGGCTCATTGATAGTGGTGCCTCAAGGCACTTCACTGGTTACAAAGAAGTTCTCTATAATATGATAGAGAGAAACGAACCTGGAAATTGTCCTTGGAGACAATATGAAATATCTCATAAGAGGTGTAGGAAATGTCTCTCTCAAATTAAATCAAGGAAATACGATCCACCTACAGGATGTATTATATGTACCTGGCCTCAAAAAGAACCTGGTGTCCATCTTCGCAATGGAAGACAAAGGTTACAAGGTAACCTTCAGCAATGGCAAGGTATGTATATGGAAAAATAATGTTAAAGATACCTTCAATCTTGGGTTTCGAGTTGAAACATTATATTAGGTTGGTCGAAGTCTGCCAGGTGTCATGTCTTGTGACACAACTCTTCAATCTGAACTTTGGCATCGGAGGTTTTCCCACCTTCATTATAAAGCTCTACCCAATGTAAGACAAATGGTAATAGGGATGCCCGAATTCCGAGTAGAGAAAGAAGGTGTATGTCCAGGATGTGTTGAAGGAAAGCTCAAAAGGGCACCATTCCCCTCAAGCCAAATAAATACCTCCGATATATTACAGTTGGTTCACTCAAGCATACCTGAGGCTGGCATTAAGAGGGAGACTACTACTCCACATACTCCTGAGCAAAATGGTGTGGTGGAAAGGAAGAACCGTACAATTGTGGAAATTGTCCAGAGACTTCTGAAGTTTCTATGGGTAGATAATGTAAAAATGCCTGATGTGGAGGAACCCATGGATCCTATTTATCCACCTGAGCCTTCCTCTTCTACGAAGAGGTCTTCATGGCTTAGGGGGGTACTCGATGATGCTGAAGAACATGTTGCACCCTGAGGAACCTTTCATGAAAGTAAGAAACCTAACAGGTATCAGGGATACCTGACCATCATGAGCACGATTATACAAAATAAGCCTTCATCATTCTTAGATGCTGTCAAGGATCAAGTATGAAAGGACGCTATGATCGAAGAATATGAGTCTATTATGAAGAATGATGTCTGGGAAGTAGTTCCCAAACCCCAGGACAAGAAAATTGTCACGTCTAAATGGCTTTACAAGATAAAGCATGTAGCAGATGGAAGTATAGAAAAATATATGGCTCGTTTTGTTGCTCGTGGTTTCTCCCAGAAGGAAGGTATAGACTATGATGAGATATTTGCACCTGTTTCCAGAAATACGACCATCCGTTCGATCACAGCCCTGGTGGCTTCACAAGGATGGAACCTACATCAGATGGATTTCAAGACCGTGTTCTTGCATGGTTCGATCAAAGAAGAGGTCTACATGGAGCAACCTGAAGGAGTTGAGATTCATGATTGAAAATATCATGTATGCAGGTTGAAGAAAGCTCTCTATGGGCTGAAGCGAGCACCTCGAGCATGGTATGAGAGGATCGATAGTTACTTGATGAAGCTGGGATTCACTAGGAGTGAAGTCGATCCTAACCTTTACTTTAAGGTTGAAAATGAAAAACCTCTCATACTGGTGCTGTATGTGGATGACCTCTTTCTAACAGGTGCAGACCCTCTCATTCACAAATGTAAGAGGGAGTTGGCTTCTGAATTTACAATGAAGGACCTTGGACGGATGCACTATTTCCTAGGACTTGAAGTGTGGTAGAAGCCAAGGGAAATTTTCCTATCTTAAGGAAAATATGTGACAAAGATATTGGAAATATTAAGTATGATGGACTGCAAGCCTGTGACTACCTTGAGGATCTTAACTTTTAGAAGTTATATGGTAGTGATGTAGGACCGGATTTGGGAAATTCCTTTGAGTTTCATAAACTTATTCGGATTGATGTTCTTGGTGAACCTCCGTCCAAACATATGCTTTACAATTATCATTCTGAGCTCATATTTGGTTGAGCCTCACTGGATTGATGCCAAGAATGTTTTGAGATGTCTTCGTGGCACAATCACTTATGGGTTAAGATACACTGTCGGAGATGTGAGATTACTTGGATTCACTGATGTTGATTGGGCATGCAATGTGGAGGACTGTAAGAGCACTTCTGGGTGTTGTTCCTCCTTGGGATCTTCTTCGATATCCAAGATGAGCAGGAAGCAGAAGTTAGTGGTTTTCAGCACCACCGAAGCAGAATATATTGTTGCTAGCATGGCCTCCTGTGAGGCAGTCTGGTTGCAAAATCTCTTCAGTGAGCTATTTGAATTTACATTGGTTACCACCGTGATCCTATGTGACAACCAGGGTGGGATTCATTTGTCAGAGAATCATGTATTTCATGATCGCTCCAAGCATATCGATATTAGGTATCACTGTAATCAAGATATGGTGCAGCGGGGAGCTATAAGGCTCCAACATATTGGTACAGATGAATAGGTCGCCGACATTCTGACAAAGCCCCTATGAAAATTCAAATTCCCAACTTTCCGAGAACAACAGGGTGTTGTTCAAATACCCTTCGATGAGGGTCCTGTATGATGCATTGAGCTCTGGGAGCTTTGGGGGGTGCGGGGTAATTCTTGGAGCGACATATGACCACATGGTGATTCACCATCCCCTGGTGGTGTATATGTACATCCCGTGGCAACTATGTAGCAGGATGATTGGTTCTCTTGTGAGGCCTACATTGATGTGTTCTCCATGGCAATTGTAGCAGGATTGATGTGTTCTCCTATGAGGCCTAAATTGATGTGTTCTCCATGGCGATTGTAGCAGGATTGATGTGTTCTTTTGTGAGGCCTGGATTGATGTGTTCTCCATGGCGATTGTAGCAGGATTGATGTGTTCTCCTGTGAGGCCTGGATTGATGGTTTCTCCTTGGCGATTGTAGCAGGATTGATGTGTTCTCCTGTGAGGCCTAGATTGATGTGTTCTCCATGGCTATTGTAGCAGGATTGATGTGTTCTTCTGTCAAGACATCCTACCCATGTAGTTTGGGACTCATGGGAAGTACCTCTCATCTGATCAATGAGCAGGGAAATGAAGTTAGGGACCATAGTAGTACCGATGGATGCATCATTGTATCTACCTACTCCCTACTCTAGGATGATCTCCATTGATCTGGGATCAATGATACTGGTCTGGGACTAGTGGTAGGAGTGGTACATTCTATGACACTGACTTCATGTTGGTTGTTACTGGTCTGGGACCAGTGGTACGCACTTTGAGACAGACTCTGAGTCAGTGGAGGATGTCACTGGTCTGGAACCAGTGGTAGGAGTTGTACATACTATGACAGTAACTTCGGGTCGGTTGAGACTGGTTTGGGACCAATGGTACATACTCTGAGGTTGACTTTAAGTCAGTATGATACATCCTCGATCATTTCTTCTTCTTCATAATTCGGACAAAATCAGAGTAGAACAGAATAGAGCAGAGCAGAGCATAACAGAGTAGAGTCATACAGATCAGTATAGGGAAGAACAAGACAAAGAAAAATAGGCAAAATAGAGTAGTTCAGGGCAAGGGGCAGGCTGTACAGGGCAGTGCATTTGATGGATGAATAGTAGCGACCGACAGACAGATTGCAGATGAAGTTCTCCCTAGTTCAGAGGGAGTGTTAAAATTGGAAACTAGGGCCAAACTTCATGTGGGACACCTTATTCATGGCTAATAATATGTTCATTAGATTCCTCTCATAGAGAGGTGTAGGATTGATCTAAATATCATTCGATTCCGATAAGTATTCATGGAGATATGAATTCATTTTGATTATGGAATTATTATCAAGCCGACCTACAACTCATGTAGGCTTAGAAGCCCAATAGCCACATCTATTCAAACATCAACAGTTGTGTATAAATACAGGAGGAATTTTCCTCATTTTCACTCACTCATCTCATCACATCTCTCTCTCTCTACTGTGCAGAAAACAGTCTCTTCTCTACTGTGCAGAAAAGGGTCTCGCTCTCACACATGTGAAGCTGGAAGCTGCTGAAACTAAAGCAGAAACTATAGATCCAAACTTTGACCAGTGTGGACCATCAAACCTTCTCTTCTGATCTGCATTGTAGGTTCATCTTAACCTCCTCTGAAGGCTACAACTTTTGGTGGTGGAATCAAGTCAATCTAATGGATGGTTTGCGAGATATCGACTGCCCTAGTTTGAAGAAAGTTGCTGAAACTGAAGCTAAAACTGTAGAAGTGAAGTTTGACCTACGTGGAACAGAAGATATCCTCATCTGAACTACATTGTAGGTTCATCTAAACCTCCTCTGAAGGCTGCAACTTTTGGTGGTGGAATCAAGTCAATCTGATGAACGGTTTGCGAGATATCGACTGCCATAGTTTGAAGGAAGCTGCTGAAATTGAAGCTGCAACTGTAGAAGTGAAGTTTGACCTGCGTGGAATAGAAGATCTCCTCATATAAACTGTGTTGTAGGTTCATCTGAACTGCATCTGGAGGCTGCAACTTTTGGTGGTGGAATCAAGCGATCCGACGGTCGGTTTATGAGATATCCAACTGCCCTAGTTTTGATGATGAAGCCGCTAATGCTGATGTTGTTGATCTAGGGTTTGCTACTGCTGATATAAATCAAATTTATTGTACTATTTCTATTTGCTGAATTATTGAAGATAAAAGAAGATTTGTTCAAAGGGTTTCCCCACACATTATGGGGTTTGTCCTTGGCTAGCCACCACATCTTGTGTCTCTTGTCTTGGCTTGTTTTCTGTCGATTGTTTAATGTTCTATCTACACTTTACTTTATGTACATGTGATTTCTAATCTATGGAATATAATAAGAAAAAGAAGTAAATATTTATAAGCATAGAACATACCATAACTTAACAAAATAACCAGATTAATTGCATACATATTTAGCATATTTAAAATTATTAGAATAACTATATGTTCAATAAATTTTGTGTGACCATTCATGACTGAAACTGGCCTAGATCCATCTTAACCTCGGATCTATCAAGCACTGGGAGGGATCGAATCTCTCAAGGCACAAACCTTTCCTCAAAATTTTCACTCCAGAAACACATATGCACCTCGAGAGATTTGATCCCTCTCAACTCTTGATAGATCTAAGGTTAAGATGGATCTAGGTTGGTTTGATTCCCATTTAATACATTGTTGTTGCCCCAACAACCCCCCCTTCTATTTGGAGAAAAATAATGTTGGGAAAATACTGAGAGGGGGGTGGGGGGATGAATCGGTATTTTAAAAATTCACAAAAACAATTTTCTTTTCTGAAATGTATACATGACTTTACTGTACCCATGTCATGTATGTACATGATTGTTGTAAAAGAAACTAGCGTATTCTTAGTAAACTTGTAAAACAACTAATTCTTTATCTCTTAAACTTAAACCAGAATGTAAGAGATTTATCAGGATTTTGATAAGAAGTAAGCAATTGCAGCTACTACTAGGAGGAAGCTCCAACTTCCTCATTGAAGGCTCCAACCCTTAGAAACATCCATGGACCATGTTTCATAAATTTTCACACTGGATTTACCTGCTTTAATACATCATAACTTGTATATCAATTGAAGCAAACACCAACTTAATTTAAATAGAATAGTGATATCACTGTAACCAAAACATAGAATTGAACTCAGAATACTGTATCAACACACAAAATCAATTACAACCCTGATGATTCATATGCCAAAATGGATATGCTACTTCACTTAAGGAAACCCATGCATTTATGCGCTTTTCTGTAGAGAAATCTGTGTTTAGATCTTAATATATACAAAATTGAAATCTCATCATTCTGAATCAGATACAAAGTTGACAAAAGATATTGTAAAATATTTTTTTATCTTACAGAACCGTCATACAGTCACCAACATCAATAATATTCTCAACCAATCAACATGTAAACAAATTCAACTTCATCATTCAATCGGTTCTAATTCAGATATTATCACTCAACCCAGATGAACACGAGGACATCATTAACAAACATCAAAGATACAAAACATTGATTAGGTCGATCAATCATATATGAACATAAACCCTTCCTTTATATACGTGACTTCAAAGAAACTAACCTATGTGTATACAAGACTTCACCGAGACCAACCTACATATAGATCTGTAAATTTTGACCTAAAATTGTGCATCTTTTTAGAACTTCAGAAAGACCCAGTTCATAATATTCAGAGATAAAAACATGCATCAATACTTAGATCTCATCAATCCATGAGCATATCATACAATGAAAAGTCATTTCAGGTCTCAAGATCCTGATCCATCATTGTATTCATTGATGCATAATTATTTCAGATCTATGTGTAAACTATGGCCCTTAGAATGCAAATATACTTTACATTGAAGTATTCATAAAAAATCCTTACACATGCACACTTAGCACTTTGATCTTCACCTCCTTATATAGTTGAGCCTTTGTCAATACCACGGGTCAAAACCATGCTCGAGCCAATGGTTTTCTTTGACGGGATCAATATCCACTGTCACGCTCATCACTATGGGACAATACCATGATAAAGACCCCTAGTATTTAGAATACCATGGTGCAGAAACCATACGCGAATTTTCTTCACCAAACCTATGTGTATATGCGACTTGGCCTTGACGAACTCAGGTATATATCTTCAAATATTCACTCACAAATTTTATTATTTGTACCTGCATGTATACGTGACTTGGCCTTGATGAACCCACGTATAGATCTTCAAATATTCACCTTTATCAAACTTCTGATTTTGATCTGTAAATCGTTGTCCCATCCTTCTGTTATTCTATTCCATCACTCTGTCACCTGTGAACTGACTTGTGGATTCATTTAGTTACCATATACTTGTTATGTTACAAGTGAGTTTCCATAAAGGACAACACATGCATCATAATTCCAACAATCTCCCCCTTTGGACTTGATGGCAACCATGTTGGTGTTGATCACCTCAACCTGTAGAAACCTATTAGATACACCAAATTACCATTTTTCAAACACCAAACCATGTTGGTTTTGATCATCTAAACTTGTAGAAACATATTAGATACATCAAATAACGATTATTCAAACACCAATATTCTCTCCCCCTTTGACGTCAAGGGAAAAGGGTGGACCAAAGCTTCCCCTTTGGATCTGATTTGCACTTTACTGTCCATGCTCCCCCATAACACATGTTGAATCGTCAAAAAGATTTTCAAATGAAGAAATGACTCTATCACTAAACTGAGTATGACCTTCCTATCACTAAGGAATCATACTTACATCGATCACCCAACCAAGTGGGGATACATATTTGACTCAACCACCCAACCATGTGGGATTACATTTTTGACACTACCACCCAACCAAGTGGGATTGCATATTTGACATGAATTCAAAAGTCGATACATGATTGAATATGACAATTATTACATCATAGGTCTCCACATGACCTTTACAGCAAATGAAAGATATGACATTAATAACTGAGACCAAAATATCTTAATAGTGGCATAATTCAGTAATCATGATGCCAACAATGCATTATATTCTGCAAGGCTAATGCTCCCCCTGAACCTATGCTACCTGTTCATTGTCAAAAACTCATTCATCAAAGCATCTTCACCAATCAGATACATATCAATGAGAAAAAAAATAACTCAATACCATATTAGTAGACTATACCCATCAACACCAGACCAAGAAAAATCAAATCATAGCTATTAGTATCATGTCAGACATTGATCTTGAGTCTGTCCCACTATTTTTTCTAACATAGAAAAACATACACGACTGTCTATAAAGAAACTCACGTATATACATGAATATACTTCATAAAACCTGTGTATAGAAAGCAACCTTCTAAATTTTCATCTGCAGACTGATCATACTAGATTAATTGCAAAATGAGGTAGAGACAAATCACAGTTTCTGTCTGAGATATTCAAATTCTTCTCTAGGAAGAGGTTTAGTAAATATATCAACAACTTGTTCTTTGGAGGATCATACTCCAATTTCACCTTTTTCTCAAGCACTTGTTCTCGTAGAAAGTGATACTTAATAGAAATATGATTGGCCTTGGAGTGCATAACAATATTTTTCGAAATACTAATAGCACTTGTATTATCACATAGGATGGAGATGGGTGGAGAACATTTGATTTGTATATCTTGTAATGTTTGCATCAACCAGAGAAGTTGTGTACAACAAGATGCAGCAACCACATATTCTGCTTCCACTTTAGATAAGGCAATGGAGCTTTGTTTCTTATTGAACCAAGATACCAATCGGGGCCCCATGTAAAATGTATCTCCACTAGTGCTTTTCCAGTCATCAACATTTCCAACCCAATCCGCATCTGTGTATGCATGAAGGGTAAGATTTGTATCTTTAGGATACCATAGACCAAAGCCTTTGGTTCCTTGGAGATATTTGAATATTCTCTTTATTGCCTAAAGATGTGACTCCTTTGGATTGGCTTGGAAACATCCAACAATCCCAACTACATGCATGATATCGGGTTTGGTACCTGTTAGATAAAGCAAACTTCCAATCATAGAGTTGTACGCTGGTTGTTTCACTATGGGAAAATAATCATTAGAACTGAGGCTACATCCTATCATCATGGGAGTACATACATGTTTGCAATCTTCCATCCCATACTTCTTCAGCATCTTCTTGAGATAATTTGTTTGTGAGAGAAAGATGTCATCTTTTGCTTATTGCACTTGTAGACCAAGAAAATAGGTTAGTTCCCCAAGTAAAGACATTCCAAATTCTTGATACATAATAGAAGCAATTTTTTGACCAATAGATTTTTTATTACTGCCAAAGATGATATCATCAACATAAACAACAATAATTAGTAGTTTATCACCCTCAATATTGGTGTACAAGTTGTTGTTTGCAGATCCTTTTGTGAAACCTTGTTGTTGAAGATATTTGTCAAGACGATAATACCATGCCCGCGAAGCTTGTTTTAGCCCATTTAAATTCTTTTTGAGATTTCATACAAGGTTTTCATCATTGCCCAAAATGAATCCTTCTGGTTGTTCAATAGATACTTCTTCTTCTAGATCTCCATTAGGGATAGAATATTTTACATCCATTTGATAAAATTTGAAATTTCGAAAACTTGAAAATGCAAGAAACATTCTTATGTCTTCAAGTCTGGCTACTGGTGTAAATGTTTCTTCAAAGTCTATACCTCCATTTTGAGTATAACATTTACAAACAAATCTAGCTTTGTTCCTAATAACATCTCCATTTTTATTCAACTTATTTTTGAATATCCATTTTGTCCCAATAACATTTTTACCATGAGGCCTTGGAGCCAATTCCCAAGTATCATTCTTTTCAATTTGATCAAGTTCTTCATTCATGGCCTTAACCCAACATTCATCTTCACTAGCTTGATTTAAATTTTGTGGTTAAATGGTGGATAATAAAGCCAGATAACTAGAAGATCCTACTAGGGTTCTTCTTGTTTGTACCCCAGATTCCTTTCCTCCTACAATTTGAGTTTCTAGATGATTATTTTGAACATACATGGATTGAGATTTTGATCAAGTTCTTCATTCATGGCCTTAACCCAACATTCATCTTCACTAAATTGATTTACATTTTGTGTTTCAATGGTGGATAATAAAGCTAGATAACTAGAAGATCCTACTAGGGTTCTTCTTGTTTGTACCCCAGATTCCTTTTCTCCTAAAATTTGAGTTTATGGATGATTCTTTTGAACATACATGGATGGAGATTTTTCTTTGTTTGATGTGTCTTCTTCTGTTACTTCATTAGTTTCTTCTTCTATATCATTGTGATTTGATTTGGGAAAGCATTCATCATCATCATCCTCTTTTGTTGATGTTACCTTTTTGGGATCTGTGCATGCTTCATCAATTACAACATCAATGCATTCAACAATTTTTTGAAGTCTCTTATTGTAACCTTTGTATCATTTCATTCTAGATGAGTAACCATGAAGTATTCCTTCATCTGATCTAGCTTCAAACTTACCAAGTTTTTCATCATTATTTTTGATGAAGCATTTGCTTCCAAAAACTCTAAAATGCTTTACAGTGGGAGGATTACCATACCAAAGTTCATACAAAGTTTTATCACTATTCACACAAACATGAGCCTTGTTGAGAATATTTATTGCGGTATGTGCAACTTCATCCAAAAAGGTGTAAGGAGTTCTAGACTCATCAAGCATATCATGAGCCATTTGTTGAACAATTCTATTCATTCTTTCTACCACACCATTTTGTTGAGGAGTTTTAGCTACATAAAATTGTATTTTTATGCCATGTTGTTCACAGAAATCAAAGAATTCATCTGATATATTCTCCTCATCGGTCAGATATGAGACATTTGATATTAGATCTAATTCATTTTCAACTAATCCTTTGAAGACATTGAATTTATCAAATGCTTCATCTTTTTGTTTCAATAAACCTATCCAACACATTCTAGAAAAGTCATCAATGAATAAGATATAATATTTTTCTCCACAAGGTGACTTTTTCCTTATTAGTCCACACAAATTAGTATGTATAAGTTCAAGATGCTTACTACTTGATCTTTCTTTGGCACTAAATTGAACTCTGGTTTGATTACCGAATTGACATGACTTACATATGGTACTTTCTGGTATGGTGATGTTGGGTAGATCATGAACAGCTTTGAGCCTGCTTGATTTTCTTATTTGAGAGAAGTTGAGATGTCCCAACCTTCTGTGCCATAACCAATTTTCCTCTGCCTTGCCTAGGTAACATTGTTCTTGGACACCTTTCAATATATGCACATTGCTCGAGGTTCTTGTTCCTTATATTATGGTCTTTCCTGTGTCAACTTCACGAACCACACGTTCTTTTATCAGAATACCACCTCATTTCCTTGGTCACACATTTGGCTAACACTGTACAAGGTATGATTTAATCCAACAACATACATAACATTACCAACTTTAACCTTTTCTTTTATAAAAATAAAACCTTTGCCGTTAATGACAGTAGGTGAGTCATTTCCAAAAGTGACACTCTTTTCTTTCTCTAAAGCATTGAATGAAATAAGTTTATCTGCATCACTTTTCATGTGCTTTGAGCATCCGCTATCAATGTACCATTGATTTTCTTGCCCTTTTGCAAACAATGTTATGTCATAGATTTTAGACTGTAACTCCTTCCTTTTCCATACCTTAGAATTTGTTGATATTTTCTTCTTTTGAGATGTTGGTTGTAATTTGCTCTCGTATTAAGATTCTTCAAGTCCAAAGTTATTGCAACATGAGCATTCAATCTCATCATTAAGAGGTGAGAAGTTGTTATAAGTGTTCTTCTTGACTCTTGCCTCATTCCTTTGTTTTCTTGCTTCTCTAGTCATTGTGGTTTTGTATGCAACACATTGAGTAGACTTATGACCAAAATTATGACATGAGAAACAATGTCCATTAACGAAGAAATTTCTATGATCAAAGAATCTTCTAGTGTTGTTTACCTTTTGACTAGTGCTTCTTTTGTTGTTCATCCTTGGATTAGAGTGAACATGATTTACCTATGGAATGCCTTTATTCTTTTGCTGAGGACTGAAGCTTTGCTGACTAGTTTTTGCTACATTTAGATAGCTTCTGGTGGTGGCTGAAGACTTTTCTATTTGAGATGTTTCTCCAGTGTATCCAAGACATGTCTTCATAAGAGGAGAGCATTGTACCTTGATAATCCCATCTAAGGTTTAAGATACTTTAGCAAATCTAAGATTCAGAACTTTTATTTTCTCAAGTTCCTTTCTTAGACTTACTACTTCACATTCTAACTTCTCATTATGCTTTTCCTTTTCTATGAGTTAACACTTCAATGTATCTATGGCTACTTTGTTTTCTTCCAAGCAAATTTTGAGTTGAGTAATTTCTTCAAAGAAATATTTTTCCTCTAAAGCATCCACAAATTTATCATTAGACTCATTAGTATTTTTCTCAAAAGCCATGAGTAATTTACGATCTTGATCAGATTCTCCTTCTTCACTATTTGACAAGCCATCACAATCTTCATGAGAATAATAACTTCTTCTATTGTTAAACGGTCTCCTATTACCTTTTGTAGTATCCTTCCCTTTGTCATGGTTGTCTTTATGAGGACATTTAGCTGCATAATGACCAACTCTACCACAAGAAAAACATTTGAAGGGAATCTTACCTCTCAACCTTATGGTGCCTAGTTGAAGTTTCTTTAAAAATTTCACCTCATCTTCTTTTGATATATATATCCTGATTCCTTACGTTCTTCCTTTTCTTTTCCTTTTGCAGATGCTTTAAGTGTAGCTTCTCTGACTTCTGAGGGGCCTCCTTTCCTTATTCCAAAAGTAGTCAGGATCCCGTGAAGTTGAACAACAGTAAGAGTCTACAGATCCTACTTCTCTTCAATGGAAAACACTTTTGACACGAATCTAGGAGTTGGAGATCTTAATTTTTTCTCTACTAAAGTAGTGTCTTTTATTTATTCACCTAGATTTTTCATGCGATTTACAATCTCATTTATACATAGAAAGAAACTAGCAATACTTTCACTATTATGCATTCTGAGAGTTTTGTAATGAATTATGAGAGTTTGGAGTTTAACACTTTTTACCTTGGTATCACCTTCATAGATTTGAATAATTCTATCCCATGTTTATTTTGTTGTGTGTTAACTGCATAACTTTGAAAATTTCTGATTCTATCAGACTTCCCAATAATCCATTGATAACTTTTGCATTGGTTTCATACGTCTTCTCTTTTGCTGCATCTATGGGAACTGCGACTAGATATTGGTAACCTCCTTACACAATTGCCCACACACCTACTCCAAGGGACCGAGGATAGGATCTGGTTCTTATCTTCCAATATATAAAATTATTTCGGTTGAAGAGTGGTGGTCTAATAGATGTTTTTCCATCTTGATTGCTCATCTTGGGAGATCTTCCTTCAAGCGATCAAGCTTCTTTTGAAGGGCCTGCTCTGATATCAATTGTTATACTAAGGGGGGGGGGGGGGGGGGTGGGGCACGCTGAATCAATATTTTAAAAATTCACAAAAACAATTTTCTTTTCTGAAATGAATACGTGACTTTACTAAACCCAACTCACGAATGTATGCAAATGTTGTAAAAGAAACTAGCATATGCTTAGTAAACTTGCAAAACAACTAATTATTTATCTATTAAAATTAAACCAGAATGTAAGATATTATCAGGCATTTGATAAGCAGTAAGCAGTTGCAGTAAGAAGAGAATAAAGTATCACACACATAAGCAACACACATGAACACCAGGATTTAAGGTGGAAACTCAATGTGGGAGAAAACCATTACTGCTATTGTCTCAGTCTTCAAACTTATTAATATGAAAAACTTCTTACATTCTTGTACTTGTTTAGAATCATACCAGTACGCAAGAACCCACCTATGGAAGGCTACAACCTTCACTCGTTCTCCAACTTATTTGGAAGGGAGCTCCAACCCCCTGATCTGATTACCAGCTACTACCTATAGGAAGCTTCGACTTCCTCACTGAATGCTCTAACCCTCAGAAACATCCATGGACCATGTTTCATAAATTTTCACACTAGATCCACCTGCTTTTATACATCAGAACTTGTAGACCAACTGAAGCAAACACCAACTAAATTTAAACAGAACAATGAGATCATTGTAACTAGAACACAGAACTGAACTTACAATACTACATCAACACATAGAACCAACTACAACCTTGATCATTCATATGCCAAAATGTATATGCTACTTCACTTAAGGCAACCCGTGTGTATAGGCGCTTTTCTGTAGAGAAACCTGTGTACAAATCTTAATATACTGAAAACTAAAAACTTGTAATTCTGAATCAGACACAGAGTTGACCAGAGATATTCTGAAATATTTTGTTAGCCTATAAAACCCTCATACAATCAACAACAACTAGTGCAAATAAGCACTGCAACTGGTGCCATTATTTAGATTAAGTGCCGAAATCTAGGTGGTCTTGTAATGATGGAGTGATTGTTTTCTAGCTACTAAGGCCATATGCATTTTTATCTCTTATGTTGTCCTAAGATATTCAAATTCAGAATAAGAATTGAGGTCTCGTTTCCACTGTAGATTGCAGTCAGTTTCTTGAACATAATATATAGTAGATTATCTTTTACTAATCAACTATGGATGTGATCCCTCGCAGGAAAGGAAATTCAAAGTGACTTTGATTTCACATTAATTTGTCAAAACATCCAAACAGGAAAGGAGATTCAAAGTGACACTAATTTCGCACTGATTTGTCAAAATGGAGGCAAGAGAAAAGGAAACTTTGTATTCAACAATGCTCTTAATTTCATATGTACATGCATAGACATATTAATAGAAAATATTGAAGGGTTGCCTAAGTAATATTTTCCATTCCACTATATTCTTTACATCTTGTAAATAAATAACTCGGAACAATTCATTACACTACTTGTTATTCTTTATTAATCAGTGGTTAAGATTTTGATATTGAACTGGCTAAGATTTTTCTTCCTTCTGTGAAATTGTGTGTTCTATAATGCTTATTTTCCATTCACTATGCATAGAACATAAAGTGTGTCTAATGGAGTAGGGAGATTGGAAAGTCTTGTGATCCTTGAACTATGTTACAAGGAAGAAACCCAACGGGGTAGGGTAGGTGCATCCCCACAAAGGGGTCACAAATACCAAAGTTGGTTGGCTAGTGCCTTGAGCTAGAAAATTTCCTTTACCCTTATATTAACAGTGAATCTGGAGAGGATTCTAATATTATCTTTATAAGATTTATATCAGTTAAGATTGATCAATAAAATTCATGAGACATGAGCTAGGATGTCCTTGCAAGGTGGTTGTTGATTATTGGAAGCTATGATGGCCATTATGTCAGGTCAGGTGGTCACACTCCCTTGATCGTGAGCACAATTGTGATCAAGATGGAAGACTTCATAGTCTAGATTGATTGTTTAGCAATGATAGTTAGTGGGCTCATTCACAAAAGATTCTATTTCACTAATCCTTTTTATAGAGTTGTTAGATTTAATTTCCAAAGGTTTAATTACACTATAGAGTTGAGTTCTGAGAGAGTTGTGATTCACAGTGTTAAGTATAGCAGCTATGACACTTGAATGAAGACAAGCATAGTAGAGGTATCAGACTCTGTTATAAGCTTACCTGCATATTATAAGGGTCTTGGTTGGCTTTTTTATAATTTTATAAACAAGTTCTATGTCATGGAAATGTGAAAAAAAAAATAGTGATATTGCCACCATGTGGCTCTTATCATATATGGTTTTATACTTTTTCCAAAAAATTCTCTAAGAGTTCAGAATGCTAAGATTCACTAGGACTTTACAAAGTTTTATTATTTAGTGAAAGACTCGCCAAGATCTTACAAGATTTTATAATTGAGTAAAATATTCGCCATGCCTGGTGAGAGATTCGCCAAAAAATTATATATACATATTATATTATTGATAAAATCACCTTCCATTTTTCCTATATACCATGAAGATTCACCCATTTATTATACATATAAATTTAGGGGGGATTCTTAAAATTTTCCCTGCGTGTATAGATATTCAAATATTCACCTTTATCAAACTTCTGATTCTGATATGTAAACCTTTGTCCCATCGTTCTATTATTTTGTTCCATCATTCTGTCACCTTTGAACTGACCCGCGGATTCATTTAGTTATGATATACTTGTTTTGTTACAAGTGAGTTGCCATCAAGGACAACAGATGCATCATAATGCCAACAAATAAATGGTCATTCATATAAAATTTTGGAAATATCACATTTCTTTGCATTTGGTTTCCTATTTTTAGTGATTTTTTTATTTCTTATTTTCTTATTTTCAATATTTCCATCATCTTTGTCTCGTCAAGACATTTCCAACGATATAAAATTTGTCGAATTCTAACTTCCGGATAAAAAAATACGCTTGTTTGAAATTTTGATTTTTAATTATTTTATATATAATAAGTTTGTATTTCAGATTAATCACATTGACCAAATCTCTACATTGCCATTAATATGAAAGACAAAATTATTATCAATATGGATCACAAAAGTCTAAGCTCTAATATTTTATATATATTTATTTTATTTAATTGAAACTTCATTTATTTTAATTAATTTATCATTTTTATTTATTTTGATTTTTATGGGTCGGAGGCCGAGTTGAAGGATTTAGACCTCCCAACCATTCAATTCAACATATATATACATATATCCTCACACATGCTAATACACCCATGCCACACTCCATACAAACCATTCAAATAAAAAAATATTGAATCGGTTAAACAATATAAACACCGAGGAGTTTCTTAACCATTCGACATTTTGCATTAACAATTTTACAAATTTGCTCATGCAGTATTTCAGAACTCCAACTTTTGGAGTGAATATCTCAAGCTACAAGGCACAAAATCAATCCTACGATAGCTCGTTGGAAAGAGAAAATCGATTGCAATAATCTGGAGTCATATATTTCAAAAACTATTCAATCTAAACTTCCCATAAATTTAGTGGAAAATAGGTTATGTTTTTTTTTTTATTATTAAAACTGATTTTATGGATTATTTTTTGAGAATAAAATTGTATGCCGAAACTTTTGTTGCTCTAATCTCATCGATTCATTATCTATCTATCATAATTGCAACACCGCAACATGGTTTGGCTTAGATTTGGGGATTTGTTCCTAATTTACAAGAATCAATATATATACGTCAGTATACATTTACAAATATTAGCGTATCTATGTCTAAATTTTATTTTTGAATAATGTAGCTAGAAATAGTTACTCTGGAGGTCAGATACTATATTTTGAAGTGTTTTCCTTGAAATATACAACTCCAAATATCGACATTAGTTGATACCTCATCAATTTGTAGTTAAAAATTTATTTTGAACTAGTTTGGCATTGCATCGAATTTGTGATGTATTGAAGAGATTTTTCATGATGAGTTTATGGGTATTAATGGCAGATCCCCCGTTCAAATCTTGTGCCCTCTTGTTGCTAGGATTAGCATAGTGAATATACATGGTTTAAGGAGAGAGAAAATCATAACCTCTCAAAAAAAAAAGAAGAAATGCATGCATGACATAAATATGCATAACGATTTACTCATTTACTTATTAAATTCAAGAAAAAATATTCTTTTATGTAATTGAACTATGATGCTCGTAACATGTATCAACATATTAGTGCCTATAGTATTCAATTTCTCATTCAATCCCATTAAAGACCCATTTTGGCAACTTTTTGGCACGAGAGGTTATGGGTTCAAAGCTGATGGTTAACCATCTAAACTTTTATATTAATTTGAGTCACTTAGAAAACCTAGGTCTATGATAATGTGCAATAATCATAATTCATGAGAAGATATTTCTTTTGAGTATTTATTCAAACATCGTGGACATACTTCAAACTCTCATACTTTCTAGTTCATTCTAATATTTTTTCAAACAATTTGTGCACATCTCTCGAATAATCATATTTGGGTGTTTGAAAAATCAATATTGGAGAGATAAAATTAGTGGATAATTGGAGATTTGGAAGGCATAAAAAAGATTTACAAGGAGTTTATTTGTTGCATGAGGAATAAGTAATCTGAAATAAAAAGGAAAAAATAGCAAGGAGGCTTTAGAAATTTATTTAGAGTAAATTAAGAATTTTTTTTAAAAAAATATGGAATTTTAATCTCAATATTTATATATAATAATATTGATAACTACATTTATATATAGTAATATTAATAATTAGAAGTGTCTCTTACAAAGGCATTTTGGTAATCATTGTACCATCTTGAATGGTTTTCTTTTACACATGCTTCCAATTTATCTAGCAATTGATTTATTTATTTTTATATATGATTTTGTTATTATAATTATTAATTTATTTTTATAATTTCTAATTTATATAAATATTTATATGTGGAATTTTTTAAAACATATAGATAATGTCTTCTATTTATAAAAAATAGAGTATTTCAAAATAAAAATAAAAATAAAATCAAAATAGTGTAAAGTTTTGGATGGTTGTCATTGACATTTTTAGGGGTACTAGCTTAACATTTAAATATTTATAGAAAACTTATGTTTAGTTAATGTACCTTGTTTAGGAAATAATTAATTTAATATTTGTTTTTCTCCTTTAATTCACATTGAAAATTATTATTGAAAATATAAATTTTGGATGAGTAAAATGGAGAAAATTTCCACGCTTCTCAGAGGATAATGTGATTGGATTCAATATTGTCCATAAGAAGGATTGTGTTAGTGATATGCTTCATGACCATTTTTGAGGTGGAAAAGAATCACATGTCTAAATGCAGAGTTTGAATTGCATATTAATAAATGGGTTGATTTAATGACATAATATTCACTTCAAAAAATTTATCAATTCATATTAACCTAGAAATGATTTCATTTGATAAAATAAAAAATATGACCACAAGGTATTAACAATAACAAAAATGTGTGTGTGTGTTTAGTTATATTCAATTTTAACATCAATTGGCATTATCTCATATGAGTGGGTAGAAAGATTAATATTTGTCCCACCTAGTTTTAAATCCCTACTAATAAGTATAGAATTATATATTTATATTTAATTTTAATATCAATTGGTGTTATCTCATATAAATGGGTGAAAAGATTAATATTTGCCCCCACCTAGTTTCAAATCCCTACTAATAAGTATATAATTATATGTTTATATTTAATTTTAATATCAATTGGTGTTATCTCATATAAGTAAATAAAAAATTAATATTTTCCTTACCTAATCTCAAATCCCTATTAATAAGTATAAAATTATATATTAGTTATATTTATATTTAATAATATATCACTTTACTTGGAATGTAAATTTCCATAATATTAGTATTATTGTGAGTCTTTTTTCTATATATAATTAGTTTTATAATTATTAAATAATAAAATATTTTAATTTTATTTTAATAAAAATACAAATACAAAATATATAATATGATTAGATATGTATATAATGATTATTTAGATAAAGTAAATAATGATTTTTAAGTACTCATCCACTCAATTATGCCATTAAAACTCTTTCCCTCTCGGTGACTTTTGCCTACTTATTATTCAATTAAAACTCTTTCCGTCTGGGTGACTTTTTGCTTACTTATAACACGGGAACAACCGACTATAAAATATAATGTACTATACATTGTATTTTTTAAACATAAGCATAGAATTCACCATGTCCATAAGATTGCAAAATTGTATTTTTTTTAAACATAAGCATAGAATTCACCATGTCCATAAGATTGCAAAATTGTTTATTAATATTAATAAATAGTGTCCATATTTTTTTTAATGATAAACTCATCACATTGATACGTTAGTTATTTATTAACCTTACATATTCTTAATAGAGAAGAATAATGATTTAATAATTCCTTTTCTTTAATTGGCATATGTCAACTTGTCTCTATTGGTAAAAGAATTTTAAAGAGAAGAATAATGATTAATTTTTTTTAATAATTTCATTTTTTTTAATTGGCATATGTCAACTTGCCTCTCTTGGTAAAAGAATTTTAAATGGGTTAAGATGTTGAAAGTATATCTATCTATATATAGATATAAGTAAGTAAGAAGGAAGTTTTTAAATACAGAAAATAATTAAAGCAATAGAAAGGGTTAATATGATAAATTTAGGGACTATAATTTTGATAGTGATATTGTTATTTTTATAAAATTTATATATATTTGGATTATACAGAGATATTTTATTTTGAATTGGTTATGGTTGTACTTATTTTTCCCTTTTCATCCATCAAGGGTGTTTATCTTTATTTAAAAATCCAATGTTTGAATGTGATTTTTTAGTGATGTAAATGAGATGTAATAAGTATTTTGAAACCCAATGTTTGAATGTGATTTTTTAGTGATGTAAATGAGGTGTAATAAGTATTTTGAAATGGAAAATTAGCGTTGAATGAAAATTAAGAGGAGATATGTTAGGCACTAAAATATTATTTGGTCAATATTATTATCTCTAGGATGTGGTATCTTAGAAAGAGAGAAAAAAAACAAAAGACAAAAGATTGGTGAACTCAAACACATGATTGCCTAGCCTATATTTTGTTCATGGTTACTTCCATGCGAGCTAGTGTAAGCAATACACATAGATGTTTATTTCCATATTTCGTAGAGTTGTTGTATATGAATGATTTGTTGAGGATAATGACTAATAGGAAATTGCACTCATGAAGGAAGTAAAAGCAAATTATAATTGGTCTATATGATACATTAAGAAAGAAAAGTTATGTTGTGGTTGGGCATGGTTGAGTTCATGAGAATAACTATGATGTAGAGTGTAGGCTCAAAGACTGAACTATGGAAATTATAACGAGGCCATAAAACATGAAATATTACACACTTATATAATAAGCTAAAATAGCCTAGGTATCTTGATGATGTAAGGAATACAATAATAATTTAAAAAAGATGTTGTAACATTATAATTGATCGGATTGAGAGAATATTATTACAATTCCTTGAAACTACACATCAAATGAAGTGAAAAAATAAAAACGGTATACTTTAAAATAGTGTGCAAATATCTTGGATGGATAGTAAACCTATTATCAAAATGAGACAAAGAGAAAAATAAAATAAAAGAGATAATGGTTTAAGAAAGCAAAAAAGGTCTCTAAGATTGATGTCCAATATTAGTGATATATATTTTATAATTTATCTAGAAGTGAAGGGAAAATGAGGAGCTTACAAAATTTCTAATGGTAGGCTTCATAACCATGGCTGACTTGGAATGGTGATATGAATGGGAAAAAGCACTAGAGATACACTATAGCGAGGCGACAAGAATTTTTACAAAGAAACTAATTGAAATTGAAACATCCTAGAAGATAAATAAATTTTATTAGGAATATGTGATTCACAAGAAAATAACTTGGTGTGAGACTTGACATGAATGTAGAACTAAACAATAGTAAGGAGGAACAGAAACCAATCATAAAATGGAAATGATATATTTGAGTTGTGAAGTCTATATACACTTAGTTTCCTAGATATATTGATACTCTACTAATAAATTACTAAGGATTTCCATGGATATAGGTGAGTATATTATTACAATAAATAGATGATCTACAAAATGAAAAAAAGTCAGAAGGAACCCTAGTAACAATGACTATGATTTTCTCCCACATATTCTACATACAAAATCCTTTACCAATGGAAAATCAATTTTTTTGAGAAGATGAATTATTGAGGCTACACATAGTGGCAATTCATATAACTAGGTGCAAGGAAACATGTTAGCCTAACATGCCAGAGCTATTAACTTAACCCATGTAAGGCCCCTAAGGGAAAAATAAATTTGGAGGATCTCGTTCTAAGGGATAGTGAATCAATTATGTTTTGAAAAATTATGGTCCTAAAATGGTAGTCATTGTTACACAGTAATTTTTCACTGACCTCATCTCAGTCCCTCTGCTGTGTCATACATTAGATAAACATGTCCATATCTTCCCACTCATGCAAGAAGATTAAGTAAGTGCTCTCTAATGCTGAAGATTGACCCTCTTTGCCTAAGTTTCTGCATCGTCGCTAGTAAACATTTAAAAAGTGTGACGATTTCCTGTTATGAACTGTATCATTGCGATGTCGTCGCAGGTGTACAAGTGTTTCCTGCAATGGTCCAATTTTAGGGCTCAACGCAAGTCTTCCAGATGTTTATTGCAACGATTGGTCCAAACACATTGTTCCCTTGCGATGTCATCGCTAAGCCCTAGTTTATGACTTGCAATGATCCAGATTTGGTGAATTAGTTCAAACAGTTGGCCTTCTAGGTGATTCTAAAGCTGGTTGTTGGGTCAGATTGGGTCGCCTTTCCTCCTCTGGGATGGCAGTTCTGCCTTTTGTGAAACCTCCCTTGAGGGTAAGCTCCCTCTCCATCATTTCATGGAGGCTCCTCCTCTTATAAAAGCACTCCCCATTGCTATGATCAGCTAGTTCTTAGTTCCTAGTTATTGGTTGCTAGTGGGATTGAAGCAGATTAGATAGCTTTGGTGTGAGTTTGAAAAATGTGGAATTGCTGATAGTTTGGTAAGAGGTTGTGGAGTGCCTTAGCCTTCCATTAGAGTTTGTGAGTGAGAGAGATATATTATCCATTTGGGAGACCCATTCTTGAGAGTGAATGCTTGAAGGAACATACTGGCTGGACCCTCTGAGAAGGCTTGTGATGTCAAGGCTTGGTTGTAAGCTTTGCTCTTGATTTATTTTAATACAATCAATAATGATTTCCTATATCTTGTGTACAATTTACTTGATATCTTATGATTCCTTGAATTTATAAGTAAATAGATCATTGTTGTTCTCAGTTACGTGCTCTGTTGTTTTCTTGTGGTGTTTTAGGTTGATTGCTCATTAAGGAGAAGGAAACAGAAGCTGGAGCGGTGCAATGAAAGCTTCATCGAACACCAGTTTTGAGGTAGGCCTCCAACGATGACTATTTAAGGAAATTGATTGTTGTTTTGTTTTTGCTGTGATTAGACCCACTCTAGGGCTAAAGGGGTTTCCTATGTCCGCAAAGGGAACACTTTCCTACATCACAAGTTGGCGACTCCGTTGGGGAGTCCTTTGTATGTTTTCTTCTTGTTTACTGTTGGTTTGTCTTTTGATTTAGTTTCTCTTGAATTTTGGGGTTGCACCTTTAGTTTATTGGGTTACCTGGGTCAATCTAGGAGTCCTTCTGACAGGTTGGAAGATCAATCTGGTGTCATTTAGGTGATTTTATTTTGTCTTTTGCTTTAAGTAATATCATCGCTGACGATAGCTTAACAGCTGCGATGATGTCATTGATGTCCTAGATTTGTGCCTGTGACGATTTGGCTTTCATCTTAGGTTGCTAGTTTAATCCTGTTATCGGGAATAGTGTCTATGCAGAGCTGCTAATCCCACTAAGGCTGGTAGCTACCTTAGAAACAAACACACTAAAAACTACTTTCGTTTTCCTTTATGAGAAATAGGTAAGAGAAGAAAAAGGAGACCAACCTCTGTCTTGCGCTTGGTTCCTTGCTTGATTCCTCTCTCTTCTGGTAGGTCTTTGCCACTCGCTTCCTTGTCTACCCAGCTTCAAAGAGTACCTATAGAATCAAAGCAGCATAACACTATCCAAGAACATAGATCTATTATCATAAACAATATAGGATCAGATGTACATTGACCATACAAATGCATAAATAATCAATCATACAATAATATAGAGGAAAACTTGAATAGCTTTATTGATAATCAAGAAAGAGCAAATAGAATTACAATCGATGTTTCTGACCCAGCATCACCCTCTCAGCATGTAAGCCCTTCTTCACCTCATGAAAAGCTTAGATCACCCAAAACTATGATATTGCACCAAGAAACCAACAACACTTCCTTACAAGATACAAAATTCCAGCCTCTGGATCTCTCGGATGAGGGATCGATATATAGATGTCTGCAAGGGAGGTGAGTCAGCTTTTGAGATTTGATTAGTGTCTTCCCTCTGATAGTTCTTGATTCCACTTGGAGATTGATGATCTCTTACTCATCCCTGGTCGAATTCAGAGAGGCAAGTGTCACAGGAGAAGTTTCTGGAAGATTCCATGCTTCTCCACCTTGTGGATTGACCCTGCCATTTGTCCCTTCTCACCCATCGCACCCCATAGAAGGGCTTTTTGACATGCATCGCACCTACTGTGTGTATTTAGGTGGGATGCAACGCAATTTGCCTATGGAGCAGGTGAAATGGTCCAGTTTTGACCAGTTCTGAGTAGTTTTTCATGGAGAACTTCTGGGAGATGTTGTAATTAATTGACCTTGTTCTTCTAGGGGTTGTAACAACACCTTTAGGGACTTAGGAGCCCTTGGTTTATGGACATTTATGCTTGGGGTTGCAGTGCCCAAAAATGTCTATAACAGTTTCCCCCTAAATCATGAGGTCGTTAATCTTTTGATGTCGGGTGAAATGCTTTATCATGAGGATCCAAAGTTTTTTGGGGGTGGGAGGCGACCTGTAATAAGATACAATACAATACATTATCTTCATTTTATTTTCATGATCTAGTTGAGGCGGGCATTCCCATGCTCAGCTTTATAAATTCATTTTCATGTACATAGGACAGACAATCGTCTGAGTGTAGACTGATGATTCTAGTAGAGCCATCATCCCTTAGATTGGATGATTATCTGTGCAGCAATGATGTACATTTTCCGTATTTATTTTCCTGAATATATATCGCAGCCCAGATGTATGAAACTAGATCTGGGGTCTTCAATCTCATTCGATCTTCACTCAAAGTACAAGTTGATCCATGTGAGAGATGCTCTGGAGTTGAACATTGAAAGACATCGCCTGATTACCAGCCAATGATGTAAGCTGTTAACAAGTGCGAGAGGAATCATCGATAATGATAATGATCCTCAATGTACCGCAGTACAATTCACGTGGTGTGAATAAGGGACTTGGCATCGAACACCACGCAAAATCTTTCGGCCGAAGGCCATTGATGTAAACCTGTCGCTGGAAGTGATAAACTTGCCATTGAGGATGCAAGCTTCAAAGTACTGAAAGGGTTGTTCCTAGATCGACTTCTTGGATAATGAGTTGATGTCGACAAGAAGCGATCTGTCATAGGAGGGCCTTAGTGAATCCCACATCAATGACACGGAACGGAGAAAATGATTTTAATGGAGGTGAAACAATTTGGTGATATACGGTTCAGGGTGGCAGTCATGAAAGAATGGAGCGAAAATTTATTATAGTGGGTGAGACACAGGTGAATTCTCTGAGCGACTTCTCTTGAACATATCAGCGACACTGACATGATGGATTGGTAGCATTAACCCCAAATATGGATGGTGTGATGGAACCATGGTGATGTGACCAATGAATGGAACAACCCAACCCGACTCGGATGCGGAGTGAAAGTGTCATGTTCAAGAGCGACTTGCTACCAACAAAGTTTCTTCAAGTTTTCTTCCCAATTTTTTCACCAGTCATTGCTGACCAGTACCTCTTTATTTTTTTCAAGCTTGAGGAGGATAACATATGCTTGTTCTATAATTTTCCCTTCGGGAAAACCTATCGCTATGTCTTAACGAGCCTAGCGATAGTGAAACTCATTCTTGTCTATTATGGACAAGTTTGTTTCTATTAGGTTTTTACAAGTTTAACGACAAAGATAACTCGGTCCTTTTCAATTTTAGAGAGTCTGAAAAGGAATGTAAAGGAAACTCCAAAAATCCTTTTTCTTCATCTAATACCTTAAGTCTGAAAAAGTATAAAATAATATGAAAGGGATGAATTTTTGGTAATTTTAACGAGCCAAACAAGACAAGCGCTCGATATTTTTGTGTAATAATCCCTCAGGTCCAAAAAGATTAAAATCTAAAGGAGGGATAGCACTTCCGGTCACTTGAACGAGCTGTAGAGGCCAATGGCTCGGCAATATTTTCATATTTTATGAGTCAGTTGAAAAGAGCTTAAAGGAGACTCGTTTTTTGAGGAACGAGTGATAGATTCGGGTAGCAGTTGATTCCAGGTAAGGTTTAGAATTTTCCAATCACGACAGTGTCACAAGGATGGCTAACAAGATCACTCTTCGCAGCTGTTCCTCAAAAGGGGTAAACAATCAAGTGGAGGTGAATGATCGGCTAATTCAGAGTGGAGGTGATGATGAGAACACGACCAAGGCTTCAAACGCTGAAGTAATACATTCACGATGGTTATTTACCGGAAATTGGTTCATTTTTTAATGAGCTTAAACGTTGGGGGAAACACTTGCTCATTGCTTATGTTTATTTTTTAACAAGCTTGAATTCCGCGTTAAAACTGATCGATTAATCCAATCGCATAATAAGGATGTCTCATATATAAAAACGACATTATTTCAAAGCTTTGCCCCACATCCTTTCTTTATGCAAGTTAGGAAACGACCAATCCTACAAGTTTAAAGGGTTAGAGGGCCTATAAATTTAAAAAATAAATGGTTGCTCTTTGCTTGCATGCCAAAAGGTTTGCATGCCCCCAGGTATAGTGAAATAGAGTTTCACGGTTACCCCTCAATTTGCAGACAAAACATTTGTTTTATCGGGAAAGGCCTACCTTTTCAGGTTACCCCTCAATTTGCAGACAAAACATTTGTTTTATCGGAAAAGGCCTACCTTTTTCAGGTTACCAAATATTGTTCTATTTGTGCCACAAACAAAACACTTCTTCGGCGATGTCTACTGAAATAGACAAAGGTGAGTGGCACAGATTCCTCCACTCACATAACTTTGACGAGGGAATCTTATTCTAGTCTAATCCCATTTTCCTAAACGGACGGGTGTGTCAGACTAGACAGATATCCTTCATGGAAACCTACCCTATACCTGAAGCTTTCCTGTCGAAACAGACCAGGGTGCATGCCCCCTCGGTTTCAGTCATGCCCTCCGAATCACTCACGCTCATCAGGAGGACGGACTGGGGATTGATGAGACATTCCTTGCGTGAAAAGACCATTCAGGGTTGTTATATGACTATTTGCTATGTGTGAACTGGGGAATGAAAGTTGGTCTACGAGCTTGACCACTCTTCCTTCGTGCAGAAAACACATTACTCTAAAGAGTGAGGAGACAATGGCTCCCATGCAATAAATATAGTCTCGTCCAAGGAGTAGATTATAATCCAGGGGTCCTTGGACTACCATTAGGTTCATGTGAGCAGCTTTCCTTCTCAATGTTATCAGCACATCGGGAAGGATCCCTAACAGTCGACTGGTTCCTTTGTCAAAGCCTGTTAGATTTCTCATCTCAGGCAAAAGCGATGGCGAACCGAGCGCTTTCCAAGCAGTTGAGGAAAGGATACTCACAGAAGCCCCCTCATCTATGATGGTACCAGCCATAACCATTCTATATACTTGAGCGATGATTCAGAATGGTACACTAGTTGGTAAACGGGGTCTGCCTAGTAGATTCCAGTCAAATGAAACAACCAGGTTGCTTGGAGGTGGGACCGAATAGACAGTCGGGTATGACTCTGACGAACTTCCTTCATGATGTAAAGGAACGGGTAGACTGCCCCCATGTTCATCGGAGTCTGTGTTTACAAAGAGAATTTGAACGGTGTCATTCTTGTTCTCTTCGGTGACTATATCATCTGAAGATTGATCCTCTGAAGGCACGACCGGGTCAACTACCGCCTAGACCTTTTGACTTTCATCTGGTATGGATTCAGATGGTTTATCTTCAATGGTAGACGCTTCGGCCGACCACAAGGGCATGTCAACTGGATTTTCAACTAGTGACGGACTCGGCAAGAGTTTCTTGTATCCAGGAGGAAGCCGTAACGGTGAAACCGGACAGTCGTCCAAGACTCTTTTAGCTTCGTCTAAGAAGGGACAATGGTGGATGGCGTGATCTCCTACACACAATTTACAAGGAAATTTATACTTTCCTTTTTGTCCAGGGGCTTCACTTTCACTAGTTGATGGTGTATGCTCAACATGATCATCAGAAGTTGATGACACTGGATTGTGCAAACGAGGAGACCAGTCCCTTAAGATCCGAGGGATGCAAGGAAACTCTAGATGGTAGTGGTCTCCTTTGCAAATGACACATGGCGATTTTGGCCTGGTCGGTGCAGTGTGTGGATTTTCGCTAGACGATGCTTGGTTACCCCTTTTCACCTTTGGCTCCTTCTTCTTCTTATCCTTCTTCTTCTCAGTTACTTGACTTTGGGCTTTACTAGCTTCATCAAGCGAAGAGTAAGGAGGAGAGGAAGAATTGGACGAAGTAGAGGGTTGGGGGGTAACTATAATATCGTTTAGTTGCTGACTTGATTGTTTAGGAATTATGGTGTTCTGAATGACAGAAGTCGAGAAGAGCCATACGGGCAAGACGATTATCAATCCTGGAATAGACAATGTGGCCATATGGGGTGCACCAACATCTCCCCAAGAGGAGAAGGGACTAGGATTTCCTCCTAGGGGAACTCCTTGGTTTGTAGACTCCATTTTTCTCAACTTAAGATCAACGTAGGAAAGGTGATGATTATTCCGTTTAAAATAAATTTTAGATGCTTTGACACAACTTGTTTTTTCAATTTTTAAGAGTCGAGAAAAAAAAAAGATGACTCTAGTCGCCTTCGATTTTTAATGAGCCTGAAATGACAAGTGCTCAGATGGACCTTTTCCGTTAAGGAATGAAAGGGACTGCTCTAGAAATCTAGACAGAGGGATTACCAAACCAATCACAAAACTGCAGAATACTTTTTATGGTATGACAATCAATCTTCCTGAATGTTGTGTTCAGTGCATTGCGATCGATAGGGCGGCTGACATGGCTTCCTATGGATAAAGGATAAAGCCTATTGTGGTCTCCCAAAATATACTCAACGGTACATGGGAGCACAAGTCCGTACTGGCACTTATCATCTCAAAGTGGAGGAATCACCCAACCAACATTGAAAACAATAGTTACCAGGCTTTACGACGCCGGAATATGTCTCTAGCCTAGAATTCTAGATGTTGTGCGTTAGGTTCCAAAGCGTTTTTAGTTTCATTAAATTTATTTTATAGTTGATCTTACTTAAGAAATTTGCCTTTCAGGTTCACCGCGTGATGTAGATGTACAATTCCTAAAATGCAATCTAAGATGATAAACAATCGTTTAATCTTCTTTCTGCAATGAAAATCCTAGCTACTAAGGAAAGAGAGATGGCATTCTTTCAACAAAGAGCATAGAGCACACACTATGTGCATTGTCCTAAATCAAACCAACAAACAGTCTAAATGCAAATGCACATGCATGTATTTGTTTTCAGCCTTCTTAATGTGTGAATGATAAAAATAAAGCTAAGCGCAAATCTGAATTAGTTTCCAAAGCGACAATTATTAACAAGTTTCTTTTTAAAACAAAATGAGGACAATGACAACACTTTGCGATTTGGAATTGAAAACTTGCTTTCGACACTAGAGAAAACTACTAATTCAGATCAAATACAAGAGTAACAGTGTAATCGACTATCAAGAACAATCAAATTCTCTTCTATGACTGAAAATGACACTTGCGACACTTTCAAATCAAGAAACAATAGTACAATTACGCTACTTCTTTGTAAAGGAGAACTGAAAATGACTCAAAAATACATAAAAACATTTACAGTTATTTGCACAATGGAGGCGGAATAACAGCGAGGAAAGGGGTTTCAAACAGAGGTGTACTGACTATAGGCAGCAAAACTCCTGAATGGAGCTGAAAAGAGAGAACACAGAAACCAAAATTTAGGAACAAGGCCTTGTCTGACCAGCGCACCCGCAACACAATGAAACTGAAATGCAACGCACCTACTACACTTGGGAAGTGCGCTGCATTTGAAGTTCACTGAACAGACAGTGCGCTGGACCAGGGACGAGACTTTGATTGGATTCCAGGTCACAGTTTGCAGTTCAGTTCAGGGATTTAGGCCAAGCAAGTGGTAATGAGTAAATCAATCATAGGGGTAGATCTAAGGAGGTTACTAGAGCCATCATGAGGGCAATTAAAAAGCTTGTAAATCAATCGTTTAATTCATAAACAAAACCCGAAGATTGACTGAAGCACCGTTGATCTACTTTTCACTTGCATAACAAATGCAGTTCGAAGGCTAGTTGGCTTGACTTCAGGCTCCATCTGTAAGTTTATAAAGTAAACAAATGTAGATGAACAAACAATATACTCTCTCCCCAGCAGAGTCGCCATTTTGTTATCAGGAATAGTGTCTATGCAGAGCTGCTAATCCCACTAAGGCTGGTAGCTACCTTAGAAACAAACACACTAAAAACTACTTTCGTTTTCCTTTATGAGAAATAGATAAGAGAAGAATAAGGAGACCAACCTTTGTCTTGCGCTTGGTTCCTTGTTCGATTCCTCTCTCTTCTGGTAGGTCTTTGCCACTCATTTCCTTATCTACCCAGCTTCAAAGAGTACCTGTAGAATCAAAGCAGCATAACACTATCCAAGAACATAGATCTATTATCATAAAAAATATAGGATCAGATGTACATTGACCATACAAATGCATAAATAATCGATCATACAAGAATATGGAGGAAGACTTGAATAGCTTTATTGATAATCAAGAAAGAGCAAATAGAATTACAACCGATTGTTCTGACTCAGCATCATCCTCTCAGAAAGTAAGCCCTTCTTCACCTCATGAAAATCTTAGATCACCCAACATTATGATATTGCACCAAGAAACCAACAACACTTCCTTACAAGATACAAAATTCCAGCGTCTGGATCTTTAGGATGAGGGATCCATATATAGATGTCTGGAAGGGAGGTGAGTCAGCTTTTGATATTTGATTAGTGTCTTCCCTCTGATAGTTCTTGATTCCACTTGGATATTGATGATCTCTTACTCATCCCTGGTCGAATTCAGAGAGGCAAGTGTCACAGGAGAAGTTTCTGGAAGATTCCATGCTTCTCCACCTTGCGGATTGACACTACCATTCATCCCTTCTCGCCCATCGCACCCCATAGAATGGATTTTTGACATGCAGCACACCTACTATGTGTATTTAGGTGGGATGCAATGCAATTTACCTATGGAGCAGGTGAAATGGTCCAGTTTTGACCAGTTTTGAGTAGTTTTCATGGAGAACTTCTGGGAGATGTTGTAATTAGTTGACTTGTTCTTCTAGGGGTTGGGACAACACCTTTAGGGACTTAGAAGCCCTTGGTTTATGGATATTTATGCTTGGGGTTGTAGTGCCCAAAAATGTATATAACAAATGCATGTGACGATTCCTGAAATCGGACTGTCCTTGAAAACAGGTGTACTCTTGTGACTAGTCTTAGGTTTTCAATGTAACACCTACGACGACGTCTCTAAAAACAGGTGCACTCTTGCGACTAGTGTCAAGTTTTCAGTATAAAACCTGTGACGATCCCTGTAAAGTTTTTTTTGCAACTTTACCTCCTAAATCCATCAGTCTTGTTTATCCCCTGTTGTTTCTTGTCTCCCATTAGCTTGTTTTGATTGCTTTTGGTTAAGGTACTGTCTCTTTGGTTTCGTTGAGTGAGTCTTGTGCTTTTAGACTGTGTGACCTAGCTCCTTAAAGGTTTCATCAAGAAGTCGTTTGCTTGGGTTACCTCTCTTTTCAAGATTCATCCACAACCATCTAATTGATTTGCTTGAGGCTTTTTTAATTCTTGTTGTCTTTCTAATTGATTTTTAGTGTTGGTTATTGAACCAGTTGCTCCCATTGATTCGATTTCCGCACTATCAAACATAGATAACAATTGTTTGGATCAATCAGTTTTACACTTGCTTGTTTGTCATTTCAATTCCAAAAAATCAAAATATTGCATACATTTAGCATACGAAAGTGGAAGTATATTTTCATTACAAATTTTCATGATTGAGAAATTGGAAAGTGAATTGTAAAATATTTCATTAGTAGTATTGATGCATTGTGAGATTAGTGTATTGATGCATTGTGTTTCTTAGTGCTTGCATTTTCTTGTCTTGGTTTTCATTTGCTTGGAAATGAACTCCTTACCCTCCTTTAGGTAGTTGTTCATCAAAACAAATGGTGCTTCACTCATTGTAGCTGCATCCTAGGAATTATTGAGCTACATTCGGTAGGGCTTGAAAACCGAAACTTAATCCAAGATTAACCCTAAAATCAATTGAATGAACTTAACAATGCATTGGAACTTAATGCACATTATTTAGAGGTATAGGTTAGAGATGTGCTCCAGCATCGTTAAACCTAGTCACTATTGTTTTCGCTTAAGGTTGGGTGATTCCTCTTTCTGTGACTCAATAACTGCTAGTATGGACTTGTGTTCCCTGTACCATCGAGTATATATTAGGAGACCCCACTAGGTTATCATTCTATATCCATAGGAAGCCATGTCTTCTGCCTTATGAACCATAACGCACCAAACACAACATTCGGGAATATTGACTACCGTACGGAAAGTCCTTCATCATTTCTCTTTCATTTGATCACCAAGGTGTATATGCAGTTTTATGGTTTGTCTGGTAAACCTCTTGTCTAGTACTCTAGAGTAGTCACTTTTGTTCCTTTTCAACTCCTTAAAAGAAAAGGATCATCTGACAACTTGTCCTTTCAGTCTCATTAAACCTCGAAAGAGATAGATTCACCTTTTCATCCTTTTCTCGACTCTTGAAACATGAAAAGGTCAAGTTTTGTTCCTGTGTCATAGAATTTACTACCCACGAAATATTCCTGGTAACAGTTTGAGTTCTTGGTTACGGTACGAGTGTTTTTTAGGCTCGTTCCCGATGGCAACATTCCCCAAGTCTACTGGCCAAGGTCTTCCCCCAAATGGGAACCCTGGTCTGTTTCCTTCTTTTGGAAATGCCAGTGCTCCGTATATGGCAACATTGTACTTGCCTAGGTTAACCATTGGTTTGCCTGTTTGGTCATTTTCAACGTTGGTGGTCCTGAGCGTCATGACTCTTGTTCCACCATCTCCTTCATCTGAATCATGACACGATGATTCCAAGGTTGATCCCGCACCTTCTTCTCCTGTTTCTTCATCTTCATCTCCTACTTTGCGTGGTGAAAGTTCCACATCTAGTAACCAGGAGACTAAGAAGAAGAAGAAGAAGACGAAGAAGAAGAAGAAGTCCAATAAGCATGAGGTCGCTCATGCAACTATTGCTCTGAGTACATCTCAAGTCGGAACATCTTCTTCTCCTTCACAGAAGGTTAAGTTTCCTTGTAAATTGCGCAAGGGTGAACATCTTCTTCGTGATTGTCCTAGTATTCCTAGGATCTTAGAAGTATGCTCTCATGATCTAGCTTGTCCCTCATCGTCCTCTGAAGCTCATGTCGATGTTCAATCCTCAATTGGCAGTGGTAAGAAGAAAGGGAAGATTTGATTCCCCTATAGGCTATGTGAAGGCAACCATCCCCTTCACCTTTGTTCGCTCATGGATAAAGCTTCCGCTATTTTGGAATGTCTTACAGCTTCTTTGCCTCCACTTCCAATTGGTTATCAGAGGCTATCTTCAGATCCTCTCTCGGTTGACAAAGAGATTAACTTAGATTCTTCTCTTGTCTATCCTCCTTTTCCTGAACCTAGCTCTCCTCAGCCTGTTCCTGACCAACCATTGGTCGGAAAGAGTGTCGACTTAGATTCACTACCAGTGGTCCACTTTATTCCTAAGGAACATCATGATTATACTACTCATGTTCAGCTCATCTCGTCAAATTCCCCTGAGTCCGAGAACGACCCTCCTATCCTAGCTGATCCTGAGAGTCCTTCTTCATTTCCTGTAGAGGATGGGGGCAATCATACGGTGCCCCCGCCAAGTGGTTCAATTGTTTCCTTCGACTAGAGTCACTTGACTGCTTTCCACCTTCCATCCTACGTGCCTTTCTAGATTATAGTACATGTATATGATAAGGCATTACCTGGCACTATCTTGGATGAAGGTGCATCGGTTAACCTCATGCCTTTCACTACTTGGCAAGCTTTGGGCTCCCCACAACTTGTGCCGGTCATGCAGAATCTATTAGCATCTGATGGAGGAACCAGCCAACCTTTAGGGTTCCTTTTGAAGTTCCCTATTACTTTGGGAGGCAAAACTGTCTATATAGACATAATGGTTGTCCAAGGTGATTTAGATTTCAGTCTTCTCCTTGGCCGTGATTATATTTATGCCATGGGGGCTCTTGTTTCTTCACTTTTTTGTGTGGTTTGTTTTACGCACAATGGAAGAATGGTGACTATCGATCAATTGTCATTCTTTAGTCACCTGGTGCCTCCTGTACCACAATCATCCCCCATTGGTTCTCATCCGCAAGTAGTACCTTCCTTGCTACAGGTCAATTATGTGGCTACCCATTCCATCCCCACCTCTGCTGATGATCATGCAGGTGGTCTCGTACATCATGTACTGGGGGCATTGGAACCTGATCTATCATTGGTGTCTAATGACATGTGTTCCTCCCAGAGCATGGTTCTTGCTTCCAGTGAATACCTCTTGGGAGTCATGTTCTCGTATGGCCCATGATCAAGAGTCCTAAGGATAGTTTTGATCTTATGTCAACCTCATTAAAAAATGAAGCAAGGCCGAGAAGAGTTCTTGTTCCTATGTCAATCTAGTTAAAAAATGAAAACAAGGGTGTTGAGCGTAGTTTTCGTCTTGTGTCAAGCTCTTTCAAAAAGTTAATCAAGGAGTCCTAAGGAGAGTTCTTTTCTTGTGTCAACCTCGTTAAAAAATGGAACAAGGAGTCTTGAGAAAAGTTCTTGATCTTGTGTCAACCTCGTTAAAAAATGAAACAAGGGTTATGAGGATAGTTCTTTTACTGTTTCAACCTCATTAAAACAATGAAACAACTCCCTTTCCAAATCAAGCCTTTGATTAAGATCTCGTAACATCTGAGTTGAGTCTTTCCAAGATCTCGATTGCGAACTTTCATTCCATCCACCTCGTTGAATGCAATGAAGCTTAGGGTGCATGTACCTCGATTTGCGTCATTATGCTGGGGGAATGCGAACTTATAACAAGAATAGTTTTTCATTTCAAGCTTATGTAAACATGAAACCAAATCCAAGCAGAGTTCTCCATGGTTCAAGCTTGTGTAAAAATGAACCCATACCCGATTTACATCTTGTGATTGTCATTTTTATCTGCTAAATTATGCTAGATGAGACTTGGTTGTTTCATTCCATCGCCACCATCTCTTTGGCCAATCATATGCTTTCACTTGATTGTTTGTCCTTTCTTGAGGGATCATAGCGATGAGTGGTTTTATTAGCTAGCCTCTTGACCATTACATGTTTTGAGAAGTTCCACCATTTTCAGAACCAGTTGCTACCCTTTATACTACTCATTCCTCTAGGACAAGTCACCTTTAAGCTCTTTTCTAACTTGTAAAATATGAAAAGATTGCCGAGTTTTTCCTTTTTTGCTCGTTAAACGGAATAAAAAGGCAGTCCACTTTTAGCTCTTTTCCAACCATATAAATACGAAAAGATGGTTGGGCTTTTGTCGTTTCAAGTTCAATTTTGGTTATGAAACGTTGTGTCTCTGATCGTGTTTTTACTTTTTTTTCGGATCAGGAACACTAATTACGAAAATTACTCCTTGATCGTAACGGTCAAGTGGTTCTCTCGAGTATTATTTTTTACTTTTTTGGGCTTGAGGGACACAAATTTATGAAAAAGGACCCCCCCTGGAGTTTTCTTTCCCGTGTATTTTTCAAACTCTCTAAACATAAAAAATACTCCGAGTTTTACCTATGTTGGACTCATTAAACTCTGACGGCATTGGACTCGTCACCATGATGAGACTCGAGCTTCTCCTCCCTAGGGCTCATTAAACTATCACTAGGTTGGATTCGTCTGAAGGTCAAACTTATATCACAAGCATATGTTATCCCCTTCAAGCTTGTTTTTCAAAAATAATTGGGGTACTCACCAACAATGGTGGGGGAAAATTTGGAAGTCGTCATTGGTTACCTACAGCAGCTAGTCACTCTTGAACATCGACACTTTTGCTTCTCGTTGGGTTGGGATATCCTCACATCGTCATTGGCCTTCTGGGGTTTTGGGTTGTCATTTTTCCTCATTCCATCTCATCCATGTTGCCTCCGTCAGACCTCCGATCCCTTGGTACCAAAATGCTGTCGCTTTCCGGAGTCATGTCGCCGATATGTTCAAGAGTATAATCCTTTTGCAGTTCACACCTTTACCTCCTCCTCGGATGCTCTGTTTCACCATCTACCACTTGTCCCTTGTCTCATGTCGTTGATGGGGGAAACATTATGGCCCTCCTGTGATGGATCTCCTCCTGTCGACATCAGCTCATTATCCAGGAAGTCGATCTTCCTTTCGGTACCTTGGAGCTTGCATGCCTCAATGGCAAGATCTTTGCACCTGACGACAGACTTTCATCATTGGTCTTCGATTAGGTGATTCCACGAGTGTTCGACTTCAGATCACTTTTCACACTTAGTGGCTTGTACTGGCCGTACCTTGAGAACCATTGGCATTATTGGTGGTCTCTCTCGTGCTTGTTAATGGTTTCCCTCACTGACCGGTAATCAAGCGATCTTCTATCATGCTTGACTTCAGCACATATGTTCGCATGCTAGAACTTGTACTATGATTGGCTAGGGTTTCAAGACCCTGGACAAAGATTACATATGTTCAGGTTGCGTGGATTGGTTTGTGATTACATACATTACCCTTTGATTGGATGGATGCGACCATACCTTTATCATTATATATGGTCTTATCAACTGGGTGGTTGCGTCCATACCACAGACCAAGTTTCATATGTCTTTTGGATGGCTGTGCCCATGCCTAGACTACATGTATTTCACTATCAAAGATATCAATTGTACTTGCGCCAGCAGGTTCTTCATGGTGGTGTTCCAGTTCGGTTATGATTTCATAAAGTATTTTACCCCTCCCACTCTCTTGGGCTTCATGCTTTAGGGGGCATCTGTTACACAGTAATTTGTCACTGACCTCATCTTAGTCCCTCCGCTGTGTCATACATCAGATAAACATGTCCATATCTTCCCACTCATGCAAGAAGATTAAGAAAGTGCTCTCTAATTATGAAGATTGACCCTCTTTGCCTAAGTTTTTGCATCATCACTAGTAGACCCTTAAAAAGTGTGATGGTTTCCTGTTATGAACTGTATCGTTGTGATGTCGTTGTAGGTGTACACGTGTTTCCTGTGACAGTTGAATTTTAGGGCTCGATGCAAGTCTTCCAGATGTTTATTGTGACGATTGGTCCGAACGCATTACTCCCTTGCGATGTCATCGCTAAGCCCTAGTTTATGACCTGTGACAATCCAGATTTGGTGAATTAGTTCAAACAATTAGCCTTCTAGGTGATTCTAGAACTGGTTGTTGGGTCAGATTGGGTCACCTTTCCTCCTCTGGGATGGAAATTCCACCTTTCGTGAAACCTCCCTTGAGAATAAGCTCCCTCTCCCTCATTTCATGGAGGCTCCTCCTCTTATAAAATCACTCCCCATTGCTATGATTAGCTATTTCTTAGCTCCTAGTTACTGGTTGCTAGTGGGATTGAAGTAAATTAGATAGCTTTGGTGTGAGTTTGACAAGTGTGGAATTGCTGATAGTTTGGTAAGAGGTTGTGGATTGCCTTAGCCTTGCATTAGAGTTTGTGAGTTATAGAGATATATTATCCATTTTGGAGACCCATTCTCGAGAGTGAATGCTTGAAGGAACATACCAGCTGGACCCTCTCAGAAGGCTTGTGACATCAAGGCTTGGTTGTAAGCTTTGCTCTTGATTTATTTTAATACAATCAATAACGATTTCCTATATCTTGTGTACAATTTACTTGATAGCTTATGATTCCTTGACTTTATGAGTAAATAAATAATTGTTGTTCTTGGTTACATGCTCTGTTATTTTCTTGTGGTGTTTCAGGTCGATTGCTCATTAAGGAGAAGGAAATAGAAGCTAGAGTGGCACAATGAAAGCTTCATTGAACACCAGTTTTGAGGTAGGCCTCCAACGATGAATATTTAAGGAAATTGATTGTTGTTTTGTTTTTGTTGTGACTAGACCCACTCTAGGGCTAGAGGGGTTGCCTCTGTCCATAGAGGGAATATTTTCCTACATCACAGTCATACTGAAGTTTAAAATTTGTAAAATAAAACAAAATGTGATAAGTAAAAAAATATGGACAATCTCTTATAAATACAAATGTGGGTCCTAATGGGAAGTATTTCCTATAGCTCCTTAAGTTCTTGTTAAATGGTGAATCAAGGTCGAACAAAACCAAAAACAATATGATACACTTTAGAAGAAGAAACATTAAAAGTTAAGTGAGAGCTTTTTAAAGTGAATTACATATCAGTTTTAGTGAATTGGAAGAAATTATAATTTGGTGAAACTTCATCTTTAAAAATTGGAGATTCCATTCTCAACAACATGGGAATTCCTTGCTTTATAATATAGTAATATTTACACTAATTTGAGGGGATTGAATTTCAAGTTAGTAATATTGACACTTACTCTTATTAGGCTATATTTGTTGAGGTTTTATGGTATAATTTATATAGGGAATGTTGTTAATTGTACTTGAATTATCAGTCCACCTTCGTTACCTCTATTGAATTGATGAACTATTAGTGAGTATTGTTATTCTTGAACTTTAATACTATGTATAATGTATTCAATTCTATTTAAATTTTATTCCACTGAGGTCAAATTGTTTAGCATTATTGGGAAAAGTTTATAAACCAAATTGGAAATTGTCAATTTAGTATGATCATTACCTTGTAACTTAGTTCATATTGCAGTGATTCTTGAATTCACAAATATTGTTCTTTCCTATTAAAAGTAGATCAAGATGTTTTTCAAGAAGGCATGACTATGAGAATTTCCATTAGGGAATGTTATCCTCTCTTCGATAAAAACAACATCTTAAATCATAAGGATCTAGAACTTGAGGTTAATATTGCAAGTACTTTAGATGTCGTGTAGAGGCCACAGAAGCATTAAGTTATAATCTTTGAGCATAAGAAAATTCTTATCTAAGTTATACTCTAAATATGTTGGATAATATGCACTGTCTTCAACTATGTTTGCCACAACCAAATGTAGGCTGATGCAATGAAGTATATATATTATATATATATTATAGACTACTAAAAGGATGAAAGTGTTAGGTGTATGTTATATTATTTCCACGACCACCCCATGCAAAGAGCCCCAAGATTTTTTTTTTTTTGGACCCTATATTAGGTGGGAGACCTACCTATGGTTTTGTGCATGGATTTCACACATGGTTTTGGGCATGATGGTTTTCTGTCCATGGTATTTTATAGATTCGGTCAAGGGAACTATGCTTATGTTCTAATCCTTGTTTAATGGGTTGGGGTTTATGGATGCTTCCACATGTATATATATGAGTTGTAACATTGAAATGAATATAATGAAAAATCAATCGGGTAGTCATTGTTTTGGGATCCAGGGGAAAATCTATGTGTATATATGTTTTATGTTTTATGCTCTCACCATTGTTTATTTTTTGTTTTTTAGAATTCATATGCAAGGTTAAAACTTACATAAATAAACTTCTTGATTATTTTCATATATCTATTTAGATAAATGACATTAGACCCATATATTGGTAATAATTGTGCCATTGTGAATGTCATAAGAGAGAAATTCGACAAATGAATTATATTTAAATAATTATAGATTATAACTTGTCATAATCTAGTCAGTTTGTTTATGATTAAAACAAAGGAATATACTCCCAATTCCATTTCTAGAGATGATATAATGGGATATGTCATTAGTTCCTATCTTGTTTTGAAACTTTGGGATGAAGTTTAATTTAAGGGGGGTTCTATGTAGTGCCCCATTTTACCTTAACTATGAGACAAACACTTTCAACCTTACCTTGACTTGTAAGGACATCATAGATTGATGATCCAATTATATTTTCATAAGATGATGACATATGATTTTAATTTATAGTCTATATTATGTTTATGGGTATAGCATTGGTTTTGATTGAGGATTTGATGTTGCTTATCATGTATACATTGTGATGACTAGTCTCTATGATCAAATGTTACTTACAATTTCCTAAGTGTGGTAGGGGACCACAATTGTGCATAGGCAAATGAGGAGGTGGTCATTCTGGTTAAGTTCTTAAGTATGTAATTGACATGCAAAAAATTATCAGTGATATCTATATATATATATATATATATATATATATATATATATATATATATATATATATATATATATATATATATATCGAATCTTCTCCATACAACCAAATTACTCATATGTGATTCATTTTTGTAAACACATAACTTGTGCCCACATCCAGTAATATGTCATCCAATCATATATATATAAGAAGATTCGATTTTATTTAGAGTGGAGGGGGTCAGTAAACCTAACTCCACCCACTAGCACTCCATTTATGCCTATATATATATATATATATATATATATATATATATATATATATATATATATATATATATATATATATATCGATTCTTCTCTATATATATATATATATATATATCGATTCTTCTCCATACAACCAAATTTCTCATATGTGATTCATTTTTGTAAACACATAACTTGTGCCCACATCCAGTAATATGTCATCCAATCATATATATATATATATATATATATATATAGAAGATTCGATTTTATTTAGAGTGGAGGGGGTCAGTAAACCTAACTCCACCCACTAGTACTCCATTTATGCCTTGTGTTGGAATGTTGGGAACCTTCACCTTGAAATTACACAATGTCGTGAGGGTCAAACCACAAATTTGGTTACTTATAAGGTTTCACTAATGGGCATGCATCAAGGAAAACACCTTGATCCTTAATTACCATTAGTCACACAACAAGGGGAAACCTAGTAGTTAACAATCACCTCCACTTGTATACCTATGTTCCCATCAATTTGTCATAGATACTTGAAGGATAGGCATTTTGGAACCCTCAAAACAACAAAAATAGTGTTATAAGGGCATAATTAAATTGGAACTCTTACTATCAAGAAACAAAAGGATACTTGAAGGACAAGCATTGTGGCACCCTTGGAACTACGGGAAGAGTTCTTGAAGGGTAGTATTGACTTGGAACCCTTGGTATCAGGAAACAAAAGGATACTTGAAGAGAAAACATTTTGACACCATTGGAATTGTGGGAAGAGTAATTGAAGGGAACAATAGGCTTGGAACCCTTGGTATCAGGAAGCATAAGGATACTTGAAATGGAAAGTGTGGTGAAACCCAACCAACTTGACACCCTTGGTATCGAGAAACAGAAAGGGTAAATTTAATGTCAAAATAATGGGCCAAAGAACCTAAGTTAAAGAGTACATGTGAAAGTGAATTTAAAGTAAAATTTTATTTAATATAAAATAGAAAATTGGAAAAGGGGATTAATATGGTTATAATTAAATCAAAGATTAGAAAAATAAAATGAAGAAATTCTATGTTGATAAAGTATTCTAGCTATATTAAAACATGTGGGGAGAAGGTTCTAAAGTGGAAATTGTAATAATGAAATGTTGAGTTATAATAACTCTTAAGGGGATAATGAACATACTATAAAAATAGTCCATTCATAAAAAAATGATCTTCAAGAGAAACCTCCATCTCGGAAAACATCTAATCGAAATCAAAGGAAAACTAAGAGAAGACAATAATAAATGGAGGAGATTAAAAGAAAATAATAAAATAAAACAAGACAATAAAATAAAGGAAATTATAATAATAATAAAATAAGGATGGATGTAAGAAAATAATAAAATAAGGGTGGTAAAAAGAAATAATAAAATAAGTATGGTTGAAAAAAAGTAAGGATGGTTGAAAGAAATAATAAAATAAGGATGAATGTGACAAATTAATAAAATAAAGATGGTTTGAATAAATAATAAAATTATGATGGTTGAAATAAAATAATAAAATGAGGGTTGTTGAAACAAAATATTAAAATAAGGATGGGTAAAATAAAACAAGAAAATAAGGGTGGTTAAAAGAAATGATAAAATAAGGATGGATAAAAGAAAATAATAAAATAAGGGTTGTTAATAAATAATAATAAAATGATATAATGTGATAATTTGGGATGACAGAAGAAGGGAAACAAAAATATCCTATAAAAGAATACCAAACTATGAAAGAATGATCAAAAGCACATTAATGTTGGACGAATGTTGTAAAATGGAACTATTTTCTATGTGACTATAAATTGAGCCTTGTTGTGAGTTTGATGTGTGTGGATTTGTTTACTCTAAGTGGGAACCTCTTGGTCCAAAGAACCCACCTATACAATGCTAACTTATTCATCATTCCCACAACCCCATTGTAGCTCTAGGGTCCATTGGGAAGAAGAGTAGCCAAGGAGTAGGCTATGAGGTTAATTACTGAATCAATTACATTCAATGATTCTTGGCATAGGGATGGTAGAAACTTGAATTTGACATAAACATGAAATAGTTTTCAGACCCTTGGTGAATGGTATTTTAGTTTATACTGAAAGTTTCTTATGCAATGTATTAATTTGTAAGGTACTTCTATTAGATGAGCATTAAATCTTATTATTAGTTATAGTGTGTTGCATCATGTTGACTTGGTAAAAATAGATTCCATATTCCTTCCAATTAGTTGTTATAATCTTTAATCATATAAATTCCATTGGAAAATAATGGATTGATTACAATCTTTTTATGATATAAATTTCGTTCAAAGAAGAAGAAGAAGAAGATATTTGTTGAAAAAGAAATCCCAAAAATATTGATTCCATATAATTTGTATACCAATGGACCTTGTAAATTAAAACAAAAAAAAATAAAATAAAATAAAATTAGTGTAATTAGGTATTTCATATGGGCATTATGAATGAAATATAACTATAGAAAAAAAATGCTACTATAAGAAATGTGGAAAGTTGTCCTCAACACATAATGTAAGTAAAATGAACTAAATGAGAGTGGAAATCAAATGATTAAAAACAAGAAATGCTACTAAAATAAATAGACTACTACTATAGGAAATAATTTGCATATTTCGTAAATGTAGAGATCATCCACAACATAACCTAAGAGTGAAATGAACTAAATAACATTGTAAGTAAAGGAAATGAAAAAAAGTACAAAGTTCCCTTGGAAAACCGTGAGTGTGTCCTACTTAAATTCCCTATAAGGAACCTTAAAAAGTACAAATAGAAGTAAATATAAGAGTGCATGTTCATCAATAGAATAACATTTCAAGAAAATCAATACGTTTCAACACTTTTGAATGCTAGAAATATCAATTACTTAACAAAATCACTAATGTCCCCAAGGATATCCTCTATCTTCTAGTTATACTAAGAGGTTACATCACACGTCCTTACACTCACTCCTTAATTGAAGGGCTTGTGTCTCCAAGAATCCTATAATAAAGGTCATAATTTCTAGGGATCAAATAAGTTAATATATTGCCTCTCTTAAGTTAGCAGTTTGAATGGATTAGGATAGATATCATATCTTGAAGGCTTGGCATCCAAGGCATGCGAATGAGGGTATACAATCCCCCCTTTTACTCATGCCATGTGGGAGTAGGTATCCATCCTTGATTTGACTAACTTTTAGCATTGGTTAGTAGGCATGTCCATAACACTATGAAAACAAGAGATAAAATAAGATACAACACATGCCTTATCAGTCAACTCATTCCATTCATCAATTAATTACAAAAAACCATATTCTCATATAAGCCATGGTTAAAAATGGGTTTATTAGGTACATAAGATGGTCAAAATGTACCAAGGATGGCCTCATGGTCTACAATTGAGAGGATGATCAAGTATCTTGTTACACAACATTTTGTCATTGTCGCTATACTCCCCATTCCACTATCCCGGAGGACCTCTACAGTGACCCTCATGTGTTTTCCCATTATTGAAGAAACTCCCATTATGCCTGTCTTCATGAGCATAACATTTACATTTTGCATCATTTCCCAAGAATCTTCCTTTACCTCAGTTTACAAGACCGGTGCTAATGACCAGTTCATCCCCCACGCCAATCTACAGAGTTTAACATTGGGACTAGCGCTGATCAGTGCTATTGAGCCTTGTCTCAGTCATGTCAATCCTCTTTTGGTAAGTTTTTTAAATATGGACTCGAAGCTTCTAGGTCTAGAAGCTTTGCAATGGAAGTCCGATAAATGATTGGGCTGGATGAAGCCAAGGAAGTCAGTTTGGGTTCCTTTCCCCTATTAGGATGGAACAAACCCAAGAGATAAGGCCTCTCCCATGATAAGAGGAACCATATCCCCTCCATCAAAGCTATATAAGCCCCTCCTTTCCCAAGCTAAACTAGTTTTTTGGATGTAATTTTAGTCTTAGTATTTTTGGAGCTTGAATAATCAGCAAGACATCTATAGCTTGTAGCTCTCTAGTTTATGTTTGAGGGAGAATAGTGTGTTTGGTTTGGTTTGAGACTAAAGGGAAGAAGCCTTAAAACTTCCATTGTTTGGGTTATCCATGAGATGCCATTAGAAGTGTGGGAACCCAGATACGTCGAAGAAGACCAACAACGTCAAGGCATTGGTTGTAATCTCTTTCTGAACTTATATGAATACAACTATTGATTGATTTCCTACATCGAAGTGTTATCTTACATTTCATGGCTTAATGTTCCTTGACCTGTTAGGTAACCTAAATGCAATTTGTACACTATTATGTTTGTTGTTGTTGTTTGTTTTCTTGTTTTAGGTATTTGAAGGAAGGAAGCGAAAAGTAGTTGGATTAAGGAAGCAAGATCATCATCAAGCGGAATAACATTCTAAGAGGTAGGCCTCTTATTTGATTCTAGCTTAAGGAAGCTTTCCATAGATTGTTTATTTTTTGCTAGACCCACTCTCTCAAGCTTGAAGAATTGTTTGTGTCCGCACTGAGAATTTACTTGCACCACAAATTGGTGACTTCACTAGGGAGCCAATCCTTTTGTTTGATTTATTGTCATTTTATGATTTTGTGTGAACTTTTCTAGTATCACCATTTCCCTTTAGTTTTCTCTACTTTGCTTTCTTTACTGCTCCGAGTCTAAAATTTACAGTGGCATGTCTGGTTTTGGCCTTTGAAAATTTTTATTTATTTTTGAATCCCTCTATCAACAATATTTTTGGCCAAAAAGTCATGTCGATCAGGCCTATCAACGCTAGTTGTAGTCTGGACAATCGTGTCAATCAGTAGTTGTTATCAGTTAGGCAGTCACACCGATTCCTATAGGTGAAGATCATGGTTTCTCCTGGATCATAACCAGTGTGTCTTTCCCTCTTAATTTCTACCTCTTAGCTCGTTTTGCCTATTTTCTCCCTGACTGGAAAGCTTCATTTGCTTGGTTTGTGTGCTTTTTTGGTTTTCCTTATTTTGATTGATTTTTTTAGTCTTTGGATGGTTTGTGGCCCTAGAGCATCTAGGTCATCATCCATTCAGTTGTTTTTGTGCTCAGCAAGTCAAGTTGTTGGTTATCTACTCCACGAATTTTCATTTTTAGTCCTTTTATCGCTTTTATTTCAATAAAACAAGTTTGAAAAGTTTCATTTGTTCTTCTCTTGATTAAGCATCTCTTTTTGGGAATATATTACATTGCTCATCTTGTTCTTGAATTAATCATTGCATCATTGCTTTGGAGGGAATTCTCTTTTCATGCTTTCCATCTGACTGATGTTGATTTTTTTGTAAATTTTTCATTGAAGTGTTTGTGAAAGATACATGTTATCATTCCATTGAAAAATACATAATTCTAGTTTGCCGAATCAATATGTTACATTAGCTAGCATCATTGAAGACTAGAGTTGCATCATCATTTGTATTCAAAAAGAAATGAATTCTCTTTACTATTAAAAGGACTAGTTGAAGTGCATTCGATAGGAAGATTCAATGCATTTTGGAGATTTATTAGTGAAATATTTTTTTGTTTGATTGTTGCATTGATTGTGTGTTGTCTATCTCTCAATTCGTGTTAACTTTCATTGAAGAGAAAGATTTCCTTTATCATATAGCTATATGTAGGAGTTTTTTCAGTTGACAACGGTAGGGCCTTGTAATTGAACCCTAATTCAATATCAACTGTTAAAATCTATTGAATTAACCTAAGGAAGCATTGAAACTTAACACTTATATTTGGAGGTCTAGGCTAGAGATGTGTTCCAGTGTCTTTAAACCTAGCAACTATCATTCGCTTCGGCATTAGACAGCGCTAGTATGAACCTCATTAAAAAATGAAACAAAATGTGAGGAGCATAGTTCCTTGTCTTGCGTCAATATCCTTAACAAATGAAACAAGGGATGTGAGCATTTGTGTTAAGATCATTAAAAAAATGAATCAAGGAGTTCGAGGATAGTTTGTTCCTGTATCAACCCCATTAAAAAATGAAACAACTATCATGGAGTAGAGTTCCTTGTCTTGTGTCAAGCTCCTTAAAAAATGAAACAAAGGATCATGACGATAGTTATTTTACTATGTCAACCTCGTTAAAAATTGATTTAGATGTCTGAGGATAGTTATTTCACTTTGTCAACCTCGTTACAAAAATGAAACAACTCCCTTTTCCAAATCAAGTCTTTGATCTCGTAAAATCCTAGTCGAGTCTTTCCTAGATCTCGAGAGTGAACCTTCATTCCATCCACCTCTCTGAATGAAATGAATTTTAGGCGGCATGTACCTCGAATTGAGTCATTATGCTAGGGGCATGCAAACTTATGGAAAGCATAGTTTTTCATTTCAATCTTGTGTAAGCATGAAACCAAATTCAAGCAGAGAGCATGTACCTCGAATTAAGTCATTATGCTAGGGTCATGCAAACTTATATCAAGCATAGTTTTCTGTTTCAAGCTTGTGTAAATGTGAAACTAAATTCAAGCGGAGTTCCCCATGGTTCAAGCTTGTGAAAAAATGAACCCATGACCAGTTTACATCATGTCATTGTTGTTTTTATAACTAATTTATGCTAGATGAGCCTTGGTTGTTTCTTTCCATCACCACCATCTCTTTGGCCGATCATATGCTTTCACTTGGTTGTTTTTTCCTTTTCCAAGGAACTGTAACAATGAGTGGTTTTGCTAGCTAGCCTCTTGACCTCTTAGTTTTTGAGTAGTACCACCATAACCAGAACCAATTGCTACCCCTTATACCACTCATTCCTCTAGGACAAGTCACCTTTAAGCTCTTTTCTGACTCATAAAAAATGAGAAGATTTCCAAATAGTTTTCCCTTTTTGACTTGTTAAAATAAATAAAAATGGGGAGTCTACTTTAAGCTCTTTTCCGACTCTTTAAAAATGAAAATATTGTTGAGCTCTTGTTATTTTGAACTCGTTACAAGCTTCAAAATGTCGTTTACCTAGTATAAATTTACCCCTTTTTCAGGATGGGATAAACTATTTATGAAAAAGGTACTCCTTGACTGAACTCTCAAGTATTTTTTTCTACCTTTTCGAGCTCGAGAGACATAAATGTACAGAAAGGGACCATGTGGAGTTTTCTTTTCCGTGTGTTTTTCAAACTCTCTAAACATAAAAATGATACTGAGTTACAACTTTGTCGGACTCGTTAAAACATTAAACAACATTGGATTCGTCACCATGATGAACATGAGCTTCTCCTTCCTAGGGCTCATTAATCTTACTAGGTCAGATTCATCTGAAGGATGGAATTATATTACAAGCATATGCTATCCCCGTCAAGCTTGTGTAAAAATAACTAGGGTACTTGCCAGAAATGGTGAGGAAAAATTGGAAGTATTTCATTAGTTATATTCACCTGATGCAGCATGTTTCTATTGAACATTCACATTCATCTATTGTTCGTGTCGGGTTTTGGGACATCCTCACTCTGTCACTTGCCTCCCTAGATTTTCGGTTATCCATTTTAAATCTCTCATATGATCTCTACCACGTCATCGTGACCTTTGATCCTATGATGTAAAATGGTTCCAAACTCTGGAGTCATGTCATCCATATGTTCAAGAGAATTCTTCCTACCTGTACATTGTCTGATCATCTTGGATTACTCTCATTCATTGTATTCCCGTTTCATGTTGATGATGAAGGATTCATTATGAACTTCATTTGGCAGATCACTTCCTGTCGACTTTAGCTCATTATCCAGGAAGTTGATCTAGAAACTCCTTTCGAGTACCTTAGAGCTTTCATGCCTCAATGACAACTTCTTCGCACTCGACGACAAATTCTCATCATTGGCCTTTGATCAAATGATTTCACGAGTGTTAGAATTTAGTTCCTCATTCACACCCCATGAATTGTGCCACTAGTACCTTGAGAGCCATCTTCATTATTGGTAGTTTCTCTCACACTTGTTAATGGTTCACATCATTGACCAGTAATTAAGCAATTTTCTAACATGTTCGACTTCAACACATTTATTCACATGTTAGAATTTGTACTTTGATCGGGTTGTGTTGGAGTGCAAGACCCTGGGCTTAGATTGCAAAAATCCAGGTTACGAGCAGTAATAAGTCATTCATGATTATATACATGATTCTTTATATGGATGGATGCGCCCATGTTGTGGATCTATTTCATATGATCCCTCCAGTCAGATGGTTGCATCCATGTCGAGGATCCATGCACATGATCTGTTTCTTGATGGATAGTTGTACCTATACCATGGGTTCATGTATTGTTATATGCCTCTCGTGTTTATCAAACATGACTATTAGATTTTAGATATGTACATGTATGCTTGCTTATAGGTTTTGCGATGACGGACTCTAGTTCCCTGCATCTATTTGCAAAGCATTTCACCGCTCACTCTAGTTCGACCTTCACGCTTTAGGGGGCATCTGTTACACAATAGTTTGTCACTGTCCCTATACTCCCCATTCCATAATCCCACAAGACCTCTATATTGACCCTCATGTGTTTTCCCATCATGAATAAACTCCCATTATGTCCCTCTTCATGAGTAGAACATTTCCCATTTTTGTCATTTCCCAAGAATCTTCCTTTTAACCTAGTTTACAAGACTCACACTAATGACCAGTTTATCCCGTGCATCGATCTACAAAGTTTATCACTGGGAGTAGAACCAATCATTGTTATTGAGCCTTGTCTCAGTCACACCAATCCTCTTTTAGCAAGTTTTTTAAATATGGAGTCAAAGTTTCTAGGTCTAGAAGCTTCGTAACAAAAGTCTAGTAAATGGTTGGGCTGGATGGAGCTAGGGAAGTCAGTTTGGGTTCCTTTCCCCTATTAGGATGGAACAAACCCAAGAGATAAGGCCTCTCCCATGATAAGAGGAACCACCTCCCCTCCATCAAAGCTATATAAGCCCCTCCTTTCCCAAGTTGAACTAGTTTTTTGGATGTAGTTTTAGTCTTAGTATTTTTGGAGGTTGAATAATCAGCAAGACATCTATAGCGTGTAGCTCTATAGGGTATGCTTCAGGGAGAATAGTGTGTTTGGTTTGGTTTGAGACCGAAGGGAATAAGCCTTAAAACTTCCATTGCTAAGGCTATCCATGAGATGCTAGAAGAAGTGTGGGAACCCGGATACATTGGAGGAGACCAACAATGTCAAGACATTGGTTGTAATCTCTTTCTAAACTCATATGAATACAACTAATGATTGATTTCCTACATTGAAGTGTTATGCTACATTTGATGGCTTAATGTTCCTTGATCTTTTAAGTAGGCTGAATGCAATTTGTATGCTATCACATTTGTTGTTGTTGTTTGTTTGCTTGTTTCAGGTATTCGAAGTAAGGAAACGAAAAGTAGTTGGAGTAAGGGAGCAGGATCATCATCAAGAGGAATATCGTTCTAAGAGGTAGGCCCTATTATTTGGTTCTAGCTTAAGGAATTTTTCCATTGATTTTTTCTTTGTGGCTAGACCCACTCTCTCAGGCTAGAGGAATTGTTTGTGTCCGCACTGAGAATTTACTTACACCACATATCTATATTTTGAAGCTTAATTGTAAGTAGAGTTATGTTATTTTATTATACTTGTTTGGAAATAGGGACATTTGATGCTAAAGAATTTAGTACAAAATATATTTTTGAATTTCCATTCATGAGATGTGTCTTCTTATTAACCTCAAACGCTGACTAAAATGGATTTTTTTAAATACAAAAATTTATATGAAAAAAATGCAGTGTATATTTATGCAATGAATGTGCTTCCATCAAAACTTTTTGTATATATTGTGCTCAACTTACTTTTATAAGATGCAATCCTAATTCTTTATTTTACAAAATCATAAGACCTTGATACAAACAAATTTATATTGGTACAATTTACATTATCGATTGGTGGATACACCATAGACAAAGGATGTGCTTCAAATGCTTCCAAAAAATTGGCATTGTTCCTTTGCATTTTTCAATATCACATCTAAATAATAATCATGAAGTTTAAGGAAGTAATTTGTAGGCCACATTCATAGATAACCTTATAGTAAGAAACATTTCTCACAATGGACAAATAATTTCTATGTTAAAATTACAAGTTGATTACCATCTAGCAGTGCAAAGTGCGCCACCTCTCCTTTGAACATTTGAAATTATTCTCCTACTAATATAATTTGGTTGCGAGGAATACAAATGGACTAGATTTAAATTTTCTCCTAGGAATTTAATGGTATGATTTTGGTTAATTTATCTCATTGAACCTTTAAAATTATTAATGATTTTAACATTTCAAGATGAACATCTATTTAAATTTACCCACTTTTATTAGCTAAGATATACAAATCTAATAAGCTATAACTTCAAGTATAAAATGTTGTAATTTTACATTTATAGTAAATAATGCACACAAAAAATCTTTATAAATGTCAAAGTATACAATGGAAATACATATAATACTCAAGGATTTATGTCGAAAGCCTTAGACTGAGAAAACCGAAAAAGTATTTAGAGCCACATCTCTAAATTTATTCAGCATGTGACTTCATCATTTAGAATGCATTATATAGGATTTTATGACATCTAAAACCCTAATCCGTTGGCATAGATTACATTCATTTACCAAAATTATATTACAATAGGAGGAAAATCCACTAGCTTGAAAACCCCCAAAACAATCCAAAAATAGACCAAACGCAACCCAAGAAAATTTTCTTGACAACTCGACTCTTAAACCCCATTTGGTCCCATATTAGTGTATAGTACCTTGGGCTTGCATGAAACCAATTATGTAAAAAATATAAGGCATACCCAACATTATCCCTCTCATTTATTTCTTTGTATATAGGGAGTCACAAGATTAAATGATCAATAATATAGGACAACAATGCCAATTGTTCGTCTACAACAAGAAAAATTCTTAGTGTTCACAAACTTTGTTAACAAATCTTGAACACTCTTCAAAGTGTCCACCTTGGCTAATAACACCTTCTTGTCTTCAACCATGCCTCTCACAAAGTTATATGAACATCAATGTGCTTCATCTTAGAGTGATAAGGTCACTAGTAGAAAATGGTGAAATTAGTGACTAGGTGACTAAAAACGTTAGTCACCACAACTTTTCCAAGTTAAATACTACCAAAAATTAGAAATATTAAGAGACCCAACTAAAAATGACTAACATAAATGACTATTTTAGTCACCAGTTAAAATATACGACTAGATAATAAGTAATACTACTAAAATTGACTAACATAAATGACTAATTTCATCTCAGAAAAGAATATGACTACCTAACAAAAAATACAATAATATGAATTAGTCATTTATGTTAGTCATTTTAATTGTGTCACTTCAACAATCTAAACTTACAAGTCATAGGGGATTCAAAGGTTGTTTTAGATTGGGTGAAAGGTTATACTTCCTTGTACACTTGTTTATTGGATCAAAGGATTATTAAAATTATGGAGCTTATTAGAATCTTTAGGGTCAAATCATTTAATCACATTCACACGGAATCAAATTCAAAGGTTGACAAATTATCAAAAAGGGGAGTGGGCCAACACGTCCTTTTGCAACATGACATGACCACCTATATATGTTGTAACAACCTTTCCAACTTATTTAGTCGGTTGCAAATATATTTCACATTTCTTCTTCATCTTGTAAAGTGATAGTGCTAAGGAGAGGGTATGAACTTTGATCAAAGAATGTTCACTTAGTACCACTACCGAATTTCCTTCATGCAACTTGCATGATGATAAATGAATGACATTTGAATGTCACAAACGTGTAAGTATTCCACATTCAACTTTGTTATCTTCATTGTCCTTAGTATCAACAACAAGTCTTAATATTTCCTTTATTTATCATCGCAAACACATAACGCTTTGTTGTCCCAAACATAGTTAATATTGTTGGTGTATGATCTCTTAATTGTGGAATGATCTCTTGATGATGATAACGAACTCTCAATCTCCAATGCTCATGAATACATTGAATGAATGATCTAATGCCTTACTTGTATAGACAATTGATGATTCATTTTCTATTTTTATTGTGCAATTATATATGTGCTTCACTAGCATCTCATGCTATATGGTTAATTGAGCAAGCTTTATCTTTCATTTTTCAAGTATAATTTGGTTGCATGAATAATAATAGTTGTGTAATTAAAATCATTCAAAATTTGTTAATAATTCATGGTTTGTTTGACAATTCACACACTTGTCCCTGACCTTTTACTTTGAGAGTGAGTAGTGTGAAATCACTAGTCTTCATTAAGGAACATACTTTCATTACTCAATGAACTAGGTTAGCTCGATATTTAAGGATTCCCCCTTAGATAAGGATATCCTTCTTGTAGTCTAAAGAGTGAGAGAAGGCCACCATGGTGACATTGGGTGGCTTGCTTGATGGGTGGGGTCAATATTTTCTTTCTATGAGAGTGTTTGAGTTGAGATACAATTTATAAAATGCTTACAAGGAAATTAGTTTCCTTTATTTCCATCACCTAAACTACTTCCAATAAAATCATGTGCTTTTAATAAAATCTAATTTTGATAAATAATTAATTCAATAAAATTAAAAAATAAGATTATTATTATTATTGTTATTTCTTTGTATATGAGGGAATAGACAACTATAGCATGTGTGTACTTAAGGATCGATTCTATCCACTACCACAATCACCTCCAAGTGTACCCACATTGCCTCACATGTGGCACACTAAGCTAATCGAAGTTTAAACCAATAGCATCATAAGAAATGCCTTAACAACCCTGTATATCATCAACTAATCTACACCACGGGGAATATTAAAAATAACTTTTAATATTAAAAAATATAGCCAATTTATTTTATTTGAAAATCAATTTAACATCTAATTTGAGGAAACTCCTTAAGATAAAATTAAACGTGAAAAATATTAAGCAAAATGAAGTTGGGGTAAACTATAAAAAAAAAGTAAAGTGAAATATAAAATTAACAAATATAATTATAATTAATAATTCAATCATATTACTCCAAATTTACCAAGTATGAGAGGCATAAATCTCTTTATATGCAAACTTTTTTTAAAGTGAAAAGAGATTTGATCCCCTTTGCCCTTGGTAAATCCAAAATTAAGATCTAAAATTAAGATAGATCCAAGCTAGTTTTATATCAATTTATGTAATTGAAAGTAAAGAATTATTATTTTAATGAAAAGCTACTTTCAAAAATATTTGTAATTTCCTCAATTTTAAAATAAAGCAAGCCTAGTTCCATCTTAACTCTGGATCTATCAAGCGACGAGAGGGATCACATCCTTGAGGTGCAAACCTCTTTTTTGAGTGTAGAACTTGAGGAAATGTTTGTACCTTGAGAGATTTGATCCGTCTCAATGCTTGATAGATCATGAGTTAAGATGGATCTAGGTTGGATTTAGTCATGTGCGACCAAAGAAAATCTAACAAACATATGATTAGTTTTATCAATAATACGTAAATTCATCTAACATTAATATAATCATTTTATATATGATAATATATCTTAGATTAATCTGTATATTTTAATTTTAATGTTTCTTAGTTTCCTCAGTTTGTTGTGATGATAATAACTTCAATGATGAATAATGATGAAATATAGATTTTGAATGTAAAGGGATAATGTAATAGCGTTGAATGATAGAAAATGTGAATACTAAGAGTATAGTCAATTATAAATAGTCTTCATTGTGGTTAATCTAAAACTATTTTCTTCTATTATTCTTATTGTCACCCTTTTTACTTTTGTCATCTTTTCATATTTATTGTGATATTTTTGTATTGATTATATGAAAAGGATATGTTAAACCATAAACCATTTAAATCTTTAGCTCAATCTATTGTAGTAAACATCATTCCTTGTCTCTCCTCTCCAATATTAATAGGTTGAATTACTATAACACAAAAATCGATGTACATTGTCAATAATTTTGTGTGCTTACACTAAAATAAATGCACAATGTTAATCCAATAACTTTAAAATTAATGTACTAGCATACATCCAATTACATCAAAACAGAAATCAACATTTACACTGAAATTAATGAATCTAATGAAAGCAATTAAATAAGATTAAAAAACAACATTTACATTAAAATCACTGCATCTAATGAAAGCAATCAAATAATATTAGAAATAAACATTTACACTCAAATCAATTCATCTAGTGCACGTAAGAAAATTGGATTATAAACCAACATCTGCACTAAAATTAATGCACCTAGTGCAAGAAAATAGGATTATAAAGCAACATCTACACAGAAATAAATGCATTTAGTGCAAGCAATCAAATAGAATTAGAAATCACCATATACATTGAAATCAATGCATTTAGTGCAAGCAATCAAATAAGATTATAAATCACCATCTACACTGAAATCAATGCATCTAGTGCAAGCAATCAAACATTATTAGAAATCAACATCTACATTGAAATAAATGCATCTAGTGCAAGAAATCAAAAAGGAATAGAAATCACCATCTACATTGAAATCAATGCATTTAGTGCAAGCAATCAAATAGGATTAGAAATCATCTACACTGAAAATAATGCATCTAGTGAATGTGATCAAATATCATTAGAAATCAACATCTACACTAAAATCAATGCATCTAGTGCGAGAAATCAAATTGGATTAGAAATCACTGTCTACACTGAAATCAATCTATCTAGTGCAAGAAATATTCTTCCCTCTCCCCTCCCCCCAACCTCCCATATATATCTATATCTCCCTCCATATCTCCTTGTTTTCCCTCTATCTCAACTCCCCAAACACATATGATATTTCACTTTATATCTATCAATCTCTTTGTCCCTCCCTCCCTCTCTCCATCTCTCTCTTCTTTCCTCTCTTCACATTCCATCTATATCTCTTTCTCCATTTTCCTCTCTATATAACTATCAAAACACACACTCTATTTCTTAAATCTATCTACCTATCCCTCCCCCCTCCTCTCTCTCTCTCTCTCTCTCTCTCTCTCTCTCTCTCTCCCTCTCTTTTATCTCTCTTCCCTTTCTTTCATCTCTCCCTCTCTCTCCATCCTCTTTATCACTCCCTCTCTCTCTCTATCCCCACCTTTCTCTCTATATTTCTTTCTTCTTACCTCTCTCTCTCCCCCTCCAACTCCATCTCTCTTTCCCTCCCTCACTCCACTCTCTCACATCCTCTCTCTCTTCCTTCCTCTCTTTCTCTCTCTCTCTCTTACTCTTCAGCCTCCAACTCTATTACTATATCCCTCCCTCTCTCCTTCTCTCCCCCATTCTCTCCATCTCTCCTTCTTTGTCTTTATCTCAACCCCAAACATACACTCTCTCTCCAAATATCTCCATTGTTACTCCCTATCTCTCTCCACTTCTCACTCTCTATGTATTTCTTCTTCCCTCCCTCTCTCCCCCTCCAACTCCATCTCCCTATCCATCCCTCTCTCCTCCTCTCTCTCAAATATTCTCTCTTGTACTTCCTCTTTCTCCCTTTCTCTCCTACCTCCCTCTCTCTTCCCCCATCACTCACTCTCTCTCTCTCTCTCTAATACTCTATCTTACCCCATCACTCTCCTTCTCTCTCTAAAGTATTATCTCTCTCTCTCTCTCTCTCCCCCTCTCTCTCTCTCTCTCTTTTCCCTACAATCCTATCTCTTCCCCCATATCTCTCTCTCTACCTATGTTACTACATCCCTCCCTCTCTCATTTTGTCTCCTTCTCTCCCCCCTTCTCTCTATCTCTCCTTATTTATCTCTTTATCTCACCCCTAAACACACACTCTTTCTCTCCATCTCTCCTTTTCCAGCCCCTCTCTCTCCACTTCTCATTCTCTATGTCTTTCTTCTTCCCTCCCTCTCTCCCCCTACAAATCCATATCTCTATCCCTCCCCCTCTCCTCCTCTCTCTTATCATTCCTCTCTCGCCATTTCTCTCCTATGTTTATCTCTCTTCCCCCATCTCTCTCTCTATCTCTATCTCTCTCTCTCTCTTCCCTCCAATCCTCTCACTATCTCCCTCCCACTCTCCTCTCCCTTCCCCCTCCATCTTTGTGTCTCCCTCTCCCTCTTTTACCCTTCTCTACCTCTCTCTAATTTTATTCCTCCTCTCCTCTCTCCTTCAGTTTAGCTCCATCTCTCCCTTGTCACTCCCCCTATCTCTCCACCTCTATAACTTTATGTATTTGTTCTTACCTCCCATATATATATAGTTAATATATATCATGATATATTAATATAACAAATTTAATATTGGATTAAAACAAAGTTATTATATTTAATAATAACAATATTATGATATACTAATATGAATATTAGATTTAATAATAATAATAATAAGAATAATATTTTAATATTAATATTATGGTTAATAGTATTTTTTGCATGGTATTAATAATAATTTGGCCCATGGTATGTTACCCATAGGCTTCACCTAAATAAAACCTATTTTTTGAGTGTTAGTAAGTATAAAGAGGTTTATGGAGAAAATATAAAAAGAGGTTTTATTTATTTACCATACCTCTTGTTTATTTATATTTTTATTTATTTATCATATTTATTTTATTTACAATGATATTTGGCCCATAGGCTTGGTATATAATTAGATGTTGATTTCTAATCTTATTTGATATGTTTTTATTTATTTACCATACATCATTATACCTCTTTTATAAATATGGTAATTGGCCCATGGTATTAATAATTGTGTCCTAGAGGATCCACCTAAATAAAACCTATTTTTCGAGTTTTCATAAATATAAAGAGGTTAATGGAGTAAATATAGAAACATGTTTTATTTATTTACCATACCTTTCGAGTAAATATATACATATATATATATATATATATATATATATATATATATATATATATATATATATATATATATATATATATATATATATATATATATATATATATATATATATATATATATATATATAAGTCTTATTTATTTACCATACTTATGGTTTATTTATATTTTTATTTATTTACCACAGCTCTTTTTTGACTATTCGTAAACCTCTTTATATTTTAAATTTATGTTGTGTTTATAGATAATAATAATTATATTGATTTTTAAATAGGGCGGACATTAGATTAACAATGTTAAATGTTAAATATTAACTTTTATATTTATGTTTATGTTTACATTTACATTTAAGTTTACATGTTTACGTTTTTAGGCGATATCTACCCCATGGGGGCAATAATTATTTTATTTTTAATATTAAAAATAACTTTGAAAAATACATATAAATAACCAAAAGCAATTTTATATTAATTAAAATAAAATAAATTTCAATTAATTGAAAGTTAAAATAATATTATTTGAATGAAAAATTGCTTTCTATTTTCAAAGAGAGTAAAGAGATTTGTAATTATTTTATTTAAACTCTGAATTACAAATAACTTAATTATTTAAACTGCCGTAAATTTGGGGTTTTGGGTGATTTTTCATTAAATTGTAGAGGTTATAGATCATCTTGCCTTGATAATTGAAATGTAAAGGCACTGTTTTACATCTGACACTATTTATACCAGGGTAACACCTATCCAAATCTCTGGGAGGATAAAATTGATCCAGATCGTGCGGTTGGATTTTCAATGGATCCATGTGCTTAGTGCCCCTGAAAACCAACATCTCAACCATCAGAGTGACTTCATATTCTATCAGCTTTGAACTAGATAGAATTAGTTGGGAACTAGAGAAAGAGAGATGCAATGAGCTAGAGATGCAGTGAGCTGTGAAACCTGGAAAAAATCTAGTAGGTTTTCAGATTCGAAGTTCCTTGTAACGGAGACATGGTGGGTGCTTCAGCAGTTCGAACCATTGTCGAAAGATCAATCTTGACAAAGTTGAGGAAACCTTCGAATCCCATGCTCCATTACTCTCACATTGTTGTTGAGATAAATCAAATATTCAACTTGCTAAATGATTGATCCAATCGTTATGCACTATGGGAAAGGTTAACTATCTTTCTTCTTGGCCAATCCAATACTATGCTAGATCTGGTGAGTAACCCTTAACAAAGTGTGAAAAAGCATTTCATAATTAATTTTAGATTTTCTGGAGTATTTCCATATTAATTTTGTTTTTTTATTAGATTAAGTTTTTCATCTATATCTGGAAGATGACAGTGCATGGTTCTTGTTATGTTCCTATACCAATAGGTGTCATATATCATGATTGACTTGGTTTAGCTTTCTAATATATACATACCTTTGCTTGTTGCAAATGTTTTCCATATTTGTAAAAAAAATAAAAATCAAAAATAAAAAATTTAAAAAATGTAAAGAGGGTATGTCCTAGAAAAAGAATAAAAGGACAAAAAGAATGAAAAGGTAAAAAAAGATGAAAAATGAACCCCAAGAAAATAAAATACCATGAAAGTGTGCAAGTCCAAATGCCACTACTATTTCACTTTTTTGTATAAATAATTGTGTGCAAAGTGTTGTTATGCCACAATCCATGGTAACCAAATAGTTTAATCTTGGTTATTCCATGTTTTGAATTTCATGCTTAGAGATAGAGAATAAAATCTGACCAAACTGTTTAATCTTGCCAGATGAGTAGATAGGTAGAGTGAATAAAAGGAGATCAACAATTTAATCTGAGCCCTTGGATGTAATAAGGTTAGACTTAGTTAGAATACCATTGTAAAAGAAAAGAAAAACTTTTGATAAGGGTTTGCCAGTTTAAGTGCACCCTAATAAAAGAAGAAAAAATGGTAGGATAAGTAGGTAGGGTAAGTAGATGATTGGTTGCAGAATTATGCATGATGAATGATTATCCAAATATCAAGTCGTATACTTTCATCATCAAAAGCACTTAAATTTATGGATGGCGATAAAGACATTTACATCATGGACAAAAGTCAAACTAATTAACTTCCTCACTCATTTTTTCCCTAAATTTTACTAATTTCCCATAAGTAATAAAGGCACCAACAACCTGAAAGTTAAAGGGGCTCAAATCATTTCTTTGACTTTTGGAGGGACCGCACTCTCGACCCAATAACTTGTAAGGCATAAGTGCTAAAACCCCTTCATCAAAAGTCACCCCCTTCATAATTCATTCATTTCCTTCAAATCCTTTTCCTAAGGTAAAATCACCCTTTTACTTAGGAAAAATGAAGGTTCTTTACAAAAACCCCCCAAACACATTATAGCCTAAGTCATAATGTTATATGATGAATGTATTTTCGGAAACATTTACTTAGTGCATTTTCTTTTCCATAGTTCAGATTAACTTTTAATTTTTATTATTTATTTAACTCCTAAAACACATTACCCTTCCTCATATTATTATTAACAAAAATCCTAAAAAATAAATAAATATCCCATCCCGATGGTTTGGAAAATAAATCATAATAAAGTTAATTAAGTTGGATTAATTAATCGAACCACGATTAATTAAGAGCCAAAACCCCCAACGTGTTAAAAAGGGATTAATTAGTCACCTGGATTAATTAATAACCTCTCCACCAATACAATCATCCCCAATATAATTAATTCATTTTAATTATTTTAATTATGCAGCGGGCCCCCTCCATTAACTCCCTAACACTTTCCACCGCCAACTGTTGTTCGATCTGCCCTCCCTCATCTGACAACTCTCGCTCATATTGCACGAGCCTTTTTGTCGAACGTTAACCATGCGAGGAAATTTGTTTTGACTTTTCACCGATGCTACGTGTCATTCCATTTGTGGCATTGCGCGACCCTCCACCAAAACCACCAACCTCCCAAAGGTTGTGCGATGAAAACCATTACCGCTCCTACTTACAGCTTTCGTTAAATGATAAAGTGTCCCATGAGTCAGTTAACTCCAATTGTCGTTTTCCATTCACCTACCAAATTCCAAAAGTTCATTGACTTTATACATAAAACAAAAATATTCATGGTTTTCTCTTTTTACCAAAAAAAGGAAAGTTCTGCTTCCATGCATGCACAGAGTACGTCTAGACTGGCAAATTATTCCCAACCGCCAACCACTATCAGTTACTGAACTCCAAGCCACTGCAGACTACTGTGCGCACCCTGCAAACCTTCACCATAGCTATTTGTCCTGACAGTCAACCATAAATAGGTATTTACCGCATTTCCTTCTCAGAAACCATGTTTTTGTACTGAACTTCCACTAAATTTCTCTAAACTCAAATAGTTCAGTACAATTAAAGTTGTTTCCTAGTCCCAAGACTTTCCCAAACACCTGTTTTGTCTAAAATCCTTGAAAACCCCAACTTTCTTCCTTGAATACACAAGAACCAAGGATGGAAGCTCCTGTCGCCCTAAATGTCATGCCAATCACTACTCCCCACAGGGATTTGGACTACCTTCCCTTGGCCGATAAAGATTTTCAAATTAAGGACCTTACTTTTGATGAAACCCCCTTGAAGCTACACTGCAAGTATTGGGACAATTATCTGAACAATGCTGATAAAATAGGTCTTTGGGAGTCCAACCTCCCCAAATATCAATTCCCCACTATCCATATTTTCCCAGATATTGTCCACCAATGCCATGCAAACTACAACCCCAATCTGAGAGCTGTAATGTCCCCTAACCAGGAAATCCTTTTCACCATTACAGCTGAGTCTATAAATGAAATGTTGCAATTACAACCTGGCCAGGACCTCACTCCCCTTTCCATTGCAGATTTACTTGAAAAATCCTCAAGGCTGTCTAGTTCTGAAATTAACCAAGTCTGTCAGACCTTCATGGAAGAAAAATACAGGCCAAAACACCCCCCTCCTTATATGTCAAGCTTCTTTACAAGTCTAGGCCAATATATCATCACCATGATCACTTGTGTTTGGGTTTTACTACTAGTGAGTATGTAGATGAGTTGACCTTAGCCTACATGTCTATTTTTACCCCTGGCCAACCTCCTGTAGCCAAATATGACTATGCTACATTCATTTCTGATAAGATGCATGACCAATTCATGAGATTAGAGAATGAAAGAGTATTTAAATATTATTCAGTCCTGTATAATCTTTTCCTCTACTACCAAACTGATAAATTCCCTTTCTCTGTACAAAAGCTTGACACTAGAGGGAACCCCAGGCCAATTATCTTTTGGACTTCCATTTTTGACAATTCAACTTCCTCTCCCTATCCTTATACACATTTTATTGATCAATTTGTGCATCCAGTAACTACCATGTTGATAGGAAGCCCCCCCAGAACCAGTGATGATATCAAGAGAATTCTTCAGTTATCCAAACAATATAAGGTTGGAGACTGGTACTTGTACCAAAACCATACTGAGATCAACATTTATGGGTGTGATCTGCCTCCCTTTAAACTGCCCAAATACCTCCCCAGGTGATTATTTGCCCTGGAGCACTATAGGCAAATGATCAACTATGATGAAATCCATTTTATGAAAGCTAGGAGGAAAGCTCAATTGAGGATAAAGGATCACCTAGGACCATTTGTTTGCAACAACAGAAAGGCAGGGAAAGAGGTAGAGGAAATCCTTCGGAGATTGAGATTGAAAAATAGTTTCATCTGGCCTTATGATTCTCATAGCTTCATCTGTGACAGAAGACAAAAGCATAAACTATCCCCCTACATCCATCACTGAATTCTAGAAATAGAACAATATGCAAATCATAATGAATGGGTGGAGGGAACATTTATAGAACAAGATAGTGGACAAGTTGAAGTAGAAAATGTTATGAAAGATTTGGAAAGACAACTTGATCTGGATTCCTTTGTATCGGTGCTTGAAGAATCTTCACAGAGACCAACACAAGAGCATAGTGCACAAACCTCAGAATAACCAAAGACTTTAGGACAAGGAAAAGATTCATGGTCACAAGTATTTCAAAGGAATTGACCCAGATTGATACAAACATGAGCAACCCTCCAGTATTGCAGACCCCTCTTAATGAGGAGAAAATTCAAAAAATAAGTAGGAATGAGGCCAACCCCTCTACAGTGCCATTGGACCAAGTATATGTGAAGAGGCAGAGATTGAATCCTCTGTCTGAAAAAGAGTATGAAGAGACAAGAAGTGACATAGTGCAGACAACACTAGCATGAGAGACACCATCTACCTCTCAAACACATGCACTAAGCAGGCAGCAAAGCATAGAAGTGTCATCACTAAAGACAACTTCAGAGTAGAGCTAGGATTTGAAATAAAAGTACAAAGGGATTAAGGCTAGGAATGAGCAGCTCAAAGCTCAAACCTATGCCAAATATCTGAAAATGGCTCCTAAAAACCAGACAATATCGATGTCAGCCTTTGACATCAAAGAGGGAATGATGCAAATGAGCTTTTTGATGCCCACAATACAACAGTCACAGTCCATGGCTAATTATTTTAAAACAAATTTTGAAGTTCTTGCTAAAGACATCCACCCAATTGTTCAGATTGAGCTCCATAAGCAAATGGGTGAGATGATCTATTCCATATTGACCAACAAAGCAATCATTGCACATCAGTTGCAAAATTATCTAAATAATACTACAGGACAGTTACAGTTGGAAAAAGCCTCTTCTAAGGCTAAGGACACAAGGATAAAATCATTAGAAGACCTAGTGATTGAGTTGGTACATGATCCCAAAGATGTTAAAGCAGCTTAAAGTTTGATAAAGAAAAAGAATGATGATATTGCTGCACTCAGGAAACAACTCAAACTCCCTCCCTTCATACATCCAAAAACTGCAGAAGTAATTGAGAAACAAAATGAGGAAGAACTTATGGACTTGATCCTTAAGTTGAATGAGCAGTTGAAAGAAATAGAGTAGGAACTAGAAAAAGCTTTGCAATCCAAACAAGGTGAGTCGACCACCATGCCTCAGACTGTAATACTTATGGTTTCTACAACAGTACCATCTACTATTGCAACATATTTGGCACCCAAAATTCCTCCAACAATAGCTCTGTTAGTAACAACAACAGCAAGTGCATCAGAACCAGCAGCAACTTCAACAAAGCAAACAAAAGACTTGATAAATTCCATGGAAGAAATGAAAATCTGAGCCACTGAAATAAAGCAACTAAAAGAAACAGTTACCATCTTGGAAAGAAATTATGAGCTATCACAGATTAATTTCACTGAAGAAGAGAGGAAAAATAGAAGAATGGCTGAAAGAATCAAGACATTAGAGCATGACTTAACATTGGAAAAGCCTTTGAGAGATATGAGAGAGATTTTATGGACCAACATCATTGAGTCTATCAATGATATTTGGTCTGCTATTCAGATCATTTTTGAACAAATAGAGTTAGTCAAACTAGCTATAGAGGCTATACAGAAGACTAGGGAAGAATTGGGGGAGAAACCTGAAGAGGCAACCCAATTAATCAACTTCTTGAATAGAAAAAACAAGCAATAGCTAGAACAATGGGATATCGAAGATCGAACTAGTACTATCCTTGAAATTAAGAAAGTTTGGACCAAAAAGAACTTAATGCTTAACTTGGAAAGAAGATTTCAAAGTATCCAAGAAGAATTAAATGAGTTTATGGTAAAATATAATATTCTAAGGGAGAAAGGACTTCCAAACCTATTGGTCATAAACGATAAACTGATGAATCATGATTACTACATTGAAATACTGCACAAATAATCCAAGAGTCAAGCCAGCTCTTCCACAGTGAAAGCACTACCCACAGGAAAACTGTTATGTGATGGTTTGGAAAATATTTTCTATATTGAGCATGAAGTTAAGCACTTGTTCACAATTCAGCCCAATTTTGCAAAATACACTGAAGCTGAGCATATAGGAAATTGATCAGGATGAAGATACCAAATGAAGAATGGTGGACCAATATGCTAGATATCCTATAATTTAATATGGTAATTCAAAGGTAAATAGAAATATTTACTAAGGTAAAGGTTGGTAAATAGGTAAAGAGTATCAATAGGGAAAAGTAAGCAAAGATCCAGTACACAATTACTATAGCAACAACGAGAGGCAAATCCAAGTTTCAACCTCCAGCTCTTCCATAAATAAAGGGACAACATCAATCAGTTTTACATATGTCTCTATATTTTTGTAAAATATATTTTGTATTCCCTAGAATAAATCTCATGTAGTTATGAGATATTTTTGATGTAATTTCTGTATAAATACTTCTCCATTCGAAGTATTGTGGGTGGATTCTATGACATCTCTGTAAATCTATGCTATCAAGCTGAGAAAGTTTTTGTACTCAAATCTGGATTTTTGCTGGAAAAGGAATGAAAGTTGAGGACATTTCATCATATTCTCGTGTAGTACAATTACAAATAAGTATTCTATCCTTGTGATTTTCTTTGTTTTCTATATGTTTCAACGTTTCATGCATATGAAATCTAAATGATAAAATAGTCAAAGTGTATCGGAATTAGCTTTATTGCTCTATGCTATCAACAATCTACCATTTATATGTTTTCTTCTAAACTATCTTGATAAAGGAATTTTAACTGCTCCTCTATCCCTATAGTTTTCTCTAATAAGTCCCTGGTAGAGGATTCTTAATTGCCCTCTAGTTTTGAAAAGAAATATCATCCATTCAAGCCCCAAAGTTTGTTTTTATTCTGCTATCCTGCCTGTTGAACTCATACCTTAGCAATTTGACTTGCTCAAGTGAATTATTCCCGATTGACTCCATAGCCCAATGGCTTAGAAGCCTAGTCTGTCCATTTGTTTCAGAACTCCACCACTCTCAAACAAAACAACCTCATTGAACATTAATACTAGCCTAAAATCTTTTCAAACATAGCTAAATCATAAAGAGAGATCCCTCTCTGGACTTAGGTGGGCTAGTACCCAAGTCTAAAAGATTGGTTTGTAGTTACCTTGGATCCTTTCCTTCTTTCCAATAACTTCTAAGAAAAATCTGAGTGATAACATAGTGGCAACCATACTGGGGAATGAACAATTCCTTAGTTGAAATAAACCTTTAAGAAATCTAAAAGAAGCTTGATTTAAAATATCTTAAAGGAGTTATAGAAGTTATTTTGAAAAATCCATAAAAGAATAGCATTGAAAGGCTCAAAATCTGGCTTCAAGAAGAACTCATTACACTAGGGCTAACCCTAATCCAAATCCTCCCCTTGTGTTTAAAAATCCCATCTTGATTCTGAGAATCATTAGAACACAAGAAAGTTCATTGAGTCCCAGACCTTTGTTTAGATCACATTCATGTCCTGTTGAGTGGCTTTTCCTAGAAGATCTTCCTTTTGATAAACACTTTGAACTCTCTCTATTTAGAACCGCATCTGGCAATGAACTATTGGACTTAGTCCAAGATCCATAATTCCTTAGAGAACTTGAAACCCAATGAGCAAATTTTTCAATTGATCGATATCTGCAGAATTCCACTCAGATATCTCTTACCACTGATAGAACACCTGAAATTTCTGAGAGTACTTCTCTTTCTGCTAGTTCATCATTATTCCCTCACTCTTCTGAAATCCATTCTAGTCTTCCCTTCATCCCTTCACTTCCTATTCAATCTATCATCACTCAACACACTACTACTACCTCTAGTTCTTCCTCCACAACCCAAACACCTCCTCTTACCCCAACTCCCATTCATACTACTACCCAACCTACAATCATGGCCAATCGATATGCTCCCCTTGTGATGCCTGCTCCCCTAGGTGCCATGCCTCATGAATATCAGAGTAAAATTACTATGTTTGATGGCACTGGAACCTACATAGCTCAGTAGCACACTAAGAAAATGACCGACTATTTTGAGATACATGAAATTGACACAGTTGACATTCAAATTAGAATTTTTGTTTAGAGTCTAACTGGAGAAGTTAGAACTTGGTTTATATATTTAGCCCCCCAAAGTATAGATAAATTAAGAGTTATCTACCAACAATTCTTGAATAGGTGGGAGAAAAGGGAGGATCCCCTATAGATTTTATCTGAATATGAGAACCTTAAAAGGGGACCTCATGAAACCATTCAGGACTATTGCACTAGGTTCAATAGTGTTTATAGTGCCATTCCACTCGACCTTAGGCCCCAACCTAGTTTGGCCCTGATCAAATTTCCTGATGGATTTGATTTAGATATGGCTTTCCAGTTAAGAGAAAGGAACCCCCCCACTCTGGAAGAAATGCAGAGTGTAGCAATAAGTGTTGAGGCTAACCTACTTTCCAAAAGATCCAAAGCTAGAAACGAGAGAAGAATACCTACAAAAGAAGAGAATACACCCTTTGAACAAAAGATGGATGATATAGTTAAAGGAATGGATAGATTATTGGATAGAGTTGAAACTATTGAAAATAAATCTCCTTGGGATGGCCAACAGGCTAATTCAGGGAGAAATCCTAACTTTAGAAAAAATCAGAACCAAAATGCTGGAAAGAATATTCTTGACTAGAATATTAGACCACCTTTCCAAGAAAACTATGCAGAAGCCTCACATTTAGAAGATCCATAAGAAGATACTCAGATAAATTTAATGGGTCTAGATGATGAGGAAAAAGTTTTCCTGACTCAGGTTGATCAAGAATCATACATGCTCCAACAATTCCAAACCCAAACAGGAGAATCATTTGATTTTAAATAGGGGTATGATTCTTCTATTTTCTAGGTACATAAACAGTACAATTTAAGAAGCAGAAGAAAAATTGATGCTCCAGAACAAAACCAAAAAACAACTCCTAATCACTCTGATAAAATTAAAACAGCTCCAGTAACCAAAACCCTTCCAATCCTTTTTAGAACAAATCAAAATCCTCCCAGCCCCACCATAGAAGATGTATCTGATAGTTAGCCCAATAATGAACAACCTTCCACTTCTCTTCCCTCCAAGGAAATAGTGGAAGAGCCTCCAAAGATCGGATTAGAAAAATTAGCAAAGAATGTCCCAAATCCTGAAAGAGAAGAAGACATAGAAAACACTGCTAACAGAAATCCAAAAGTACAAACAGACAAAGCACCTTTTCCCTTTAATCTGTGGGCTAAGGTTGCCAAGCTTAAAATTTCGTTTCCTTTGACAAAACTGGTAAAACATGATGCTTACAGGTCTCAGATAAGCAAATCATTAAATCTCATTGAGAATGAAGATTTTGTAAATTTATTTGATGATCAACCTAAGTTAATTTTTGGACCAGATGTTAATGGAAAACAAATTGAAGGAGGGTTACCTCCCTTCTATATCAGTCTTAACATCCACGATAAAACCCTACACAATTCCATGCTAGACTCCGGAGCCTCACACAATCTTATGCCAAGATCTGCAATGGAAAAACTTAACTTAGATATCACCATACCTTACAAAGATCTTTTCTCCTTTGATTCAAGCCAAGCTAAATGCCTAGGTCTCATAAAATATTTGTGTGTCTCTCTAGTTCAGTATCCTACCAAAACTATACTCATGGACATTGTTGTGGCTGATATTCCACCCAAGTATGGCATGTTGTCGTCCAGATCCTGGGGTGCCAAACTTCAGGGGTCTCTACAATTAGACATGTCATATGCTACCATATCTGTTTTTAGACAACCAAAGAAGCTATATATAGAAACTTTAATGATGTATGTGGTAAGTAGTCAGGAGAGACCTCAAAACTTTCCTATTTACTCAATGCATTCTGATATGGATTCCTTAATTCTCTATAATGCAGAAACTAATCCAGAAGATACTCCAAATAATATAGCAGCAGAACCAAAAGAAATTATAAAAGAAAAGTCAACTATCCAAATTCAAGAGATATCAGATGACAAAGAAAATCCAGATGCCTTAGTTAAGAAAGATTCCACTTACCCGGATGAAAACTATGAACATGAAATCTTATGGCATTTAGAGTTTGTTGGTTCAGTAAACAAATTAGGTCTAGGAGCAGGAGTATGGATACCTAAATTAGAAAATGATCATGTGGAGGGACATTCCTATAGATTAAATTTCAAATGTACAAACATTATGGCAGAATATGAAGCACTCCTGCTAGGCCTCAAGCTAGTTAAAAGATTAGAAGCTATAAGGGTATCAATCATGGGAGATTTTGAACTAATAGTTAAATAGATTAAATGAGTTTACACAACCAGAGACCCTAGATTAGGACTTTGCAGAGGTACAATTGTAGAAATCCTTAACACTTTTTTAGAAACCAAGCTTGCAACCATCCCTAGAAAACATAACATGCAAGCTCATAGCCTGGCTATGTTTACCAGCACCTGCAAATTGCCTTTTCAGCCCAATCACTAGTATATTGCTGAGGTTAGGCATAGGCCAGCTATACCTCATAATCTTAAAAACTGGCAAGTTTTTGAAAATGATAAGCAGATTAATCACTTTCTAACATTAGATGAAGAATTTGCTAGCATTAATATAGATGTAAACCTAGTTTCAGATTTTGATCACACTAATGAGTTAGACATTAAAAAATCGGAAGAAAACTCAATAAACATGCTTCACCCTACTAAATTCATGAAAACATATATTCAAGACTTAAAGCAAATGGATATTGATGAAATAATTGATGATGAAACTCAAGTCATAAATCTCAAAGATAACCAATTACCCAAGGGATTAACTCCTTTGGAGGACTTATTTGACTCTAATGACACTCCTAAAAAGCCTAATATGGGGCCCTTAAAAACAAACATGGAAGAATGCAACATAGGAACTCAAGAGAATCCTAAGCTGATAAAATTTTCTAAATCATTACCCCTCGATGAAAAGCTGAAATATATTGAATTGTTGAAAGAATTATAGGATGTCTTTTCTTGGAGTTACGAAGACTTAAAATCCTATGATACCGGTATTATACAACACACTATCCCTTTGAAATAAGATCAGAACCTTTTAGGAAAAAGCTAAGATGAATTAATCATTTTTTATTACCATCCATTGAAAAAGAGATCAAACGAATGTACAAAGTAGGAATCATTGCCCCCATTAGGTTTTCAGATTGGATATCTAATCTTGTCCCTACAAGAAAGAAAAGAGGAGAAATCAGACTGTGTTAACCTTAGAAACTTGAAAAATGTCTCACTCAAAGACAACTATACCTTACCTAAAATGGATCACATACTGCAAAGGGTAGTGGGTTCCACAAGGATTTCACTTTTAGATCGATTCTCGGGTTACAACCAAATTTTAGTCCATCCTGATGACCAAGCAAAAACTGCACTCAAAACACCATGGGGCACCTTCATGTATGTCAAAATTCCCTTTGGATTGAAAAGTGCAGGAGCCACCTTTCAAAGGGAAATGGATATTGCCTTTGCAAAGGAAATCCATGATTTCTTGGTTATATACCTTGATGATATAACAGTATTTTCTAAGTCAGATCAACAACACCTGGATCATCTCGGGCAAGTTTTCCTTAAATGCAGAAAATTTGGCATCTCGTTGAACCAAAAGAAATATTTATTTGGTTTGGAAGAAGGAAAACTATTAGGCCACATTATCTCTAAAGATGGAATCTAGATTGACCCAACCAAGATTAAAGCTATTTTGCAAATACCTCACCTAAGAAACATTAAAGAACTTCAGGCATTTTTAGGGAAGATAATTTTTTTAAGAAGATTCATCTCTAACTTAGCTGAACTAATTATATTATTGAATAACATGTTGAAAAAAGATTCGACTATTAAGTGGACAGTAGAGGCTAAACAATCATTCGAAGAAATAAAATTAGCCTTAACCCAAACACTAGTCCTCACAAGCCCAAAATTTGAAAGATACTTCATTATATTTTCCTTTGCATCAGAACACACCATAGTTGCAGTATTACTACAAAAGGACGATCAAGGATGTGAAAAACCAATAGCCTTTTTTAGTAAAGCACTTATAGATGCCTCATTAAAGTATAAAATAATGGAGAAACAAACTTTTTCTTGGGTAAAAGATATTAAGGATTTCAGAGTCTATATATTGTATTCTCATGTAATAGCTTATGTTCCCAATGTTGTGGTCAAAGATATCCTTACACAGGATGGAGTTGATGGAAAGAGGGGAAAATGGATAGCTACTATTTTAGAATATGATATAGAGATAAAACCTACCAAGTTAATTAAAGGTCAGGGGTTGGCCAAACTTATGGCAAAAACAAATTGCCAAGCCCTAAACATAAATCTGATTGCAGAATTGGATAACAAATAAGATGGCGACTCCACAGATTAGCCAGCCTTTTCTAGATTCCCCCTGGTACGCTGATATTATATATGTTCTACAAAACCTTTAGGCTCCTCTAGGGTTATCCAAAACTAAAAGTAGGTTTTTGAAAATGAAAGCTTTGAAATTTTGCATTATGGATAATACTTTATTTTGGAAAAATCATGAAGGCATTTTGTTAAACTGTTTATTAAAAGAAGAATCTGACAAAGTACTCCAAGAATTTCATGCAAGGGATTATGGTGGACATCTCTACTGGAAGTCAACTGCTGACAAAATTCTAAGAGTTGGATTTTACTGGTCAACCTTGTTTGTAGATGTTAAAAAATTTGTAACTTCCTGCCATAAATGCCAGATCTTCGAAGGCAAAAGAAAACTTTTACCCTTGCCTTTGAAACCTATTTCCACAGAAAAACCTTTTCAAAAATGGGGTCTTGACTTCATTGGAGAAATCCATCCACCCTCTTCTACTCATCATAAATGGATACTCACTGCAACTAATTACTTTACCAAGTGGATAGAAGCTATTCCCTCTAGACAGGCCACTGATAATGTAATAATAGGTTTTCTAGAGGCTAATATTCTGTCTAGGTTTGGTTTTCCTAACAAAAATCATCACAGATAATGCTGCAGCCTTAAAGTCAAAGAAAATGATTGATTTCCGTCACAAGTATCATATAACACTTGGTCATTCCATAGCTTACTATCCTCAAGGGAATGGACTTGCAGAATCCTCCAATAAAAGTCTAATGAATATTATCAAAAAACTATTGGAAGATACTAAGAAAACTTGGAATAAGAAATTAACCGATGCTTTGTGGGCAGATAGACTTACATCTAAGAAATAAATTGGAACCAGTCCCTATGAGCTAGTGTATGGAATGGAGGCATTTTCCCCCTCATCTTTAGGAGTTCCAGTCATGAAATTACTTCAAGAAGCCGAAGTGGAACCAGATGATATACAGAGGAGAAATAACCAGACTATCCATTTACAGCAAACCAGGGAGGAAGTGTACAACATATCCCAAGTACTGCAAGAAAAACTTAAGAAGATTTTTGACAAAAGGAACAAAGCATAAGACTTCCATCTGAGAGACAAAGTGTTAAAGTGGGATTCAAGAAGAGAGGACAAAGGGAAACATGGGAAGTTTGACTTCCTGTGGAAAGGACCATACATTATATATGCCTTCAGAGGAAATAAATCATATTTTCTTACAGAATTGGATGGTGCAGAGATCAAAGGAGGACCATTTAATGGTAGAATGTTAAAGCACTGCATTGACCCAATTTACTAATTTTACCAGTTCAGTTGTACATACTATATCCTTCATAATGTTCAGTGGTGACTGGATGGTAATTTTGGAGTTGAAGCCCGAAGAGAAGCCCCTAAGCTTCAAAAGTTTTACTGTCAGTAAATATCAATAAAGCAGTAGGGAAAAGGATATTTGTAGAGCACAATCAAAATCTTTCAAAGGCCATTGATCTATAGTTCTTGACTTTCCACCAAGAAAAGCCATCCCCAAGTGGAGCCACTGTTATGTTCCTATACCAATAGGTTTCATATATCATGATTGACTTGGTTTAGCTCTGTAATATTTACATACCTTTGCTTGTTGCAAATGTTTTCCATATTTGTAAAAAAAAATGTAAAGAGGGTATGTCCTAGAAAAATAATAAAAGGACAAAAAGAATGAAAAGGTCAAAAAAGATGAAAAATGAACCCCGAGAAAAATAAAAGACCATGAAAGTGTGCGAGTCCAAATGCCACTACTATTTCACTTTTTGTATAAATTATTGTGTGCAAAGTGTTGTTATGCTACAATCCATGGTAACCAAATGGTTTAATCTTGGTTATTACATGTTTTGAATTTCATACTTAGAGATAGAGAGTAAAATATGACCAAACTGTTTAATCCTGGTAGATGAGTAGATAGGTAAAGTGAATAAAAGGAGCTCAACAGTTTAATCTGAGCCCTTGGATGTAATAATGTTAGACTTAGTTGGAATACCATTGTAAAAGAAAATAAAAGGTTTTGATAAGGGTTTGCCAGTTTAAGTGCACCCTAATAAAAGAAGAAAAAATGGTATGATAAGTAGGTAGGGTAAGTAGATGATTGGTTGCAGAATTATGCATCATGAATGATTATCTAGATATCAAGTCACATACTTTCATCATCAAAAGCACTTAAAGATATGGGTGGCAATGAAGACATTTACATCATGGAAAAAAGTCAAACTAATTATCTTCCTCACTCATTTTTTCCCTAAATTTTACTAATTTCCCATAAGTACTAAAAGCACCAACAACCTGAAAGTTAAAGGGGCTCAGAGCATTTCTCTGACTTTTGGAGGGACCGGACCCTCGACCTAATAACTTGTAAGGCCTAAGTGCTAAAACCCCTTCAGCAGAAGTCACCCCCTTCATAATTCATTCATTTCCTTCAAATCCTTTTCCTAAGGTAAAATCACCCTTTTACTTAGGAAAAATGAAGGTTATTTACAAAAACCCCCGAAACACATTCTAGCATAAGTCATAATGTTATATGATGAATGTATTTTCGGAAACATTTACTTAGCGCATTTTCTTTTCCATAGTTCATTTTTTTCCCATGGAAAAATTCATAATTTCATTAAGAACTGAAATTACATTTTGTAGATGCAAATGCATATTCAGATAATTTTTATAGAGAGTCTATCATCTTCCGGAGAAGCAACAAAGCTAGTTACATGTATCCATGCAGGGAGGTAATAGCCCAAAAAAACTGTGATAAGTATCCATGTAAAAATGCTACAGAACCAAAAAGAAACATATTATCTTAATCCTCGTAGGGAGATAATATTCAAAAAAGGCACTGTGTTATTCATATTGATAGCTGCATACCAGATCAGTAACTGTGATAATAAATATGTACAAAAATATGATATCAGAAGCCCTCCATCTTAATCCATAATGTCCATAAATGACAGGTGATAGTATTGGTAATGAGATCCATCATTCTGTTCTTTTCCATAGTTCATATTAACTATTAATTTTTATTATTTATTTAACTCCCGAAACACATTACCCTTCCTCGTATTATTATTAATAAAAATCCAAAAAAAAAAAATATCTTGTCCCGATGGTTTGGAAAATAAACCATAATAAATTTAATTAAGTTGGATTAATTAATCGAACCGCGATTAATTAAGAGCCAAAACCCTTGATGTGTTAAAAAGGGATTAATTAGTCACCTAGATTAATTAATAACCTCTCCGCCAATACAATCATCCCTGATATAATTAAGTCATTTTAATTGTTTAATTATGCAGCGGGCCCCCTCCATTAACTCCCTAACACTTTCCACCGTCGACTGCCATTCGATCTGCCCTCCCTCATCCAATGACTCTCGCTCATATCGTGCGGGCCTTTTGGTCGAATGTTAACCACGCGATGAAAGTTGTTTTGACTTTTTGCTGATGCTACGTGTCATTCCATTTGTGGCACCACGCGACCCTCTGCCAAAACCACCAACCTCCCAAAGGCTATGCAATGACAACCATTACCGCTCCCGCTTACAGCTTTTGCTAAACGACAAAGTGTCCCATCAGTCAGTTAACTCCAATTTTCATTTTCGATTCACCCACCAAATTCCAAAAGGTCATTGAATTTGTACATAAAACAAAAATATTCATGGTTTTCTCTTTTTACCGAAAAAAAGAAAGTTCTGCTTCCATGCATGCACAGAGTACGTCTAGACCAGCAAATTATTCCCAACCGCCAACCACTATCAGTTGCTAAACTCCAGGCCACTTCAGACTACTGTGCACACCCTGCAAAACCTTCACCATAGCTATTTGTCCTGATAGTCAACCATAAACATGAATTTACTGCATTTCCTTCTCAGAAACCCTATTTTTGTACTGAACTTCCACTAAATTGATCTAAACTCATATAATTTAGTACAATTAAAGCTATTTCCTAGTCCCAAGACTTCCCCAAGCACTTGTTTTATCTGAAATCCTTGAAAACCCTAACTTTCTTCCTTGAAATACATAAGAACCAAGGATGGAAGCTCTTGTCGCCCTAAATTTCATGCCAATCACTACTCCCCATGGGATTTGGACTACCTTCCTTTGGCCAATAAAGATTTTCAAAGTAAGGACCTTACTTTTGATGAAACCCCTTGAAGCTACACTGCAAGTACCAGGACAATTATTTGAACAATGCTGATAAAATAGGTCTTTGGGAGTCCAACCTCCCCAAATATCAATTCCCCACTGTCCATATTTTCCCAGATATTGTCCACCAATACCATGCAAACTACAACCCCAATTTGAGAGTTGTAATGTCCCATAAATAAGAAGTCCTTTTCACCATTATATCTGAGTCTATAAATGAAATGTTGCAATTACAGCCCGACAAAGACCTCACTCCCCTTTCCATTGCAGATTTACTTGAAAAATCCTCAAGGCTGTCCAGTTCTGAAATTAACCAAGTCTATTAGACCTTCATGGAAGAAAAATATAGGCCAAAACACCCTTCTCCTTATATGTCAATCTTCTTTACAAGTTTGGGCCAGGATATCATCACCATGATCACTTGCATTTTGGGTTTTACTACTAGTGAGTATGTAGATGAGTTGACCTTAGCCTACATGTCTATTTTCACCCCTGGTCAACCTCCTACAGCCAAATATGACTATGCTACATTCATTGCTGATAAGATGCATGACCAATTCATGAGATTAGAGAATGAAAGAGTATTTAAATATTCTTCAGTCCTGTATCATCTTTTCCTTTACTACCAAACTGATAAATTCCATTTCTTTGTACAAAAGCTTGACACTAGAGGCAACCCCAGGTCAGTTATCTTTTGGACTTCCATTTTTTACAATTCACCTTCCTCTCCCTATCCTTATAGACATTTTATTGATCAATTTGTGCATCCAGTAACTACCATGTTGATAGGAAGCCCCCCCCAGAATCAGTGATGATATCAAGAGAATTCTTCAGTTATCCAAACAATATAAGGTTGGAGACTAGTAATTGTACCAGAACCATACCAAGATCAGGATTTATGGGTGTGATTTTCCTCCCTTTAAACTACCTAAATACCTCCCCATGTGATTATTTACCCTAGACTACTATAGGAAAATGATCAACTCTGATGAAATCCAGTTTATGAAAGCTAAGAAGAAAGATCAGTTGAGGATAAAGGATCACCTAGGACCATTTGTTTGCAACAAAAGAAAGGCAGGGAAAGAGGTAGAGGAAATCCTTCAGAGATTAAGATTGAAAAAGAGTTTCATCTAGCCTTATGATCCTCATAGCTTCACTGTGACAGAAGACATAAGCATAAACTATCCCCCTACATCCATCATAGAATTCTAGAAATAAAACAATATGCAAATCAAAATGAATGTGTGGAGGGAACATTTATAGAACAAGATAGTGGACACGTTGAAGTAGAAAATGTTATGAAAGATTTGGAAAGACAACTTGATCTGGATTCCTTTGTATAGGTGCCTAAAGAATCTTCACAGAGACCAACACAGGAACATAGTGCACAAACCTCAGAACAACTAGAGACTTCAGGACAAGGAAAAGATTTAGGGTCACAGAGTATTTTAGAGGAATTGACCTAGACTGATACAAACATGAGCAACCCTCCAGTATTGTAGACCCCTCTTAATGAGGATAAAATTCAAAAAAGAAGTAGGAATGAGGCCAGCCCCTCTATAGTGCCATTGGACCAGGTATATGTGAAGAGGTGGAGATTGAATCCTTTGTCTAAATAAGAGTATGAAGAGACACAAAGTGACACAGTGCAGACAACACTACTAGGAGAGACACCATATACCTCTCAAACATAGGCACTAAGCAGGCAACAAAGTGTAGAAGTGTCTGTCGTGGCGGAAAAAGTCATTTGGGCTGACACAACTGACCTCCCTAGGAGTCTAAACTCGCTAGCGACAAACAAGACAAAATGGAGTGATCTTTCTCTAAATATACCTTTTACAACATGAAAAGTACAAGTGTTTAGGCTTACCTTATTCCAAAACGCTATTGTTGTAGTTCGTCCTTGCCAATCCGGATGAGCTCTTCCTTCAAGTCAATTCCTGCAACCACAAACAATCAAACAATTACCGAGCACTTGTATTTCATATAATAAAACATACATTCAACATGCAGACCAAGGAACACATGAAATAACTCATTAACACAAGCTATTGAGAAAAATAAACCAGTTTGTATTAATAACGAAACAAAGAAACTCTTACAACCTGGCCTTGGTGTTGTGCAAGTTCCTCCCAGGGTCCATCAAGTGTTTTCCTCTACTTTGACAAAGCTCACCCACTTCCAAGTAGAATCATGTAAAGACAATCTCTCCTCACAAAGGTTCTAATGGAAGACCTAAATCCTGCAGCATTTACCCAAAGAAAATGTATAGCTCCAACCTCTCCTCCTTCTGGCTCAATGCCTTCATTTATAGTGCTGTAAAGAGGTTATTCAGGTCCACTATCAATGGGATCATCCCCCTCTATGGGTGGGATAGCTCCCTTATTGATGGGATAAGCTCCCTCTTAATAGAGATACATGAACCAACTGGAGGCGCATCCATTTCATCAAACCGACCTCTAGAATGTTCTAGAAGTAACCACAAGTAACTTTTTCAAGATAAAACTTGCGCATTTTGCCTTTTACAGAAGGACGCACCTGTCCTTTAACATACAGAGCGTCCATGGACGCAGTTTTTGTGAACATGGCCTGCGTCCCCGCAGGTAAGGCTAGAGAGAACCTGCGACCCCAGAGATAAACATAGTTTTTACAAGACTTTCTCTCTTCTTTGAGTTTGAGATGGATAACAGAGGCATAAAGACTTGCCTAAGAGGGTAGCATGACTGTTGATTTGAGCCATACTAATTGTAAGTAGTCAAGGTGACATTTTTTAGTGTAACAGATTGCCCCCTAAAGTGTGAAGCCTGGAATAGATTGGTGTTTTGTAATTCTAGGAAGGGTGAAGCGCTTTATCATTTCAAGGATTGACTTGTGGATGACCTGGTTGGAACCTGCAATTTTCAACACAAAATACATGTATAAGATTATATCATCACTGAGGTAGGCATTCCCATACTCAGATTCAAAACTTTAACTAATGGACTAACTATTCTGATACAGGAATGATCTTGCAGTACATCATTTTTATAGACTTTTGTAGACACAGTATGGACGCAGCCATCTGTTTATGATTAGTCTACATAGATAATGAATACAAAACTCCTCGCAGCCTGGATGGTAGAAACTAGATCCAGGGTCTTCACTTCTACTTCCCGAATTGGTACGATTCTAAGCATGTGATTAAATGATTTGATGTCGAACATGTTAGAAACCACTTGATTACCAGTCGATGATGTGAATTGTTAACAAGCGTGAGAGAGACCACCAGTAATGTCAATGGTTCTCAAAGTACCAAGCACAACCCGTGAAATGTGAATAGATGTTCTGATGTCGAACACTTCACGGAATCCTTTGATCGAAAGTCAATGATGTAAACTGTCGTCAAAGGCGAGAAACCTGCCATTGATGCATGCAGACTTCAAGGTACTGTCGATTCCTAAGTCATCTTTCTAGATAATGTGTCGATGTCGATAGAAAGCGACTCGTTGCAGGCAAGCCTGCAACACGAAATCATTGTTCAAGTTGAAGAAATGTTGCTGTAAGGACTGACTCAGGGATGGTCAAATGGATGATAAGTATTTTGCAGATGAAAGTTTTGCTTGCAGACCTCTTGAACACATAACGACACAACAGATGGTTTGGTGACGAATAACTCAAAGTTAATCCCTGAACCCGGTTAAAGATTTTCAAAGTGATTTGGTCAACTGTGAGGTAAAAGATTTCCCAACCCAGGTGAAATACAAAAGTGTCGTGTTCAAGAGTGGTAATAAAGTTTCGTTTGAGACAAAAGGTGACAAATAGGTTCATTCTTCTCTCTTTTCCCCCACCATTTCTGGCAAGTACCTCTTTATTTTTAACAAGCTTGAGGAGGATAACATATGCTTGGTTATAAGCTCATCCTTCGGACGAGTCCAACCTAGTTTAAATTCGAACCCTAGGAAGGAGTGGTTCATTCCTGTTTGTAATTGAACAGGTCCTTTACTGTAAAAGTTTAACGAGCCCAGTATAGGAGAAACTCGGCGTTTTTCATTTTTAGAGAGTCTGAAAAACTTAAGGAAACTCCATGTTGAACTTTTTCGTAAATTTGTGTCCCTCAAGCCCGAAAAAGTATAAAATAATACCTGGGGGAACCGCTTGATCTTGCGACCAAGGAGTACTTTCATGATAGTGTCGTCGACCTGAAAAGTAAAAAGCGATCAAGGACACGTCGTTTTATTTCCTTATCGAGTTTGAAACGACAAAAACCCGGCAATCTTTTCCTGATTTTACGGTCAGAAAAGAGCTAAAAGGGGACCGTCTTTTAATTCCGTTTTAACGAGTGTAAAAGAAACACTCGGCGATCTTTTCATGTTTTAGGAGTCAGAAAAGGGCTTAAAAGATGACTCTGATATTTTTATTTGTGAAAATTACAATTTCCCTCGAAATCCCTTTGTCCTGCACAAAAGCGACACATTACTCATACCTGTTTAAAATAGGCAAAAATACGTCGAAAAACATCTTTTCATGGTAAAAAATGAACTCATTCACCCAAAAAACCTATAAAAAGACCTTTTACCATGTCATTTTTACCGTTTGACTTTGGAGGTTGAAAAAGGAGCTTTTGACAAGAAACTTCCCGTGGTTGCTGCGGAAAATCTGACCGTCGGAATCGAACGCCGCTTCATCCAGGTATTTTACACATCCTACTCTGCATTTCTATCCGTTTAGAATTAAGTTTTAGGTCTCTGTTTCATTTTTTGGGGGGGTTTTGGGTTCAAAATGCGCCTCTCGGCGGACGCAGGTGCCCTTCGGGTGACCTGCGTCCCCCGACTTTTTCTCACACGGGAAAAAGGTCGGGGGACGCAGCCCGCCTTCAGGCCAGCTGCGTCCGGACGCCCTGTGCTACAAAGTTAGGGTGCGTCCTCCGAGAAGTGCGCATTTGAAAACCCCAACTCCCTCAAAAAACCACCAAAATTCCTCAAATCAATTTCTAATTGTCTTTTTTGATATGCAGGGCATTAATCATGTTAGACTGGAGAGAGAGAGAGCACGTAGAGGAAGATGAAGCTGCAATAAACCACCAACCCTCTCTGGATGCCTTAAGAACATGCGGGTTATACAAATATTGGACCATACCGGGCATGAGGGGCCAGGTAAGATTCTTGGAATGGCTGGTTGAGCGATGGAACGTTCAAGATCAATGCTTTTACATAGGAGGGCATCAGCTCGAGATAGAGCCCTCGGATGTATACTTTCTTACTGGCTTGCCAAACAGAGGTGAGCAACTCAATCTTGCGGGGACCAGGCCGGGTGGCCAATCCCTTGATGATCTCCGCGAGGAGTGGTGCAGACCTGGGACTCGCCATAAAAAAGGCGTAGAGATAAAACACATCACTCTGCCGGAACTCAGGGTCATTGCGTTCACGGTCACCAGAATTTGCGGCGCGGCCGCTTTACACATTGCTTCCGGATCCCAAATGCGGATGGCAGTTGACTGTTACCAAGGCACCATCTTCAACTGGTGTGAAGCTGTGTCGGCTCATATGAAGAGCCAACTGACCAAGGCAAAGAACGGACGACTAAAGACTTTTGGATATGGGCCCATAGTCGTGAGCTTTGCCTTGGAGAGAGTTCCAATGCTGATCCCTCAGCAACTCACTGTTGATGACTTGGGTCCTCGGCAGCCAAAGCTGATTCGATGGGTTGCGTTGATGGCCCGGCATCCTGACGAGGGCGCGGCAGTGGTTCGATTCTCAGACAGTTACTTTGACTGGTTAGAGGGCCAGCTTTTTGTGATACAAGACTTTCCATATGCCGGAATGGATTTCAGAGGTGATCCGGACATGGTTCTTCCACAGGGAGAACAATGGGACGACAGAGGTACTTTTATTTTCACAAGTTTTCTAGTTATGTATTTTTTATTTTTTAGATATATCGTCTCAAACTAACAGTAAAATTTTCAAAATGCAGATGTTGGCCCACAGCGTCCAGCCAATCTCCGGCCTTATGATAGACGACATCCAGCTGCACCGGCACCGGCCCCACAGGACGCGGCTGCAGACGTATTAGCTGAGTTGGAGCATGACCTAGATCGTCTCACGGTAGACATACCTGAGACTACTATGGACGACATTCCTATCAGGCTTCAGCATTTTGTAGTTGCAGTCCCTGGACCGTTTAGGAGATTTCTGCGTAAGGTAGCCCGCGCAGTGGTGTCGTACAGAGAGCACCACCAGTGATTGACTAGTCACTTTTTGTAGTCACATGTGACATTTTTGACTTTTTGTACTATCATTTTGCCGATCATAAGGTGTTTTCAACCTATGATTGAAGACGATGTATATATTTTTGGACACACTTCTATCTATATATATCACTATTACCGGCTTATCTTGTTTAACATGTATGATGAAATGTCTTTAAATTTACTTGCATGATTATTATAAATGTCTGTCCAACACTCGAGAAGCAATTGCATCTGCTAATGTATTCAGGGACCTTGGAATATGTTGATATTCAATGTAGTCAAATTCACGTTCCAAGAGACGCACTCTCAAAAACAACCTTAACAACACGGGATTTCTAATGGCATAAACTCTATTAAGCTGTAATACAACAAGTTCAGAATCTAACCTCACAATCAAACGTCGAATTCCAAATGAAATAGATTCGGATAATAATTCAACCACTGCACTGTATTCTGCAATGTTATTCGTTGTTTGACCGAGGCTTACCCCATGCATAGAAACTAACTCGTCAGAGGGTGAATAGATAACCCAAGCTGCGGAAGAGATATTCCGTGTACTACGACAAGCACCATCAGCGAATCCAATGTATGTTTGGAGAGGCGTCGACATCTACAATTTCAAGAGTAAAACCAAAATAAGCCAGAATAATGACGACAAACCACACTCGCTAAGCTAAGCACACAGACTAAACTAACACACTTGCTAGCTAGAAAGAAAATCTAACCTATCTAAAAAACTTCTCCATACCCATCATTTTAAGCATAATACCTCTTTAGGTAAAGTCCATTTCTGGGTTTACCCAAAGAGTCCCCATCAAAATCAACTAACTCATAAGCCCCTTTTGCTAGCTTTCGCTTTACAATGTAGGGCCCATGCCACATGGGAACGAATTTTCCGGCACCTAGCTTATCGTTAGCTTGATCATATAATAGTACTAGGTCTCCTTCCGAAAAACTTCGAGGGGTTACATTTTTATCGTACTGAGCTTTCATTCGTTTTGCGTGAGTCTCGATAGCTAAAGTAGCGTCACGTCGAGTCTCATCTAATTTAGCCAAGTATAACAACCGTTTCTCCTCTTCGGAAGTAGCTGGAAGTAATTCGACAGCCATTTGAAGTGATGGGATTTCGCATTCAATTGGTAACACAGCTTCTAAGCCATAAACTAGCTGAAAAGGGGTGAAACCTGTTGAATTTTTCACTGAAGTTCGATATGCCCATAGCGCCGAAAATAACATGTTATGCCAATTCGTTCGATGGATACCAATGATCCGTCGAATCATGATGACTAGAACTTTGTTGATTGACTCAACCAAACCGTTGGCTTGCGGATAATAAGGTGTAGAGCTATCGTGGCGCAAACCAAGCTGGCTTGTAAGCTCAGTCATCATGACATTTCGAAAATGGCTCCCATGGTCAGTAATGATTGCTTGTGGGACACCAAACCTAGTTATGATATGATTGAATACGAAAACTGCAGCTGTCTTGCCGCTTGCGTCGAATGTAGGCATCGCCTCGGCCCATTTTGTAAAATAATCAACCGCGAGGATGATATACGCATGCCCCCCGGCCGAGTGAGGGTTACAAGTAATAAAGTCGATACCCCATTTAGCGAATGGACCAGCGGCAATTATAGGGTGGAGAGGAGCAGGTGGAGCGCGCATCTTTCGATCAAACACTTGACAGTTGTGGCATTTTCTGACGGCAAGGATACAATCTTTAAACATAGATGGCCAGAAATAGCCAGCGCGCAACACCTTCTGAGCTGTGGCATACCCAGACATATGACCGCCACATGCTCCAGAGTGACAATCATTCAAAACTCTCTCAGCCTCGTCGTGAGTTAAACAACGTCGAAAAACTAAGTCTGCCCCCAGGCGATAAAGTGTATCTCCAATAATTCTGTATTGCTGGGATTGAAACCGAATTTTTCGACGGTCTTCCTTGGAAGCTTCAGGCCGAAAGGTTTGGGTTTGGAGATAGATGATTATATCCCCATACCACGGATCTACAGTGCTAATAAGAAACAAAGATTCGTCCGCAATGGACTCCTCTGCCACAGTCTCTGTGTCAGCACTCGGGAAATCACACATCAATTCCGCGAAGACTAAAGATTTCTTAGACTTGGATTTTTCAAACTCCAAGTCGAACTCTTGCAGGATGACGATCCATTTAGAGTACTTGCCCCCTAGCAGTTGTTTTGTCAAGATATAAATCATAGGGTTGCAATCCGAAATAACAGTAGTTTTGCGGAGAAGAATGTAGTGACGGAAACGCTGGACAGCTTGAACGGCTGCCAGGGCCAATTTCTCCACATGTGAATATTTTAACTCAGTTGGATTTAAGGTTCTGCTAAGGTAATATATCACATGTTCTGCCTTGAATTCATCTTCTTGAACTAACACCATTCCAATGGTGGAATGCGAAGCTGCGAGGTATAAGAAGTAGTCCTGGTTGTAGTTGGGAGGATGCAATAACGGTGCATGGGTCAACGCGTGTTTTAATGCATCAAAAGATTGTTGGGCAATCTCGTCCCAAAAGAATTGTACGTTCTGTTTCAACAACCGTGTAAAACCTTTAGTGACCTCGGCGTAGTTAGGGATGAATCGGCGTAAAAAGTTCGCTTTCCCTTGCAAACTTTGGAGTTGGCGCAAACTCGAAGGAGGAGGCAATTGGATGATAGCCTCGACTTTCGAGGGATCGACGCGAATGCCGGCTTTGGAAACAACAAATCCCAGCAATCGACCTGTTTCTATACAGAAAACACACTTGTGGGGATTCAACCGAATTCGATAATGCCTACACCTCATAAAGATTGCTCGTAAATGGACAAGGTGATCAGCTCAGTGTAAAGAATGAGCAGGCAAATCATCGAGATAGGGTTGCACAATGTGCTTGATGTCATGAAATGCATAAGACATGGCCCGTTGAAAAGTAGCGCCGGCATTCTTAAGCCCAAAAGGTAATTTGCAATAAGCAAATGTCCCCCATGGACAAATGAATGCCGTTTTTGGTTGGTCGGCAGGTAGAATATTGATTTGATTATAGCCTGAGAAACCATCCATAAAGGAAAACATCTCACTTCCGGCACAATCATCAATTATTTGATCGATATAAGGCGTAGGATAGTTGTCTTTTGGACAAGCTCGATTGATATCCCTATAGTCGATACAGATTCTTATTGTTCCTTGTTTTTTATTGACGGGAACAATATTCGATACCCAATCCGTTAACGGGATCGGATAAATGAAACCTGCTTTCAATAGCTTTTCGACTTCTGCTTTAATTGCAGCTGCTTTTCGAGGGTGAATCTGACGCAACCGTTGCCGAATGGGTTTAGCATCCGGGTAGGTTTTGATTTCATGAACAACAATGGCAGGATCGATTCCTGGCATTTCCTCGTAAGACCAGGCAAACACGTCGCGGAATTCTTGGAATAGGGCCTTGTAAGTTTGGATTTCTTCTTCAGTACATGCGGCACCTATATGAATGTTCTCCTCAATTCCGGGCTTCACTGATATATCAATGGGAACAGTACGAGAAATATTCCCTAAGTTCAGCTCTGAATCAGAATGTTTCGTTGGATCCTGAGCGTCTTTGACATATTCAGCGGTAAAGATAGATGAAAAATCATTTTCAAATGCATCACCCTTAGGTAAAAACGAAGATCTGTGATGGAGATCTTCCCATGGTAGATCATCTACACTTAGGATTTCGCGAAGTCGTTCGTCAGATGACACGTCTTCGGGAAACGTTATCCGTTCTAAAGGTGAGGTGAAAAATGACTTTTCACTAACCACATTCATTTGGTCGGGTTCGGTTGAATGAAAATCGGTGAAAGACATAAGAGCTTCATAAGCAATTTCATACGGACTCAACGGCATAACATCACCGAGTGAATCTAGCTCAGAGTCAGAGGGAACATACCAAGGATCATCATAAATAATGTTTTCTGACGTGATCATATGAATCGTTGCAAATGAAGGATCTACATTGAGTGGAGGGAGAGGAAAAGTTCCCAGTAAACTGGAATCCTTAACTAAACCTACACCAATGTCCTTATAAGGGATTGTCGTTTTACCAACATGTTGTATAGTTTCTGAAGAGGATGGGTCGGATGAAAAGTATGTCAGCTGATCAATAGTCACGATCTTACCGTTATGTGGAAACTTAATGACTCTGAAGACCGATGAAACGACCGCTGTCATAGCATATGACCAACTTCGACCCAAAAGAAGGTTGTAGTCTAGAGGGGCATCAACCACTTCCACATCGAGACTAACGGTTTTACCTTCGACCCCTATAGGCAATTCTTGTAGAATACCAAACGGACGGAACCCACGGCCATCAAAGGCCTTAAGGATGGTGGGGGATTGGTTCAACGAAGGAGAACCAAGCGATCTCCAACATTGAATCGACATAATACACGTGGAAGCTCCCTCATCAATCACAGTCCGATGAATAGGCCTGTTTTTGACTATCACTGGGATTTGGAAAGCCATTTGATGGGGGAGACGTGGTGTACTATTTTCTAGATCAAAGATCATTAGGTTCGGGTCCTGAACATCGACAGCTCCGATAGCCGACAAAAGCAATTTTCGTTGCGCTGGACATGATTGCAACACTTCGAGTGCCGACATTGCTGAAGGTGAAACAGCTAAGTCTTCAACAATGTTGTAATTCTGGGCTGCTCTCGCATGTGGGTTGAAAGCAGATCTTCGAAGTACACCCTTGGCGGGCGGCTTAATCACTAAGTCTGGGTTAGGTTTTTCGATCTGTAGTGGATCGGAACCAGGAGTTGAGGTTGATGGGTTAGAGTGAGAAGATTCTGCTTCTTTACCATCAACAGGAGCCTTACTACCATAATCTTGCGATCGAGTCGCAATCCTGACATGAGACATCATCAAAATGGGTTCTTCACTGGCATTCGAAGAAGAACCTATCATCTTATTCTCCTGCTCTGGAAATGGATTCTTTAACACAGCAGGAGTGGGAGAACCTTTAACTATTTTCACTACCTCGGCCCGATGAGGGCAGTCTCTCGTAAAATGATCTTCTTCACAAATGAGACAAGGATAACGAGGTTTGCGCTTTTCGTCATTGGTTTCTGATTTTTCTGTTTTCTCCTTTGGAGCCTTGTCTGCTTTGGCCTTCTTCTTTCCTTTCTTCTTTCCACCGTTTTTTGGTTTGGCCATAGATGACTCTACGACGTGAATGTCGGCGGTGAGTTCAGGAGAAGACTCTCCTGTCGGAGAATCAGGTAAAGTGATAATTGGAGTAGTTGAAGCCTTGGAAGACTTCTTCTTGTTCTTCGTAGTCATGATACCAATCATACCATCAGCGGCATGAGATCCCGAAGGAGCAGCAGCGATTTGGTTTGTCTTGGGAAGATCCGGAATTTTCTCATGTAACGTACCCGACTGAGTATAAACTAAGTCAAGGTACTGTGCTTGAGCAATGACTTGCTCCTCAGTAACTACTCCGGCCTTAGCTACATCTTCAGTAATTCGTGGTAATAATGATTTGACAAACCATTCAGCTAAGATTTGGTCCGGGATAAAAACTTTCACTAATCTCCTTCGACGTCTCCACTCATGGATGTGATCAGAAATGTACGTGGATGTCGATTGTTTTAGCGAAGTTAATAATTCTGTACCATTATCGTATCTGACTGGTAACTGAAAATGAGTTAAGAACGAGGTAGCTAACTGGCTAAAGTTGTAAAAAGAGGCCCGTGGCAACTCAATGTACCACTTGGCCGCGAGACCAATGAGTGTACGCTGGAAAAGACGTAAGCGGATGGAATCATCTGAGATGGAGTTTGATGCACACCAGAGGTGGTAAGTCATCACGTGATTGGATGGATCCTCTCCAGACTTTCCTTCGAACTTGGGTATATCGCTGGGCAACTTATTTGGCATTGGCGGCCAGAACTGTTGATATTGAATTGGATCGTTCGTTAGGCGCGTCAAGTCGGGTAAATCTAAAGTTGCAATAAACGGTAACTGCCGGTTAGGATCTCTAAAATTCTGAGTCACAATACCAGCCCCAGGAGGAGGATATCCAGGATAACTAGGAACAGGATTCGCATTGGGGATATTATATCCTCCTGGAAAACCAGGATTAACCGGACCGTAATGGGGTTGCTGAGGTTGTTGACAAGTGTACCCAGGATACGGTTGATACTGGTAAGCCGGTTGTTGGGCAGCTTGCGCAGGTTGATACGGTCCCTGGTACGGAGGTTGAACAAATTGAGGTTGAGTAGTAACAACCGTACTTGTACCAGGTGGTCCTACAGGCATCTGGACTGTGGTTTGGACTGTAGATCCAGACAACGGTACAGATATCTGAGGAGTGGTTACAGGGACTGTAGAAACCGGAGCTGCCGATACTCCAGAAGTAAGCATGGTAGATGTAGCGGTAGTTGCTGCAGCCGTGTGAGGTGGAGTACCAGGTGCAATTGGCGGCTGAGGAACTACCGAAGTTACAGGGGTCTGAACACTTGACTGGACAGGTTGTGGTTGCTGGGGTGGACCAGGAACTACAGGTTGTCCTACTTGAGGTGCCGACTGTATACTTGGCTGCAACATCTGTTGACCCTGTGACGGATCCCATGTTAACAATCCAGGGTACTGACTCGTAACAGGTTGAGGATACTGAGATCCATAGTCGTATTGAGGATAGGGTTGATAACTGTAAGGTGCAGTCCCATATGATTGCCCTTGAGGTGGTTGATAACCTTGACCAGGGTATTGACCCGTAGGTTGATAACCTTGAGGTAAATACGAGTACTGGGGTTGACCTTGACCTTGAGGTTGGTATCCTTGAGGTTGGTACCCTTGGGGTTGATACCCTTGGGGTTGCCATCCTTGAGGTTGCCATCCTTGAGGTTGATATTGATACTGAGGTTGACTTTGGGGTACATATTGAGGCTGGGGTTGATACCCTTGGGGTTGATACCCTTGAGGTTGCCCCCCAGACACGAATGAAGTACCTTGAGGTTGCCCCCCAGGCATTAACGAAGGTTGCCCCCCAGGCGGTAATTGGCCACCTTGAGGTTGGTTAACGGGAGTTGAACCTGACATCATATAAACATCACCTATACTCAATGGTACATTACCACTGTTTCCAACTAATAATCCATGATCAATGGATCGAGGAGATGCTCCCGCAAAGGTACCAGAAAGTGATTGATACCCAGTAGGAACAGAAGGACCACCATGTAAAAATGATTCAGGACTTTGCGTAAACACAGATGACTGACCAGACATATTTACAGGAGTATGAATTCCTCCGGGTGGAAAAGGAGTACGAGGTGTAGAAAAACCTACTGAGTTGTCTAAAAAATTGGTTAATGCAAGGTACCAAGGTTCACTCCTAGGAGGACTGTAAAAGATGGACTCACGCTCCCTTAAATCAAGGGTAACTATATCTTCAGAATCAGAAACACCTATTTCTTCCTCTGGAATAAGTTCTTCTATAGCAATTAACCCAACAGGAAGATTTTCGGTGATAATCCTTTCTATTCTTGGTGAATCAGGAACACTAGGAGTTGGAGTAACAGGTTCGGAAATTTCAGGTTCTTCGCCTGTTTCACTGGCAGATGAAAAACTACCAGCAAGCTCGGAAACTGTAACAGCTTCGGGATTGTAACCTGTTTCTAAACTTTGGTAATCTGGATGGACTACCAAGGAAGATTCTCCTTCTTCAGGCGAACCTACTCTACTGCCACTACGAGGAGTTACAAGGACCTTTAAACCTTCTAAATTACCCGGAATATCTTCAGAAGATTCACCCCGCGATTGACGGAGTTTTCTTAACAAATCTAGTCCGGTGACAATCTCAGGAGACTGGCCCCCAATTCGACGGGACCGTCTCGGTAATTCCGCCACAATTAATGATTTTTAACTACAACACACGAAAACAAAGTAAAAAATTTCAAATCAAACCACCTAAGTCTTCTAAAGAACCAAACAAATTTGAAGCACACGCCTAAATAATCTAGAGTGTCAAAGCACACACAAACAGTATCTTCCGGACCAAAAGCGCTAGTTGGTGATTAGGCCCAACCTCGCAGGATTCAGTACAGAAATGGCGGGTGGAACAGTTACGCCGACAACCTGCTTAATGAATAGACTGGACCAAGTACCTCCACTTTAACCGTCTCGAAGTGAAGCGTACCCCCCAGAAAATCCAAGTGAGTATAGCCGACGTCTGCTCCAGGTACAGTGGGACCTTCCCTCCACCGTCACCTTGGGTAGAATCCTAGATATTATGGCCACTAAGGTTACCAATCACAACAATTACACCTGGGGGAACAGTCTAAACTCCGACAGCACGCAAGGGCAGAGTAACAAGCTCAATCCCCTTACCGGCTCCTTGACAGTAATCCAAGGTTTACCGATAAGTGACCCCTGGCTCCTCGACAATGGTTAATCCGAGGTTTACCGTTTTTAATACGTACTGTCTGGCGTCGTTCCCAACGAGGGAGGAATGATCCCCTCACTGGTTCGGACACGAGCTCGTGCTTCTCCTTTAAGAGGAGCTTTCCCAGAATGTAACTGAAACAATTGGATTTGTTCTACTCAAGATAGACTAACTGTTTGGTTTTATAGTCTTGGAGAGTTAAGTACTCACCTACTCCAAGACCCTAGCCTAAGCTATGTTGGTGCTTCAGAACCCTAGAAAATAAAAGTTACTAGTTCAATTTTAATTTAAGCGTTACTTTTAAGGTTGTTCTTTAAGTCAAAAGGTGATGGAAGTGAAACTAGTGGTGTGTTGACTCGACTCGAAACCACTACAAAATGCACCTAGGATGATTTATCCACTACTTTGCTTTTTCGATGAATTGTTTTAACTAAAAAGTTGAGAGAATGCAATCTTTATAAAAGCAACTTCTTAATTGAAGACAATCAAAGAAAAAATTTGATTTTCTTTTCCAAACATAAAAACATAACTTCTCTTTACATGCACGAAAAAACTCTTTTCTTCTTTAAAAAACAAAAAGCTACTTGAAACAAGACTTTTAAAGAAGATGTTTTTGTATTTTTCTTTTAATAAAGCAAATAAAACTAATATAACCAAAAGCAATCTTTAACAATTATCAAAATCTATGAAAATCCACTCATAAACAAACTAAAGGCAAATTTACTCTAAGTAATTTAAATAAGGTCAAAACTAACAATGATTATTCTAAGGTGTTTTACTTGATTACAATCAAATCAAGGACTAGCTTATTGCAGAACCAAAAACTAGCCAAAACAAAACTCTAATCTTTTTGTTCGTTTTGTAAAATGGAAATCAACACTTTATAAACAAGCAATTCGAAATCTGACCCAAAACAACTTAAATGGCAAGCTGCTCAAACAAGGAGACTTTATGACAGGCCCGACTTCTAAGAAGGTTGACTAACCAGAGAGATCTAAGGTTGGACAACTTTCTACGCTCAAAGTCACTACAGAACCTATCCAAAAATCAAACCCTAGGTCTAAACTTCGTTGAAATCCACTAAAACACTCAAAGCTCACAAAACCAGTTCAGGTGAGAATTCTTGACAGGGTACTAAAGGATCTGGGCAGAAAACACTAAGTAAAATCAAAATCTAAAAGCAATTTAAAGCAAAAATGGAATTTCCTTAACTTTTACAGGAAGACGCAGGCCACCCGTTGTCACAGGTGCGGGCCCGCTCTGTGCAAACGGCAACAACGCGTCCAAGGACGCACTGTGCAGTACTCAGAGGGTGCGTCCTTCTGGAAAAAGGAAGAAAAACCAAATCTAACTAAATCTAAAGCTAAGCCACCCAAATACTAATTCTCACAGTCAAAAACCAGAAAATAAAAATGATTTTCTCAAAGCAAAGTTCATATAAAGGAAAAGACTCTCTCATAAATGGATTCCCCAGTGGAGTCGCCAATTTGTCGTGGCGGAAAAAGTCATTTGGGCTGACACAACTGACCTCCCTAGGAGTCTAAACTCGCTAGCGACAAACAAGACAAAATGGAGTGATCTTTCTCTAAATATACCTTTTACAACATGAAAAGTACAAGTGTTTAGGCTTACCTTATTCCAAAACGCTATTGTTGTAGTTCGTCCTTGCCAATATGGATGAGCTCTTCCTTCAAGTCAATTCCTGCAACCACAAACAATCAAACAATTACCGAGCACTTGTATTTCATATAATAAAACATACATTCAACATGCAGACCAAGGAACACATGAAATAACTCATTAACACAAGCTATTGAGAAAAATAAACCAGTTTGTATTAATAACGAAACAAAGAAACTCTTACAACCTGGCCTTGGTGTTGTGCAAGTTCCTCCCAGGGTCCATCAAGTGTTTTCCTCTACTTTGACAAAGCTCACCCACTTCCAAGTAGAATCATGTAAAGACAATCTCTCCTCACAAAGGTTCTAATGGAAGACCTAAATCCTGCAGCATTTACCCAAAGAAAATGTATAGCTCCAACCTCTCCTCCTTCTGGCTCAATGCCTTCATTTATAGTGTTGTAAAGAGGTTATTCAGGTCCACTATCAATGGGATCATCCCCCTCTATGGGTGGGATAGCTCCCTTATTGATGGGATAAGCTCCCTCTTAATAGAGATACATGAACCAACTGGAGGCGCATCCATTTCATCAAACCGACCTCTAGAATGTTCTAGAAGTAACCACAAGTAACTTTTTCAAGATAAAACTTGCGCATTTTGCCTTTTACAGAAGGACGCACCTGTCCTTTAACATACAGAGCGTCCATGGACGCAGTTTTTGTGAACATGGCCTGCGTCCCCGCAGGTAAGGCTAGAGAGAACCTGCGACCCCAGAGATAAACATAGTTTTTACAAGACTTTCTCTCTTCTTTGAGTTTGAGATGGATAACAGAGGCATAAAGACTTGCCTAAGAGGGTAGCATGACTGTTGATTTGAGCCATACTAACTGTAAGTAGTCAAGGTGACATTTTTTAGTGTAACAGTGTCATCACTAAAGATAGGTTCGGAGCAGAGCCATGATTTGAAAGAAAAGTACAAAGAGATTAAGGCTAGGAATGAGCAACTCAAAGCTCAAACCTATGCCAAATATCTGAAAATGGCTCCTACAAACCAGACAAGATTGATGTCAGCCTTTGACATCAAAGAGGGAAAGATGCAAATGAGATTTTTGAAGCCCACAATACAACAACCACAGTCCATGGCTGATCATTTTAAAACAAATTTTAAAGTTCTTGCTAAAGACATCCACCCAATTGATCAGATTGAGCTCCATAAGCAAATGGATGAGATGGTCTATTCCACATTTACCAACAAAGCCATCATTGTACATTAGTTGCAAAATTCTCTAAATAATACTACAACATAGTTATAGTTGGAAAGATCCTCTTCTGAGGCTAAGGACACAAGGATAAAATCATTAGAAGACCTAGTGATTGAGTTGGGACATGATTCGAAATATGTTAAAGTAGCTGAAAGTTTGATAAAGAAAAAGAATGATGATATTGCTGCACTCAGGAAACAACTCAAACTCCCTCCCCTCATACATCCACAAACTGCAGAAGTAATTGAGAAACAAAATGAGGAAAAAAAGGGTGAGTTGACCACCATGCCTCAGACTGTAATACCTATGGTTTTTACAGTAGTTCCATCTACTATTGCAACATCTTTGGCACCCAACATTCCTCCAACAACAACTCTGCTAGTAAAAACAACAACAAGTGCATCACAAGCAGCAACAACTTCAACAAAGTAAACATAAGATTTGATAAAGAGCATGGAAGAAATGAAAATCCAAGAAACTAAAATAAATCAACTAAAAGAAATAGTTACCAGCTTGGAAAGAAATTATGAGCTATCACAGATTAATTACACTGAAGAAGATTTGAAACAGAAGAATGACTAAAAGAATCAAGACATTAGAGCAGGACTTAACATTGGAAAAGCCTTTGAGAGATATCAGAGAGATTTTATGGACCAATGTCATTGATTCTATCAATGATATTTGGTCTGCTATTCAAATCATTTTTGAATAGACAAAGTTAGTCAAACTAGCTATAGAACTTATACAGAAGACCATGGAATAATTGGGGGAGAAACTTCAAGAGGCAACCCAATTAATCAACTTCTTGAATAGCCAAAACAGGAAACAACTGAAACAATAGGATATCGAAGATCAAACTAGTACTATCCTTGAAATTAAGAAAGTTCTGACCAAAAGGAACTTAATGCTTAACCCGGAAAGAAGATTTCAAAGTATCCAAGAAGACTTAAATTAGTTTATGGTAAAATATAATATTCTAAGGGATAAAGGACTTCCAAACCTATTGGTCATAAACAAAAAACTGATGACTCATGATGAATACATTGAAATACTACACAAACAAGCCAAGAGTCAAGCCAACTCTTCCACAGTGAAAGCACTACCCACAGGAAAAGTGTTATATGATGGTTTGGAAAATATTTTCTATATTGACCATGAAGTTAAGCACCTGTTCACAGCTCAACCCAATTTTTCAAAATACATTGAAGATGATGAAGTATATAGGGAATTGATCAGGATGAAGATACCAAATGAAGAATGGTGGACCAATATGCTCGATATCCTATAATTTACTATGGTAATTCAAAGGTAAATAGAAATGGTTACTAAGGTAAAGGTTGGCAAACAGGTAAAGAGTATCAGTAGGGAAAAGTAAGCAAATATCCAATACACAATTACTAAAGCAATGACGAGAGGCAAATCCGAGTTTCAACCTCCAACTCTTCCATAAATAAAGGGACAGCATCAATCAGTTTTACATCTGTCTCTATATCTTTGTAAAAGATATTTTGTATTCCCTAGAATAAATCTCATGTAGTTATGAGATATTTTTGATGTAAATTTTGTATAAATACTTCTCCATTCAAAGTATTGTGGGTGGATTCTATGACATCTCTGTAAATATATGTTATCAAGATGAGAAAGCTTTTGTACTCAAATCAGGATTTTTTGCTGGAAAAGGAATGAAAGTTGGGGACATTTCATCAAATTCTCGTGCAGTATAATTACAAATAAGTTTTCTATCCTTTTGATTTTATGTGTTTTCTATATGTTTCAATGTTTCATGCATCTGAAATCTAAATGGTAAAATAGTCAAAGTGTGTCAGAATTAGCTTTATTTCTCTCTGCTATCAATAGTATACCATTTATATGTTTTCTTCTAAACTATCTCGATAAAGGAATTCTTAACTACTCCTCTATCCTTGTAGTTTTCTCTAATAAGTCCCTGGTAGAGGATTATTAATTGCCTTCTACTAGTTGACCTATCTTCCTTTCCTCTTTCTAATCCTAACTTGAGGATTCTTAATTTCCCTCTAGTTTTGAAAAGAACTATCATCCATTCAAGCCCCAAAGTTTGTTTTTATTCTACTATCTTGCCTGTTGAACTCATACCTCAACAATTTGACTTGATCCAGTGAATTATCCTTGATTGACTCCATAGCCCAATGGCCTAGAAGCCTAGTTTGCCCATTTTTTTTAGAACTCCACCACTCTCAAACAAAACAACCTCATTGAAAATTAATACTAGCCTAAAATCTTTTCAAACATAACTGAATCATAAAGAGAGAGCCCTCTCTGGAACTAGGTGGGCTAGCACCCAAGTCTAAAAGATTGGCTTGTAGTTACCTTGGATCCTTTCCTTCTTTCCAATAACTTCTAAGAAAAATCTGAGTGATAACAGTTCCAAAATTAGATCTAACATTTTTTAATTATTTAAATCATATTTATTTGATTTTTCTAGAGCTTCTCTACATTATTTATTTCTCTTGGGAGATCAGATCTTCCATATATGTCTTCAAAACTTCAACCCAAAAAAACATTATCATTTTTCTCTTAAATGTGTTACTTTTTTGGTTGAATTCAAATTGCAGATATCGGCAGACATGGTTGCGAATGCAATTTTATCTAGCAGCCATGACCAAACACACAGGAAAGCATCACGTAAAGGTTTATCATGTTTCTTCTTCGATGGTAAATCCCATAACAACTCAAGAATTTTTAAAAATAATATTTGAAAATTTTAAATGTAATCTTTACATTGATCGCAAAGGAAACCCAGTAAAATTGTTGAAGAAATTGACCTGCCTTAATACTATGGAGAATTATGGGCAAGCTCTAGACACAATGGTTAGTTCACTAAACAACATAAGTTGTAACGATACTCTATGTTTCTTACTCGAAATTTTTATGAATATAAGTGGAATTTGAGAAGTTAAAAATTTACTCACCTAAGTTTTATTTTGCATATAATTTGTGCATATAAGCTATGTTCAAGGGGTAGATTTGTTATTTAATCTAAAGGATTATTGATTCACCATAAATTAAAAAAAAAACACATAAAATCAATCATTGCAAACTGATAGTCATATTGCAGATACCAGGGTTATCAAGATCATTTACAAAATATATGTTACAACAATTGAAGCACCTGGAAAATATCTACGAGCCATATTCATTCTATGAAGGAAGGTGAATTATGTGCAATGGAGATGAAATACAAATTTGTTGGTTTTGTATTGTTTTAAACATTTTGATTGGTAATCAAGCAACTCCATTAATAAATTTTTTAATATATTTATGCAAATTCGATACAATTATGAAAAAATTGTTTTAAGAGCTCTCTGAAGATGAATGAGATAGTTTCGGATTTGATGTGAAGATTAATGAGATAGTTTTGGATTTGATGTTAAGATTGTCGAGTGGAAAAATTACATTGGAAATTTTCATATTCCCTGAATTGGTGAATATATCTTACATGGGTGAATATGTATCAGTTGATCACAATGGTTGTGATGGCCAACATCAATTTTCACTTCACTGGATTCACTATTTCTGGGAGAGTGATGGGGGTTGTTGGAGCATAAAGTTTTTAGATATAAATGGAGGTCGTGTCAATGTGAACGTTGAACTCATTTCCACCGGCAATGATCTCATAAATGATGTGTTTACGTCGCAAGGAGGCAGTTACAAATTTACAAATATTACTCCATGGAAATATAGACTTGTTGCTTCCCATCATGAATACATAAATTTCATCAATCCTTAAGCAGTGTACAAATATTAGTCATATCAAATCCCACTACATTTTTTTTCAACAAGGAAAGGCCATGATATTTTTCTCTCTTTACCTTCTTTTGATACGCAGAATAAGTTTGGATATTCCTTAAGGATTCCTTAAGGATGAGTGTCCAGAGGGCACAATAGCCCTCCATGAAATCAAACGTGAAGAATTGGAAAGAGCGGGCTCTGTGAGCCAATTATTAAACAAAGGAAGAAGATACAAGGTCATACCTATTGTGATCCTAGCTAGGATGGCGCTACGCATGAGGTACAATGATTGAGGTTTATAGAGTATATTTTCTATAATACTCTCTTTCAAATACGTGATTCTCATGCTCTCTTAACAATTGCCTAAAGAGGCTCTCTAGAGATGGAGTTGGGCTTTGGAAATCTGGTAGTAGATGACATCTTTTATGTCCCAAGTTATGATATGGATGGCTTAGTTGTTTCTCAGGGTAACCCTATTTTAGGTGTTCATTTATACCTTTATTCAGATGATTTCCATGAGGTGAAGTGCCCTCAACAAAGCTCCTTTGCCAAATCAAGTGCTTTGTCATGCAATATCTGGTGCATATGGGAAATTTGATTTTCATTTTATTCCATGTGGAAAATAAAGGTTGTTGCCATTCTACTAGGGTGAGAATATAATATTTGATGTTTCACTTCAATCTATAGAGGTTCTTGTTGAGCACAGTCATGTTAATATATCTCAGACATTTCAGGTCACATGTTTCTCAGTTGGAGGGATTGTGGTGAATTTTGGAGTCTGTTTTGTTGAGATTGCAATAAGATGATGTAGCTTAGTGAGAAGAGTCGCCTTCACTAAGTGGGCCCACAGGAAAATTATGGCGCAAGTTCTATTTTTGATCACAGTGTGGGTGACCACAGTGTGAGTGATCAAAGTGTGGGTGACCACAGTGTGGGTGATCAAAGTCTATTTTTAGACTGGCTGTCAAAAATAGAAAAGTCAAATATTATTGTCTCATAATAATATTTGGACTATAAACTTGATCTTATTCTCTTGGAGCACTTCAGTTTGAGCTACAGATGTGGCCCATGCAGCTGTCAGAAGGAAGTACGCTTTTCTTATGAGTCAGTTAAGTTGTTTCATGCATGACTTCAGTTAGAACTCAATCAGTTGAGTTTGGTGGAGTTGATTATGGAGTTGATGGAGTTGTGTTCAGTTTGACTTGGTTAAACTAGTTGTAGTTAGTCTAACTACAAATAGACTAATGATGAGTTGTTAAACTAATTATTAACTCATAATACAACTATAGAATACATCAGTTCACTCAGTCGCATGTCAGGGCATGTTCAATTCAGTAGGCACAGGTGTTAGAGAATCATATTGCTATCAGTTGTGACTATAGTTGTGCATCAGATCTTGCACAATCAAGGGATTGAGTATGCCAATGAGTTTTCTCATGTATTTTCCCAGCTTGTAGCTTCTTCTCACATCTTAAACATTGTGAGTGATTCTTAGGAGTTGAAATATGAGTTTGGTAGACCATTCTCATTCATTCTTGAGCAGGTATTGAGGTGGAGAGGCAGGCAAGCAGTGGAATAGATTTGGATATCAGATCTTAGCTGTATTGTGTGTAACAGGTGGAGTTAGTACTTGATTTCTTGTGATAAGCATTGTACTTTGTAATGTTACATGGTCTCAATCATTAATATACAGATAGTGTGGGGTTTTTAGCGAGATGTTTTCCCCAGGTTACATATTGTGTTAATGTGTGAATGCTCTTGATGTTTTATTGTTATTGATGCTGCTATATTGATGATCAACGTAGAGGAGCTTATGCATTGTGTATGTATTCCGCAATAGTACATGATCAGGATAATCTCTATTGAATATGTGTTAAATTATTCAAAATTTCTACATGTTTTGAAGGTGTTAAGATATTAGTTGATGGACGAGAAAGAGCTACAATAGATGTCCAGGGATATTACAAACTTGATCATGCGACATCAACACACTACACAATCAAGGTTGAGAAGGATCACTTCGAGTTTAGGAGTTTGGAGAATTTCATGGTTGTGCCAAACATGGCTTCAAAACCAAATATAGAAGCAACACATTATAATATTTGTGGTTTCCTAAAATTAGTGACAAATGGATATTATGGCAAGCATCAATTTGGCTTGATACATGGCCCAGACAATGTTAAGCCTCAACTAAAGAGGATTGATGATATGGGAAACTTTTTCTTCGAGGTTCAACCATGTTAGTATCGGATATCCCCACTAACCACAATAGGAGAACGTGATTCTAATTTTCAATTTTCACCATCACATATTGATGTGGTAGTAACTAGACCAATGTTTGGCATTGAATTTATAAAGTCCCTTTTTGATATCTACGGATTGGTGATATGCAAGGAAGGATGTGACTATTTGGTTTCTATATCACTTACTTATATGGTTGTTCAACTCTAGGTTTAGAGAAGCTTAACTCTTTGAGTTTAACAAATGAGAGAAGTGACTTCATATTTGAGAGAGTCCTACCTGGTGCATTGCATCTTGAGGTAAAACATGGACCTTCATCTGATTTGTTAGATTGGGATGATGACTGGTGTTGGGAGAGAAAGGTTATTGATGTTAATGTTGTTGTTTCTGATCATTCAGAGATAATGTTTATCCAAAAAGGCTATTGGTTGCGTATTATGTCTACTCACCTTGTGGCTTCTTACATCGTATAGCCAAACAAAGAACTAATTAATTTGTTGATTGAGAAAGGATGGTAGAAAATTTTCTTAGAAGCTTCTCATGTGCACATGCTTCATTTCTTGAACTCGTGCATTTTCTTTGGAATGTCTTCATTATAATTCAATGTATTGAACCATAAGCCTATATATTTGACTGGTGAAGTACATGTTGATTCAAGTTCTTATCCCAAAGCAAATGAGTTGTCTCGAAGAATTATTGTAGACAAATGGCAAAAGGAGGGTGCATTTATATATATGATCAATAATGTAAAACTTGTTTCAAGTTCTAATGGACCAAGCAACCTTGTCGTATATCAGTACACTCACTGGGCCAATCTTGAATATGAAATGGTCTTTGTTCTGAGAGATAAAAGGAATGCTAGTGAGAAATATAGTTTTGAAAAGGTCTTGTTTTATCCAAGAAGTTGGCTTGTTGCTATTAAAACTGATCGGTGCCAATGTGCTATTCCTTCTTTTGTGGGGTGCCTAGGAAAGTACATTCAAGGTTAGTGCTTCCAGCAAGCCCAGGTGTTGACATTAAAATAATTGCTCAAAATTACAGTAGCAATGATCTTTTGAAAAGGGTGACTTGGTTCTTCAAACTTCAACAGGATCAGATGGTCTGTTTTTGGGTGGTGCTTTGTATGATGATACTGAGTAATATGTTGAAGCTTCCAAGGGATATCATTTAAAAGCACTTGCATAGGACCCCTTTTGAAGCTTAGGTTTATGCTCATCCAATTTGATTGGATGCCCCACTCAACTAGCCAAACCATAAATAATATTTGATCATCAGTATTTGACCTTCTGTGCACTCCCTATGTTTGTGGTCCTTAGTAGAGGAATCACTAAATTTGTGCAAACAATTGCTAGATATGGAAAAAACCTCTTCAATCGCATTGCTTCAAACTACAACCATGTAAGTCTAGATTTTACTATTACTTTCAACGCTTTACAATGAAACCAATGTAAATGCAGATTGTATGTGGATAAAATATAAACCACTATAAATGCAAGTTGTCTTGTATGTGTATGCAGGGGCATACATGATAAAATATTTGGGATTGAATGGGATACTATTTCAAGAGCTTCCATGCTCTATCTTGAGACTCAATATGCAACGTGGAAGTAATTTGACTGTACTGGAAATGGACTCATATCCCGATAATGCATACAAATTCTTTGTGGAAATATTGATTGAGATGATGGGGAGCTTTAAATCATTAAAGGAGTTGTTCATATGTGTTCTACCTTTGCTTAAATAAATATTTGTCTTCTCAATTAATTTTTCAAGAGGCTTCCTAATCTCCATTGTTTGTTAATGGGTGACAACTTTATCTTGGTAAAAAAAGAATTTTTTCTTTTCTTTTACATGTGAAATGAACAACATGTTTCAATGTTTAAGAATTTTTGCATTTGCTACTTAATTGTTAGGTATAACATAATTTTTATTTTATACAAAGCATATATTGATGTAGCTTAGGTTGACTATTATGTTTTGGTTCATTATTATGTCATGTTTACAGATTTAGTATATGCAATAGATATGAAACAAAACCATGTAACAAATTTGTTTAATATCTATTCCTTAATGAAAATCTACGCTACCTAAATTAAAAAAGTTAACCTACTATAAGCTGTGAAAAGACCATAAAATTCCTCCATGGTTTTTTTCCATGATGTTCATAATGAATATTTATGTATTTTACCTCGTAAATGAGTGCAAAGTTGGTTTATTCTAGTTTTGAAATGAAATGCAGGAACTTTCAAAATATCCATACCTTGACATCTCAGATCCCCACTCTCTCATCTTCGTATATACAAGTTTATGTAGACATAATTGAATTTCATGATAGGGAAATCAGTGTATTAGGTTGCTTTCTTCAGAGCACCCCTACTCTAGAGATGATAGAACTTCGTTTAATTGATGACTTGAATTATGACGATCCACGATATGTAAAGTTTTTGGAGGAAGTGATGTATTTGAATAGAGTTTCAAAGAAAACAAGGATATTGGTATGAGAATCTTCTTTTTAAATACACGCTTCAAAATCTCTAAACCATTGACCAGTAAAAAGGATTTTGGGCTTCATTTTATTTTTATTTTCTTTACTGAAGGGTATGACCAATGCAGGTTGTATGTGGATACGAGGATGAATTCTACTGTGGATACAAGGATGTGGACACCAGTGGAATGACTTGCTTAGTCTTGGGCAACATCGAGTATGGAAGAAAATGACAGTCTCATGGAGTGGGTATGCAACATTTTGCCCCATTTTCATTTTGTTTATCATTCGTTGTTTGCGCTGGTTCTAATAGTCAGTTTTAATTATTTATCTTTTTGTCATTTATATCATTAGTATTCCATGTTTCCTAGGAAAGGTAACATCTTCGGTTGCTTTACATGAGAAGCTTGTAGGATTAGGATGTACCAAAGAGTTTTGAACATTTGTCCAATATGCCTTGTCGATTTTGGATTGTCATTGTGGGTTATCGCTTTAATTGTTATCCGGTTTGGCATTTGATTGACAACGAAATTCCATGATTTTATTAATTATTTGTATGTTAATTTTTAAAAGTATTTAAGAAATTTGTCTTCAGTATCCACACTTCAAACAATAGATTTCACACTACTAGGTTTAAGGTTTGGGTTATGTATTTGGTTAAAATTTCCCAAGATTTATATCATATCTCAAGTGTTAGGTTTGGGTTATTTATTTGGTCAAAATTTCCCAATATTTATATCATATGTCAACCTTTTGAAATTCATGCGTTCATGCCATTCGAATATAACACATCACACAAGGATGAGCCCTATTAAGCTCACTAACTCTATTACTATGCTTCATGAATCATAATTCAAATGGACTCTGAATTTGGTTATTTTCCTTGACTAAACAGTATTAAGAAAAATCCTCTCATTCAAACTCAACCCCAAGTCATACTCAAAATTTTGACATGTGAATAACATTGGCTCGGCAGCAAGTTTGACACCCAAGTCCTTGCAAGTAAAACAAGACTATCCATTTTTTTTAAAAATTGATCATATCGTTAAATTGTTAGCCCTTGGATTCCTTCATTAAAGAAAAGATCATTCTATGACCTTGATAATTGGTCTATCAAAACGTGGATGGGGTGAAATATGAGTTAAGGAGTAGAGATAAATTTTCCTTGACATTGAATAGAATATTCTGAACTTTTGGGGGCACATCACGTGACACTACCATCATGAAACCAACATTTTTTGGTAAAGTTCCACTACAAGAGGCATCCATTGATTCACGTTCCTCAACCCGTGACCATAAAGATTATTCTTCCTCAACATTTTTCCTAGATGACGATAATGATATATAGTCCTTATCATCGTAAATTATGGATTTTATTTCTTCACCAGTGCTCCACCTTCCCCTTCCCAAATGTATATAAGCATTAGTTTCTCTTGCATGCTTCCCTTTGATTGTAAAGTTATACCCATACCTAAAATCCTCATCTTGATCTTGATTCTTATTCTTCTCTTCTTCTTCTAAGCTAACCAATTAGAGAAACATTACCTCCCTACCACCACAAATAGATAAACCATTTTTCCTACAGTATCTTTCAATATCCACAAGAGGAATACTAAAAAATTCTCAAGTTGTTGCTCCCTCTCCAATCACTATATCAACATCTTGATTTGGACCAGATCCATCTGTTATGTCTGTAAGATTCGATTCAGAACTATCAAGGTCCTTCAATGGTGGGGCATCTCAACATATTGAATGAAAGGGAGGGACACTTGAATTTCCAAATCGAAGAAAGGTAGCTCTTTGTACATTCACATAAGCATATGAAAGGAGAAACCAATCTGATCAAACCTGGAGAACTTTCATCACTCTCTCCTGAAAGGACGCCATAATATAAATGTAAAAAGATTCAAAAAATATCCACACAGTCATTACACTAATTATGATTTTTTTTTTGCGAGTAAAAATTACCTGTTGCCTTTCTAATTGATGACCAATAAGGGGCTTGATCTTAATACATGATCTATTTTCATCATTACTATCCTCAACATGTTCTATTATTTAAAGTGAGATTTCATGAATTGGTAGGCGTGTTTTTCCACATTTCTATTTTTATATCCCACACAATTGGAATCCTACTACATTTGGCCTCCTCTACTTCCCTAGGCTACATGTGTTAAAGAGGGTACAAAACACTAATGATATGTTATTTTGCCATTAGTTCCTCTCATTTTTTGGATGAATTCTGTGGAAATTTTATTCATGCCAATTATGTGGCAGGAAATAATGTTCCATCATTATTTTTATGATCTCTTGTTTATGAGTTAGCATGTTTCTATTGTACTAGTTCATTACGACTATGTCATGTAAAGATGAAGTTGAGTGGGTTTTAAATTTGATTTCCATTGTAGTCAACAACTAAATATATAAGTTTTCTGTTAGGTTGAATGATGGGACAACACACTTTGCTTTCTACTAGTGCTCTCTTTTTTATATACTATCACAAATGCACAAATACAAACTCACTTTTCCTTTTACCTGGATAAGCAAATCATTATAACTTTGTATTTTGTAATGATAAGGATAACTATGTATTGGATCTAGACCTTGATCCCTTCAATTCCTCCTTTCCTTACCCAACATGATCATATCCTAATGGTAACAGATTTCAATTTCTGAACCAACATTTGTCTTCAATACTATTTCATGATAAAGAAAGAACACAACCATTGTTCGATTTCCTTCAAGCACACAAATACCAAAGCCATGTCATTTTTATTTCCATGGTTAATATATTGCATCATTGTGTTTGATAGTTAATTCATTATTATTCTATGCCAATAAATCTCTATAAAATAGAAGAGAAGGATGACCGGGTTTCTTTAGAGATATATAATATGAATTAATTAAAAATTCACAAGGTTATTTTGATTCTCATCTTTCTATTTCACTTCTTTAGAGAAAACTATATATTGAAATACCAACTCAAGTCAAACCAAACTACAATAGAGAATCGTAGCTATGAAGATGTTTCTCTCTCCATACCTTATAATGACATTATTTTTTTGAATTATTCTTGAAGTTCACCAATAATAACCTAGATTTATATATTTCTTTGTAATGCCCCACTTAAATCTTATCCTACAAATTGTGTTAATATTTATATTATCTGAAAATATTGAGGAAATTGGTCTAAAATAAATTTATGATTTCCATTATTCAAATTCCCCACTTACCTTCTCAAATTGAATAGTGTGTAGGATAAGATCTCCTTCCATTAATTCAAAATATATTTATTCATTCACACACCCCAATGTACCCTCACATTTAATAAGGAGAAGACAAAGTCCTCTCCATCTTATCATCAATATATATTTATTCATATCACAATTTCAAATGTACTCTAGCTTGGAAGAGAAGCTAACCACTTCACATTCCCAAATTTACTTCCCCATTAAATTCTCAATTTTAAATTCATATCACAATTCCAAATGTACTCTAGCTTGGAAGAGAAGTTAACCACTTCACATTCCCAAATTTACTTCCCCATTAAATTCTCAATTTTAAATTCATATCACAATTCCAAATGTACTCTAGCTTGGAAGAGAAGTTAACCACTTCACATTCCCAAATTTACTTCCCCATTAAATTCTCAATTTTAAATTCATATCACAATTCCAAATGTACTCTAGCTTGGAAGAGGAGTTAACCACTTCACATTCCCAAATTTACTTCCCCATTAAATTCTCAATTTTAAATTCATATCACAATTCCAAATGTACTCTAGCTTGGAAGAGAAGTCAACCAAGGATGGGTGAGAGTTAAAGACATTAATGAGAGGTGGTTGAGGAAAGAGGGTATAAAAGGGAAGGGGGAAGGAAGAAGAGGGGGAGTTGGAGTTTTGCTTAGGATGGTGGGGGTTGGTTGTGATTGTTTGGCCTTGTTATGATTTTTGGGAGACCTTGGAAACTTGTGGAAGTTTCTTGGGTTTGAGAGGAGGAAAGTATCATTTTCTAGTTTTGCACATTCTTCTTGAGGACACACTATATCTGGTTGGACTTGGGCACGGAGGGCTAGGGAACCTGTGGAGGTTTCCTGGGCTAGGAATTTATTTCCTAGTTGGCTGGGAGGTAAATCCGGTTGGGTCGGCGAGAAGGAGCGTCAGCTGGAGCTATCAGACAAAGGTATCGTCATCAACCGCCGGAACAGGTATTTTTCCATGGACTACTCTTGCTAAGTTGATATCAATGGAATGCACACCATAATTTATGTTGATTATAATGTAAATGACAAAATTTTGTTTGTTTGAAAGCCCTGTAAGTAAGTAAGTTATTACCTCTTGTCTTATTTAATTCAGTAAAATTAGATCCATTAGCAGACCTTAGGATAGGGCTCTTACACATGGTATCATAGCATGGTTCAAAATCTGGACCTTGAAACCTGTTATGGGAGGCATAGAAATGTTGAGAGAGAATTTAATAAAGATAGCATTGGTGGGAGACCTCAGTCTCTCTCTATTCTAACAGATTTGATCGGGAGGCATATAAATGTTGAGAGAGAATTTAATAAAGATAGCATTGGTGGGAGATCTCAGTCTCTCTTTGTTCTAATAGATTTTATCTCCGTGACTGTGGGCATCGTTTTTCACGCTTGAGGTGCTCAGTTTTCTATTATTGTCTATATTTCCCTGCATAGCTGCTAAGCCTATTGGCAATATCGGCAAAAGACTACCACCAACAAAAGAGTTTGAACTCGTAACTCACAGCCAGAAAGAGTTAAAACATAAATGAAGTTGCTTGGTAAGAGGAAAACTGGGTGCGGGTTCTCTTTAGCAGGAAACTGTAGGTTTTGCCAGGATTGCATTATGTGATTTTTCCCTCTTGTGTGTTATTGATGCAATTACCCTCGTTGAGCATGAACCCTGGTTGGCTCAAAACCCATCTAAGTGAGCTTGCTGCCCGTGAGCTCTGTTTCGCTATCTTTTGTTGGCATCGCATGATGTAGAGTCTCCCATTCAGTTAATCTAGCCAAGTGTCAGCCAAAAAAGAAAAATATTATGCCCCATTGCCACCTCCCATTGCAAAAATTTTATTATCTAGACAAGCTCCTGCTAAGCTGCCTCTTTGAAAACCCATTGAAGGACATGTTGTCCATAATCCACTGTTTGGGTTATACTGTTCAACACTGTTGTGCCATAGAATTCCATTGCCCCCACCAAAAATGTATATGCTTCCATCCAGAATAGTTGCTGCAGCATATGAGCGAGTAGTGGGTGCTTCCGCGACGTGTTTGATGATATTTGTGTCCGGTAAATATGCATCTAGTGTCCCCAACCATGAACATCCATCATGCCTCCCTAGAAGATAGATTGAACACTCAGAATATTTGGATTGTTCATCATCAGATATTTCAGTTAATTTATCTCCAAATGTGTCTATGTTCCTTCCTGGCAATGACTCCTTGAGTTCCATAAATTGCTCCTTCAGAATCTGGATTTCTGAGTCCATTTCAACCTGTTTCTGCTCCAAAATTGTATTTTTGTTTTGAAGCTCCTGGATCTCAAGTGTATTCTGAAACTCATTACGAGTTTTCTCCACAAAATACCTCAACTCCGTTAATTCTTGATGCATCTGTGCTACAATTGAACCTTGGAGATCCATATACTTTTGCAAAGGCTCCATTATGGATACATCCATGCAAGTCAAGTTGGATAAAAGTCTTTCTTTCTCTCTTTCCAATGTTGCTTGACTCTGAAGAAGTTTCGTGTGTGTTGATTTCTCCATGCCATTCTTAATGTGGCAAATCACATTGCCATTGTTTACACCCAGATCTGGTGTAGGATTATTTGACATTCTTTGACGATCAATAGCCAAGTGCTTCAACTTCTCTAGCACATTAAGCTCAAGATTTTCTTTTGAAATGATGACTGGTTGACATAACTCTGATTCTCTGCCAGTTGATTCAGGTTCTTGTTTGGGTACGATATGTGAACTTTTAAGCATCTCATCCATTGCAGTAAATTCATCCTCTGAATTAGTTCTTCTGGAACCATCAAAGCTTTGTTCATAAGATGAACAACTGCTAGAAGTCGCGCCTTTGCACTTTCCCTTGTTCTTTGAAAATGATCGACTATTTAGTTGCCATGAATCCTCTTCTCGATGAGACAGTTCCTCGTACTTTTTTTGACAACAGAGGCGATTCTCCTGAACTACTCGCCTCTGAAGCCACTTCTCTAGAGCTTGGTGATGTTCTCAAAGGAGCAGGGCGAGTTGGCCATCCATTGGAAGAACTAAGATCTCTTTTAGAATACCATGATCCATTCTCTGCAACTTTTGGGGAACCTATTTCACTGTACTTTTTGGGTTTGTTAACAAAAATAGCCAGCAATGCTTCAGTCTGAGCATGGTTCAACTCAAACCAAAAATGTGTATTGGTGTAATAATTTGCATTGATGGATTTTCTGAAAATAGCTTCCGCAAGAGGCTCACTGTGCTGCTTGATATAAACACGAACCTGTGCAGGAAACTGGGTCTTCTCCGACCCATCTGTCCATGCATATGGATTGATATTCATCTTTCCATGGCTTGAAGCAGGGCTCCTGCATCTTGGACCAGAACTCTTGCATTGTGAAGGTGCAGTTTGGAAACAAGAGGGAGATGGGAGCTGGAAGAAGAACTCAAACTTTCACGTTCAGGTTCTGGCCCCCAGAGAGGGGTTGCCACCACAAGGAACGCTTGTGTTCGAATCCCACTTCAGACACTCTCTCTACTACAAGCCTGCAGTATGGGTATAAGAAGTCATAACCAGATAGAATATACCCAAGAAGACAAGAAGCTGATTCCCAACACAAGGATAGTAGATTCTACAACAAGACATCTCTGTCACTTTGCATGCACCTCATGCAGCGTACAAAAATGGAATAAAACACTTGAATTAGAGAAACTCAATGCTGAGGATGAATGAAATCTAAACTTACTCAATGATGTACCATGCCTAAACACTGGGGAATGTAGACAACGAAATAATGGTTGTAAAGACATTGAAAATGATTATCCATGAAACAAAGCCGCATGCTTCAAGTTTAACCAGCTTTAGGAACAGCTAGCCAAAATGCTGCCATGCGAAATTCTCGAGAGAAATTAGGGGTAGATTGAAATCGCATATTTCTAAGCTGTACCTGATTTCACATTTACATGTGACTAGATATAAACAAAAGTCCCTCTTCTTAACCCAAAGAAAGGAGTCATGCATCGAATGTGTCTCAGTCAGTAACATTTACGAAGAGTTTGCTAGTTGTTTAAATATGACTTTTTCCTATGCACTGTTTCTCCTTTTTTTGGCCAGAGAACCACTGGAAAAGGCTCCAGTCCAGAACAGTTCCATGGCTTCTTTGGCACAAGGAGAGTGCGAAATTGTTCTTGAGATGTCAAAGTCATACAGCTGCCGACTAACCTTTTTGAGAAGCAGATTTGACAATGTCTTTTCAATTCAAGAGTGCAGGGTACATGAAGGCTCCTCCCCTGCGCAGCTAAACAGTGACCATCTCGTTGATTCTGCCACCTCTTGTTTTCTTCACTTCTTGGAGGCACCAAATATGGATAACAGAGACATTCAGGAATTCAACAAAATCCTGAGAAGGCAAGAAGATATCATACAATCCAACAGGAGTTTGTTGTTTTTGGTGACAAAAAAAAAACTGAAAAGGGTGCACGAAAATGAGCACAATTGCTTCTCTCAACATGCTAAAATCATAAACCGCCAGTGCACCAAAAGCAAAGGATTAATGTATTGGAAACTGAAAGTAATATGCTGCAAAATCTGGCCCTGAATCTGAGAAAAGAACCCTTGTTATTTTGATACATTGTTTGCAGACAAAAATGAAGGAGACTATAATCATTCTGAGTTGGACAATTCCAACACGTCTCATGTCTTCCACGTTTAAATTTCAGATTGAGAATAGATTCCAAGAAAAGTAATGAATTAATTAATTGTGAATTGAGATAACAACAACATGTGACTTATGTAAATCGTGACAGTAGTTCAAGCAAAGTTGATTCAGTAGTTTTTTCATATATGGTCAGGAATTCACTATAGTTTACTTGTGCCAACACTGCATACAAAACTATATAATTGTGTATAGGTTGATGTAGAAACCAAGAGCCTAGCATAGCCTGAGGATTCCTCTTCGTCAATTGAATATTTGCTTGCACAAGCTCTAGATGGAGAGAGATCATCACATTCTACAGTCTAACAGGATTTGTCAATTGTGTCATTTGTAGGAGATTGAGTCAGACATAGTCAATCAAACAGAGTCTTTTAAATCAGTTCTTGAAATAAATTGAAAGTCAAGAAAAAAAAAAAATATTACTTTTTAAAATCCTCAACCGCACTAATAGAAAGTTAGAAATTATAGAAGTCTTCTCAGAAACTTTAAGAAATTGTCCCAGACAAACTATTCAATTAGTCCTGCCATTCTCCTGTTTTGATTCCTTCCAAAATCATAATTTTCTCCGATCTTGAACCTCCATTATGACAATATTTGTTAGGAGGTCAAAAATTTATTTGTTGTGCATACATGTATGGAGTCCAAATTTTGTATGGCTTCTCTAATCCAAATGATTTAGCCTTAAAATTCCCATGAACAGTCACCCAAAAAAAAAAAAAAAATTGTCAAAAGACTTATAACTATATTTAAATATCTCCTTCCAACCCTTTCAACCGGTGATTAGCACTACACGGTTCTTGCTGTCATAGGGGACAAATATTTTGTTCTTCTCATCTTTCATCCATTTTCACTGAGTTGAAGTTGAATATTCACTATCCATGTATGAAATGCTTGAAATTGCTACAGAATTTTGATTTTGGTTGCTTGAAGAGCTAAATTTGACATTGGGAAAATCTAAATTATTGCATTGATATAACTGTCTTGATGTCATCATGTTAATTTGTATCGCTACAAGAGGAAATCGTGGAGCCTCACTAAGGTCAGAGGAACCACATAAATTAACAGTATCCATATTTCTTCTGGTTATCACATAAGCCCCAATTTCTGCAAGCAGAAATATTGGGCACCCATTCACATTAGCTGAAACTAGCAAAGGTGATTGTTGGTTTAAAAGACTTGAATCAAATGATATCAGTGGGTAGCAATTCTGTAGAGAGTCAGGATTTGGTGCCAAATCTTTTCTAGCATCAGCATTTGGTGGCTCATGTCACTTGATACCTCTGAATGCACAGAAACACTAAACCACTTGATCAGAGGCTTGGAAAGAACCTGCAGTTACAAAGAAGCAGTAAAACGGAAACTGTTAGAAAAATTAACAACAGACATGTAAACATGTATCAAGAACAAAATGACAATTCCACACTAAATTGATCTAGGTTATAAATCTTATAATATCACTGTATCGAGGTAGAATTACAGCTAGGTTATCAACCTGCATAAACGCCAGTGTATCATGTTGCAGCTTGAGAAAATTGGGAAAAGAAAATGAGTGACACGCAGACCCTACATAAAACAAGCTGTGCTGTAAAATCCAAGAACAGAGTACATAGGTGTAATTCAAACCAACGACACTTTTACACAGTCAATCCTGTCATGGTTGAAAGTTTCTCTGTTCGGACTGATGCTTTCCAGATTTGCGTGATAACACGTCCCTATCCAATCTGTTTGTATTTTGCTTCAAATGCTCACTTAAATTTTGTGAAGCCGTTGATTGTAAAGATGCTCCAAAAATGAAGATTTATAAATGCTTCAAGTGCATGATCTCCAATTCCTGTCTAAGTCTGCCTGCCTGTTCTGAAAATATAACAAGCTTTATCTGAGAGAAACAGACATAAGCTCAAAATACGATAAGTAAGCCCTTTGTAAAGAAGAAATTTACAAATCAATGGCAAGGACAAATGTTATACCACTATAAACGTCTAATTCCAGACATGCTTCAGACGCATGCCCTGTGCTTCCTATGCATGCATCAATCTACTGGCTTTCAACCATGGAAGCTATATTTCAAAATTCACATTGAAATAAGGTAGGAATGCGGTTAAACAACATCTCTCTGTCCTGTGATCCTAAGGTATTTACAGATTGTCCCTGCGGCCTTAGTTTAATCATTGAGAGTAATTTAGTGACAAACATGTGAAACATACGCAACCCCTTGATTTATCTATCCTGTGGCCTAGGTCTTGTTCTAAAATATTCCTGTGGTCTTGTTTTACTAAACCTGGGCATGATTTCTGAATCACCTTAAAGTAAATCGCATGATTGATGTTTATACTTCAGCAACCTTGATCTACTCCTAAGGCATCCTTATATATGCGGTCTCATTTTTGGACAATTTAGATGTTACAATGGCTTGATGGTCGCATCGTTTGGATCTTTTCTCAGTGCCTCGTAGGCCAGCAAAGGAGGTGAAGTTCGCGCATGATCCATAGCATAATTGCGATCTGTTTGAACTCCATAAAAGAGCAGAGACTTATCTCGCATTCCTGGATGAATTTTGTGGACAATCTCTGAAATTGAAGTGTTGTCTGAGGCTCAGTTTAAGAATAGCTTCTGTGATAGCATTTAAGGCTTGCGACCTTGACTGGTTGGCATTGGTCCCTCATAAATCACTCGCTGGTTGGACCTTGCGTGACAATTCTTATATAGCGAATTTGATTCTCGGCCTATTCTGAAAAGGTATCACTCCTGTAGCAATGTGTTTTCTCTTCAACAGTGAAAGGTTGTGCCTTATCTACAGCGATATGGATATGAAGTGTCTTGTATATATATATTCTTGTTTTGTGTCTGCCCAAAGAAGTCGAACTGTGCAAATTCTATGCTTTCATCTTATTCTTCAGATCGGCCTATGAACAAGGAAGTTTGCACATTTACCTATTGTCTAAATACACTCTAATCATTTCAAGCGAGAGTTGATTCTGGTGATCTAGATTCAAATCTAATATATTCTTGTGGCCACATTCCAATCTATGATATATCACATGTACACATTAATGGCATGCCCGTAGGCAACGCTGATTGTGTGCACTGCACCAGCCTACAGTCTGATCATCCAATCATCAGCATTGATTTTGTCTCCCAGCAAAGCGGAAGGTGTCACTTGCCAGATCGAGTCCCATCGTTACCTTGCAGCAGCACTAGGGTTATATATATACCTGACAGGCATCAATTCTGAGTGAAAATTCAAAAGACAGATCAATAATAAGGATGTCAGCAGTCGGGCCTTCACCATTTCACTATATCATTGTTATAAGTCATTCTCATCAAAGAATAGGCAGAGAAGGTATGCTTGAATGTTGCTTGTTGAATTGTTTCAGTTTCAGTCCCGTAATTGAAAGATGCCTTCCTGTAGATGTGCAAATTTGTGGACAGATTGTGATATATGCGTAGACCTGCAGTTAACCTTATCACGATAAAGTGACCGAAACTTTTCATAAATAACTGTGACATGGATGAAGAAATCCAAACAATTGAGAAAAATGAGACCTGAGAGATAGTAAATCTTCTAGCAGAAAAAGGAGTTATTAGTGTGAGGTGAGTTTATAAACCCATGAATGATGTATAATGCATAATTGAAAGGCACAAAGCACAACTTGTAGTCAAGGGTACAAACGACAATATGGAAGAGAATATAATCAAACCTTTGCTCTTGTACAAAGAATGGAAACCGTTACAGTTGTCATGGCAATAGTAGCTCAATACAAATGATAAGTCCATCAAATGGATGTAAAATCAACTTTTCCCAATGACGTATAAGTTAAGAAAAGCATTGTGTGGGTTCAAGTAGTTGCCAAATGCTTGGTATAGCTGCATTGACTCGTAACTATTGAGCAATGGTTTTAGTAAAAGTAGCAGGAAGCCAAGCAGTTTACATCAAAGTTAGCAATGAAGGTGAAATTATCAAAGTTAGCAATGAAGGTGAAATTATAATTATTTGCTTGTATGTAGATGATTTTATTTTTACAGGAAATAATCTATCCATAGAAGAATCTAGATTAGAAGTTGAGAAAGAATTTGTAATAACAAAATGGGATTATTGAGATATTTTTTTTGGTATTAAAGTCGAACAAACAAATGAAAGTATCTTTATATCTCGAACCAAGTATGCAGGGGTTATCTTGGAAAAATTTAGGAAGTTGAATAGCAAGCTAATGCCAACAATTATTGCATGGTGCATAACAGATGGAGGCCTTACAAAGATGGTCTAGTGGGGTAGAATTTTCTAGTGAAAATATTAGGATACACATTTACCCTTATTCTAGTGTTGAATAAAAATATCGTGAAAAGTAATGTGTTGCTAGTTTTGGATAAAAAGACCCTCAACTTTCTTCGCAACTTTGTGGTCACTGGCCACTTATGAAAGGAGTAGGCATCTTTAGAAATGCGGTGCCATTTAGAGGAAATACTAATAGCAACAGGGAAAAGGAAATTATTCCGTTCATTTAATTATTTTTCAATTGTCTGGTCATATGGTGAGCTGCAATATATATCACAAGATTGTTTTAGTACTAGTAAACAATGATTAAATATATAATAAATTTGAACCTTTTGACATTTACAGGACATTCCTCTCAATTTACAAAAAATAAAGTATGAAAATCATGTTGGAAACAGTTCTGAAGTTTGGAGTTTTTATTTTATTTTCAAGATTAATTAAATAGGTTTGGAAGATTGGGACTTATCTATTCACTAAGGTTTTAAAGAAATTATATGCATAAAACTTATACTAACACCTCCTAGTGGAATTGATAGTGCACTAATTTGTTGCTTGCTATTATCTTGGTTTTGGTACCACCATATAGCATATACGGGTTCAAATTCTATTTTCCATGATGGACAGTTGAATCTGTTTCAACTCTAATTGTTATTGAGGGGTTCCACAAGGATGTCACATGAGCATTTATGATGCCCATTTTAACATAGATAGCCACCTATGTTAAGGTTCTATTTTGCAGTTCCATGTTATTTATGAACATTATATACATTTGGTTGGACACGTGAAAATCGATTGATGGATTGGATATTGATGATGGACATGTTGGATGTATGACCAAATGTATGACTTACTTGGTTACAATTTATCTAGTGCATGACTTGTCAAAGTTATTGTTGCATCGTATAGGCTTATATAGATATGATTTATCTAATCAATGACTTAGTGAAATTATGATTTACCTAATGTAAGATTTATTTCCAGTATGAACGACAAAAATTGACACGTGGACACTGGGCTTAATAAACATGATGTTTAAGATCATGTACCTATATCTATTTTGTGGTTGTATATATGCATGGATGAGAACTAAACTACAGGTTGGAAAGAACCATATGATAACCAAGATATACTATTCCATTGGGGAAGGTCGAGATGACCAATGAGGAAAGGTACGATGTACATTGTTCTATTACATTTGGTATCTACTTGATATGCACTCTTATGACATGAGTAAAATGCAAATGACAGGTGGCAAGACGACCTGACTGGATTATTCGATGACAAGTCCAACCAGCTCTGTAGTGTGGTCCGTGCTCTGAAGGAGGGGTGGAGGTGTTTCCCACCGTGTATCCTCCGAAACCTGGAATCGTGGGGAGGACAGTTGAACGCTCCCCCTAGACGTGTGATGACGATTGCCAGATTCCTGCTGGGGAAAGTTCGGTCGAGGTATTCAACGCTTCCACCATGTCGGTTTTATCAGTGGTTAGTATGGCCGTTGCCACTGATAGAGCAGCAGAGGATGGATAGGGTGGGAACGGAAGTAGGTCAAGGTGGATAGGAGGATATGGATCAGTTGGAAACTCTTGATGGGAAGTAATGTCATTGTTTCACTTATCAAATTTAATGCTATAACTCTTTCTGGTTTGCTATGCTTTCAAACTCCTTGTATCTTTTCATTCTAACTTCGGGACGAAGTTTTCTGAAGGAGGGGTGTATGTAATGCCCCACTTAAATCTTATCCTACAAATTGTGTTAATATTTACATTATCTGAAAATATTGAGGAAATTGGTCTAAAATAAATTTATGATTTCCATTATTCAAATTCCCCACTTACCTTCTCAAATTGAATAGTGTGTAGGATAAGATCTCCTTCCATTAATTCAAAATATATTTATTCATTCACACACCCCAATGTACCCTCACATTTAATAAGGAGAAGACAAAGTCCTCTCCATCTTATCATCAATATATATTTATTCATATCACAATTCCAAATGTACTCTAGCTTGGAAGAGAAGTTAACCACTTCACATTCCCAAATTTACTTCCCCATTAAATTCTCAATTTTAAATTCATATCACAATTCCAAATGTACTCTAGCTTGGAAGAGAAGTTAACCACTTCACATTCCCAAATTTACTTCCCCATTAAATTCTCAATTTTAAATTCATATCACAATTCCAAATGTACTCTAGCTTGGAAGAGAAGTTAACCACTTCACATTCCCAAATTTACTTCCCCATTAAATTCTCAATTTTAAATTCATATCACAATTCCAAATGTACTCTAGCTTGGAAGAGGAGTTAACCACTTCACATTCCCAAATTTACTTCCCCATTAAATTCTCAATTTTAAATTCATATCACAATTCCAAATGTACTCTAGCTTGGAAGAGAAGTCAACCAAGGATGGGTGAGAGTTAAAGACATTAATGAGAGGTGGTTGAGGAAAGAGGGTATAAAAGGGAAGGGGGAAGGAAGAAGAGGGGGGTTGGAGTTTTGCTTAGGATGGTGGGGGTTGGTTGTGATTGTTTGGCCTCGTTATGATTTTTGGGAGACCTTGGAAACTTGTGGAAGTTTCTTGGGTTTGAGAGGAGGAAAGTATCATTTTCTAGTTTTGCACATTCTTCTTGAGGACACACTATATCTGGTTGGACTTGGGCATGGAGGGCTAGGGAACCTGTGGAGGTTTCCTGGGCTAGGAATTTATTTCCTAGTTGGCTGGGAGGTAAATCCGGTTGGGTCGGCGAGAAGGAGCGTCAGCTGGAGCTATCAGACAAAGGTATCGTCATCAACTGCCGGAACAGGTATTTTTCCATGGACTACTCTTGCTAAGTTGATATCAATGGAATGCACACCATAATTTATGTTGATTATAATGTAAATGACAAAATTTTGTTTGTTTGAAAGCCCTGTAAGTAAGTAAGTTATTACCTCTTGTCTTATTTAATTCAGTAAAATTAGATCCATTAGTAGACCTTAGGATATGGCTCTTACATTCTTTTAGCACCAAATTGAAATCATGGTAAAAGTACGAATATCCCATTAAATATGACCTAAAGATGATTCAAAGAATATCACCTTTAGTCTGAGCACGTGGCAGAGTAATTTATGAGGTGTGAAGTTTTATTAGAGGCATTGTTTGTTTATTTGTTTTGGTTAAAAATGATTTTCTATTGCTTTTATGTGACTTTCAATTTATCATATCTAGCATGTTGAGAAATGGGAAAGAATAATGTGTGTCATTTATCTTGCAGAAATTGATGTTGAATGAAAGGATAAAGAGTTTAACCAAGCTACAATCCGTTTTGGTAAATGTATAGGGGCATCTTAAAAAGTTACCTAAGAATACACCATATACATAGTTTGAACATAAGTAATATATGGTTTTTTCATTTGCATATATGTTATTTTTTCTATCTAAGATATCACAGCAAGAAAAATATTGATATTGTAGAAATTCTTAGAGGACCTCATTGAGGTCAATTTTTCTTATGTTTTACTTGATTGATACATTCTCATGACATGAAGGCTTTAAATACGAATTAATATGTTACCAAAAAAAATTATATTCAAATTTTATACATATAAAATATAGAAACAAATGTCAATTCCTTCATTTGATTATTACTTGACTCTGGTGTCCGCAGGTTACATGAAATGTGATTGGAAAAAGGATGGGGAGACAATATAGAGATCATGTCTTAGATATGATTCATTTTTTGTTGGAGATCCTTTAGGCACTTCAATCATCGACTTTGGAAATGTTTCTAGTAAGTATTCCTATGGTTTTTAATTTTGTGATTCTTTCACCTCATGGTTATTTTGGGCAAGCAAATGTTTTAGGAAAGCGTGATAAGATATCGATGAACAGGTAAACAATTTTTTTATAATTGCAATGTCCATTCCATGATATCCTCTCTTTATTTTTTAATTGTATTTTGAATGTTTATTTCGATTTTTCTTCGTATTTTAACTATGAAATTAAAAGTACTTGGTAATATATATGTTTAAACAACAACCAAAACCTGAATATGAATTTAATATTACACGATATTGATTGAAATCCTTTTAACTATTTTGTATTGAAAGACTTTCATGATTATTATAAAAGTTTACTTTCATGTTGTTATTTGAAAACATGTTGTTTATATACTTGACCAAGTTCATGCATTATATGCTGAAGTTTCTAAGTCTACTTAGTTAGAAACCCTCCATGCACTTTATCTGATTTATTCCTACCTACTTGTTTCATTACTTAAGAAGTTATTTACAATGTAAACACTGAAAATAAACACTAGCGAATGCTCAACATATTACAAATCAACAAATGAAAGAAACAAAAACAATCACACCATTATTTTTGGACCAATTTCCCCAGAAAAATCCAGTGTGGGAAAACCGGTGCAACTATCTAAAAGTTTTCTTATTAAGCAATATCAGAGTACAATCTAGGTGCCGAAACTAGCCTACCCAATAGATAATTTCCTTGGTAGTAATACCTCTCAGTTTGAGACAAATCTCTTGGCTGAAACCCCGGATAACCCTTCCAGCAACTCCTCATCACCAATTTTCCCTAGAAACCCTAGCATTATCCTTTTCTAAATTGTGTCAGCCCCTCTCTGCCCAACACTAGCTCTGTGTCACCCTGGATGGGTCTGTGTCAGCCTTAGGAGGCCCTGTGTTAGTCCTCTAGCCCTCTACGTTAGAAACGTTGGCCTCTCTAAGGCTCTGTGCAACTCCCGGCTACCTCTGCATGGCCATGCATGAGCCTTGGTTGGCTCTGCATCACTCTCCTTGGGTACTACACTACTTTCCCATCACTATCTCCGCTTCTCTAGCTCTCTATACTCAATGTCTCTCCGCTGAAACTCCTGATCACTAATTCTATCTCACTTAAAAAACCATACTCTAGAGAATAGAATGATTGATCACTCTGGTGTGTTCTCTAAGTGACCCTCAAGCCTCCTCTTATACTTTTCCTGTTGACATATCAATGGCCGAGATTAAGTCCCTAATCAATGGATGAGATTATATCTAGCCTGATCCATGTCTTTTCGACCATTCCAACATAGTTTCATATTAATACACATTAATATCTTATTTTCCCTAAGTTTAGACTTGGGGACTCCATTAAAAATATTAATTATTTTAATATCTTCTAAATTGTTTAGAATCTACCCAAACCCTTTCTAGGAATTGGATATCTCATGTGCTCCAACCTATCCACCAAATTTCATGGCTAGAGCACATCTGATGCTACCCCAAATCAACACTCCCTCTTAGCGAGGACTGTGCTCTAGCAATACTCCTCACTGAGTACTGCTACCCACCATCCTCTACACTGTTGTATCCTGTACTACTACCCATGGTTCTACCACTACCATTGTTGCATATGTATGACAACTCCCTCTGCATCCGTGCTACTGTTGGTCCTTTCTCCCAGAACTGCATCCGCACTGCACCTCCTCTCATCATGTTGCATCATGCTACCCACTTCTACAGTGCAACTCAATTACGAAGAAGTAAGTAACTTATCTCCCAACTATGACCTCTTTGTTGGGCTAGAGACCCCCCTGATGTTGATGCTTCGTCTACTGTTGACAAGTTCTCCATCTCTGACCTCTACATTGCTGCAATAATTCCCTGCATCTCGCATTATTGCACACCTCTCTATGCCATCCTGCACTAGTGCAACACTTCCGTGCCTCTTACACTGTGGCAGCTTGCTAGCTTTGTGCTATCTTGGGACTCCTACACTGTAGCTCTCTCTACTGCTCCATCCACATCCATCTCTAGACGACTAAGCCAGTCCTACTAGTCCTCTTCGAGTCTCCTGTAGCAAGGTATAATCCAAGAGGTTGGGTACCTCGAGGATCCTGCCCCTCATCGCTTGTAGTCCGCTGACTACAACTCGATGTCTCCCCACTTTCACTCAAGTGGCGCATGTGCACTCATGGCACAATCATTGTCTGTCAACACTTCCTCCTCTACACATGCTGGCACTGCCTTATTCCTCAAAAGACTCTCCCTTACTCTTCTTCCTTGGACACTGGGTCGCATAATGACCCAGCTCCCCACAGTGGAAGCACTTGATCTTGGAGAGATCCTTCTTCTTCCACTTTTCCTACTTTCCCTCAGATTCTAGGGCAACATCTTCCTCCTCCTGCTTGACTTTGATCCCCTTTCTGCTGCTACTCGTCTTCGACTGCCGTCTGATCTCTCCCTGTGAAGAGCCACCCACATCTCGTCCCAAGTTGGAAGAATCCCTCTGCCCAGTATACTCTAGACAAATACCTCCCATTCTTCTAAGACATCATTTAAGGTTGTCCTCACCATGAACTCCTCATTCGGCATGGCTTCTATAGCACTCAACTGATCTCGGATCTCATTCAGTCCTCCGAGGAAGGTGTCAATTGGTTCTCCCTCATTCATCTGATATGATCTTAACGAATTATCAAGTAGCATTCTTCTCTGCATAGAAGTAGGATGGTACTATTTCTTGAGGGCCTCCCACATCTCATATGCCGTTTCCTTCTGGGAAATGTATGGTACTACATGGTCCTTGACCTTGTCAAGGATGATGCTCTTGGCCCTCGCCATTGCCTCCTCATACTTTTCATTATCATTGGGGTCGACTAGGATAGCTATAACCTTCAAGACGAAGTTCTTGACACGATTTCTATCAAGTACGGATAAGATTCTGGCCTTCCAGACTGCGAAGTTCGACGTTCCCTCTAGTCTATCTTGGTCTCTTACTCTATGTAATGCCATGATGCTCTTCTACTTCCCTCCTGGAAGTTCTCTGTTCGACTCCTCTGAGTCTCTACTTCCCGTCTAGAAGTTCTCTTATAGACTCCCTTTGTGTCCCGATTTCCCTCTTGGAAATCCTCTTGCTGCTGTCGAGATGCCCCCTACTATAATTGTCTTGTGTAACTGCACCAGTGATCTGAGTTTCTGAGCTAGAAACCCACGGTATAAACTACCTCCTCTTGGCCCTGCTCTGTCAGGTACTGTTCTAACTACAGTACCTCACCAGCTCCACTCTGCAATATTCCCACAACCTTCTAAATCCTAGCAACCTAAAGGTGAGAGCTCCTAGGCTCTGCACAATCTCAACACCAACAACCTGACCTCCTCATCCAACTACATCAAATCTCCCAGCCATTATGTGGCTCTGCATGAGGCCCCGTTTACCTTCCTTAGCCTCTGCACTGCCTCTTCCCGGCTCACCCTTGATGACACAGGCACTGCGTCATCCTTCCCTTTTTGCTTCTCTGTTAGAAATAACTTCTATCACCTCAGGACAACTATTTTTTGTTGTTATTGCTTTGCTCAGCTGATGTCCTCAATCCTCTTGTGATATGCAATCATGCTCTGATACCATGTTGAAGTTTCTAAGTCTACTTAGTTAGAAACCCTCGAAATTTATTTGATTTATTCCTACCTACTTGTTCCATTACTCAACAAGTTATTTACAATGTAAATACTGAAATAAACACTAGTGCATGCTTAACATATTACAGATTGACAAATGAAAGAAACAAAAACAATCACACCATTATTTTTGGACCAATGTCCCCGGAAAAACCCAATGTGGGAAAACTAGTGCATCTATCTAAGGTTTTTCTTATTAAGCAATATCAGAGTACAATTTGGGTGCTGAAAATGGCCTACCTGATGAGCCTCATCATTGGGTAATTATATGGGCCTTAATTCACATCCTAGCTTAGTCAAACCAACTATTCTCACAACTTATTGCATACTTTTGATTATATTTTGTTTATGAGATGAATTAGAGTTGGATATTTTTCTTTGTGGTCTAATGTGAATTTAATGCAGGATTAAAGGATAAAATCAAGGAATTTGGCAAAGACCTTAGTAAAAACTTGAATGGGACAAGGGATAGGAATTATAGGAGGAAAATCCTCCTCATTTACCGCCCCTCCATTTGAATATTCCTCCATCAACTCGGAGTGCAAACAACCAAATCAAGAGCACTAGAAGGCAGCCGAGCAAGTGAAAGTCAAAGCACCAGTTTATCTCAAGTTTGGGAGCCGAGCCTGCCTAATTTTAAGGAAGTTGTTGGAGACTTCAGTGGTATAAGTAGAGAAGCCTAGTACCTTAGTAGGATTTAGACTTTGGATGTAAAACTCTACTTTATTTTCGAGATGCAAGAATTGTGACATTTTTTTTATGTAATCCATTGTTTTGATACTAAGAATGAGTTTTGTTTTGAGCCAGTACTAAGTTAACTCAGAGGGCTGAATCTCTTGGGTTAGGGCCCAACCCTAACAACTAAGGCTCATCTTTATTGTACATGTATGCTAGCGTAGATTTATGGTTTAATCGTTCGTTTGCTTAAGTAGCTGCATTTCCATTACAACAATATAGCGTAGATTTGTTATGTTTTAGTTTGCTTCCATTTGTGCCTTCTTTCAATTAGTAGGTTAGCCAGGAGTTCTTGCATGAAGTTTGTTGTCTTGATTCAATACGAGGTTCATTTCATTGTCATCTTTTTCCATCACTTTTTTATCATATGTTCATTTCCTTCAGCACGAAATTCTTAAGCAAAAGCTAATAAAACATGTCTTGATCAGATTATATCCATAGATTTCCTTACATCCAATCCACAACAAACCTGACCAATCACTGTCTGATTCATTTCAATGCTTGACTTTATGTGCTACAAATCTCCACCGTTGATCTGTCTAGCTTGATCCAATGGCTATCATGAATTCCTCCACCTACTTTATGCGCTCCAAATCTCCACCGTCGATCTATCACACCCTCGATCCAACGACTATTACGTCACTTGATTGCCAACTAGCTTGGCTGATCTCCACCCTTGATCAATCTCGCATGATCCAACAACTATTGTGTAATATTGCATGAATTATTACACGATCTATACCCGACCGAAAGCACGTGAAGAAAAGGGGTTTTCCCATGCTATGTGCCATTTGCTTAGGCTAATCACGTAAAATTTAGAAATACAGCTTACAACTCTTAGGGCATGCGAGATACTGCTTACTACCTATATTCATTTCAATTTTTGACTTTAGGTGCTCCACATCTCCACTGTCGATCTACCTCGATTGATCCAAAGGCTATCACGTCAGCCGAACGCCAACTAGCTTGGCTGATCTCCACCGTTGATCAATCCCGCATGATTCGACGACTATCATGCAATCTCGCGCAAATTCTTGCACGACCGATATGCACCCGAGAGCATGTGAAAAAAGTGGTTTTCTCATGCTATGTGTCACTCATTTAGGATAATCACACAAAATTTAGGAATTCCACTTACAGCTTTGAGGCCACATGAGAAACTGCTTACCACCTACGAAGACCACTCCATCATTCCGCACATTTTTTTCCTTCTGTTGCCACGTGACTTAGTGCGATCCATCCATCTATTCACTTAATCCCCGCAATAATATCTCCACCGCTCATCTTCCATTAATCCTGCTCATCCATCTATTTCCTTAATCTCCCGCGATAAGATCTCCACCCTTCATCTTTCGTTAATCTTGTTCGTCCCTCTATTCACTTAATCCCCTGCAATAATATCTCTGTTATTCATCTCCCGTTAGTCTTGTTCATCCATCTATTCACATAATCTCCTGCGATAAGATATTTGCCACTCATCTTCCGTTTTTACTGTTTGTTGATCGATCCAATGGTTTCTATGCACTACTGCTTCATTACGTCTCCCTTTCATTGATTTAAATCTTCGCTTGCTCTTCTACTTAATCGCTTGCATGCTTGATTTTACCAAAAAAACCAAAAACGTGAAAAAAGATTTAGTTTACTTTCCTTGCTTACACATTAGTTTGGTTTGATGCTCTTTACTTCTATAACTTAGATTGCAGCATTAGGTTAGTGTTGATTTAGCAGTTCTGCTTAGCATATTTGTTTAAATGGTTAATTAGGATATGGTGTGATTTAGAATTACATGTTGTTTTCTTCATTATTGTAGTAGAGAAGCTCTCTTAGAATAGATTTACTCTTGTTCCATCAAATAATCAAGCTTCTTCTAGCTCCATAGAAGTCTAGCTTGGAACCCTTGGGGTCTCTTGCCCGATGAACAAGTGACAACAAGTAGGACCTTCACTCCTACTTGTGCATATAACATTTTCACCTCCAAGTTTGTACAAACCCCAGGTTGATAAGTAAAGTTGGTAGCTCAGGAGTTGTAGCATCCTTGTTGCAATACTGGTGCTCATCACTTTTTGGCATCGTTGTTGGGGAGGTGTCTGAGTAGAATGTGATTACTTTTTTCTTTTCTTCTATTTCTAGTTTGCTTTCTTTTCTTGTATTTCTAGTCTTAAATTTTTTTTCCATTAGTTTATCCCTGCAAAAGTAATCTAGTAGCTTCCTTTCTTTCAGTTGTCATTATCTGCTTTTTGTTCCTAGTTGATTCATTCCTTTTTTACTTTTTGCAAAAAAAAAAAAAAATCATTAGGCATATTTAATTTCAAAAGTAGAAAATTGCATTGCAATATAGTTTTCATTCAATCATAAAAAAAAAAAAAACAAAATTCTCCAACACCAACCCCCCCCCCATTTGATCACATGGTGCATTAAGAGCCATATCAACATTCACTTTTGCAGGTAGATGAAGAGGATGACAAAGAATGTAGAAGAAATGGATGGAGATGATGACAATGAGGAAGATCCTCTTGGATTTCCCATTTAATATACTGATGGAAGTGTGCACATGAAGAACAACCCTCCATATTTTCTTCCAAAATTTCATGCTCCAAGGTCAGAGGATATGAAAACCTTTCTCTTTGAATTTGAGATTGTTTATAGATATTATGGTTACTTATTTAAAACTCAAAAAATGAGATTGTTTACCTAACATTGAAGGATAGAGCTCTTAAATGGTTCATGAGTTTAGGGACTAATTGAATAAGAGCATGGAATGATATGAAAAATATATTGCTAGAAAAATATAAAGATCATGATCTTAAAGAAGAAATATTTAGAATGAATCAAAGAGAAGATGAGAGCCTTGAGGATCTAATAGAGAGGTCCATGTACAATGTTAAGAGGGGAAAACTACATCATTTGGGATCTGACACACTAAAAACCCTCTTACTTAGAATAATTAGGGATGAGTGGATTGATCTCCTTAATCTCATGAGTAGAGGTGATGTATATCAATTTTCATTTGAGGAAATTTGTGAAACATGCAAACACATATCAAGTGGAAAAACAAGAGTAGGTAAATCAAGCTAAACTTAGAAACTTGTTGGATTATTTTAAAACATAAATTCTTAGCAATCTAACAAAACAAGTAGAAATGTTAAGAATGCAAGATGAAGGAAAAGAAAATGTTAATATTTGAGTTGCAGAATCACACGATGCTAAACATTGTCCATCATTACCAAGGTTGAAGGACGTTCACCAAGAGAACAATGGAGCAAGTCAATTGCCAATGTGGCAACATTATGTACCTCCAAGAGGACCATGTCAACCTATTTAGACTGATATGGTGCAAAAACCTAATTCCCAATTTCAAGGTTATGCATATCCACCTCAAAGTAATTGGAACGCACCTCTTATTGGGCAACATTGGCCATCTCAACCCCAAAACCAATCTTGGCAACAAGGTTGGTAAGGAACTAATGGGAGCCATCCATAATATCCTCAGTATTTTCCTTAATATCCTCCATACCAAACTCCATGTTATGCTTACCATTCACCTCCACCACAACCACAACCCCATACACATCCACCTCAAATGTACACTCCCACACAACTACCTGTATGACCATTCCCAAGCCCACACATTGAAGTAGCTTAGCCCACTTACAACGCTAAGGTAAAACACTTCCAAACATCTCTTCTTGAGATCAATGATATTCACCATAGCTCAAGAAGAGTATTGCAAAAAAGATTTCATCTTGATATCATTGAAGGACCACATCCAAAAGAAGAAGATCCAAATAAGAAGACCACAGAACCATGGGATATGATTGATGAAGAGCAGACATCAAAATCAGATATCGAGAGAACTCCCTCATGGTTACCATCAAATCCTCCATGTATTCAAGAGAGAAATCAACAAAAATAGGAAGATTTGAAGGTCATGGTAGAAGAAGACATGAAGAATGATCTAGATCAGCAAATAGACCAAGGACATCACAACTATATTGAAATCTGGTTCCAGACAATCACTAAGTTGCAACATCACTCTCTTCCTCAACTATGCTTGATCCTTTCAATGTCAAATCATTTGGTCTCTGAAATCTAGGTACATGTCAATGCATACATTTCAAGCCTCCACATCATTTTGTCTATCATATTGATGTGAACATGGCTCCATTGGAAGTATTCTTATACTTGAAAGTGATTCTGTTTTTCAAGTAGGATAGGGTAGAAAAAAAAATGAAAAATAAGAGGAAAAAATAAAAATCTCATGTGAAAACCTCCTTTGAGGCGCCTCAGATTGGCTCATTGATTGAAAACCTCCATGAGGAAGTCAATGGGTTGGATAAAAAGAAAAAAAAGAGAGAAAAAAGAAAAGATCCTAGTTGAAAAACCTCTTTGAGGCACATAGGCAGACCTACTAGTTGAAAACCTCATTGAGGCAGCTAGTAGCCCTAGAAGGAAAAAATAAAAAAATCCTTGCTCCATTCATCTCTTTGATAAATGCATGTACTCTCCAACATCTTCAAGAAACAAGAGTAAGTTTGTACGAAAAGGAAAATTGGTCAAGCCTAGCCAAAAGAAGTCAAATTTTGACTTTCTCCTACTTTGCTCAAATGCTCCAACAAGGCCAAGGCCATGACAATCCATCACCCTCATCTATTTTCACCATCCACCCATCATTCTCAAGCTTCTACCACTCATTTTCCTTACTTTCCTAAAAAAAAAAATACAGGAAGAAATCCGAGGGTGAATGGTAGGTTTGTTAGGTCCCCAAAATTCATTCTAGACATGATCTAACCCCTCACCTCATCCATTACCATCATCCCTACACTCACCATTCAAAACAAAAAGAGATCAGTTTCTACCATATATATATAGATAAAGGAAAAAAAGGAAAACATAGGAGAGTAAGAGCATTATTGGAATGTCCCTTGCTCCACACACACTCCTACTCCCTCTGTCCATTCATTGTAGCATCTTCACAGCCCAAGCTAGCAACATGATCAATCATCAACTACAAGTCTTCACTAGGATGATCCAGGAGCTCCACAACAGTAGCATCATGAGATCTTCAATCGCAGACAACTGCAAAAGCCAAGAAACCATTAGAATACAATAGAGGACGAAGAAGAATGACCATGCAGCAAATAAACAATGCAACACCTCTTATCTTCGACAACTACAACATGTCATCAAGACCACATGTAAGTATCTTGCTCACTCACTCATATGCATCATTTGATCAAAATTTGTAAGAGTTGCTAGGTAGTTGGTTTATAAGTGAAAAGGTGGCCAATTAACTTGGCCACCTTTGTTCAGTCATCACATAGAAAACCGGGTGTCCTCTTACACGTGGTTCAGTTAACTCAAAAACAGAGGAGGAGTAGGACAAGAAGTGGTTAACTACAGATCTAAAAGGTGGGAGCTAATTACGAGGAGTGGGAGATGATTATGAGGAACATCACCCCGAAAAGCCATAAGGGGAAATAAAACATAATTTGCATGCATTCATGCATTCCACCTCCTTGAAGCCCCCTCACACAAGTCGCTCTCATAACTCTGGCCACCCATCGGAAGCAAGGATCCATTATTCTGCAAGCGAATTTCTGTAGGAGTAGTATACAGGATATACAGAGGTAGTCTACATGATAGGCAGAGAGGGGTCCAAGAGGGAATATCATGAGAATTGTCCATTGCCACCATTATAAAGAGGTAGGATCTGAAAATCCATCCCCATTTACAAGAAAATGAACTAGAAATGCTCTAAAATCTAGTGGATATAACAACTGTGGTAGGTGAATTACATACACAGGAAACTCTATTTTCTCCCGAATTTAAAATTGTTATGTCAAACCTCTCATTTCCTCCTCAAGCCTCACAAGCAAGATGACAAGAGGGTTTAATAAGAGAGAACCCACAAATGCTGTGAGGATACAAAAACACCCCCAAGTGCTTGAAATCTTTATAAGACACCAATGGATGGGGCTTTTCGGAAAATTCACAGGGTACGATGATGAGGTGGATCAAGAATTTTCTCATTCCCTCACTCCACACAGCAAAATCCATGCCACTGTCATAGTTAGAGGGCTCACTATAGATCTCACCCAAAATCTCATCAATAGGGTCACCACACTTCCCATAGGAATTCCATGGAGAAAAGAAGAAAAAGCAGACAATCAGGTGGAAAAAAGGAAATTCTTTTTAGAAGGTGAAGAACCTACAGAGGACAAAAATGGAGTAAGGAGGGACAGTCTGCCATACCCATGGAGTGAGGTAGGTTACCAACTCATCAAATATATCTCATGTGAGGGTAGATATAGTGTTTTTTATGGCTACCATTTTAGAATGCTTGAAGAGTTAGGATTTTGGGTAGAAACATGAGTTCACTAAAGACTCAACATACCCTATTTCTTGATGCAATAACTCATATACTCCAACAACAAAGTAAAGGAAGGGAATTCCCAACAATTGGCTCACCATGGGTTGACCAGGATCCTCATTGAGGATGCCCTCCAAAACCTCAACATCCCTATAACATGGTCAGTCTTCAGAGACTTACCAACAGAGGATGACATCAAAACCCTCACCTATGATGTTAGTCCTTCTGTCAGTGAGGAGGAGGCAAAACAAAAAGAAGAAGATACAGAGCTAGATGGGGATGATATGGATGAAGAAGAAACTAATGTAGAGGAACATGATGAAGGAGAAGAGAAGGAGGATGATGTTGAAACAGAGGAGGAAACGAAGGAAGAAACTTATGGAGATGAGAAAGAACATCAAGAAGAAGAAGATAAGGAAAACAAAGAGCTAAGTGGCTTAAGGGATAGAGAAGCAATAATAAGAGTTCAACTTGAGAGGGAAAATTCATCGTTGAGAGGACAATTATAGGAAAAGGAAAAAAAACTAGCATGTATGGCCAGCCTCTCCTTAGAGGCCATCCAACATAGGATTCCATCTAAATCCTATGCTCTTTACCTCAGAGAACAATGGCTATAATTTTAGATTAAAACACTAGCATAAAGGGGCACCATGCCATTCCAGGACTACAGGCAGTTTATTGATCTTTGTGATCAAAGTACACTAGAGGATAGGGACAAAATGGTTGAGTTTTACTTGCACAACATGGCCCTCACAGACATGAATGTTTGGGATCCTAATGCTGAGCTAGGATATCTACAATTAATGGCTTTGGAATCATGGATGAACCATGAGGAGTCAAGGGCTGCAGAGATGAAAATAATATTGGCTAGAGAGAAAAATGAACCTCTTTTCACCAGAGCTAAACAATCAAATCCCATGGCCCTAATCAACAACCATAATCTAATTTAAAATGATCCTCAACTGGGACCTAGATATCTTGCTGCCCAAAAGCAAGCAATTTCACATTTTGAGGATATGTTTAGGCTACTAGGAGATGACAATATACATGTCTGCTTCAGGAGATGGAACATATTGCGACACAACTTGAATATCAGAGAATATCACTCCCATCAAAGGTTGAGAGAGGCACCCAATAGGACACCTATGTATAAGAAATCAATGCAAAGGTTGAAGGTATTTATATAGGCCTAAAACTCAGTCCACCACTACTTTGAGGGATGCTAGAAGGGAGAAAAGAAGAAGAGGAAAAGAGGCAGTGGGAAGAAGTAGAAAGGAAAGTAGGCTTCTATGAATAAGAAGAAGAGACCAGAGCAGAAGCATGGGATGTTAGAGAGGCTACCAGAGCCATGAAGGACATGGACATTGACTAAATTGCTCAGAGGATGAGCAACACATTTAGTAGGGGGTGATGATGAGCCTCATCATTGGGTAATTATATGGGCCTTAATTCACCTCCTAACTTAGTCAAACCAACTATTCTCACAAATTATTTCATGCTTTTGATTATATTTTGTTTATGAGATGAGTTAGAGTTGGATATTTTGCTTTGTGGTCTAATGTGCATTTAATGTAGGATTAAATGATAAAAGCAAGGAATTTTGGCAAAGACCTTGGTCAAAACTCGAATGGGACAAGGGAGAGGAATTATAGGAGGGAAATCATCCTCATTTACTATCCCTCAATTCGAATATTCCTCCATCAACTCGAAGTGCAAGCAACCAAATCAGGAGGACTAGAAGGCAGCCGAGCAAGTGAAAGTCAAAGCACCAGTTTATCTCGCATTTGGGAGCCAAGCCTCCCTAATTTTAAGGAAGTCATTAGAGACTTCAGTGGTATAAGTAGAGAGACTTTGGACCTCAGTAGGATTCATACTTTGGATTGTAAAACTCTACTTTATTTTCAAGCTGCAAGACTTGTGACATTTTTTGATGTAATCCATTGTTTTGATAATAAGAATGAATTTTGTTTTGAGCTAGCATTGAGTTAACTCAGAGGGCTGAAGCTCTTAGGTTAGGGCCCAACCCTAGAAGCTAAGGCTCCTCTTTACTGTAAATGTATGCTAGCATAGATTCATGGTTTAATCATTCATTTGCTTAAGTAGCTGCATTTTCATTACACCAGTGTAGTGTAGATTGGTTATGTTTTAGTTTGCTTCCATTTGTGCCTTCTTTCAATTAGCAGGTTAGCCAGGATTTCTTGCATGAAGTTTGTTGTCTTGATTCAATATGAGGTTCATTTCATTGTGTTATCACTCAGGTTGTTTCCTGCCTCCAAAAGGGAATAAGGCCGAGGTAACCACTAACCAATATTTTAGCTGCAGATTCTAGCCAATCTGCAACCAGAGAGGGCTCTCTCTTTGTAATTTAACTTTGTTTTGAAGTATTTTAGGTTATATATGATGCACAAAGTTTGGTTTTTTGTTTGTTGGATGGTGATATCAAATAGAGCTGGGATGCAAGTCCAAAAAAGTTTATACCATTGGGCAATGGGGTCAATGATGGTGTACTGCTGAAGGTGTTTCTCTAGTAAAAGGGCAATGCTACAGAGCAAGATAATCAGTCTTGGAACAATTTTTAGATCTGGAAGTTTAAGGAATGTAAGCCAGTGGATGAAGGGCATTCAAGAATCCTTGATCATGTTGGCAGAGGGAAGGTGCTTGAATATTATCAAGGAGCAGTTAAGAATTCCTAAATAGTATTAAAAATGAAAGAATTAGTGAAAACAAGAGCAGCTAAGAATTCCTATTTATGACTAATTCTGAAGAAAACATAATTAATAGCAGAGATTGAAAAGAGAGTGTATTTAAACAAATTATGGGCTATTCTTTTTCTCTGTTACTAAGATCATGAGACATATATGATATTTACAAACACAGGAAACATAAACGCAGGTTAGAGCAACTTATTGATCCATAGAAAGACACAGGAATTCTGTGGTAGTTCCCAGAACATCAAATCCACATTCAGACAGTCCAGCAATAGTGAACTTCAAACAACCTTTGTATTAGAGAGTCTAATAATTTACAGCGCAGTTCAGAGAGAAAAGCACCAACCCCAAATACATTTTATGAGGAGGTCTTTATACAAAAATGAGACACAAAATATCTTGTAGATAAGTCTTCATGTAATAACTTCCTTCACCAACTCTTCAGAAGAAGTAAATGAGAGAAATAAATGCCACAGTAAATGTTGGTGTGCTAGCTATCGAATTTGTCAGAGATATTTGACTTTCTGGACTAAGTGAGTCAGCTGATGGCTGTGCCTTTATTCTGCATTTCCTGAGTTTGTTGTCTTGATTTTTTGCTATGTTGCTGTCTTAGCCTCGTCATCAGTGCTTGATCTTTTCATTAATGAGCTGCAGTCAAAATTTGGCTTCTTCTTTCTACTTTTTTCACTTTTTTGGTAGGTGGCCCATGCCTTTGAATTTGCTGACCTATAGCTGACCCAAAAAGAGGAAACAGAAGAAAAATCATCTTAGTAAAATTTCCAGCATTCTCTGCCACCATTCATCTGTAGGCAACTGATGTCTTTGTATTTTTATCAGTGTTTCATTAGCTTCAGTATATCTATAAAAGTTGGGCTGACCCTCAAAAAGGTGATTTATCTCATGTTCAATGTAGAACAGATTTTCTAATTTATCATAAAGACTCTGTCCAGAGGGAGGCCCTGTTTCTTTTGAGGTACTAGAGGATGCTATAATTTGATTGGCAACATAGTTATTCACCCTGTTGGCATACTGTTCATGTGTTAGTAGCCTTCCACTGTTGGTTAATAAGCTGGGTAGTCCTTTGCTCTGCAATGTTGCAAACTTTAGTTTGAAGGCATTTATTTCTGCTTGCATTTCTTGACATTTTCTCTCTCGAGTCTGTACAAAATTCATCAGGGTCAGCACCTTCTTCACTATCAAAATTCTATCTGTCCGGTTCCTGATATCTAGGGTTGCCAGCTGCTCTTTAGTATGAGTGTTCAAAAATTGGATCATTCTATTGGCTTTCTCAGGCATATTTCCCAATTATGCTCTAGCATTTTGAGTCTCAAATTGAGCTTGTCCTATTAATTCTATCTGCTCATGTATAGTCTGGATTGATTTCCATTTCTCAGTGATAGATTGGCCAATCTTGGCCCACAAAATTTTCTTGATTTCAGCTAGAGTTTTACCTAGAGTAAGCTCTTTTTCTAAAGACTTTATTTTATTGCCCAGGGCCTTTATTTCCCTTGTTTTCTCAGCCACTGTTACCTTGGACTTGTCATAGCTTACTTCTAGCTTGGCCAACTTTTCTTTGGCCTCTTTTAGCTCTGTCATCTGGACTTCTAGTTCTTTGACTGCTTTCGTCATGTCTTCCATACTCATGCTAGATTCTGGGACTGTTGTTACTGCTGCTGTTGAAGCATCCGTGGTCGATGTACCTATTTTTGATGCTGGAATGACAAGAGGAATTGCTACTGCTACTGTGGGAAGGGCAGTGGGGACTGTTGGAACTATTACAGGTGGATGGGAGGTCGACTCTCCCTACCTGCCTTGCAATGCTTTCTCCAATTCTTCCTCCATTTGAATTATCCTTTGATTCATCCTCATTACAAAATCCATTGTATCTTCACCTTCTTTTTCTTGCACAAGTTCTGTAGTTTGAGGGTGTTAAAATTGGAAACCAGGGAAAAACTTCATGTGGGTCATCTTATTCATGGCTACTAATATTTTTATTAGATTCCTCTCGTCGCGAGGTGTAGGATTGATATAAAGATCATCAAATTCCGATAAGTATTCATGGAGATATGAATTTATTTTGATTATGGAATTATTATGAAGCCGACCTACAACTCATGTAGGCTCAGAAGCCCAACAGTCGCATCTATTCACCCAACAACGTTGTGTATAAATATAAGAGGACTTTTCCTCATTTGGAATCACTCATCTCATCACATCTCTCTCTCTACTGTGCAGATATGAGTCTCTTCTCTACTGCGCTGAAATGGGTCTCTCTCTCTCACACATGTGAAGCCGGAAGTTGTTGAATTTGAAGCTGCAACTGCAGAAGTAAAGATTGACTTGTGTGGCCTAGAAGATATCCTCTTTGGAACTACACTGTAGGTTCATCTAAACCTCCTTTGAAAGCCGCAACTTTTGGTGGTGGAATGAAGTCAATCTGACGAACAGTTTGCAAGATATCGACTGCCCTAGTTTGAAGCCGGAAACTGCTGAAACTGAAGTTGCAACTGCAGAAGTAAATATTGACTTGCGTGGCCTAGAAGATCTCCTCATCTAAACTGCGTTGTAGGTTCATCTGAACCTCCTCTGGAAGCTGAAACTTTTGGAGGTGGAATGAAGTCAATCCGACCGTCGGTTTGTGAGATATAGTCTGCCCTAGTTTGATAATGAAACCGCTAATGCTGATGCTACTGATCTAAGGTTTGCTACTGCTGATATGAATCAGATTTATTGTACTATTTCTCTCTGCTGAATTATTGAAGATAAAAGAAGATTTGATCAAAGGGTTTCCCCACACATTGTGGGGTTTGTCCCTGGCTAGCCGCCACATCTTGTGTCTCTTGTCTTGGCTTGTTTTCTGTCGATCGTTTAATGTTCTATCTGCACTTTACTTTATGTACATGTGATTGCTAATCGGTGGAATATAATAAGAAAAAGAAGTAAACTGTTATAAGCATAGAACATACCATAACTTAACATGGTATTAGAGCTGAGGTGAAGACAAAGCCCGAGCAAGAGCAAGAGCAATCATTGAAGAGAAGATTGGCAAGGCTATCCTAAAAGAACTATGGGGTCCTCAACACTCTTTCCTTCCGAAGACAAGCTCCGTGAGAAAGTTGACTATCACGGATGGAAGATGTATATCGATCTAACCCTTGAAGATCAAGGAGTGCTGGACCATGTAAGAGGCAATATTTTTGAGCCTTCATCAAATGCATCTACTGCTGCCTGGAACAAATGGAAAAATGGAGAATTCAAAACAAAGAAGATCATCCGGGACTCTATCGACAAGCACTTGGTGGCCTACATCTCTGAATTGGACACCTCCAAGGAAATCTACGATAGACTGGTGAGTTTATTTAAAGTTAATGATGCAAATCAAGTTTTGTTTCTTAGAAATAAGCTTAGGGAAATCAAGAAGGGTAAAGATGAAAGTATGCAAGCATACTTCTTAAGAATCACCGAGATCAAGAATGATCTCCTATCTATTGGGGAAACTATTACTGACAGAGAAATGGCACTCACAACTCTTGGAGGATTACCATCCAAATGGTACATGTTCAAGACTACTCTTCTGAACTATAATGTAATTCCTGGTTTCAAGGAATTAATGGCTAGATGCATTCAAGAAGAAACAAGGGAAGAAGTGCAAGAAATGCCCATGCCTAAAGGTCCTCCTGCTGCCTTTTCTTCTCATGCATAGAGAAGAAAGGACTCACACCGGGACGATGATCAAAATCCCTCTGATGGAAAATCAAAGGAATGACAAATTCAACAATGAAGGTAAGAGGAGAGTTGGAGATCAAGGAAGAGGGCAACCATTCAAGAAGGCTAGAAAGTCTAGGTTGTATTAAATGCACCTGACCTCAAAAGGAACCTAGTGTCCATCTTGGCAATGGAAGACAGAGGCTACAAGGTAACCTTCAGCAAGGGCAAGGTATGTATATGGAAAAATAATGTTAAAGATGCCTTTACTCTTGGGTTTAGTGTTGATTCATTATATCAAGTCGATGGAAGTCCGCTAGGTGTCATGTCTTGTGACACATCTCTTTAGTCCGAACTTTGGCATTAGAGGTTTTCCCACCTTCATTACAAAGCTCTACCCGATGTAAGACAGATGGTAAGAGGGATGCCCGAATTCCAAGTATAGAAAGAAGGTGTATGTCCGGGATGTGCCAAAGGAAATCTCAAAAGGGGACCATTCCCCTCAAGCCAAAGCAAGACCTCCGATATATTACAATTGGTTTACTCAGGCATACTTGAGGTTGGCATTAAGAGGGAGACTACTACACCACATACTCCTGAGTAGAATGGTGTGGTGGGAAGGAAGAACCACATGATGATGGAAGTTGTCCGGGCCATGCTACATGATCAAAGACTTCCAAAGTCTTTATGGGCTGAAGCAAGCACCCCGAGCATGGTATGAGAAGATCGATAGCTACTTGATGAAGCTGGGATTCACTAGGAGTGAAGCTGATCCTAACCTTTACTTTAAGGTTGAAGATGACAAGCCTCTCATACTGGTGTTGTATGTGGATGACCTCTTTCTAACAAGTGCAAACCCTCTCATTCACAAATGTAAGAGGGAGATGGCTTCTGAATTTGAAATGAAGGACCAAGGACTTGAAGTGTGGCAGAAGCCAAGGGACATTTTCCTATCTCAAGGAAAATATGTGGTAAATATATTGCAAAGATTCGGTATGATGGACTACAAGCCTGTGACTACCTCGAGGATCTTAAATTTTAGAATTTATATGGTAGTGATGTTGGACCAGACTTGGGAAATTCCTCTGAGTTTCAAAAACTCATTTTCATTGATGTTCTTGGTGAATCTCCGTCCAAACATATGTTTTGTAGTTAGCATTGTGAGTTCATATTTGGTTGAGCCTCACTGGATTGATGCCAGGAATCTTCTGAGATGTCTTCAGGACACAATCTCTCATGGATTAAGATACACTATCGGAGATGTGAGACTATTTGGATACACCGATGCTGACTAGGCAGGCAATGTGGAGGACCGTAAGAACACTTCCAGGTGTTGTTTCTCCTTGGGATCTGTTTCGATATCCTGTATGAGCAGGAAGCAAAAGTCGGTGGCTTTGAGCACCGCCGAAGCAGGATATATTATTGCTAGCATAACCTCGTGTGAGGCAGTCTGGTTGCGAAAGCTCTTCAGTGAGTTGTTTGGATCTACATTGGATACCACTGTGATTCTCTGTAACAACCCGAGGTGGGATTCGATTATTGAGGAATCTTGTATTCGTCAATTGCTCCAGCAGATAGACATCATCTGGGATATGGTAAGTCTATGAACAAGGAAGCTCCATCACATTAAGATGATGTACAGGTTGATACACCTTGTCAAAGCCCCGAGGAAAGATCTAATCTATGATTTTCCCAAACGACTTGGAGTTGGAAAGAAACCCTTGTACAAGGGTCCTGCATGTTGCATACATTGAGCTCTGGGAGCTCTGAGGGCTTGGGCATCCTACTAGAGCAACATATGACCACAGGGTGACTCACCCTCCCCTGGTGGTGCACACTGGAACAAGATGATTCGCTCTCTTGTGGGACAAGATGATTCGCTCTCTTGTGGAACAGGATGATTCGCTCTCCTGTGTAGCAGGATGATTAGTTCTCCTATGAGGCCTGGATTGATTTGTTCTCCATGGCAGCCTGGATTAATGTGTTCTCCATGGAAATTGTAGCAGGATTGATGTGTTCTCCTGTGAAGCCTAGATTGATGTGTTCTCCATGGAAATTGTAGCAGGATTGATGTGTTCTCCTGTGAGGATAGGATTGATTATTTCTCCTGTCGAGGCATCCTACCCATGCAGTCTGGGACTCATGGGAAGTACCTCTCATCTGATCAATGAGTAGGGAAATGATGTTAGGGACCATAGTAGTACCGATGGATGCATCGTTGTAACTACCGTACTCCCTACGCTAGGATGACCTCCATTGATTTGGGATCAATGATACTGGTCTGGGACCAGTGGTAGGAGTTGTACCATACTATGACACTGACTTCGAGTCGGTTGAGACTGGTCTGGGATCAGTGGTACATACTCTGAGACTGACTTTGAGTCAGTGGAGGATGATATTGGTATGGGACCATTGGAGTTGTACTCACTATGACGCTGACTTTGGGTTGGTTGAGATTGGTCTGGGACCAGTGGTACATACTCTGAGACTGACTTTGAGTCGGTATGATACATCCTCGATCATTTCTTCTTCTTCATAATTCAGAAAAAAGCAGAGTCGAACATAACAATGCAAGAGCAAAGCAGAACAGAACAAATCAGTACAGATCAGTGCAGGGAAGAACAAGACAAAGCAGAACAGGAAAAATAGAGCAGAGCAGGGCAAGGGTGAGGCTGTACAAGGCAGTGCATTTGATGGATGAATAGTAACAACCGATAGACAGATTGCAGATGAAGTTCTCCATGGTTGAGAGGGAGTGTTAAAATTGGCAACCAGGGAAAAACTTCATGTGGGTCATCTTATTCATGGCTAATAATATTTTTATTAGATTCCTCTCGTCGAGAGGTGTAGGATTGATATAAATATCATCAAATTCCGATAAGTATTCATGGAGATATGAATTTATTTTGATTATGGAATTATTATCAAGCCGGCCTACAACTCATGTAGGCTCAGAAGCCCAACAGTCGCATCTATTCACCCACCAACGTTGTATATAAATATAAAATGACTTTTCCTCATTTGGAATCACTCATATCATCACATCTCTCTCTCTCTCTACTGCGCAGATATGAGTCTCTTCTCTACTTCGCTGAAATGGGTCTCTCTCTCTCACACATGTGAAGTCGGAAGCTGTTGAATTTGAAGCTGCAACTGCAGAAGTAAAGATTGAATTTCGTGGCCTAGAAGATCTCCTCTTTGGACCTGCGTTGTAGGTTCATCTGAACCTCCTTTGAAAGCTGCAACTTTTGGTGGTGGAATGAAGTCAATCCGACGACGGTTTGCAGGATATCGACTGCCCTAGTTTGAAGCCGAAAACTGCTGAAACTGAAGCTGCAACTGCAGAAGTAAAGATTGACTTGCGTGGCCTAGAATATATCCTCATTTGAACTGCACTGTAGGTTCATCTGAACCTCCTCTGGAAGCTGAAACTTTTGGTGGTGGAATGAAGTCAATCCGACTGTCGGTTTGTGAGATATGGTCTGCCCTAGTTTGATAATGAAACCGCTAATGTTGATGCAACTGATCTAAGGTTTGCTACTGCTGATATGAATCAGATTTATTGTACTATTTCTCTCTACTGAATTATTGAAGATAAAAGAAGATTTGATCAAAGGGTTTCCCCACACATTGTGGGGTTTGTCCCTGGCTAGCCGCCACATCTTGTGTCTCTTGTCTTGGCTTGTTTTCTGTCGATCGTTTAATGTTCTATCTGCACTTTACTTTATGTACATGTGATTGCTAATCGGTGGAATATAATAAGAAAAATAAGTAAAGGGTGCATGGTTACAGGTAGCCTTAGCTGCTTTCTAAGCACAACAATATCTTCTTCATTTTCTCTTATGAGGGAATTGATGCCCTTGGCATCCTTAGGATCATGGCCTAATTTGATAATAATTTCCTCCAATGTCTTTATTCTGTTGTCTTTGGCCAATGAAGACATTCTCTCCAAATCCAATTGAGTATTTGTATTTTTCAATGATTCCTTCAATTGGTGGGCCAGCATTGCCTTGTTTGCTAGAGTAGCATAGACCTTTTCACCTGTCTGCTTGTGTAGCTCAATTTGGTTCATCGGGTGTATGTCCTTGGCGAGGACCTCTACGTTTGTCTTTATGTAATCTGCAGCTATCTGTGGCTGTGGTAACTTAGGCTTGAAATGACTTAAGATCATTTTCTCCTCTTTAATGTCATAAGCTGCCATTAATCTCTGTTGTTTGGAGGGTGTTGTCTTCAGAAATTGATCATACAACTGTATTCTCAATAGCTCATTTTGGGCCTTGATTTCCAAGAAATTTCCTTTAATGCCAGATGGTTGTGCACCTTACTGCCTTGAGGAGGAGACCTCCATACCATGTTGCCTCTCTGTTTCCTGTCTATGAGAGCTGATGGATGTTTGTTGGCTGGTTTCCCTCTCCCTCCTTGGGCTCTCTATGACTTCTTCACTAATTTCCTCTTCAATTTGAGGATCTACTCTCTGCCTTTTGGCCTCTGGCTGCTTTGTTGACCCACTAGCAGGTGTGGTTTCTTCCCTGTCCCATTTCTTGCATATCTCCTCATTGAGAGGAGTCTACAAAGCTGGTACTTGTGGAGCCTCTGTCTGTAGTGGAGGGGTTTGCCCTTGACTCTGTTCCTTTGAAGTAGTTGGTTGTTCTGTCATTGTTTCTTACTCTGCATCAACTACCTCCTTGCCCTTTGTTGTCCCTGTTGCTGGTGTAGACCTTTCTTGGGCAGCTTGTGAAGTTGCAGCAGTTGATGTTCCTTCTCCAACTTGTTGTGGCAGTTTGAATGTCACTTGCTCAAAAGAATCCAAGTCAAGAGTCTTTTCCAAATCTTTCACATTTTGCTCCATTATCTCTTCTTGGGTGAATTCTTCAACTAGTGTCCCTGCCACCCACTCATCTTGGTTGGCAAATTGTTCTATTTGTGGGATTTTGCAATGTTCATAAGCTGACAACCTATATTTTATTTTCATAGCATCGATAAAACCATTTGGGTCATATGGTACCCACCAAACACTTCTTTTTAACCTGAGTTTTTCTCCCAATATTTAGTCAACATCTTCCCATCCTTCTTTTTTGTTCATGACAAAAGGGCCTAGTTGGTCTTTGAATTTCAACTGAGCCTTTTTCTTGGTGCTATGGAAATGAGTTAAATCAGAGTTGATAAATTGCCTGTAATATTCCAAGGCAAACAGTCTCATTGGCACATACCTTGGCAGCCTGTAGGGACAGAGCTCACAGCCATATATCCTGATGACAGTATGATTCGGGTAAAAGTACCAGTCACCTATTTTGTAGTTTTTTGAGAGCTGCAATATTTTATGCATGTCATAGGATAGCCTAGCAGGAGGAGTTCTAATTAGGAGAGAAGAGACTGGATAGAAAAACAGGTCAATGAACTCACAGTAAGAGTAGGGAGAGCTGCGGGCTTCATGAAAGACTGAGGTCCAAAAAATAACAGACCTCTTTTCTCCTTTGGAGTCCAATCTTTTGATGGGGCATTGGAAATAGTCTGGCTGATAATACATGAATAGATGATAGATGTAAGATGAGTATTTGAAGACTACCTCCCTATCCAGTTTCAGCAGTTGTTCATGTATCTTATTGGCAATGAATTTGGCATAGTTGTATTTGATAGCAGGGGGTTGTCCTGGGGTAAATGCAGACAACAAGACCAATATAGTTTGATCAATATGTTCACTTGTCTTGAAGCCCAGTACATAATATATCATATCTAATAGTAATTTTCCCACTTCATTGAAACATACATAGAGAAAAGGAGGTGGCCCTGTAGGCTGGCGGTCTGCTCTCATGAACACTTGGGCAATTCGGGCTATCTCTAAGCTGGAGAGTTTGGGACCTTCATCAAGCAGGAATTTCATAGAAAGAGGGACCAGAAGCTGAGTTTGCTTGAATTTTAACATTTGATTGATGGAGTCAGGAGTTATATGGAAAAGGATGCTCCCATATGGAGACTTGACTGTCCTTTGGGTTGGCTCATAGTTTTCATAGCAGAGACGAATAGTTTCAGGAAAGACATTGACAGAAGGGAGGAAGTATATGGGCAAATTTGATTCCCATATGCCATAAATGTCACTGTTGTTCAAATAACTGTTCCTCAGGTCACAGAATGTCTACAAGTGGTTTCTATCACCAACCAGGTCTTGAATTAAGTGGTCCCTATCAGCCAAAGGTAGTGCTTCTAATTCCTTGTGGGGTGGATTGAGAGGAGTGATATTCAAGGCTTCTGGAGTGGCCATCTTTAAATTCTCTGTGTTTGTAATTTGGAATTTGGGTTCATGCAACAACTGAAGACAGAACACTGGCTCTGAAGCCTTTCCCTAGGAATTTGTAGACTGAGCTTTGATATAGAAATGGCCTCACGGTGTAAAATTTATGGTAAAAAGCAAATTTTGTAGAGTTTAGTCAGGGTTTTTGACTGAATTTACTAGATTTATAGGCTCTGTGAGCATAATGCAGAGGAAATGGGCTTGAGTTTTAGCCAAACGAGTGAAACTTCGTAGAGAGAAGTGGAATTTGAGGAGATATTTTGGTAAACAGGACAAAAAACAACAGATATAGTGTACAGGTTTGGGTGCGGGATTGCATTTTTGTTTTAAGAGTGCGGTTTACCGTGAAAATGGGTAAAACTGGTCGTTTTGTGGGGAGGACGTTAAGTAGGGATAGTGACAGTAGATCTAGCAAGGGATGGCGACTTGATTTATGCAATTTATTGGTTTTACAGGTTCAGAGACGGAGAAAAACTGGAAATGCAGAGGGTTTTGGGTCAAATGGGTAAATACCTGTTTAAAACGAGCGCTAGATGCACAACCTGGACTGCAGGCCGAGCTGGGGAATGCACTGTGGAGTCGCCTTCAGCGGGTGACAGACTGTGCAGCTATGGTGGCGAATTGATCATAAATCGCATGCAGAGGCTTTTACCAACGAACCAATAGAAATAAACAAAACAGTCACTTTCGTGACTTTTAACAAAATTTGGAAATTTTAGCGCTTTTTGGCACTTTTGTGATGACGTCATCATGATGCATTTTTGTCATGTAGTGGGTATGGAGGATGATGTGGCAGCTGATGTGTGGGATGATGTGGCAGATGACATGGTGGCGGGGTGGTGATGTGAGCAGATGATATGGAAATGGCAGGCGACGTGGACGCAATGTCATCGGGTGACGTGGGGATGACGTCAGGAGGTAGGCGGCGGGAGGTAAGTGGTTTTCCCCGCACCGCCTTTGGCCCAGGGTGGTTTTGCAGGAGGGGGATCTGATCATGTCGGGAAGCCGATGCGTGGTAGGGGTATGACAAAAATACCACCCATCCCCCAAACGCTAACTCCTGGCAGATCAGGGGCTCCGATATTGCCGCCAGCCGTCGGATCTACGGCACGGGATCGGACGACGAACGGGTAAAGCAGATGGCGAGTAGTTATGGTACGAGACCCGCTGCAATTGTTTAATATTTTTAATATTCATGGGGGTATAAAACTTTGGAATATGGGTTTATGCAGTGTGAACAGGCGGCTAAGGTTATTAGTCTAATCGAATGTTAAACTAACCCCTTTATATACATGCGCGCCAGGGTTTTTAACGTATGGTTTATGTGGGGGGTTTAATGTGGTTGTTTATTTAACCTGGTGTTAAATAAGCCCCGACAGTTTATATGTAGAAGGGCTATTATTAAGTTCCCAAGTGGCCAATAATTCCCAAAATTTGTGTTATATGGCTATAGTTGCCAAGGGTAGGGATACTTAGGTATTTTTTTGGGGGGTTTTATATAGTTTTTTGTAAAATAGGGATGGGGAATGATAAAGGAGCTAAGTAATAGAGTTAGTGTCAATATGATATTATGGATAGGAAACGCTAAGTTGATAAGGTAATAACTTAGGTTTTTAGGGAAATGAAGTAAAATGGTAAGACATTTTACACAAGAAATGTGGCTTCTTTTCACTAAGAAAACTCAGAGTTCAACTTAGCATTCCTCATAAAATGAAGTGAAATAGGACTATTGGGAAAATCCCAAGCTCCTTGAGGGGATGTTAGCAAATGATTTCTGTGGGAATGATAGGGGAAATTAGTCATGCTTCCACTGTCCTGCAGTCACTTTGCCATGGTATTTGTATCATTGATGAGAAAAGTCTTTCTTGATAAGACAAAAATGATCACAAACTTACTCCTGCAACCTCAAACTTCCTACCCAGCCTAATACACCTAACATTTTTTCTTCCTTTTGATTGGGTGCATTTGGACTAGCAAACCCTGATTTTCCTCTTTTTCTTTTGAACGCCTTCCTATCTAAATCTACCCTTATCTCTTCCAAGGGCCCAGATTAAGCAGTTGGGCTCCTTTGTTTCTCTACCTGTTTACTCATTTGCCAAGCTTGACTTGTTTGGACAGATATTTATTCTCTATTCTAAAGACAAGTAAATTCAAACATGATCTAGCCAAGATTAGACTGTCTGGTTGTTCATCAACTGTATCCAGAGTATACCATCTGCATATACTGAAATTCTTCAAAAATGGAATAGTAGTGGCATTTAAACTAGCACACTTTCCTGGTCTTTTGGTTTGGGGTTCATTTTCATCATTTTTTCTGACCAATTTACTCTTTTTTCCCTTTGATTTTTCTTTTAGGGCATACCCTATTTTCATTTTTTAATTTTCTTGATTTATTTACAACATATTAAACCTTTGCAGCATGCAAGGATGAACATATTTGGCTCTTCTACAGTCAATCGTGAAAAATGAAACTTATTGGTATAGGAACCTAACAGTGGCTCCACTTGGGGATGGCTTTTCCTGGTGAAAATCCAAGAATAGCAGGTCAGATGGCCTTATTTTCAACTCTTGCTGTAATCTGAAAATTGCCTTCTGTTGTGGACAAAATAGTGGCTCTGCAAAATTTGAGTGTTTCTCATGAATTCATTCACTTAGTTGCAGCTCTGTTTGGCTTACTCTATCTGAACATTTGCCATCATTATTACAGTTCCCAAGTCTCCTTCTAACTTCTTGTGATATACTCAAAGTGCCATACCATTAGGTGCCACAATTCCTCACGTTTCCTCAAAATTTGTTGCATGTTATTCCCTATCATATTGTTGTACTAAATTTGCAGAAAGAAAACACTATTATGTATAGACTACAGTGCTGATTTCTTTTCAAAAAATCTGGTCAAAATAATGCTTCAGCATTCGACCATTTACTGGCCCTTCATCTGCCTGTGTACCATCCAAGCTTTTCAGAAAATAGGTGTTATTTCCTTGCACAGTCTGAATAAGAAATATTCCTTTCCAAAGAAAATCAAATTTTCCATGTTTCCCTTTATCCTCTCTTCTAGAATCCCACTTTAACACTTTATCCCCAATGAAGAAATCCTCTGCTTTGGTTCTTTTATCAAACATCTTTTTCAGTTTTTCTTGTAGAGCCTGACTTCTCTGATATACTTCCTCTCTGGTCTACTGCAAGTGAATATTCTAATTGATCCTTCTTTGAATATCATTAGGTTCTGCTTGTATTTCTTGTAGCAACTTTATCACTGGGATTCCCAAAGATGAAGGGAATTTTTCCTCCATGCCATAAACCAATTCATATGGGCTTGTTCCAATAGATCTTTTGGTGGTCAATCTATCTGTCCATAGTGCATTTACAAGCTTCTTATGCCAATTCTTTTTATTCTCCTCCAAGACCTTTTTGATGATGTTGATGAGGCTTTTGTTGGAGGACTCAGCTAGACCATTACCTTGAGGGTAATAGGCTGTGGAGTGGCCCAAGGTAATGTGGTACTTGTGGAAAGAACTGATCATTCTTTTGGACTTAAAGGCAACTGCATTGTCTGTAATAATATTTTCCGGACAGCCAAATCTAGACAAGATGTTGGTTTCTAAGAATTGCATGATGATTGAGTCATTGGCTTGCCTGCAAGGGGTAGCTTCTATCCACTTGGTAAAATAGTCTGTGGCAGTCAAAATCCACTTATGCTGGCCAGAAGATGAAGGGTGGATTTCCCCTATGAAGTCTAAACCCCATTGTTGAAATGGCCTTTCAGTTGAAATGGGTTTGAGGGGCAAAGGCAACAGCTTTCTCTTGCCTTCAAAGATCTGGCATTTATGGCAAGAAACTACAAATTTTTTCACATCAGCAAACAGGGAGGGCCAATAAAAACCAGCTCTTAGAATTTTATCAGCTGTTGACTTCAATACAAGTGTCCACCACAGTCCCCTGCATGAAATTCCTTGATTACTTTGTCAGTTTCATCCTGAATTAGGCAATTCAGCAAAACACCTTCATGATTTTTCCAAAATAAAACATTGTCTATAATACAAAACTTTGCTGCCTTCATTTTCAATAATCTCTTTTTAGTCCTAGATAACCTTGGAGGAGCTTGCAGGTTTAACAATATAAAACATATGTCAGCATACCAAGGTGATTGTAAAAAAGGCTTGGTTGATCTGTGGAGTCGCCATCTCCTGTTCGTTATCCAATTCATTGATGTCAAGGTCTTGAAAATTGGTTTCAGTCATTAATTTGGCTAACCCTTGTCCTTTTATGAGTTTTGTAGGCTTGATTTCAATGTCATACTCTAGAATGTTAGCTATCCATTTGCCCCTTTTACCTTCAATTCCTTCTTGAGTTAGAATATCTTTCACCACGGCATTTGGGACATAAGAAATGACATGTAAATACAAGATATAAACTCTGATATCCTTAATGGCCTTTACAAGGGCATAGGCCTCTTTCTCCATGATTTGATATTTGAGTGGAGCGTCTCGAAGTGCTTTTCTGAAGAAAGCAATGGGTTTCTCACATCCTTGGCCATCTTTTTGTAATAGGATAGCAACAATAGTATGCTGAGAGGCAAAGGAAAAAATGATGAAGTCTTTATCAAACTTGGGGCTTGTGAGGACTGGTGTTTTTGTTAAAGCTGTTTTGATGTCCTCAAAGGCTTGCTTAGCTTCCATTGTCCATTTGACTTTAGAATCTTTCCTTAGCATATTATTCAACAGTCTTATTAGTTCGGCCAAATTGGGAATGAATCTTCTTAGGAAATTGATCTTCCCTAAAAAATCTTGTAATTCTTTGATGTTTCTTCGGTGGTGGGCTTGGAGGATAGCTTGTATTCTGTCCGGGTCAATTCTAATGCCATCTTTTGAGATTATATGACCGAGGAGTTTGCCTTCTTCTAGGCCAAACAATGACTTCTTTGGGTTCAATGATATGCCATATTTTCTACAAATCAGGAATACTTGCCTCAAATGTTCTAAATGTTCTTGGTCTGACTTTGAAAAAGCAGTGGGATCATCAAGGTATATGACCAAGAAATCATGTATCTCTTTAGCAAAGGCTATGTCCATTGCTCTTTGAAATGTGGCCCCTGCATTTTTGAGTCCAAAAGGCATTTTGACATATTTGAAGGTTCCCCAAGGTGTTGTAAAGACAATTTTGTCTTGATTATCTGGGTGGACTAAAATCTGATTAAATCCTAAAAATCCATCTAGCAGTGATATCCCAGTGGCTCCTACTACCCTTTGTAGGATAATGGGGTAATGGTCTTTGAGAGAGACTTTATTCAAATTTCTTATGTCAACACACAGTCTTATCTCTCCCGTTTTCTTCCTAGTAGGCACTAGATTTGAAATCCACTCTGAGAATCTAATAGGTGCAATGATTCCAGCTTCATACATTCGTTTAACTTCTTTTTCAATCAAGGGAAGGAGCTCAGGATTCACCCTTCTAAGCTTTTGTTTAAAAGGTTTTTTATTTTCTTTCAAAGGTATAGTATGTTGGATGACATAGGTCTCATAGGACTTGAGGTCCTCATAACTCCAGGCAAAGACATCTTGGAATTCCTTAGACAACTCAATGTATTTCAACTTTTGATCAGGAGGCAATGTTTTTGACAGTTTTACCATTTTCTGATTTTCTGTGGTTCCAATGTTGCAGTCCTCAATTTCTGCATTTAGTGGTTGCATTTTTGGCTTTCTTGGAATATCATTGAATCAAATATATCCTCTAAAGGAGTTAAGCCCGTAGGAAGAAAATTATCCTTTAGTTCAATTACTTCAGATTCTGCCTCAGCCATTTCATCAAGGTTTGTTTGCTTCAGCTCTTGTAAATTCTTGTCATCAAAAGTTGTTGGGTGCAAAATCAGATTTGTTGTTTCAGCTGATATACTTTGCTCACTTTTGTCTATTTGTTGTTGTTCATCAATGGTGCTTGTGTCAATGTTTATACTTGAGAATTCCTCTTTCAAAGTCAGGAAATTATTTATTTGTGTATCATTTTCAAACACCTGCCAATTTTTTACATTATCTGGGACAATAGGTCTGTGTTTGATTTCAACAGTGAAGTGGTGGTTGGGCTCAAATGGTAGCTTGCAAGTGCTGGCAAAGGTTGCCAAGCTATGTGCATGTGAATTGTGCTTTCTTGGAATTTTGGTGAGCTGAGATTCCGAGAAGGTGTTAAGTATTTCGATGGCTGCCCCTCTATAAGCTCTCAACCTAAGATCATTTGTAACAAAATTTCCCTTCATTTGTTGGATAATCAAATCTGAATCCCCTAGAATTGAAACCTTGGTTGCACCTAGACCTTTGATGAGTTTGAGACCTGACAAAAGGGCTTCATACTCGGCCATATTGTTTGTACATCTGAAATTTAACCTATATGCATGACCTTCAGCATGGTCATTTTGCATGTAGTGTGTCCAAATGCCTGCCCCTGCTCCTAATTTGTTTACTAAGCCATCAAACTCTAAGTACCATAAGATTTCTTGGTTATGACTAGCCTTAAGAGCTTTGGAAGCTTGTTCAATGGGAAAATTTGGCTCTTGTAACTCATATGATATGTCATTTTTCTTTGTTGTATCAATCACATCAAGATTTTTTTGATCTTGGGCACTAGATTGTTCATTTATGCTTTCTATTTGTGTTGTTTTCAGGATTTTGATATCAGTTTTGGGACGCGTCCCAAAATTATATAAAATGAATGAATCCATGTCGGAATGCATCAAATAGATGGGGAAGTTTTGGGGTTTCTCTTGAATGCTAACCACATATTTCATTAATGTTTCCCGGTATAATATCTTTGGCTGGCCAAAGACTGAAATAGTGGCATAAGACATGTCTAGTTGTAAAGATCCTTGGAGTTTTGCACCCCAAGATCTAGACAAGAGCATACCATACTTGGGGGGAATATCAGCTACCACCACATCCATCAAGATTGTCTTGGCTGGGTATTGGACCAAAGATACGCAAAGATCTTTAATTAGGCCTAGACACCTGACCTGGCTGGAATCAAATGAGAACAAGTCTTTGCATGGCCTTGTGATATCAAGGTCCAGTCTTTCCATCACAGACTTAGGCATCAGGTTATGGGAAGCTCCCGAATCAAACATTGCATTATGCAACACTTTGTCATGAATGTTTAAGCGCACATTAAATGGAGGAACCCCTCCATCTACTGTTTTAACATTCACTTCAGGACCGAAAATCAATTCTGGTTGATCATCTAGAACATTGACTGCATCCCTATTCTCCGATATTTGGAGTGACCTATTGATTTTCTGTCTGTAAACTTCGTGTTTAGCCAATTCAGATAGAGGAATGGCTATTTTCAGTTTGCCTATTTCCGTTTCTAAGTTAAAAGGTTTTTCCACTTGTATTCTTGTGTTGTAAGCAACAAAGTTTTCCTTTTTTGCTGTATTTTCAGTGACCTTCTCTTCATTGTAAATGATGTTTTGAGGTAAATCTATTTTGAAATTACTTTTAGGAGGAAAGTTTAGACTTTCTTTAGAGGGGAGGGATGTAGATGACTGATTTTTTGAGGGTTGTACGTCTGATATGTCTTCCACAGTGACTTCCTTTGGGTCTGAGTTTGTTTTAGTAGAGGGTTCTATCAGGACAATTTTATCTTTTGTTTTCTTTGGCTGCTTGGTATCCTTCAACTTGGTAGGTTTAGGCACATCTATGGTTCTGCTTCTTAATTTGTACTATTTATGAACCTCATAGACTACTACATCATACCCTTCTCTAAAATCAAATGACTCTCCGGATTTGGTTTGAAATTGATTGAAATTATGAGCTTCTTGGTCGTCTTGGGTTAGGAAGATTTGTTGCTCATTGTTTAACCCCATTAGATTAATTTGGGTGTCCTCTGTTGGTTCACTAGATGTTGAGGCTTCTGCATAGTTTTCTTGAAATGGAGGTCTGATGTTCTGGTCAGGGCCAACCCTTCCAACTTTTGGATTTTGATTTTTTCTAAAGTTTGGGTTTCATGCAGTGTTACTTGGTTGACCTTCCCAAGATGATTTCCTTTCAATAGTTTCCACTCTATCTCCAAGTCTGTCCATACCTTTGATGATTGCATCCAGTTTTTGTTCAAATGTTGAAGGCTCTTCTTTGAAAGTTGTTCTTCTTTCAGCTCTTGCCCGATTTCGTTTAGCAATGAGGTTCGCCTCCACACTAACAGCTATATTCTGCATGCTTGGTGGGGTCTTTCCCTCAGTTGATATGCCATGTCAGAGTCAAATCCATCAGGGAATTTAATCAAGGCAAAGTCAGGTGGAGGTCTAATGTTCTAAGGAATAGAATTATAGACATTTTTGAACCTAGCACAATAGTCTTGGACGGTTTCTTGTGGGCCTCTTTTTAGATTGTAATATTCTGTTAAAATGTGTAAAGGGTCTTTCTTCTTTTCCCATCTGTTTAAAAAGGATTGATAAAGAACTTCTGAATCGGCTATGGAATTTATAGCAAGTGCTCTAAACCAAATTCTTACATCACCAGTTAGACTTTCGACAAAGATCTTCATTCTCACATCATCATCATCAATTTCATAATTCTCAAAATAATCTTGCATTTTCTTAGTGTGTTGCTGGGTTGTATATGAGCTAGTACCATCAAAATATGTGATTTTGCTCTGATAATCCTGAGACATAGCCCCTGGATTTCTAGGTAACTGAAGAGGAGCATCATGGTTTGCCATATTTACAGGGATAAATGAGAACACAAGAAGAAATAAGACAGCTGGAACAACAAGTACAATAGTGGAAATATGTGTAGTGGATGGGGGAGTGGAGAGGATACTTTGAGGTGTGGATGAGGAACTAGGAGGGGCTTTTGAAATGACTGTTGCTCTCCCAATGGTGAACTCAGATTTAGTAGGGTTTTGCTGAGGTATATCAAGGTCTAAATCTGTAGATTTTTCTAGTTTTTCTTGTTTTCTAAGGGTCTTAGAGATCAAGTTGGGATTTTCAAAAATAGATAGAGGATCTAGATCAGGGTTTGACTTGGTGTACCGAGTTTTCTTCTTTGGAGCCAGCTTCTAAATTTTTTTTTGGTATTTTCTGGGAATGTTTAGGGATCACAGTTTTTTACAGTATTCTATAGGAAATTCTCTGAAATAGGAGGCCTTGGGCTTTCCTTTGAATATGTTGAAACAGGGAAACTGATCAAATATTTGGGACAACTGTTTAAAGCCTAAACTAGACTGGAGATTGATTGAAGCAGCGTTTATTTACTCCTGTAAATGCACAACAAAAATAGTTTCAAAGGCTACCTGGCTAACTTCAGGCTCCATCTGTAGCTTTAGAAAATAGACAACAGTAACAAATCGTCATTCAGTTCCCCAGTGGAGTCGTCAATGATGTTATCACTTAGGTTGTTCCCTGCCTCCAAAAGGGAATATGACCGAGGTAACCAATAACCAATCTTTTAGCTGCAGATTCTAGCCAATCTGTAACCAGAGAGGGCTCTCTCTTTGTAATTTAACTTTGTTTTGAATTATTTTAGGCTAGTTATGATGCACAAAGTTTGGTTTTTTGTTTGTTGGATGGTGATCTCAAATAGAGCTGGGATGCAAGTCCAAAATAGTTTATACCATTGGGCAATGGGGTCAATGATGGTGTACTTCTGAAGGTGTTTCTCTGGTAAAAGGGCAATGCTACAGAGCAAGATAATCAATCTTGGAAGAATTTTTAGATCTGGAAGTTTATGGAATGTAAGCCAGTGGATGAACGGCAGTCAAGAATCCTTGATCATGCTGGCAGAGGTAAGGTTCTTGAATATTATCAAGGAGCAACTAAGAATTCATAAATATTATTCAAAATGAAAGAATTAGTGAAAACAGGAGCAGCTAAGAATTCCTATTTATGACTAATTCTGAAGAAAACATAATTAATAGCAGACATTGAACAGAGAGTGTATTTAAACAAATTCTGGGCTATTATTTTCTCTGTTACTAAGATCATGAGACATATATGATATTTACAAACACAGGAAACATAAACGCGGGTTAGAGCAACTTATTGATCCATAGAAAGACATAGGAATTTTGTGGCAGTTCCCAGAACATCAAATCCACATTCAGACGGTCCAGAAATAGTGAACTTCAAACATCCTTTGCATTAGAGAGTCTAAGAATTTACAGTGCAGTTCAGAGAGAAAATCACCAACCCCAAATACATTTTATGGGGAGGTCTTTATACAAAAATGAGACAAAAAATGTCTTGTAGATAAGTCTTCATGCAATAACTTCCTTAACCAACTCTTCAAAAGAAGTAAATGAGAGAAATAAATGCCACAGTAAATGTTGGTGTGCTAGATGTCAAATTTGTCAGAGATATTTGACATTCTGGACTAAGTGAGTCGGCTGATGGCTACGTCTTTATTCTGTGTTTCCTGAGTTTGTTGTCTTGTTGTCTTGCTATGTTGCTGCCTTGGCCTTGTCATCAGTGCTTGATCTTTTCATTAATGAGCTACAGTCACAATTTGGCTTCTTCTTTCTGCTATTTTTACTTTTTTGATAGGTGACCCGTGCCTTTGAATTTTCTGACCTGTAGCTGACCCAAAAAGACGAAATAGAAACAAAATCTTGGTAAAATTTCCAGCATTCTCTGCCACTAGTCTTCTATAGGCAACTGATGGCTTTGTATTTTTATCAGTGTTTCATCAACTTCAGTATATCTATAAAAGTTGGGCTGAACCTCAAAAAGGTGATTTATATCATGTTCAATGTAGAACAGATTTTCTAATTTATCATAAAGACTCTATCCGGAGGGAGGCCCTGTTTCTTCTGAGGTGCTAGAGGATGTTTTAATTTGATTGGCAACATAATTGTTCACCCTATTGGCATATTGTTCATATGTTAACAGCCTTCCACTGCTGGATAATAAGCTGGGTAGTCCTTTGCTGTGAAATGTTGCAAACTTTAGTTTAAAGGCATTTATTTCTGCCTGCATTTCTTGACATTTTCTCTCTAGAGTCTGTACAAAATTTCTCAGGGTCAGCACCCTCTTCACTATCAAAATGGTATTTGTCTGGTTCCTGATATCTAGGACTGTCGGCTGCTCTTTAGTATGAGTGTTCAAAAATTGGATCATTCTATTGGCCTACTCAAGCATATTTCCCAATGATGCTCTAGCCTTTTGAGTCTCAAATTGAGCTTGGACTATTAATTCTATATGCTCATGTATAGTCTGGATTGATTGCCATTGGTCAGTGATAGATTGGCCAATCTTGGCGCACAAAATTTTCTTGATTTCAGCTAGATTTTTACCTAGAGTAAGCTCTTTTTCTAAAGACTTTATTTTATTGTCCAGGGCCTTTATTTCCCTTGTTTCCTCAGCCACCGTTACCTTGGACTTGTCATAGCTTACTTCTAGCTTGGCCAACTTTTCTTTGGCCTCTTTCAGCTCTGTCATCTGGACTTCTATCTCTTTGACTGCTTTCATCATGTCTTCCATAGTCATGCTAGATTCTGGGACGGTTGTTGCTACTGCTGCTAAAGCATCTATGGGCACAACCAACATTTTGGTCATATTTCTTTAGTCATTAATTGGTTTTCTTAGATGATCATATAGTAATATATTTTTTTGTATATTTGGTCATTAATTATGGAAATTAATGACTAAATTAATAACTAAATTAATGACCAAATTTATGACTAAATATACTGCTAGATGATAAAATTGAGACAATCAATTAATGACTAAGCTAAAAACGACTAAAAGTTGGTCGCATTATAAGATACTGTAAATTATCTACTACTGGTCAACGACTAAAAATAGTCATTTATATGAAAATTTTAGTCATTGTTTTAGTAACTAATTAGCCATTTTGTACTAGTGGATTAATTCGTTTCTAGAAATATTGCATTATGACTGTCACAATATAACCTTACAAATTGTTGTACAAACCCAATATTGAACACTTTCTTTGTAACCATAGAATTTCCTTACTTATGAGAGTGGATCCCATGTATTTAGCTTCTATAATTGAGAGAAAAATTATATAGTGTGTCTTACTCATCCAACTAACTTATCCTCCAAATAAGTTAAACACATAACCACTTGTAGTTCTTCTATCATACAAATCTCTAGAAAAGTCTACATCAACAAATCCATTATCTCCAACACTCTATCTTCTCTAATATTTCCTTCATAAAAAATTCTCTAATTTGTAGTGTTATACAAGTACTTGACAAATCTCTTCTTATAGTTTCCTAATGCTCCTTCCGTAATTTTCACATATACTTTCTCAAAACTTACACTACGTGTGTAATGTTTAGTCTAGTATATACTATTGCATGCATTAAACTTCCAATAGCATTGGAATATGAAACAAGAGACATGCCATTTTTTTCTTCATGTTTCCTACGATGCTGATATGCATAAAATTTGACACTTGTAGGAATAGGGACCTTGACTAATTTGCATTCCTTGTTATTTAACCTCCATAATATTGTCTCAACATATTTTCTCTAAGTCAACCAAAGTTTCATGTCTACCTAATTTATATTAATTTACATGCCCAAAATAAATTTTGTAGCACCAAGTTCTTTGATGTAAAATTTAGAGGAAAGCTAAGGTTTCACATCCTTAATTATTTTATTCTTTTTTTTTTCAATTAACAACATATCTTCTGCATAAAAGACCACAAAAATAAAATTATCACCGATTAATATGAAATACACATACTGATAAGCTTTATTTCTTGTGAAACCAAGTTGAGATATATTAGTATCAAAATATTGATACCAAATCCTTGCCTATTGCGTTAAAACAAATAGGGAACATTTTCAACATGTAAACTAGTTGATGATCCCTAGTATTACAACAAGAATGTTGCAACTCCCAAGGATACCAAATTTAACTATCAATCTGGGGTTTGTACGAACTTAAGAGGTATCAGTACTTTATGTAAAACATGGAATGTTTTACTTAGGATGATTTGATGCAATGAAGTGAATGAAGATGCATAGAGACCACTATGATACAAGGAAAATACTTGAAAGATTCAATATATGGAAAGCATACCAATCTTAACTTTGAAGGAAAATAAATTACTAAAATATAACCTATTCTACTACAAAGAATTAAATGACATAAAAAAAACTCGATTCTAATTTCATGGAATTAAATGATAGAAAGCTACCCTAATCCATTTTGCAGAAAGTAAATGATAGAATAAAATCCTAATCTATTTGCAGCAAATAAACCTACCATATTCCAGGAAAAGAAATGAATGAAGTAAATTCTATTCTACTTGCAAAAATATAAATAAAATTCTTAAGAATGTTGAAGGTAAATCAATCTCATTCTATTTAAAAAATAACACTAGTATAACCTGGTTACAGAAATGAAACTCCATATATGAAAGTGAAGTTCCTAGGGGGTCTCTAGTCTTCTAAATCCATCTTCGAGCCTTAAATGATGTTGTGGAGTTATGAGAAATAGAGCAAAAAATTTGGTTGCAAGTCTGCAAGCAATTTAGGGAAATTTATGAGTTGTTATAAGATGTTAACTTTTGCTACATAAAACATCCAAGAGAAATATTATGGGATATAGGAGTGGTTTGAAGAGGGAGAACGGTGGTGGAAGGCTATAGAAGGGTGTAAGAGACCTTACCAAGCTCAGGTCTACTTAGTGAACTAACTTGCGTAGGGAAGGAGAAAGATTAGAAATTTATTGTAGCTTGGTGAGGCAGTTTTCAACATATAGACAGTTTTCAAAAATGAGGATTAGTGAAGGGAAAGATGATTAGGGAGATAATGTTAATGTATGAAAAATGATTCCAATCCACTCTCTGAACCAACATATTTCATCTGCAAGCAAAGCACATGTTCAACTAATAAAAATAAGATAATTAAGCAATTACCAAGTCACTAATTGTAGAAAACAAAATGACAATGGAAAGGATGAGTTGAACTAATAATGGAAACTACTTACTGCATAAAGAAAAACTATTTTTGGTACTTATCATCACAAGGTACACAACCAAGATTCAATAAAGAGATCACTTATAAACCTGCAAGGATAGTTATTTTCTCATAAACAAGATTTGCAGAAAATCATAGCTAGACTAAATGCATGCAAAAATAAATATTTAAAGGAAGGGTCTTGAGCACTTGGGTTGGACCCTAACCCAAGGAGACTAAAGAATCAAACTTAGGCTAAGAAAAAATTAATTATTTTCATTAACCTCAATAGTGTTCAAACATGCAACATAGAAAATGAAATAATAATTATAAGTCTCTTTCTCTGATAATAATTATCTTCCTCTAGAATTCAAATTCATACTAAGTTGTTAGGCTCTCTCATTTATACAGCAGATGGGCGAGAGGAATCCTCCTTTAAGGGAGGAATGCTTCCTTCCAAAACTCCTAAAAATGTGGATCTAGTCCCTTGGTGTACTCACATCCATAGATAGGTAGTAACTGTTGAGAATGCAACAAGATGATGGAACTTAGTGGAAAGAAGTCGCCTTCACTAAGTGGGCTCGCAGGGTATTTTTGGCGCAAAGTCTATTTTTAGACTATGTCTATTTTTAGACATATGGATCATGGTCTATGAGTTGCAGGATGCTGTTTATGGATGATTGGTCGTGTTGGGAAAAATAGATGGACTTCTATTTGTGGTTCACAGCGGAGTGATCAAAGTCTATTTTTAGACTGCCAGGCTAAAAATAGAAAAGTCAAATATTATTGTCTCATAATAATATTTAGACTATAAACATTATCTTATCCTCTTGGAGGACCTTAGTTTGAGCTACAGATGTGGCACATGTAGCTGTCAGAAGGAAATATGATTTTCTTATGAGTCAGTTGAGTTATTGCATGCAGGACATTAGTTAGAACTCATGCATGTGAGTTCTGTGGAGTTGGATGTGGAGTTGATGGAGTTGTGTTCAGTTTGACTTGGTTAAACTAGTTGTAATTAGTCTAACTGCAAATAGACTAGTGATGAGTGATGTGAATTAATTGATTAAATTAATTCACTAATTATTAACTCATAATGCAACTAAAGAATACATCAATTAACTCAGTGCATGTATAGTTCAGTGGAGACAAGTGTTAGAGGTTGAGATTGCTATCAGCTGTGACTATAGTTGTGCATGAGATCTTGCACAATCAATGGATTGAGTATGCCCATGAGGATTGCTCAGTATATGCCCAGTGAAATAGCTTGTGCTCATGTGATTTCCAGAGTGAGTGATTTTCACTTGGTATTGTGCAATAGAGGCAGGCAAAGTAGTGGAGAAGATTTGAACCTATGACTTGTTCGGATCTGAGCTAGTTTTGTGTCTAATAGGTGGAGATAGTGCTGGATACTTGAGAGGAGTATTGGACTATGTATGGTTACATGTTCTAAATCATTAATATATAGATAGTGTGGGGTTTTTAGTTGTAAGCTTTCCCCGGGTTACATACTGTGTTAATGTGTGCATGCGATTGATGTTTCATTGTTTTTGATGCTGCTAAATTGATGATCAACGTAGAGGAGGTTATGTATTTTGCATGTATTCTGAAATAGTGTATAATCGGGATAATCTCTATTGAATAAGTGTTTATTATTCAAAATTTCTACATGGTATCAGAGCTAGATGATTTGTAGAAGAGATTTCTACATGGTATCGGAGCTGTTGATCATCAAATCTACTATTCAGGAAGTGTTTACATTTTATTTCTTCAGGCAGAGTCTGTAATCGAGCCAGGTAGCCTCTGGATTCATCCTTCATTTGGAAGGTGAGATATCCGGTAAAAGACCATACAGTCAATCTTTGTACGAGAAATACTTTGTTCTCACGAATCTTAGATCAAAGGTGGTTGAGTTTGGAGCTGGTGGAATTCAAATTTGCAGAAGTGTTTTCTTGATATCAACGTGGCAATGTCTTTCAACGGATTGCGATTGGAGTATGCTCTTGAGGGTAGCTCAAACTATATTGCATGGAAGGACAGGATGGAGGCAGTGTTGGATGATAATGGGCTAAAGGATTTCATAGAGGCTGATGTCCCAAAGCCTACTAATGCTGCACAAGTTGATGCTTGGAAAAAGAAGACAACAAAGTGTCGAAGGATTCTGTTGGAGGGCATGAAGGATCACATTGTGTCCAACCTGCATGGTAAGAATTCTCCATACTTGATGTGGAAATCATTGACAGATCTATTCCAAATCAAGAGCGATTAGAGGGAGCTGGCGCTCAAAGATAAGCTCAGAAACATAAATTGTGAGAAGGGAGACAGTATGCCCAAGTATCTCACGAAGTTCACTCAATGCAGGGATGAGCTGGGAAGTGTGGGGGTGACTGTTGATGATGAGGACTTGGTGAGCTTGGCTCTCCTTGGTCTTCCAAAGAGTTGGAATTCCTATTAGGACTCTGTTAATGGTCGGGAGAAATTTCTAGGATGGGAGAGACTTTGGTCAGATCTTGTGCAGGAGGAGATTAGACGGAATACCAAGGACGGATCTTCATCAAAGGGACTTGATGAAGAAAATTGTGCTTTGGCTGCCAAAGTAAAGAAGGGGATGAACAAGAAAGCTTCTCAGTCTGGTGCGAAAGGCAAGAAGAAGGACATGTCCAAGGTGAAGTGCTTTCACTGTCACCAGCACAGACACTATGCCACTAATTGTCCGCAGAAGAAGAAGAACAAGAAAGTTGTTGGATCTACAGCAAGAGAGGCTCTAGCCTCGCAGTTTGAGCTTGATTTTTCATTGATCGCATGCTTGGTTTCAAGTGTGATGGGATCGATGTGGTTCTTAGACAGTGGTGCGCTTTTTCACATGACAGGAGATCGAGATTTGTTTTCTGATCGGGAGGACAAAGATCTTGGAGTGCACATCAATATGGGCGATGATGGTAGATACAGTGCAACCGGTATCGGTACCATTTACTTTGAGAGGGAGTCTGGTAAACCCTTCGTATTGAAGGAAGTGATGCATGTTCTAGGATTGAAGAAGAATCTTATCTTTGTGGCGATGTTAGAAGACAAGGGATATGATGTCTTTTTCAGCGAGGGAAAGGCTTTCCTGTGCAGCAAGACAGCTGGAAAAGCCCGAAAGATAGGGGTTTGATTGAGGAACATTTATCAGTTGCATGTAGATGGATGCGCAGCAATGGCATGCAAGGCAGAAGAATTGGTGAGCCGGGATGATGGCGAGCTGTGGCATAAGAGATTGGGTCACCTTCACCATGGATCCTTGAAGATATTACAACAGATCACTACAGGGCTTCCTAAAGGCACTATTGCACAGTCAGATCAGTGTAAGGGGTGTACTTTGGGAAAGTTTGTGAAAGCCACCTTTCACGAGAAGGATAGTCATGCCATGATGATCCTTGAGAGAATTCACACAGACTTGTGTGGACCTTTCTCAGTAGCTTCGATAGCAAAACACAGGCATTATGTGATCTTTGTTGATGATTCCTCTCGTAAGTGTTGGATCTTCTTCATGCAGAAGAAGAGCGAGACATACTCAAAGTTCTGTGAGTTCAAAGCACTAGTCAAGAAGGAGTCGAGGAAGAAGGTGAAGGCTCTTAGGAGTGATAATGGTGGTGAATACATCTCTGGCGAGTTCAAGGATTTCTGCAGTGTAGAAGGGATTTGAAGAGAGCTCATAACTCCCCATAACTCATAGCAAAATGGGGTTGCTGAGAAGAAGAATAGAATGATCGTGGGTGTTGCACAGGCGATGTTGCATGATCGGGGCCTACCCCTTCACTGGTGGGGGGAAGCATGCAATACAACAGTTTATGTGTAGAACCGTTGTCCTCACAGGATACTTGGCATGAGTACACCCAAGGAGGCTTATTCTGGTAAGAAGCTTGATCTTTCTCATTTGAGGATTTTTGTTGCTAATGTTTACATGCATGTGACGAAGGATGCCAGGAAGAAGTTGGAGCCAACCACAGAGGTTGGGATATTTGTGGGGTACATTGATATGCCCCACAACTATCGTGTGTATTTGCCAGACAGTGGTAAGACTGTTGTGCGATGGGATATAAAATTTCAAGAGGTGATAGCCATGAAGTGTTCACTTGAGAGGGAGCCACACTTGCATGTAGATGAGGAGCTATTAGTTCCTAAGGATGAGCTTCGGGACGTGGATCAGCCACAGGACGAGGTTCATGGAGTGGAAGAGACCACTCATGCAACACCAACCATTAGAGGGTGAAAGCACTTGACAGAAGCTGAGCGACTGGCTCAAGATGCAGAGAAAGCTGTAGGACCACTTATAGCCCAATGCAGGTAGAGACAGTCACCTGATTGGTACACTAGATACATGGCTCTTATGAGCAAATTTGTTGTGACTAAGCCATCCTCTTTCAAGGAAGCTGTGGAGGATCCTGTATGGGTAGATTCCACGATGGAAGAGTATGATTCGATTGTCAGAAACAGTGCATGGGAGATTGTTCCTAGACCAAAAGGGAAATCAGGGGTGGGTTCGAGATGGAGATACAAAGTTAAGCAGGAAGCTGACGGGAGTGTGGAGAAGTACAAGGCAAGACTTGTTGCCTGAGGCTTTTCACAGATAGAGGGGATTTATTATGAGGAGACCTTTGCACTTGTCACAAGGTATTCTTCCATACGGACGATTATTTCTCTCTCAGCACAGATGGGATGGCACATTCATCAGATGGATGTGAAGACTACGTTCCTCAAAGAATTCATTGAGGAGGAGTTGTACATTGAGCAGCCCGAAGGTTTTGAGATCTTCAGCAGCGATTCACATGTGTGCAGGCTCAAGAGAGCGCTGTATGGGTTGAAACAAGCACCACGTGCTTGGTACACATGGATAGACAGTTATTTCACCGGACTTGGATTCTCCAAGAGTGAGGCGATCCTAACCTATACCAGATTGTGGTGGAGGGTAAGTTGCTTATCATTGTACTTTATGTAGATGATTTGATTCTAACGGGTGATGAGCTGTCGATACTTTCATGCAAGTATGATCTTGCTAAGCAGTTTGAGATGAAGGACTTGGGCCTCCTTCATTATTTCCTGGGGTTGGAAATTTGGCAGCGCATTGATGGAATATTTGTTTCTCAGGGTAAGTATGCTTGGGAGATACTGGAGAAGTTCAACATGCATGGATACAAGCTTGTTGACACTCCTCTTCTTGGAGGTTGGAGGAAGGAGGATGCCACTTCTACAGAAGAAGTGGATGCCACTGTTTATCGACAGTTGGTGGGGTCGCTTATGTATCTAGTCAATACACGACCTGATATATTCTATGTTGTTAACCAGCTTTCACAAGCTATGGTTAAGACAACCAAGCTCTTCTAGAAGGCGGGAAAGCATGTATTGCGTTATTTGAGAGGCACATCAAGATATCGTTTGTGGTACAGATAGGAGGATGAGGTGAAGCTATGTGGCTTCACGAATGCAGATTGGGTAGGGAGCCCAACGGACAGAAAGAGCACATTAGGAGGGGTGTTTAGTATTGGGTCAACAATAGTTTCTTGGTACAACATGAAGTAGAGATCCGTGGCACTCAGTTCAGCAGAGGCCAAGTATATAGCAGCATTTTTGGCTGCATTCGAGGCTATATGGATGAGGAAGATCCTGGTCAGTTTGTTCGGTTCTTACTTGGAGCCTATTGTGATTTACTGTGATAAACATAGCTGCATTAAACTCTCGACTAATCCTATATTTCATGATAGATCTAAGCACATTGACATCAGGTACCATCATATCAAAGATTGTGTGCAGCAGAGAATCATGTTACTTTCATACATTCCAACGGAGGATCAGGATGCTGATATCTTGAAGAAGGCGCTCACCAGGAGCAAATTCGAATACCACCTTGGCATGATAGGGGTTACTAATAATCTGTATCTTGTTGAGCAAGAGTGTTGAGAATGCAACACGATGATGGAACTTAGTGGAAAGAAGTCGCCTTCACTAAGTGGGCCTGTAGGGTAATTTTGGCGCAAAGTCTATTTTTAGACATATGGATCATGGTCTATGAGTTACAGGATGTTGTTTATGGATGATTGGTCATGTTGGGAAAAATAGATGGACTTCTATTTCTGGTTCACAGCGGAGTGATCAAAGTCTATTTTTAGACTGCTAGGCTAAAAATAGAAAAGTCAAATGTTATTGTCTCATAATAATATTTATACTATAAACATTATCTTATCCTCTTGGAGAACTTCAGTTTGAGCTACAGATGTGGCACATGCAGCTATCAGAAGGAAATACTCTTTTCTTATGATTCAGTTGAGCTATTGCGTGCAAGACATCAGTTAGAACTCATGCATGTGAGCTCTGTGGAGTTGGATGTGGAGTTGATGGAGTTGTGTTCAGTTTGACTTGGTTAAACTAGTTGTAATTAGGCTAACTACAAATAGACTAGTGATGAGGGATGTGAATTAATTGATTAAATTAATTCACTAATTATTAACTCATAATGCAACTAAAGAATACATCAGTTAACTCAGTGCATTTATAGTTTAGTGGAGACAGGTGTTAGAGGTTGAGATTGCTATCAGTTGTGACTATAGTTGTGCATGAGATCTTGCACAATCAATGGATTGAGTATGCAAATGAGGATTTCTCAGTATATGCTCAGTGAAATAGCCTGTTCTCACGTGATTTCCAGAGTGAGTGATTTTCACTTGGTATTGTGCAATAGAGGCAGGCAAAGTAGTGGAGAAGATTTGAACCTGTGACTTGTTCAGATCTAAGCTAGTTTTGTGTGTAACAGGTGGAGATAGTGCTGGATACTTGAGAGGAGTATTGTACTATGTATTGTTCCATGTTCTCAATCATTAATATACAGATAGTGTGGGGTTTTCAGTTGTAAGCTTTCCTTGGGTTACATACTGTGTTAATGTGTGCATGCGATTGATGTTTCATTGTTTTTTATGTTGCTAAATTGATGATCAACGTAGAGGAGGCTATGTATTATGCATGTATTCCGCAATAGTGTATAATCGGGATAATCTCTGTTGAATAAGTGTTTATTATTCAAAATTTCTACAGTAACTACTCATAAGCCAACTGAGTTGTGATGAACCTATAGAAAGGAACAAGGCTCCTTGATTCTTTCCTGTTAGTCTCCAACATCTTCTACCCAATGAATCCTCAATATCCTACACATTTAATGTATTAGGCCATAGGATATAGCAAATATCTCCCAACCTTCCTAAGAACACATTATAACTTGAAAAGGTTATTATCAAATGTATAAGGATAGGTTTAAACATGCCAAAGGGTAGTTAGATGGGCCTTAAATTATACCTATTTGGGAGGCCCATCATACCCCCCTACTGAAAATGTTTCTCATCCTTTGAGAAACCTAGTCACCTAGTCGCACTTAATTCATGGCTCTGGTGGCCTCCCTAACATCCCAAGTTGTTTCAGAAGTGGTGGCCTTCTTGGGTGAAACCATACATTCTTTTAAATCTCAACCATTCTTTGTGTCTTCTTACTCGTCCCTAGTATCTTGTAAGCCTAATAGTAAAATGGGACTAAACTTGAGTCCAGTTCAGTTGAACCCCAATCTTGGGTCTAACTTTTTATACAAAGGTGTTCTATCCAAAGAATTCCACAACCTCTCTGGTGAGTGATATTCCTTCATTCTCAAATCGTGTGGTAAGGTATGCCACCTTCTTTGACATGATTGTAGGCTCTCATTTCCTTACAATCTAAAGGTGTCTTCAAAATGAAGGATTTCTATTCTCCATTTTTTGTATAGACAACTACCATCTTTGGATCTTCTATTATGATCCTATGGTTAGTGGTGATAAGATGAGGGGCTTGTAATTCTGCTTTGACCCACAAAGGCTCTTCTTTCTCTTTAGCCATGATTCTTTTGATTTCCTCTCCCTTGAACTCTTCATGGGTCAAATAGGAGGCTAAGGAGAATACTTATACATGTCCTAGATGAGAGTTTGGGTCACACACATTCATATCAGACGATATTAAATTATGCATATAAATTCAGCCATCTTCACTCTATCTTCAATGCTACACTTAAGGTAGAAATCAATGAATTTTATGATAAAATATAAAGGAAGGGAACCTTTCTAGGCCAATTCTCTAATATGAAGTTGACACCATTGGTCTTTGAGGAACAAAGAGTAGGTTTTTTATGGATGTCTACAGTGTATGGTTTCCATGGAAAAACTAACCATGGTGGCAAGTTATGCCTCCTTCTACTGTAGTTTCACCTTCAATTTTTTATTCTCTTTTTGTAGGTGGTTCCTTATATTGGCTTCATACAACCTGAGGTTAGTCATTTCCTCCCCCATATTCTTCATTATATCCTCCATAATACCCACATCTTCAACTCCTTTTAATTTGGAAATTTGCATCCACTTTGGTTCTATTAGGTCCTTATACTGCTAGTGTAACCCCTTATTGTTATTAGTGCAACCCCCTTATTGTATTATTGTTCCCATATAGTCCCCACGTTGTTATTATTGTGTTCCATAGAAGCCCACTATTTTTATTGTTGTGCCCCTACAATATTATTGTTATGTAGGCTCTAATTGTATTGGGACCCCATAGACTCCTATAAGTAGAAAGGAGGTCATTTCATTTGTGTCATCCAATAATTGTTGATTTGTGTAATGTAAAGGAGGTTTCCCCCTTGAAGAGGCTCATTTTGAAGTTATCGATCTATAATTTCTTCTATTTTGTGAGCTGGTTGAATAACAGGGTCCTAACCATATCCTTTTCTAGTTCAAAGAATAGTTGGATAACAAAGTGATTAGAGAGTATCTTTCTTGCCTTGATCCAGACATAGTAAGATCTAAGGTTTGGTTGGGGATTTGGCTCCTATAAGTGAATATTTTATTCTTGTAGGCCTGAAATCCCTTCATGTAGTTTTTATGTATTTTCCTGTAGCTCCTTTGCTTCTTCCTATAGCTCTATAGATCCTTCCTGTAGCTTTATAGGCTCTTCCTATAGCTTGATGGATTGTTTTGGAATCTTGGTTCCCTTGGTACTCAACCTTCTCTGTGGGATGTATGGTTGTTTTCCTTTGATTTCCATGGAGGTTATTTCCTCTGATTTCTTCTTGTCTTTCTCGTATTCTTCCTCTTGATGGATGATTGATTCTTCAATTATGATGGGAGTTGGAGAAGGTGGCTAAGGCTTCCCCTATCTTATCCTATTATTTTTTCTCCTTTTAACGTACTTTTGGGAATGCCTCGGTCTCCGTCCCTTTGGTTTGGTTGGTGTACTCAATGATGTTAAGGATGAAGCAATTTTCTCATCTATGTTACCCTCTAGAGTGCCTTCTCTATCCTACATTATCCTTTTTTTTGGTGGTCTGGATGATATTCCAGTGGCCTCTTGGGTCTTCTATCCTTCTATTTATGTTGCATCAGGCTTGACTAGCTCCTCTTTAGGTACTTTTATTCCTATTTTTGCCTTAGTTTTTGTCTCTGTCTTTTTATATTCCTCCTCTACTTCTTCTTTTGGCTCTCCTTTTGATTCATATTCTTCAATTCCAACTTCCTCTTCCTCATATTCTCCCTCTATTTCTACTCCTTCAAGTCCTAGTTGAGCTTGGATTTGGGTTTGTAGGAAAGACTCTCTATCCATATCTATAAAATCAACCCAAGGCACAGGGTTTTGGAGACCTTCTAAAACATTCATGACTATAAATTTTATCATCCCATGGTGCTAGGTATTGATGCTTCCCTCCTTTTACCCTCTAGCTCATTTCCTTGATTTACTAAAGAAGGAAATGAGGGATGCTCATCCTTTCTTGGATAGGTAAGTTCATTTGAAATCTGAGTTGATAGAACATCATGAATTGGTATGCATAAAAAATACTCAGTCTCTCTTCACATGAGATATATTTTAGGAAATTGTAGGCTGCTTCATCCCAATGATAGGGAAAAATCTTGCTGCTCACTCCATTCTTTTCCTCTATGGATTTTTCCAGTACAACAAAACAAGGAAATAGTGCCTAAAATTGTGCCAGATTTTAGTGTTTTTCAGTTCACGAATTGGACACCTTTCCTGGTGAAAAAATGGGCGTGACTAGGTATGTTTTTATTAGCGTCGGATTTTTGGTCATAAATTTTTCTAGAAACAACATTGGAACTAGAACTGGAAATAGTGTTGTAATAATAACGACATTAACAATGCCCGAAATATCAACTAAAATAGTGCCCCACAATTTTCCTGGAGTTGCGTTGTACGTTGCACTAGAAATAATGCCTTAAATACTACCAAGAATAATGTCATAAATAGTAGCTTGAATAACACCATTTTATCACTATAAATAATGCTAGGACTTGCTTCTAATTTGGCTCCTAGTTTGGCTCCCAATTTGGATTCATGCTTTTCTTCCAGTTTTGCTTCTAGTGTGGATTCCAGTTTTGCTTCTAGTGTGGATTCCAATTTTGCTTCCAATTTTGTTTCTAGTGTGCCTTCCAATTTTTTCTTCTATTTTGTCTTCTAGTATGGCTTCCAATTTTCCTTCTAATGTTTCTTCCAATTTTTCTTCTTGTTTGGCTTAAAATTTTGGTTCTAGTGTGGCTTCGAATTTTGCTTTTAGTGTGGCTTCCAATTTTTCTTCTAGTGTGGCTTCTAATTTTTCTTCTAGTGTAGCTTCTAGTGCAGCTTCCAATTTTTCATCTATTTCTTCTTATAGTGTGGCTTCCAATTTTTCTTCCATCATTTCTTCCTTTTTCGTTTCCAATCATAGGAAATAACACCAAGTTTAGTGGCAGGTTTAGCACCGCATTTAGCACTAGATTGAGTAGGTTTAGTGCCAGGTGTAGTGCTAGGATATGTGTCTAGTTTGGTTTCTAATTTGGCTTCCTATTTTGCTTCCATTTTGGCTTATACTGTTGTTTCTTTGTTCACTTCCATTTTTTCTTATATTGTCACTTCTTTGTTTGCTTCCATTTTGGCTTATATTGTTGCTTCTTTGTTTGCTTCCAGAAAATGATTGTTGTTTTGCATATAGTTAAATTAATATGTTTTATTTCAATTTAATTAGTTAAATATATCATGTTTCTTTAATACGTTATATGATTATACATCATATTAATGCATTTGAAATATTTTATAGGATAACATTTATAAAAAAAAATTAGGGAAACATACATCCATACAAATTAACAACATCATTATACTTATTAAATCTCCATTAAAATAAAATCTACGTCATCCAACATATACAAAATAACAAGATAATTATTGCAACATGATCATCATATATAATAAAACAAGTGAATCAAATAGCTATAATTTAATTGAATTTGATGGCATTCATCATCAGATCTAAATAAAAGCCATTGTACATAATCAATATGCATCCAAATCATCAACCACTTTCAACACATACAATTGACGATTCAATACTGACAAGATCATCGTCATATATGTCTTTGGAGACTCTCTCATTACAATTAAAAAATGTATCAAACTGAATCATTTCAGGGACCCAAATACAAGACCAACTCTACAAAAAATCCAATTCATCATGGATAAATTTGAAATTTTGGAGCAGTGGAACCATTCCAGCAAGAGGAAGCGGACAAGGCTGCTATAGAGGAACTCAACCAAAATAATGTGGAGGGAGTTGTGTGGTTAATTTCATGGTAATATATATGTATATTATTTTATGTAGGTATGTAAGTATTAATGGGGCATTTTGGAGAAATTACAAGAAGAATGATGTAGTAAATATGGGAAAAAAAAATTACTACATACCCAAAGGTACTGGTCAAAGAAATTTTGCAGGACTCTGGAAATTTTGATGCTTTTCAATGTAATGGACTTGGCTAGATTTTGGTTTTAATAATAGAAATATACCCATTCTTTAAAAAAAAATAACATTTGAAAATGATGCATGCCCAACAATCAACAAAAGTCAAAATGATACATCATGTACAAATGATATAAATAAAAAATGATGAATTATGTAAGTCAAAATGATACAATTCAATATGATATGTCATGTCCAAATGATATAAGTTGACATGAAACATGTCAAAAAAATGAAACTCAATAATATGGTACATGAGGCCATGAAAATGATACATATGATAGTAACCATTAAAATTGAATGATAACAATATATAAAAAATGATACATGATGTAGTCTATATGATCATGAATGACACTAGCTGCTACCAACAACTGCATCATGATCATCACCACCATTGTGATCATCATCATCATCATCATCAGCTTTTGTATTGACATCAACCTTGTTGTCATATGTATATGTGTCATCATGAGCATCATCTTCCATCTCAACATCAGAGCCAACATGATTTGGATCTATGTGATGAGGATCATTCAGATCTTTTGTAAGATCCTTTTTCTACAAAGAATAAACATTTATAATGAAAAGTTATTATTTATTTCATGCAATAATTAATTTCTCTATTATATATCTAATATTACAACATATGAAATGAAATAATAATCATATTACATCATATCAAAGTGCACATATGATAATAAAATTTCAAATAAGTTACAACTAAGATGCTATAACAATGATTGTTGTAATAGAAAACCATTTCATCTTTCTTGTCAAAGCTTGAAAATGAGTAGCAAAAGAGGTTTTTTTTGCATCAAAAACTACACCAACACTTGGGGGGTCAAGAAAACAATTTGAGAATAACAAACATAGGTAATAGTCGATTGAGAAGCATATGATATAACAACAGATGTTGTAATAGTTGTAACAACAGATGCCATAACAATATGTCAATGGTAAATCAACTAAAAATATTGTACACCCATTATTGTTGATAATGCTAAAACTTTTGTAAAAGCTAATGTTATAAAAACTGCTACTATTGAAACTACTAAAATAGTGACCATTAGAGAGGATGTTGTAACAACAGATGTAACAAAAAATGTTGTAATGATTAAGGGGGTAAAAATCCATTTCATCTTTCTTGTCGAAGCTTGAAAGTGGGCATCCAAAGAGATGTTTCTACCACCCAAAACTACACCACACTTGGGGGATCAAGAAAACAAATTGAGAAGCACAAACATAGGTAACAATAGATTGAGAAGTAGATGTTGTAACAACAGATGTTGTAACAATGGAAGTTGTAACAACGAATGTTGTAACAATGGAAGTTGTAACAAGGGATGTTGTAACAAAAAATGCCATAATAGATGTTGTAACAATGGATGCTGTAACAATAAGACATTCCATATTTTTTGTCAAAGATTGAAAATGGGCAGCCAAAGAGGTGTTTCTACCACCCAACACTACACCAACACTTGGGGATCAAGAAAACAAATTGAGAAGCACAAACATAGGTAATGGCAGATTGATAAGAATATGTTGTAACAATAAATGTTGTAAGAACATATGCCATAACATCATGTCAATGTTAAATATGCTGAAAATGTTGTAGTAGTTGATGTTCTAACAACCATTACTATTGAAAATGTTGAAATTTTTGGAACAAGTGATGTTATAACAACTACTACTATTGAAACTACTGAAATAGTGACCATTACAACGGATGCTATAACAGTATATGTTATAACAATTGAGGGGGTAGGAATCCATTTCATTTCTCTTTTCAAAGCTTGAAAGTAGGCAGCCAAAATAGTTGTTTCTGCCACCCAACACTACATCAACACTTGGGGGATCAAGAAAACAAATTGAGAAGCACAAATGTTGGTAGCAATGGATTGAGAGCATATGTTGTTACAACAAATTTATAACGTCACCCAAGCCATCATATCGTTAGAGGAATTGGGTTAAAACATATATATCTTGTTCCTTCAAACTCTACTTGACTTCCCAACTCATCATTAGGGCCTTACAACTAGATTCGCTACTCTACATGCTTATATATGGCCCTTTCAAATGCAATGACCTCTGCTCACCACATGATCCTATCACTGACTTGTCAATAGGGTCCACTTCTAACCAATCGCAGAACTTCCGGGTTAGTATGTCAGTCCTCTCATCCAGGTTGACATCATCTTGGTCGATCTGATAGTTGCGACACACAAGCCTCTAGGGTAATCTTCTAGGCTTGTATCTCTGAGCCACGTCATCACTTCCTCATCAAATTTCGTTAAAGGAAAAATTATTCAGTGCCGATGAAGAGTCTCCATGGCTATGGTTTGGAGCGGTGCAAGGTTTTGCCAAATTTTCGTTATAATTTTGAGGCTTGGTATCCTACATCGCATCAAGATTTCTTTCAATATTTGACATGGCTAAACTAAGGTATCTTTATGCTTCCTAAGAAATGCATAAAACAAAGATCTTTACCACTATCATAAGAAAAATTCTTGACCCGACCATAATTTTCTTGAGCTGGTTATTTCAACCATGGATCTATATCAGAGGTCCTACAAACCTTTGGATCAACACCAGTAATGGTGCTGGCATCAATTGCTTATTAAGGTGCCCTATGGTGCTAACCCTCCTTAGTTTAAGCCAAAGGGTAGGCCTTTGGAATCTAATTGCTTAAAGTGTTTCCTTAAAATACATTTTTTGGGCATTGCGAAGTCAAATCCTCATATATAAATCTAGTTCCATTAGTATGTATTAGCATCTCTCCATTCAATTCATAGAACTCCTTTTTATTCTCATCCAAACATGTTATATTTGTCACATGGATAAATCTACATCTGAGATATCACCTCCAAAGGGAATGGTGTTTGAAATAATAAATTTAAATGAAGCTATGTAATTATTAAAACTAGAAACAGTATGTAGATGCATAAACATGAATTGTGCCTGATGTATAGATTTTTTACAAAAAATCTATGTACTTTTCTCTTCTACTTCTGCAAATGGTTTAGTGTAAACAATTTAAAATTTGACTGATGGTGACATGGGATTTTTCCCTTTTCCTTATCAAAATCCTTGATTAAGTGTTATAGAGAGAAGGCATGTCTAGGCCTTAATGTAGGTGTGATAGGTGGTGTAGTTGGATTTGTGAGAAAAACCACAATGGCACTTTTGAACTGAGGGAGCTTAGGACAGTTGGGTAGTCAGACTGCCTAGCTCATAATGGTAGCATCTAATGAGGAAGGAACATCAAGTCCTATGAAACTTATATCAAGAAAGGCAATATCTAAATGATATATTTATCTTTTTCATGTTTGGCATCTCACAACAAATGAGGCAAGTTCTAAATATTTATTTGTAATCTCTTTAAAAAGGCTATCAAGCCTTGTGATAATACAAGTGAATGTTAGATTATTTTATCTTATCCGTTTGATTGTGTTTGATTCATTAATTTTGAGCAGAGTTTGTAAGATCCAACTCAGAGGTGAGGCCCTCTAAGCCTCACCTCTGATGAATTGTCGATCAATTGGTATCAGAGCAAGTCACTCCTTGGGGCATGATCTAATGAGGAAGGAAACATCTAGTCCTAGGAAACTTATGTCAATAAATACGATATATAAATCATGTATTTAGATTTTCCTATTTCACAACTCACAACAAAGGGGGAAAGTTCTAAATATGTATTTGTAATCTTTAAAAAGGCTATCAAGCCTCGTGATAATACAAGAAAATGTTAGATTCTTTTATCTTGTGTATTGTGTGCGATTCATTTGTTTATGAGTCAAGTTTTTGGAAGATCCAACTAAGAGGTGAGGCTCTCTAAGCCTCACCTCCGATAAATTTTAGATCAATAGTGGTCTGAGTAATGGCCATAGGCCCTCCAAGATAACTCATCGATGATTTCTTTCTCATTTAGAGATACCTTACTTATGCTAGATAACAAAAATTCTACCTATGTTTAGTTTAAAGTAACCTTATTTCCTCTATTTCTTCAAGTGAAGGTAACTACAATTGTTCAAAGGTGAGATATAGCACGACGACAAAGTGGGTATAAGCCATGAATAGTTATTATCCTATGGATGTAGAAAGGAAAATGCATCGAAAGGGGTGAGGGGTATAAGAGTCTCTTTATAATGCCAACCAAGGTTAGTGAAACCATGAATGTTTTTTTTAAACAATAAATCATAGTAAATAAATGCACTAGATCACACAAATGCAACATCTTTTTACCTTAGTTAGCATACAATGACAGAAATATAGTATTATCTCACCTCAATTCGTGTCATCAATTCTAAATGCTTCTCCCAACTTGACTCCCTTGTATTCTTGTTAAATTAATATCTACACAAGATCAAAGGATTGCAATTCACTCAAAAGTGCCATTTCAATTTAGATATTGTAAAACATAGAATTAATAGGTATTGGAACATACAAATTAAATTTATTCCTAGAGAAAACATGTTCACAATGCTTCCAATGTATTAGATACAAAAGTTCTTTGTTGCATAATATAAAATTGTAAATGATTTTAATTCTTGCAGTATTTGTGTTGAAGGTATAAACTAAATATAAATTGAACATGTAAGCAATGGGAAATGTCACAAGATCATAACTACATGTATCCCTCATCTTGCTACTCATGATATCAACCCCATTCGATCTTCTGACTAGATAGTGACAATTAAAAACAAATAATAAAACTTTGAATTACCATTTCTCATACCTTCTTCCATCCATGGCAGTATGTTCTTGACAATCAGAATAACTTTGTAAGTTGGAATTACCAGGTTGTAGAACAACTCGATTTAAAATACATAAAAAAATTCAATTCAATTCAAATATCTACCAATGATTGACCACAAATATGGTAAGTAGTGTAGTGCATTATGAAAAATAAAAAAGGAATCAACTTGAAAATAAATTACCTTCAATGCTAAATGTAATGTTACCATTTTGAGCTATTTTCTTCTGATAGTTGTTCCACTTCAACATCCAAATTGATATTGGTTGTCCTACACATATTCATGAGACCAATGAGGCAAACTTAGATTACATTTGACCAAATAATAAATTTAATTTCATGAATAAATAATAATCGAAATGCCTTGAGTGCATGAATACTTGAATGATATCCTCTCGGTTTCGAGAATAAATTATTGGAATTGTTTAATCTTGGAACAAACCTCCCTCCACTCGACGAAGTAGCAGTGAAGTCAACATTGACTTTGTTGTTTCTCTGTTAGATTGAGGGATTTTTTCTCCAATATGATCCAAATCCTAATTCATTCTCCGCCAACCACGTGAAGGTGGAAGCTCTCATGGCTCCTCCCCCCCTCACATCACTCTCAATCCCCTAGTACCCAAACTATTTACCATATAGGAAATAGTTGAAAGAAAGACATTAAGATACATAAAAAATATATATATATAACATTCATTCATTTGTAGATCCACAAAATATTTCATCTCAATAAATTTTATAAAAAACAATATGTTTACATAATATGAAACAACGTCATGTACATAAAGAAACATATAGCAATAATTCATTAACATATAACATTCATTCATTCACTAACCATAGAAATAAAATACTTCATCTCAATAAATTTTCATCCTACTTGTCAAAGCTTGAAAGTTGGTAGCCAAATAGTATTTTTTTTCCACCCAACACTACACCAACACTTGGGGGATCAAGAAAACAAATTGAGAAGCACAAACATAGTTAACAACAGAGTGAGAAGCAGATGTTGTGACATTCGATGTTGTAAAAACAAGCTAGTTTATCTTGCTTGTCAGAGCTTGAAAGTGGTGTCGTGGCGGAAAAAGTCATTTGGGCTGACACAACTGACCTCCCTAGGAGTCTAAACTCGCTAGCGACAAACAAGACAAAATGGAGTGATCTTTCTCTAAATATACCTTTTACAACATGAAAAGTACAAGTGTTTAGGCTTACCTTATTCCAAAACGCTATTGTTGTAGTTCGTCCTTGCCAATCCGGATGAGCTCTTCCTTCAAGTCAATTCCTGCAACCACAAACAATCAAACAATTACTGAGCACTTGTATTTCATATAATAAAACATACATTCAACATGCAGACCAAGGAACACATGAAATAACTCATTAACACAAGCTATTGAGAAAAATAAACCAGTTTGTATTAATAACGAAACAAAGAAACTCTTACAACCTGGCCTTGGTGTTGTGCAAGTTCCTCCCAGGGTCCATCAAGTGTTTTCCTCTACTTTGACAAAGCTCACCCACTTCCAAGTAGAATCATGTAAAGACAATCTCTCCTCACAAAGGTTCTAATGGAAGACCTAAATCCTGCAGCATTTACCCAAAGAAAATGTATAGCTCCAACCTCTCCTCCTTCTGGCTCAATGCCTTCATTTATAGTGCTGTAAAGAGGTTATTCAGGTCCACTATCAATGGGATCATCCCCCTCTATGGGTGGGATAGCTCCCTTATTGATGGGATAAGCTCCCTCTTAATAGAGATACATGAACCAACTGGAGGCACATCCATTTCATCAAACCGACCTCTAGAATGTTCTAGAAGTAACCACAAGTAACTTTTTCAAGATAAAACTTGCGCATTTTGCCTTTTACAGAAGGACGCACCTGTCCTTTAACATACAGAGCGTCCATGGACGCAGCTTTTGTGAACATGGCCTACGTCCCCGCAGGTAAGGCTAGAGAGAACCTGCGACCCCAGAGATAAACATAGTTTTTACAAGACTTTCTCTCTTCTTTGAGTTTGAGATGGATAACAGAGGCATAAAGACTTGCCTAAGAGGGTAGCATGACTGTTGATTTGAGCCATACTAACTGTAAGTAGTCAAGGTGACATTTTTTAGTGTAACAGATTGCCCCCTAAAGTGCGAAGCCTGGAATAGATTGGTGTTTTGTAATTCTAGGAAGGGTGAAGCGCTTTATCATTTCAAGGATTGACTTGTGGATGACCTGGTTGGAACCTGCAATTTTCAACACAAAATACATGTATAAGATTATATCATCACTGAGGTAGGCATTCCCATACTCAGATTCAAAACTTTAACTAATGGACTAACTATTCTGATACAGGAATGATCTTGCAGTACATCATTTTTATAGACTTTTGTAGACACAGTATGGACGCAGCCATCTGTTTATGATTAGTCTACATAGATAATGAATACAAAACTCCTCGCAACCTGGATGGTAGAAACTAGATCCAGGGTCTTCACTTCTACTTCCCGAATTGGTACGATTCTAAGCATGTGATTAAATGATTTGATGTCGAACATGTTAGAAACCACTTGATTACCAGTCGATGATGTGAACTGTTAACAAGCGTGAGAGAGACCACCAGTAATGTCAATGGTTCTCAAAGTACCAAGCACAACCCGTGAAATGTGAATAGATGTTCTGATGTCGAACACTTCACGGAATCCTTTGATCGAAAGTCAATGATGTAAACTGTCGTCAAAGGCGAGAAACCTGCCATTGATGCATGCAGACTTCAAGGTACTGTCGATTCCTAAGTCATCTTTCTAGATAATGTGTCGATGTCGATAGAAAGCGACTCGTTGCAGGCAAGCCTGCAACACGAAATCATTGTTCAAGTTGAAGAAATGTTGCTGTAAGGACTGACTCAGGGATGGTCAAATGGATGATAAGTATTTTGCAGATGAAAGTTTTTCTTGCAGACCTCTTGAACACATAACGACACAACAGATGGTTTGGTGACGAATAACTCAAAGTTAATCCCTGAACCCGGTTAAAGATTTTCAAAGTGATTTGGTCAACTGTGAGGTAAAAGATTTCCCAACCCAGGTGAAATACAAAAGTGTCGTGTTCAAGAGTGGTAATAAAGTTTCGTTTGAGACAAAAGGTGACAAATAGGTTCATTCCTCTCTCTTTTCCCCCACCATTTCTGGCAAGTACCTCTTTATTTTTAACAAGCTTGAGGAGGATAACATATGCTTGGTTATAAGCTCATCCTTCGGACGAGTCCAACCTAGTTTAAATTCGAACCCTAGGAAGGAGTGGTTCGTTCCTGTTTGTAATTGAACAGGTCCTTTACTGTAAAAGTTTAACGAGCCCAGTATAGGAGAAACTCAGCGTTTTTCATTTTTAGAGAGTCTGAAAAACTTAAGGAAACTCCATGTTGAACTTTTTCGTAAATTTGTGTCCCTCAAGCCCGAAAAAGTATAAAATAATACCTGGGGGAACCGCTTGATCTTGCGACCAAGGAGTACTTTCATGATAGTGTTGTCGACCTGAAAAGTAAAAAGCGATCAAGGACACGTCGTTTTATTTCCTTATCGAGTTTGAAACGACAAAAACCCGGCAATCTTTTCCTGATTTTACGGTCAGAAAAGAGCTAAAAGGGGACCGTCTTTTAATTCCGTTTTAACGAGTGTAAAAGAAACACTCGGCGATCTTTTCATGTTTTAGGAGTCAGAAAAGGGCTTAAAAGATGACTCTGATATTTTTATTTGTGAAAATTACAATTTCCCTCGAAATCCCTTTGTCCTGCACAAAAGCGACACATTACTCATACCTGTTTAAAATAGGCAAAAATACGTCGAAAAACATCTTTTCATGGTAAAAAATGAACTCATTCACCCAAAAAACCTATAAAAAGACCTTTTACCATGTCATTTTTACCGTTTGACTTTGGAGGTTGAAAAAGGAGCTTTTGACAAGAAACTTCCCGTGGTTGCTGCGGAAAATCTGACCATCGAAATCGAACGCCGCTTCATCCAGGTATTTTACACATCCTACTCTGCATTTCTATCCGTTTAGAATTAAGTTTTAGGTCTCTGTTTCATTTTTTGGGGGGGTTTTGGGTTCAAAATGCGCCTCTCGGCGGACGCAGGTGCCCTTCGGGTGACCTGCGTCCCCCGACTTTTTCTCACACAGGAAAAAGGTCGGGGGACGCAGCCCGCCTTCAGGCCAGCTGCGTCCGGACGCCCTGTGCTACAAAGTTAGGGTGCGTCCTCCGAGAAGTGCGCATTTGAAAACCCCAACTCCCTCAAAAAACCACCAAAATTCCTCAAATCAATTTCTAATTGTCTTTTTTGATATGCAGGGCATTAATCATGTTAGACTGGAGAGAGAGAGAGCACGTAGAGGAAGATGAAGCTGCAATAAACCACCAACCCTCTCTGGATGCCTTAAGAACATGCGGGTTATACAAATATTGGACCATACCGGGCATGAGGGGCCAGGTAAGATTCTTGGAATGGCTGGTTGAGCGATGGAACATTCAAGATCAATGCTTTTACATAGGAGGGCATCAGCTCGAGATAGAGCCCTCGGATGTATACTTTCTTACTGGCTTGCCAAACAGAGGTGAGCAACTCAATCTTGCGGGGACCAGGCCAGGTGGCCAATCCCTTGATGATCTCCGCGAGGAGTGGTGCAGACCTGGGACTCGCCATAAAAAAGGCGTAGAGATAAAACACATCACTCTGCCGGAACTCAGGGTCATTGCGTTCACGGTCACCAGAATTTGCGGCGCGGCCGCTTTACACATTGCTTCCGGATCCCAAATGCGGATGGCAGTTGACTGTTACCAAGGCACCATCTTCAACTGGTGTGAAGCTGTGTCGGCTCATATGAAGAGCCAACTGACCAAGGCAAAGAACGGACGACTAAAGACTTTTGGATATGGGCCCATAGTCGTGAGCTTTGCCTTGGAGAGAGTTCCAATGCTGATCCCTCAGCAACTCACTGTTGATGACTTGGGTCCTCGGCAGCCAAAGCTGATTCGATGGGTTGCGGTGATGGCCCGGCATCCTGACGAGGGCGCGGCAGTGGTTCGATTCTCAGACAGTTACTTTGACTGGTTAGAGGGCCAGCTTTTTGTGATACAAGACTTTCCATATGCCGGAATGGATTTCAGAGGTGATCCGGACATGGTTCTTCCACAGGGAGAACAATGGGACGACAGAGGTACTTTTATTTTCACAAGTTTTCTAGTTATGTATTTTTTATTTTTTATATATATCGTCTCAAACTAACAGTAAAATTTTCAAAATGCAGATGTTGGCCCACAGCGTCCAGCCAATCTCCGGCCTTATGATAGACGACATCCAGCTGCACCGGCACCGGCCCCACAGGACGCGGCTGCAGACGTATTAGCTGAGTTGGAGCATGACCTAGATCGTCTCACGGTAGACATACCTGAGACTACTATGGACGACATTCCTATCAGGCTTCAGCGTTTTGTAGTTGCAGTCCCTGGACCGTTTAGGAGATTTCTGCGTAAGGTAGCCCGCGCAGTGGTGTCGTATAGAGAGCACCACCAGTGATTGACTAGTCACTTTTTGTAGTCACATGTGACATTTTTGACTTTTTGTACTATCATTTTGCCGATCATAAGGTGTTTTCAACCTATGATCGAAGACGATGTATATATTTTTGGACACACTTCTATCTATATATATCACTATTACCGGCTTATCTTGTTTAACATGTATGATGAAATGTCTTTAAATTTACTTGCATGATTATTATAAATGTCTGTCCAACACTCGAGAAGCAATTGCATCTGCTAATGTATTCAGGGACCTTGGAATATGTTGATATTCAATGTAGTCAAATTCACGTTCCAAGAGACGCACTCTCAAAAACAACCTTAACAACACGGGATTTCTAATGGCATAAACTCTATTAAGCTGTAATACAACAAGTTCAGAATCTAACCTCACAATCAAACGTCGAATTCCAAATGAAATAGATTCGGATAATAATTCAACCACTGCACTGTATTCTGCAATGTTATTCGTTGTTTGACCGAGGCTTACCCCATGCATAGAAACTAACTCGTCAGAGGGTGAATAGATAACCCAAGCTGCGGAAGAGATATTCCGTGTACTACGACAAGCACCATCAGCGAATCCAATGTATGTTTGGAGAGGCGTCGACATCTACAATTTCAAGAGTAAAACCAAAATAAGCCAGAATAATGACGACAAACCACACTCGCTAAGCTAAGCACACAGACTAAACTAACACACTTGCTAGCTAGAAAGAAAATCTAACCTATCTAAAAAACTTCTCCATACCCATCATTTTAAGCATAATACCTCTTTAGGTAAAGTCCATTTCTGGGTTTACCCAAAGAGTCCCCATCAAAATCAACTAACTCATAAGCCCCTTTTGCTAGCTTTCGCTTTACAATGTAGGGCCCATGCCACATGGGAACGAATTTTCCGGCACCTAGCTTATCGTTAGCTTGATCATATAATAGTACTAGGTCTCCTTCCGAAAAACTTCGAGGGGTTACATTTTTATCGTACTGAGCTTTCATTCGTTTTGCGTGAGTCTCGATAGCTAAAGTAGCGTCACGTCGAGTCTCATCTAATTTAGCCAAGTATAACAACCGTTTCTCCTCTTCGGAAGTAGCTGGAAGTAATTCGACAGCCATTTGAAGTGATGGGATTTCGCATTCAATTGGTAACACAGCTTCTAAGCCATAAACTAGCTGAAAAGGGGTGAAACCTGTTGAATTTTTCACTGAAGTTCGATATGCCCATAGCGCCGAAAATAACATGTTATGCCAATTCGTTCGATGGATACCAATGATCCGTCGAATCATGATGACTAGAACTTTGTTGATTGACTCAACCAAACCGTTGGCTTGCGGATAATAAGGTGTAGAGCTATCGTGGCGCAAACCAAGCTGGCTTGTAAGCTCAGTCATCATGACATTTCGAAAATGGCTCCCATGGTCAGTAATGATTGCTTGTGGGACACCAAACCTAGTTATGATATGATTGAATACGAAAACTGCAGCTGTCTTGCCGCTTGCGTCGAATGTAGGCATCGCCTCGGCCCATTTTGTAAAATAATCAACCGCGAGGATGATATACGCATGCCCCCCGGCCGAGTGAGGGTTACAAGTAATAAAGTCGATACCCCATTTAGCGAATGGACCAGCGGCAATTATAGGGTGGAGAGGAGCAGGTGGAGCGCGCATCTTTCGATCAAACACTTGACAGTTGTGGCATTTTCTGACGGCAAGGATACAATCTTTAAACATAGATGGCCAGAAATAGCCAGCGCGCAACACCTTCTGAGTTGTGGCATACCCAGACATATGACCGCCACATGCTCCAGAGTGACAATCATTCAAAACTCTCTCAGCCTCGTCGTGAGTTAAACAACGTCGAAAAACTAAGTCTGCCCCCAGGCGATAAAGTGTATCTCCAATAATTCTGTATTGCTGGGATTGAAACCGAATTTTTCGACGGTCTTCCTTGGAAGCTTCAGGCCGAAAGGTTTGGGTTTGGAGATAGATGATTATATCCCCATACCACGGATCTACAGTGCTAATAAGAAACAAAGATTCGTCCGCAATGGACTCCTCTGCCACAGTCTCTGTGTCAGCACTCGGGAAATCACACATCAATTCCGTGAAGACTAAAGATTTCTTAGACTTGGATTTTTCAAACTCCAAGTCGAACTCTTGCAGGATGACGATCCATTTAGAGTACTTGCCCCCTAGCAATTGTTTTGTCAAGATATAAATCATAGGGTTGCAATCCGAAATAACAGTAGTTTTGCGGAGAAGAATGTAGTGACGGAAACGCTGGACAGCTTGAACGGCTGCCAGGGCCAATTTCTCCACATGTGAATATTTTAACTCAGTTGGATTTAAGGTTCTGCTAAGGTAATATATCACATGTTCTGCCTTGAATTCATCTTCCTGAACTAACACCATTCCAATGGTGGAATGCGAAGCTGCGAGGTATAAGAAGTAGTCCTGGTTGTAGTTGGGAGGATGCAATAACGGTGCATGGGTCAACGCGTGTTTTAATGCATCAAAAGATTGTTGGGCAATCTCGTCCCAAAAGAATTGTACGTTCTGTTTCAACAACCGTGTAAAACCTTTAGTGACCTCGGCGTAGTTAGGGATGAATCGGCGTAAAAAGTTTGCTTTCCCTTGCAAACTTTGGAGTTGGCGCAAACTCGAAGGAGGAGGAAATTGGATGATAGCCTCGACTTTTGAGGGATCGACGCGAATGCCGGCTTTGGAAACAACAAATCCCAGCAATCGACCTGTTTCTATACAGAAAACACACTTGTGGGGATTCAACCGAATTCGATAATGCCTACACCTCATAAAGATTGCTCGTAAATGGACAAGGTGATCAGCTCGGTGTAAAGAATGAGCAAGCAAATCATCGAGATAGGGTTGCACAATGTGCTTGATGTCATGAAATGCATAAGACATGGCCCGTTGAAAAGTAGCGCCGGCATTCTTAAGCCCAAAAGGTAATTTGCAATAAGCAAATGTCCCCCATGGACAAATGAATGCCATTTTTGGTTGGTCGGCAGGTAGAATATTGATTTGATTATAGCCTGAGAAACCATCCATAAAGGAAAACATCTCACTTCCGGCACAATCATCAATTATTTGATCGATATAAGGCGTAGGATAGTTGTCTTTTGGACAAGCTCGATTGATATCCCTATAGTCGATACAGATTCTTATTGTTCCTTGTTTTTTATTGACGGGAACAATATTCGATACCCAATCCGTTAACGGGATCGGATAAATGAAACCTGCTTTCAACAGCTTTTCGACTTCTGCTTTAATTGCAGCTGCTTTTCGAGGGTGAATCTGACGCAACCGTTGCCGAATGGGTTTAGCATCCGGGTAGGTTTTGATTTCATGAACAACAATGGCAGGATCGATTCCTGGCATTTCCTCGTAAGACCAGGCAAACACGTCGCGGAATTCTTGGAATAGGGCCTTGTAAGTTTGGATTTCTTCTTCAGTACATGCGGCACCTATATGAATGTTCTCCTCAATTCCGGGCTTCACTGATATATCAATGGGAACAGTACGAGAAATATTCCCTAAGTTCAGCTCTGAATCAGAATGTTTCGTTGGATCCTGAGCGTCTTTGACATATTCAGCGGTAAAGATAGATGAAAAATCATTTTCAAATGCATCGCCCTTAGGTAAAAACGAAGATCTGTGATGGAGATCTTCCCATGGTAGATCATCTACACTTAGGATTTCGCGAAGTCGTTCGTCAGATGACACGTCTTCGGGAAACGTTATCCGTTCTAAAGGTGAGGTGAAAAATGACTCTTCACTGACCACATTCATTTGGTCGGGTTCGGTTGAATGAAAATCGGTGAAAGACATAAGAGCTTCATAAGCAATTTCATACGGACTCAACGGCATAATATCACCGAGTGAATCTAGCTCAGAGTCAGAGGGAACATACCAAGGATCATCATAAATAATGTTTTCTGACGTGATCATATGAATCGTTGCAAAGGAAGGATCTACATTGAGTGGAGGGAGAGGAAAAGTTCCCAGTAAACCGGAATCCTTAACTAAACCTACACCAATGTCCTTATAAGGGATTGTCGTTTTACCAACATGTTGGATAGTTTCTGAAGAGGATGGGTCGGATGAAAAGTATGTCAGCTGATCAATAGTCACGATCTTACCGTTATGTGGAAACTTAATGACTCTGAAGACCGATGAAACGACCGTTGTCATAGCATATGACCAACTTCGACCCAAAAGAAGGTTGTAGTCTAGAGGGGCATCAACCACTTCCACATCCAGACTAACGGTTTTACCTTCGACCCCTATAGGCAATTCTTGTAGAATACCAAACGGACGGAACCCACGGCCATCAAAGGCCTTAAGGATGGTGGGGGATTGGTTCAACGAAGGAGAACCAAGCGATCTCCAACATTGAATCGACATAATACACGTAGAAGCGCCCTCATCAATCACAGTCCGATGAATAGGCCTGTTTTTTACTATCACTGGGATTTGGAAAGCCATTTGATGGGGGAGACGTGATGTACTATTTTCTAGATCAAAGATCATTAGGTTCGGGTCCTGAACATCGACAGCTCCAATAGCCGACAAAAGCAATTTTCGTTGCGCTGGACATGATTGCAGCACTTCGAGTGCCGACATTGCTGAAGGTGAAACAGCTAAGTCTTCAACAATGTTGTAATTCTGGGCTGCTCTCGCATGTGGGTTGAAAGCAGACCTTCGAAGTACACCCTTGGCGGGTGGCTTAATCACTAAGTCTGGGTTAGGTTTTTCGATCTGTAGTGGATCGGAACCAGGAGTTGAGGTTGATGGGTTAGAGTGAGAAGATTCTGCTTCTTTACCATCAACAGGAGCCTTACTACCATAATCTTGCGATCGAGTCGCAATCCTGACATGAGACATCATCAAAATGGGTTCTTCACTGGCATTCGAAGAAGAACCTATCATCTTATTCTCCTGCTCTGGAAATGGATTCTTTAACACAGCAGGAGTGGGAGAACCTTTAACTATTTTCACTACCTCGGCCCGATGAGGGCAGTCTCTCGTAAAATGATCTTCTTCACAAATGAGACAAGGATAACGAGGTTTGCGCTTTTCGTCATTGGTTTCCGATTTTTCTGTTTTCTCCTTTGGAGCCTTGTCTGCTTTGGCCTTCTTCTTTCCTTTCTTCTTTCCACCGTTTTTTGGTTTGGCCGTAGATGACTCTACGGCGTGAATGTCGGCGGTGAGTTCAGGAGAAGACTCTCCTGTCGGAGAATCAGGCAAAGTGATAATTGGAGTAGTTGAAGCCTTGGAAGACTTCTTCTTACTCTTCGTAGTCACGATACCAATCATACCATCAGCGGCATGAGATCCCGAAGGAGCAGCAGCGATTTGGTTTGACTTGGGAAGATCCGGAATTTTCTCGTGTAACGTACCCGACTGAGTATAAACTAAGTCAAGGTACTGTGCTTGAGCAATGACTTGCTCCTCAGTAACTACTCCGGCCTTAGCTACATCTTCAGTAATTCGTGGTAATAATGATTTGACAAACCATTCAGCTAAGATTTGGTCCGGGATAAAAACTTTCACTAATCTCCTTCGACGTCTCCACTCATGGATGTGATCAGAAATGTACGTGGATGTCGATTGTTTTAGCGAAGTTAATAATTCTGTACCATTATCGTATCTGACTGGTAACTGAAAATGAGTTAAGAACGAGGTAGCTAACTGGCTAAAGTTGTAAAAAGAGGCCCGTGGCAACTCAATGTACCACTTGGCCGCGAGACCAATGAGTGTACGCTGGAAAAGACGTAAGCGGATGGAATCATCTGAGATGGAATTTGATGCACACCAGAGGTGGTAAGTCATCACGTGATTGGATGGATCCTCTCCAGACTTTCCTTCGAACTTGGGTATATCGCTGGGCAACTTATTTGGCATTGGCGGCCAGAACTGTTGATATTGAATTGGATCGTTCGTTAGGCGCGTCAAGTCGGGTAAATCTAAAGTTGCAATAAACGGTAACTGCCGGTTAGGATCTCTAAAATTCTGAGTCACAATACCAGCCCCAGGAGGAGGATATCCAGGATAACTAGGAACAGGAATCGCATTGGGGATATTATATCCTCCTGGAAAACCAGGATTAACCGGACCGTACTGGGGTTGCTGAGGTTGTTGATAAGTGTACCCAGGATACGGTTGATACTGGTAAGCCGGTTGTTGGGCAGCTTGCGCAGGTTGATACGGTCCCTGGTACGGAGGTTGAACAAATTGAGGTTGAGTAGTAACAACCGTACTTGTACCAGGTGGTCCTACAGGCATCTGGACTGTGGTTTGGACTGTAGATCCAGACAACGGTACAGATGTCTGAGGAGTGGTTACAGGGACTGTAGAAACCGGAGCTGCCGATACTCCAGAAGTAAGCATGGTAGATGTAGCGGTAGTTGCTGCAGCCATGTGAGGTGGAGTACCAGGTGCAATTGGCGGCTGAGTAACTACCGAAGTTACAGGGGTCTGAACACTTGACTGGACAGGTTGTGGTTGCTGGGGTGGACCAGGAACTACAGGTTGTCCTACTTGAGGTGCCGACTGTATACTTGGCTGCAACATCTGTTGACCCTGTGACGGATCCCATGTTAACAATCCAGGGTACTGACTCGTAACAGGTTGAGGATACTGAGATCCATAGCCGTATTGAGGATAGGGTTGATAACTGTAAGGTGCAGTCCCATATGATTGCCCTTGAGGTGGTTGATAACCTTGACCAGGGTATTGACCCGTAGGTTGATAACCTTGAGGTAAATACGAGTACTGGGGTTGACCTTGACCTTGAGGTTGGTATCCTTGAGGTTGGTACCCTTGGGGTTGATACCCTTGGGGTTGCCATCCTTGAGGTTGCCATCCTTGAGGTTGATATTGATACTGAGGTTGACTTTGGGGTACATATTGAGGCTGGGGTTGATACCCTTGAGGTTGCCCCCCAGACACGAATGAAGTACCTTGAGGTTGCCCCCCAGGCATTAACGAAGGTTGCCCCCCAGGCGGTAATTGGCCACCTTGAGGTTGGTTAACGGGAGTTGAACCTGACATCATATAAACATCACCTATACTCAATGGTACATTACCACTGTTTCCAACTAATAATCCATGATCAATGGATCGAGGAGATGCTCCCTCAAAGGTACCAGAAAGTGATTGATACCCAGTAGGAACAGAAGGACCACCATGTAAAAATGATTCAGGACTTTGCGTAAACATAGATGACTGACCAGACATATTTACAGGAGTATGAATTCCTCTAGGTGGAAAAGGAGTACGAGGTGTAGAAAAACCTACTGAGTTGTCTAAAAAATTGGTTAATGCAAGGTACCAAGGTTCACTCCTAGGAGGACTGTAAAAGATGGACTCACGCTCCCTTAAATCAAGGGTAACTATATCTTCAGAATCAGAAACGCCTATTTCTTCCTCTGGAATAAGTTCTTCTATAGCAATTAACCCAACGGGAAGATTTTCGGTGATAATCCTTTCTATTCTTGGTGAATCAGGAACACTAGGAGTTGGAGTAACAGGTTCAGAAATTTCAGGTTCTTCGCCTGTTTCACTGGCAGATGAAAAACTACCAGCAAGCTCGGAAACTGTAACAGCTTCGGGATTGTAACCTGTTTCTAAACTTTGGTAATCTGGATGGACTACCAAGGAAGATTCTCCTTCTTCAGGCGAACCTACTCTACTGCCACTAGGAGGAGTTACAAGGACCTTTAAACCTTCTAAATTACCCGGAATATCTTCAGAAGATTCACCCCGCGATTGACGGAGTTTTCTTAACAAATCTAGTCCGGTGACAATCTCAGGAGACTGGCCCCCAATTCGACGGGACCGTCTCGGTAATTCCGCCACAATTAATGATTTTTAACTACAACACACGAAAACAAAGTAAAAAATTTCAAATCAAACCACCTAAGTCTTCTAAAGAACCAAACAAATTTGAAGCACACGCCTAAATAATCTAGAGTGTCAAAGCACACACAAACAGTATCTTCCGGACCAAAAGCGCTAGTTGGTGATTAGGTCCAACCTCGCAGGATTCAGTACAGAAATGGCGGGTGGAACAGTTACGCCGACAACCTGCTTAATGAATAGACTGGACCAAGTACCTCCACTTTAACCGTCTCGAAGTGAAGCGTACCCCCCAGAAAATCCAAGTGAGTATAGCCGACGTCTGCTCCAGGTACAGTGGGACCTTCCCTCCACCGTCACCTTGGGTAGAATCCTAGATATTATGGCCACTAAGGTTACCAATCACAACAATTACACCTGGGGGAACAGTCTAAACTCCGACAGCACGCAAGGGCAGAGTAACAAGCTCAATCCCCTTACCGGCTCCTTGACAGTAATCCAAGGTTTACCGATAAGTGACCCCTGGCTCCTCGACAATGGTTAATCCGAGGTTTACCGTTTTTAATACGTACTGTCTGGCGTCGTTCCCAACGAGGGAGGAATGATCCCCTCACTGGTTCGGACACGAGCTCGTGCTTCTCCTTTAAGAGGAGCTTTCCCAGAATGTAACTGAAACAATTGGATTTGTTCTACTCAAGATAGACTAACTGTTTGGTTTTATAGTCTTGGAGAGTTAAGTACTCACCTACTCCAAGACCCTAGCCTAAGCTATGTTGGTGCTTCAGAACCCTAGAAAATAAAAGTTACTAGTTCAATTTTAATTTAAGCGTTACTTTTAAGGTTGTTCTTTAAGTCAAAAGGTGATGGAAGTGAAACTAGTGGTGTGTTGACTCGACTCGAAACCACTACAAAATGCACCTAGGATGATTTATCCACTACTTTGCTTTTTCGATGAATTGTTTTAACTAAAAAGTTGAGAGAATGCAATCTTTATAAACGCAACTTCTTAATTGAAGACAATCAAAGAAACAATTCGATTTTCTTTTCCAAGCATAAAAACATAACTTCTCTTTACATGCATGAAAAAACTCTTTTCTTCTTTGAAAAACAAAAAGCTACTTGAAACAAGACTTTTAAAGAAGATGTTTTTGTATTTTTCTTTTAATAAAGCAAATAAAACTAATATAACCAAAAGCAATCTTTAACAATTATCAAAATCTATGAAAATCCACTCATAAACAAACTAAAGGCAAATTTACTCTAAGTAATTTAAATAAGGTCAAAACTAACAATGATTATTCTAAGGTGTTTTACTTGATTACAATCAAATCAAGGACTAGCTTATTGCAGAACCAAAAACTAGCCAAAACAAAACTCTAATCTTTTTGTTCTTTTTGTAAAATGGAAATCAACACTTTATAAACAAGCAATTCGAAATCTGACCCAAAACAACTTAAATGGCAAGCTGCTCAAACAAGGAGACTTTATGACAGGCCCGACTTCTAAGAAGGTTGACTAACCAGAGAGATCTAAGGCTGGACAACTTTCTACGCACAAAGTCACTACAGAACCTATCCAAAAATCAAACCCTAGGTCTAAACTTCGTTGAAATCCACTAAAACACTCAAAGCTCACAAAACCAGTTCAGGTGAGAATTCTTGATAGGGTACTAAAGGATCTGGGCAGAAAACACTAAGTAAAATCAAAATATAAAAGCAATTTAAAGCAAAAATGGAATTTTCTTAACTTTTACAGGAAGACGCAGGCCACCCGTTGTCACAGGTGCGGGCCCGCTCTGTGCAAACGGCAACAACGCGTCCAAGGACGCACTGTGCAGTACTCAGAGGGTGCGTCCTTCTGGAAAAAGGAAGAAAAACCAAATCTAACTAAATCTAAAGCTAAGCCACCCAAATACTACTTCTCACAGTCAAAAACCAGAAAATAAAAATGATTTTCTCAAAGCAAAGTTCATATAAAGGAAAAGGCTCTCTCATAAATGGATTCCCCAGTGGAGTCGCCAATTTGTCGTGGCGGAAAAAGTCATTTGGGCTGACACAACTGACCTCCCTAGGAGTCTAAACTCGCTAGCGACAAACAAGACAAAATGGAGTGATCTTTCTCTAAATATACCTTTTACAACATGAAAAGTACAAGTGTTTAGGCTTACCTTATTCCAAAACGCTATTGTTGTAGTTCGTCCTTGCCAATCCGGATGAGCTCTTCCTTCAAGTCAATTCCTGCAACCACAAACAATCAAACAATTACCGAGCACTTGTATTTCATATAATAAAACATACATTCAACATGCAGACCAAGGAACACATGAAATAACTCATTAACACAAGCTATTGAGAAAAATAAACCAGTTTGTATTAATAACGAAACAAAGAAACTCTTACAACCTGGCCTTGGTGTTGTGCAAGTTCCTCCCAGGGTCCATCAAGTGTTTTCCTCTACTTTGACAAAGCTCACCCACTTCCAAGTAGAATCATGTAAAGACAATCTCTCCTCACAAAGGTTCTAATGGAAGACCTAAATCCTGCAGCATTTACCCAAAGAAAATGTATAGCTCCAACCTCTCCTCCTTCTGGCTCAATGCCTTCATTTATAGTGCTGTAAAGAGGTTATTCAGGTCCACTATCAATGGGATCATCCCCCTCTATGGGTGGGATAGCTCCCTTATTGATGGGATAAGCTCCCTCTTAATAGAGATACATGAACCAACTGGAGGCGCATCCATTTCATCAAACCGACCTCTAGAATGTTCTAGAAGTAACCACAAGTAACTTTTTCAAGATAAAACTTGCGCATTTTGCCTTTTACAGAAGGACGCACCTGTCCTTTAACATACAGAGCGTTCATGGACGCAGCTTTTGTGAACATGGCCTGCGTCCCCGCAGGTAAGGCTAGAGAGAACCTGCGACCCCAGAGATAAACATAGTTTTTACAAGACTTTCTCTCTTCTTTGAGTTTGAGATGGATAACAGAGGCATAAAGACTTGCCTAAGAGGGTAGCATGACTGTTGATTTGAGCCATACTAACTGTAAGTAGTCAAGGTGACATTTTTTAGTGTAACAAGTGGGAATACAAAGAGGTGTTTCTGCCATCAAACACAACAAAACTTAGGAGATTAAGCTAAAAACCAATTGAGAAGAAAAAAAATAGTTAACATTGGATTGAAAAACATATGCTGTAACAACAGATGTTGTAACAACAAATTCCATAACAACATGTCAATGTTAAATATGTTGAAAATATTGTAGAAGTTGATGGTGTAACACGCATTATTGTTGAAAATGCTGAAACTACTATAAAATTTGATGCTATAAGACCTCCTACTATTGAAACTACTAAAACAATGACCATTACAATGGATCTTGTAATAACAGATGTTATAACAATGGATGTTGTAACAATTGAGGGGGGTATAAATCCATTTCATCTTGCTTGTAAAAGCTTGAAAGTGGGCAACCAAAGAGGTGTTTCTACCACCCAAACCTACACAAACACTTGGGGTGTTGTAACATTTTCTTGTTACATTGAAAATTTCAAAAAAATAAAATTTGATTGCACTTTATAATAGTTTGTGCGCAAATATATAACGCTTCAATAAATTATTTTATTTTATTTTAATAAATAAATTGTCAAATCACCACACACTAACTATCATGCATTTTCTATTGGTGGAAATTGACGCTTTGGTGATTGACGACTCTTGTTGTATTGTGCAACCTCCCTACTTACTCGACATTTAACGGGGGGCGGGGGGGGGGGGGGGGGGGCGCAAAAATTTATTTTTCCAAAAAAACTTTTGCAACATGGTAGCGACATATGAATTGTGCACCCCCCCACTCATTACCACTTATGCCCACCCCCCTGCATGAAAGACCATTCCCAGTTTTTGGTAATAAATATCACCTGCCACCATTTTATTAATCGTTTTCCATTTAATTCTAAAGAAAATTCTGATGTTGAAGGAAAAGGAAAAGTGTGAAAATCTTCTAGTTCAAATTAATAAATCTAAAATAAAATTTCTATTCTACAAGAGAGAGGTCTTCCATCATTCAAGAATTTATATAGCCAAATGGTAACAGAAGACCAATACGAAATATTGTTGAAAGTTGTGGCCATTTAAAAATTGGCCTATTAAACCTTTCCATGTCACTTAACCTACCATGTGGCACCCATGTGGCATCCACATGGTGACCATGTGGTTACCTAAGTCATGGCTATATCACATGTTAGGGTCATTCATTGCCATGCTAGCTGTTGACTCAACCATTCCATCTCATTCTCATGAGAAACCCCATATCCACATCACCATGCTTACCCCCTAAGCATGCCATTGGGCCAACTCATGACCCTACTTGTCCATCATGTGGCATGGCCACATCACTTCTCACTCGCTCCTACCTATCCAATCATAGCCTTGTTCTAGGCCCCACAGAATCTCTCTCTCTCTCTCTCTCTCTCTCTCTCTCTCTCTCTCTCTCTCTATATATATATATATATATATATATATATATATATATATATATATATATATATATCTGTGTGTGTTTTGTACTATAACATGACCTCTACATTTAGCATGAAGTCCACCATCTATTTCTCAATAAGCCAACTTTTCAAACATACACAGAGGTAGATGAAAGATTTTGAAGCATGGTAAATTTCTCTGTTCCAAGTGAAGATAGGTGGGATAAACTATTAGAGCTCATCAAGTAAAACAAATAGAATTATGGGGACCATAGTAAAGAGAGGGAGTAGAATCCTATAGGTAAGGGGCAGTTAAATAGGAGAAAGATATTACAGCTATAGTCATCAACAACAATCCTCGAAGTGTGTGCATAATGTCTAAATCGGTCCAAAAACATGCTATAATTTAGTTCTATTTTTGAAATATCTACATTATTTCAGTAGATATTATTTTGTAATAAATTTTATTTTGAAGTCCGAATTAATTCGAGACAAACTTTATAAATATTTTGTAAAAATATTTAGAAAGGGTTGGATTATGCAAGAAGAAAATATTTTTCTGTGATTGTAAGTAGTGAAATATATTTTGAAGTAATCTATTTAGTAATATAGAGGCAATTTGGTTTCAGGATTCTTGTGTCAAGCAAATGGTGATGTTTCCCTCTTTGTAAATCTATTTTTCTTTCAAGTTTTACATGGACTTTTCCTTCCTGATTGATGCAAGAAGATTAAGAGTTTAATTTACTTTTGGTACTCTACCTTGGCTTGTTTAAACAATATTAAATGTTTTCTTTCTGTGATTAAATATAAAATTAATTTAAGTATGCTTTATATTTAATTGATCATCAACTCGTTCATCTCATCAACACCATAAAATATTTTTAGTTCCAGGAGTTTTCCTACCTCACCCTGTTTCAGCTACTATTTTAATTTGTGATTGATTACTATAGATTTTCTGAATCCAATCTAAATGGACTTTTCTTTCATTTTACAACAAAAACTTTAAAAATCCTATCATTGGCATTTCATACTAGCCTAAGATCCAAACACTAATATTAAAAATCATATAGAGAGATCCCTCTCTGAAGTTGGAAGGGATAGATCCCAACTTTAAAAGTGGTTTGTGGTTACCTCTACAATTTCCTCTTCAACCTACAAAAACTACAGAGTGCTAGAAACTAGCTGAACAAGCCATGATTATTCATGGGTTTTCTTTCGAAAATCACGTATTTCTACAATATTAGGGAGAATATAGTTGAAATCAAATCTAGGGTTAATTAAAATTGAGACTTGTAAATTTTTTTTATCGTACCTTCCATTTGAGTAATCACTACTTATTGGTATACCTTCCTATTTTCCAATGCAACATAAATATTGGGAATGCTTTGGGCCACATCCTTCATGGTTGTTGCCTCTTGTATGTTGTATAACTTTGTGCTAGTCTTTTGTAGTTGGGGGAAATTATTCCATAGGTGTTTCTCTCCACATTCCCAACACTGCAAGGTCCCTTTCTTGAACCCTTAAAACTTTTCATTCATTGATTTTTGAGGTTCATTTTGTTGATTGAAGGATTTTGCTGAAATTTGTTCGTGCTTGAGCTATTAAAATTTCCAACCTTCCCCCCCTTTATTATATCTTGAGGTTCTCTACCCTCTTCCTTTGTCTTTCTTCTTCCATTTAATTTAGACCTGAATCTTATGCTTAGACTTTTCCAAAAATGCTTGGTCTTTCGAATAACCTCCTCTAGGGTCTTGGGTTCATCAAATTCTATCACGTCCCTATCTACACGCGGTAACCCACTTATATACCTTTGGATCTTATTCTTTTCATCCTTGATTTAAAGTACATACCTTAGTAGTTCTAAGAATTTTCTAGTATACTCCTTAAGTGTCAACTACCCCATTTTGTGTTCATAGAATTCCTTAGCCTTGCTATCATACTATTTATCAAACAAATAATATTTTTGGAAATATTTTTCAAAATTCATGTCATCTCCTTCTCTCCGATACCTTTTATGTTCTATAAATCCTCCCACCATATATCAGCCTTTCCTTTTAAATTGAAGACAACCACCCTAGCCTTTATGTTCTCTGAATAATTATGCAGTCTAAAGTACTTATTTATTCCCAAGAGCCAGGCCTCTAGATCTTCTACTTTCTTTAGTTCTCCATCAAAGGTATGAGGTTTTTATTTCTTGAATTCTTCTTTCATAGGAGTCTTTATTTTATTCCTTTGATAATGATGCCTCTTAACTATAATGTGTGATGATATGTCAGGGCTACTTAGCTCCCTTTCTACAGTGTTGAGTAGTTCTGCTCCTCCTTTTGCATGTATGTGCCTCTTTCTTGATTGGCCACCTTATGTTATATTATTATTCAACTTATTATTTTGGATCTCTAATGGGTTATCCTTAGGCTGTCTCCTATCCTAATGGTCGATACCAATTTCTTGTTGTCTTTGCCTTTGTAAGTCTAATAGGATTTATAATAATATGGAACTCACTTCTGCTTGTTCTCTAACAATATTTTCATTATCTGCCTTGCAACTTCTTATTTTAGCTCTTATACCTCTAAGAGTGTCCATTGGTTTAGTAGTGTCCTCTTCTTTCATCTTCCCAACTGACTCTTCTTTGGGACCTTGTTGGGATATGTTCACACCATACTGTTCAAATTTGTTTCTCATTCTTTCTCTTTCTTTCTTTACCTCGATGTATTTTTATCTTCTTTTACACACACAAATATGTTAGTTAACCAAAAAGAAAATGAAATTAACACGAGTGCTCATAACCTTGGTCCGTATCGATCTAAAACATAAAATCTCTGTTAGCGCATAGACAATATGAAATCAATAATCCTATAAAGCGTACATCAAATTGCTTTGTATTTTTAATATCATGACACATATTTCATTAGAAAGGAAATCTAGCAAAACGAGCATATCAAGCACATCAAGCATTCATGTAGTGTGTGCATGTGAGCATCTTAAGGTCCAATTCTTAAACCAAGTGCTCTATACACTCTGTAACTTACCTCCTTCCACCTAATTAGGGTGTTATATGGGTGGTAGGGGGTATGCTACACCCAATAAATGGCTCACAAGGGCTAATCATTGGTTGTATGGTATTTTTCCTGTAACCTTGGTTTTTCACTTTTTGCCCAAAAGAAATAAACGAGAAATATTTACCAAACACAATCTTGGTGCAAGTCCTGAGACATATGGGTTTTCCACATTAATCCACCATGGACCAATTAGGGTACGCCACATGGTCCTATTTCCCTGTCATCTCTTCCATGTCCTACCAACCATGTCAAACCTAATAGAGAACTTGTTAATTTTAGGTATGTTCTATGCCATAGCAATTTATTTTATTTATTTTCCATATTAGCAATCACATCAGTATAAAGTAAACTATAGATAGAACATAAATATAAATCACAGAAGACAAGCCAAGACAAGATGACACAAGATGTGGTGCTAGCCAAGGACAAACCCCATAATGTGGGGAAACCCTTGATCAATTCTTCTTTTATGTTCTTCAAATTTCAGCAGAGAAAGTGAGAGAGATATTACATTTACAATAGAAGTCAACACTTTGACTTTTGATATATACAGAGATCAGTTGAAGACATATTGCTTCAATTGATTCTCTAAGGTGACTTCTTCACCTATCATAGTGCTGCATCTCGTCGATTTGCTGCACTTTACCGTGTAGCACCATCATGCTGCATCATGCATCATCATGCTGCTCATGATCACTATGCTACCCATACATCATGTTGTCCATGATCTCATACATCATGTTGCCCATGCATCATGTTGCCCATGATCTCATCTATCATGCTACCCATGATCACATACATCATGCTGCCCATGCATCATGTTTCCCATGATCATTATGTTGCCCATGCTCATGATCTCATTCATCATGATGTTGTCCATGCTCCATGATCTCATACATCATGCTTCCCATGATCATTATGCTTCCCATGCTCATGATCTCATTCATCTTGATGTTGTGCATGCTCCATGATCTCATACATCATCATGCTACCCTTTATGACTATAACTTCCAGCCTTGCTAACAATCCTTCAAGCCTTAAGGCTACCTTATGTGGCACACTGTCACCTACAATACTCAAAGGTTTACATGTTGTCCATCTAGTCTACCTCACACTATCAATAGGCTTGTGACAACATTTGAGAGGCTCATCCTTAAATCTTTGAGTTTTGATATTATAACCAAGAATAACATTCATTACTACTGAGGCTCAGATCAACACACACACACACACACACACACACACACACACACACACACACACACACACACACACACACACATATATATATATATATATATATATATATATATATATATATGATCTATACATATGCCAAAATATGCTTTGGCCTAGAATGTAAGATGAGTTCTAGCTGCATATATCTTGACAGTGTATATGGTGCTCTCCATGCATATATCATGATTGTCTTCCCTTACTGCTGCTAGGTGACTCTATTACAGGACTGCATTCTCCATTACAGGACTACATTCAGATGACTACGTGGAAAGTGTCTTCAAGACAACGTATCTCCATGCTATGAATATATATATGGGTGCATATGAAGTGTTTCCATGAATGTCTTTATGTCTCCCATTACAGCATATGACTTACTGAGATATAGGGCTGTATGAAGATCTTGTTTGTTGTGTAATAGGACCTGTGTTAGGGCTCCTCATAACTATGGCTATGCCTCTTAGTGACTGTGGATAACAGGTCTATTTCTTGCTGCGTATAGGGTCTGGACTTAGGCCTTCATTTAGTCTTCACCTTTACTACATTTAGGGTAAGGTATCTCCCTTAACTGCAGCTGGGATCTCCCTTCATCTACGTCTTAATGATTGTGATTTAGGGCTTCATTTGTAGGCCAATGTATTACCCTTAGTGTCTCTCTCCTTTTCCAAAAACCCAAGACTTGGAGAGGAGGAGATCACCTCATGGATACATGTCTAAAATGACTTCAAGTCCTCACCAAATTATACTAAAACGTGGATGATGAATAGACACGTATATTGAGCTTCTGAGCCTACTCAAGTTGTTGGTCAACTTGATAATAATTCCATAATCGAAATTAATTCATATCTCCATAAATACTTATCGGAATCGGATGATATTTAGATCAATCCTACACCTCTCGATGAGAGGGATCCAATAAAAATATCAGCTACCATAAATAAGATGACCCACATGGAGTTTGGCCCTAGTTTATAATTTTAACATTCCCTCTCAACTAGGGAGAACTCCATCCACTGATCCATATGTCTGACTGTATTGCCTCTGCCATCAGTTCCCTACACTGCTATGCTCAACTCTACTAGCTCTACTCAGCCCTGCTGGCTCTACTCAGCTCTATTGGCTCTGCTCTACTCTGCTCAGCTTTGTTGACTCTGCTCTACTCTGCTGGCTCTGTTAAGCTCTGTTGGCTCTGCTCTTCTCTACTTAGCTCTGCTAAACCATGAAGAAGAAGAATTGATCGAGAATGTCTCATACCATTCTCCACTAACCCGAAGTCAATATCAGAGTGCATACCACTAGTCCTAGACCAGTCTCAATTGACCCAAAGTCAGTGTCATAGTGGGTACTACTCCTACCACTGGTCCCAGACCAATATCATCAGTCTCAGAGTGTGTACCACTGGTCCCAGACCAGTTTCAATCGACCCGAAGACAGCATCACTCTTATTGGTCCCAGACCAGTCCTCCACTGACCCAAAGTCAGTCTCAGAGTATGTACCATTGGTCCTAGACGAGTCTCAACCGACCTGAAGTCAGCATCATAGTAGGTACAACTCCTACAACTAGTCCCAAACTAGTATCATTGATCCCAAATCAATTAAGGTCATCCTAGCATAGGGAGTATGGTAGATACAGTGATGCGTCCATCAGTACTACTATGATCCCTATCCTCATTTCCCTGCTTATTGATCAAATGAGAGGTACTTCCCATGAGTCTCAGACTGCATGGGTAGGATGCCTCGATAAGCGAACTAATCAATCCTGTCCTCACAAGAGAACTTATCATCCCACTACACAATCGCCATGGAGAACACATCATCTAGGCCTCATAGGAGAGCTAATCATCCTGCTACATAATCGTCATGGAGAAAACATCATCCAAACCTCACAGGAGAATTAATCATCCTGCTACATAATCGTCATGGAGAACACATCATCCAGACCTCGCAGGAGAACTAATCATCCTGCTACATAGTCATCATGGAGAACACATCATCCAGACCTCACAGGAGAAATAATCTTCCTGCTACATAGTGGTATCCAAACAACTCACTGAAGAGCTTTCATAACCAGACTGCCTTTCAGGTAGTCATGCTAGCAGCAATATACTCTACCTCGACGGTGATCAAAGCCACCGACTTCTGCGCCCTGCTCAGCCAGGATATTGAAGTAGATGCCAAGGAGAACCAACACTAATAAGTGCTCTAGTGATCCTCAACACTGCCTACCCACTCAACATTTGAAATATTTCAAGCAGTGTATCTCAATCCATGAGAGATTGTGCCTTCAGAAGATTCTAGGCACCAATCCAGTGAAGCTCAACCAAATGTGAGCTCACCATACTAATTTCAAAATATATGTTCAAATGGAGGTTCACCAAGAACATCAATGCGAATGAGTTCATGAAACTTAGAGGAATTTCCCAAATCTGGTCTGACATCACTACCATATAGCTTCAAAAAGTTAAGATCCTCGAGGTAGTCATAGGTTTGCAGTTTATCTTTCCACATTTGGAATCCAACTCCCTCTGTCTCCTACAAATGAGAGGGTCTTCACCTGTCAGACATAGGTGTCGGTATGAGAGGTCTATGATCCACAACCCTCGATTAATGGTTTGGATCGGTTTCACTCCTAGTGAATCTTAGCTTCATCAGACATCTATCAATCCTCTCATACTACACCCGGGGAGTTTTGCTTCAAGCCATAGAGGGCTTTCTTCCACCTGCATATACGAGATTCCCGATTATCAATCTCAAACCCCTGAGGTTGTTCCAAACCTGTGGACCTGCTACATGAGGGGAACGGTTCCCTTGTAAGATTTTCCTTCATTACATCTCAGATATGTAGTTTCATGCTCTTTTTGAATTCAAGCATCCCTGTCACCATCTGACTCACAGACCTTCGGTTCTATGTGTCAATGGACATGGTCCCCAGTGGACTTCCTGCAACTTGACACAAATTTCCTACCCTAAATCCATGAGTAAAAGAATCTTTGAAAAATTCATTTTCAAACACATACCTTTCCATTGATGAATGCCATCCTATAACCTTTGACTTCCATTGCTGAAATGGACACCAAGTTCTTCTTGTGATCAGGTACATGAATCAAGTTACCCTCATTTATTTGATGGATAACATTCCCTACACCCTTTCCGAGATAGGTGGCATCGACTCCAAGTATAATTCCACAATTGTTTCCATCTCTACCAAATTAGAGAGTACACTCATCTATCTGATGAAGTGCCTTGAGGCACTACAATCAATAAGCTAGATTCTTAAAGAATCTGAAGGAGAGGGCTAGTACAAGATAATACTTCTTTATCTTATCAGAAACAACAATTGATTTTTCATACCTGGGGTTCCTTCCTTTCTTTGAAGAGTCGACCATTTCCTTGATGACCTGCATTTCTTGTCATTCATTTGATCATTGAAGATGTACCAGGAATGGTTGTCATCTTCATCAAGAGATGTGTCTCTACCATTCAGACACTCCTTCGCATAATGGCTGAACTTCTTACAACCAAGGCATCTGCATTTCCTTCTACCCTTATATCCGAACTTCCCAGTGAAGTGATCTTTAGGTAGGCCATTAGAAACTTCCGTTGTGCCATACTGATAATATAATCTACCTCGACTTCACCCTTGGTGAATTTGAAGAGGGATGAGAAATCCATTTACCCTTTTGTCCTGTCCCAACTGTCTTCGGTGATTTCTCTTTCACTCTTGCTTGGGCATTGTCTTCACCTCAGCTCTGATACCATGTTAATTTTAGGTATGTTCTATGCTACAACAATTTATTTTATTTCCTTTCTAGATTAGCAATCACATCAGTATAAATTAAATTGCAGATAGAACATAAATATAAATCGCAAAAGACAAGCCAAGACAGGAGGACAAGAGATGTGGTGCTAGCCAGGGACAAACCCCATAATGTGGGGAAACCCTTGATCAATTCTTCGTTTATGTTCTTCAAAGTTCAACAAAGAAAGTGAGAGAGATAGTACATTTACAATAGGAGTCAACACTTTGAATTTTGATATCTACATAGATTAGTTGAAGACATATTGCTTCAACTGATTCTCTAAGGTGACTTCTTCACCTATCATAGTGCTACATCTCATCCATTTGTTGCACTTTACCATGTAGCACCATCATGCTGCAACATGCATCATCATGCTGCTCATGATCACTATGCTGCCCATACATCATATTGTCCAGGATCTCATACTTCATGCTGTCTATGCATCATGTTTCCCATAATCTCATCTATCATGCTACCCATGATCTCATACATCATGCTGCCCATGTTCATTATGCTGCCCATGCTCATGATCTCATTCATCATGATGTTTTCCATGTTCCATGATCTCATACATCATCATGCTGCCCTTTATGACTATAACTTCCAGCCTTGATAACAACCTTTCAAGCCTTAAGGCTGCCTTATGTGCCACGGTGTCACCTACAATACTCAAAAGTTTATATGTTGTCCATCTAGTCTACCTCACGCTATCAACAGGCTTGTGAAAATGTTTGAGAGTCTCATCCTTAAATCATTGAGTTCTGATATTATAACCAAGAATAATTTTCATTACTGTTGAGGGTATACGAGCTAGCAGGAGCTCAGATCAGCACACATATATATGCTAATCTATACATATGCAAAAATATGCTTTGGCCCATAACGTAAGATGAGTTCTAGCTGCATATATCTTGACAACATATATGGTGCTCTCCATGCATATATCATGACTATCTTCCCTTACTATAGCTAGGTGACTCTATTACAGGATGGCATTCTCCATTATAGGACTGCGTTCAAATGCCTGCGTGGAAAGTATCTTCATGACAACGTATCTCCATGCTATGCATATATATATGGCTGCGTATGAAGTGTTTCCATGAATGTCTTTGTGTCTCCCATTACAGCATATGACTTACTACGATATAGGGTTGTATGAAGATCTTCTTTAATGCATAATAGGACATGTGTTAGGGCTCCTCCTAACTGCGGCTATGCCTCTTAGTTATTGTGGATAATAGTTCTATTTCTTGCTACGTATATGGTCTGGATTTAGGCCTTCATTTAGTCTTCACCTTTACTGCATTTATGGTAAGGTATCTCCCTTATCTGCGGCTGGGATCTCCCTTCATCTGCGTCTTAATGACTGTGATTTAGGGCTTCATTTGTAGGCCAACATATTACCCTTGGTGTCTCTCTCCTCTTCCAAAAACCCAAGACGTGGAGAGGAGGAGATCACCTCAAGGATACATGTCTAAAATAACTTCAAGTCCTCACCAATTTATACTAAAATGTGGATGATGAATAGACACGTCTATTGGGCTTCTAAGCCTACTCAAGTTGTTGGTCAGCTTGATAATAATTCCATAATCAAAATAAATTCATATCTCCATAAATACTTATCAGAATCAGATTATATTTAGATCAATCCTAGACATATCGATGAGAGGGATCTAATAAAAATACCAGCTGCCATAAATAACCTGACCCATAAGGAGTTTGGCCCTAGTTTCCAATTTTAACAAAACTTGATTTTTATATAAAAACTAAACTCTAGTGCCATGATATTGGACCAACCATGACTATATCACCTGCCATGTCATCTTTTGCGAACAATTTGAGCATGCCATGTGTATAAATGCTAACATGCACATGCTATATGTTAGTTGAAAATTATCCAATTGACCATTCAAATCAATAAAATATGAGTGACATGTGTCACTTACATTTGCTTCCGTACCATCATTTATGCCACATATTTTCCACGTGGTGCCACATCATGAAGTTGTCATGTCATACTGCATATTAGATCAATTGAACCCCCTAATTTACTCATTGCCCATATGTGAGCCCAATTTCGATCTAGGATATTGGATTGATCCATTCTTATCCATTAGATCCATCACATGCGCAAGCACACTATAAAATATTTGAATTTTATGAGCTCGATATTGATCTGTATCATTGATCTTGTGCTCGATATGCTTAATTTTACTAAACAAGTCGAGTGCGTCTAATCAAGGTTTAATCATTGATTAGTGATGAGGATTAGAGGACTTCAATTTTTTCATAAAAGAAACTAATTTTATTATAAATATTTTCTTTATTATTTCATATAGTGCATCACACCTTAACTGATACACTAGTACCGCATCTTGCCTAGGCTTTATACCAGACCACACTTGGGAAACACCAAATTTCATTCAAACACCAAAGTTTCATTTCGATAGTTTTCTTCAATATTCAACTACTTAATCTTGGTTTTATTCCACGTGACATTGAAATCAATGACAACACACACTACCAACAATATCTCCCTTTCGCATTTATGTCAACATTAAACATAGTATAGTCATTTATGGATTACAACTATTGATAACTCCTCATGGTTGTTGGCATTTTGGATGCACACTATGTCTATTGAATTACCCCCATTTGACATCTATGAAAAGAGCGATGTCAAACCACTGCCTGTTATTTCTCCTTATGGATGCATCGAGGCTCCCCCTAGACATATGCTTCTTCTTAGTAGCAAATCTCCCCATGAACTTATGTATATTCTGGTATTGATTGTGTGATTGTTGGAATCATTCCATGTCATCATGATTCCCCTGTATGTAAAATTTTAAAGTATTCATATTCTTGACTTGTTATGAAGAGTTCCCAAATACCATACACACAATACTAATGATATGGGAAAAATATCGCTCCCAACCTTTGTCTAATATATTCAAATTTATCTCTTGGAAGAGGTTTAGAAAATATATCTTCAATTTTCTCCTTATTAGGTACATATTTCAATTTAAAAATATAATCCATTACCCCTTCTTAGAGAAAGTGATATTTAATATAAATGTGTTTTGTTCTAGAGTGCATCATTGGATTTTTATATATATTAATGACACTAGTGTTATCACAGAAAATAGACATTGGCTAGGTACAGTCTACCTGAATATATTTGAGATTTTGCTTCATCCATAGAATCTAGGTACAACATGATGTTGTTGCAATATACTGTACTTTAGTAGTAGATAAAGAGATATAACATTGTTTGTTATTGAACTATGAAAACACGATAACTTCCTAAGAATAATTCTCCATCACTGGTACTTTTCTTGTCATCAATACTACCTACCAAATCAACATCAGTATAAGCTTGTAGTGTGAAACATTCATTTGTGCAATACCATAAGCCATAGTCTAGAATTCCTTATAAATACATGGAATTTATCTTCTAATATTGAAATCCTATTGGATTCTACATATATAATTCCTCCTATAAGTCTCCATTTAGGAATGTTTATTTGACATCCATATGATAAACTTTAAATATTTTGTAGCATGTGAACACCAAGAACATTCTTATGGCTTCAAACCTAGAAACCAGTTCAAAGGTTTCTTCAAAGTCAATTTCTTATACTTGTGCATACCATTTTCATATTAGTTTGTCCTTGTTCCTGACTATCTATCCATATTCATTTAACTTATTCCTAAAGACACACTTAGTTCCAATCACATTCTTGTCTTTGAGCCTTGAAATAATTTCCCATGTCTCATTCTTTTCAATATGGTATAACTCTTCATTGATAGCCTTGACCAATGTTCATTTTGAATAGCTTGTGCAAAATATTGTGGTTCCAACATAAATAACAAGGAAATTTTTTTATTACTTGAAGTTCCTATAATTTTTCTTCAAATTTGAACTCTTGATTCTTTATTTCCAGGTATTTGACTATCTGGTTGATTTTTTTGGGCATACCTGGATGGAGTTCTTGAATGTAGTGGTTCTTCCTCTTCTTATTCCATTTGTTTTTCACAATCCTTTTCTTCTTCCTTTTTTGAGTCTTCACTTGGTTATGGCTAAGTTAGAGGAAATTCTTCATCTACTTTTACATCAATGCTTTCAACTATCTTGTGTTGTATTTTCTTGTAGCATCTATAGCCCTTGAATTTTGTATGCACACCCAACAAAAATTTCTTCTTATGTTCTGGAATCAAAATTTATGAAATTATCTTCATTTATCTTTAGATAGCATTTTCTTTTGAATGCCTTGAATATTTTGATTGTAGCTAATCTACGCTTCCATAATTCAAAAGGTGTCTTTGTGTTTTTTACTTTGATTTGTTCCCTATTAAAAATGTAGATTTTTGTGTAGACTACTTCTCCCCAAAATTTATCAGGAAAACTGGCTTCATTAAGCATTGTTCTCACTATTTATTGCATTATCCTATTATTTGTTTTATCAACTGCATTTTAGTTTGGTGTCCCTATAATAGATAGTTGTCTTCTAATCCCATGCTTTTCACAAAATTTATTAAATTCATTAGAGGTAAACTCACCTCCTCTTTCTTATTTACAACATTTGATTTTAAATTCAGTCTTGCTTTTAATACAAGGCTTAAAGTTCTTAAATATGTAAAATGCTTCAATTTTTTCTCTAAGAAATGTGACCCATGTCATTCTTGTGTAATCATCTATTCATAAAATATCTCTCACCTTCTAAATTTCATGCCCGGGTTGGTCTGTATGAATAATTTGTAGCATCATGGATGCAGAGTGCTCTTTTGTTGTGAATACAACCCTAGTATCCTTCCCATGTTAACATGGATTACATATAATGTTATCTAGTTTTGAAATTTTTGGCATATCTCTTACAACCCATGATTTGCTTATTTTTATTATATTTTCAAAGATGATGCAACCAAGCCTCTTATGCCATGCCCAAATGTTGTATGTTTTACCTACACAACACTTTTCTTCTTTGCTTTGTAAAGAATATACATGTTACTTGAAGTCATGTTTTCCCTTGCTACTACTTTTTCTGCTTTTTCTTTATCTCACATACTTTAGAGTGAAACATGATATCATATCATTGTTCACACATTTGATTGACACTTAGTAGAATTTTTCTTATGCCTTCAACAAATAGGGCATTCTTAGCTTTAGTTTTTCCATTGCCTAGATTGATTGTTCTTTTTCCAGTTATCCTTGTTGATGCATTATTTCCAAGTATTACTTTTTATCCATCTTCTTGTTTTAGATTAATAAATTTACTTTGGTACCCTATCACATTCCTTGAGAATCCACTATCAACATAACATTTTCTTTCTTGGTTTTTAGCATACAATGCAATACTGCTTTCTTCCTGCTTCTCTTGCTTCTTTTTCCATACTTTTGGATATTGTTCGTTATGCTTGAGTATGCCTCCTTCAATGTATTGATTTAGAGGCCTACTTAATATATTCTTACAATTTCATTCTTTAGCATTTAACTTGATCTAATAGCTTCTCAGATGACTTACGATTTCTAAGTGTATTTTCATTTAGACTTCCAAGATTTCTCTTCACATAGTCATTCCTTGAATTGCTATGGGATGCCTTGTTCTTATTTCTCATATGAATAACTCTATAATTTATTGCCTTATGACCAAAATTATTAGAATCGTAACAAGAACCCAGGAAAATACTTTGGTACCTCGAAGAGAGAAATATAGTTAATGAAATATGACTTCTAGGCCAATTTTAATTGAAGGGAGATTAGGTGTGTGCTTCTCCTTCAATCTATTTTTGAAGTGACTGATAGAATATTTTCTTTTTGAATTATAACTTTATTCTTGAGTACATTAGGAAAGATCTTAGGTTCCTCTTTGCATTCATTTTTTGATGTCTTTATGCTTCACTTCAAATTGGTGTTTCCATAACTTTCTTTATAAAAAAGACCTATCTTGATTAAAGGTGACCTCTAATAGTTAGAATATGATCTAACATTTTAGTTCATTTTATAAACTTTGAAATTTGAACTTCGAATCAATCAAGAAGTTTCTTTCTCTAATTCCCTTACCAAGGAAACAACTTCAAATTCTACATTTTCACAATGTGTTTCCTTTTCTATTAGCTAACTTGTTAATATTTCTTTTATTCTTTTAGTTTCTTCTAGTTCAATTTTTGGGAGAGCAATTTATACTCTATAAAAACCTTCAATCTCATACTTCTATAGTTTTTCTTATATTTTTTTCACCTTTTTCCTTATAAATTTATTTCTTCCAAGGAACTTTCCAATTCTCATTTAAGATCTACCTCCCATTCAATTTCTTCTTAAGAATATGGGTTTTATTTATAATCCGATCTAGACAGTATCTTGATCATCCATGGATATCAATAGGATTTATTTTCATTCATCATCAGGCACACATTCATCACTTTCATTAGATGAATCATCATTCTCTTTGGAATAAAAACTCTTTTTTTTTATATACCCTTTCCTTTTATTTTTCTGATATTCAGTGTTATATTGTAACTCCTTTTATCATTACCATAATGCAAATTGGCATAGGACACTTAGATGTATAATATACTATTCTACCACGCTCAAATAATTTGAATGGAATCCTAACTTAAATTTGCTAGTCTCTCTTTTCAGATTTCTCACAAATTGAGCTTTCTCCTCATCCAATTATGATGGTTTTTTAAGAAACACATTGAGAAAACTTATGACCAAAATTATGACTTGAGAAACATTGTCCATTAAAGAAGAAATTTATGTGATCACAGAATCTTCTGGTGTTTTTTACCTTTTGGCTGGTGATTGTGTTGTTTTTCATACTTGGATTAGAGTGAACATGATTTACCTGTGGAATGTGTTTGGTCAATTTAGTGTCCTAAATTTCTCTACATAAATTATCAATCCGGTTATCATAAACTAATGAAGTTTAGTGCACTATTTGTGCTAGATGACTCTTCTCACTTCATTGTTTTTGTGTTTTATGTTGTTTTGGGGGTTTTTGGTCCTTTAATCCCTAATGATTTATAATGTAACTATCAAAATCTTAAGTCTAACTTTTGTGAATGCTGCCAAAAGTCTAAAAATGAGAAAGAAAATAGCTTAAGGAAGACTTGGAAGAAAATTTTAAGCAAGAAATGAAAACAAAGTTTTTATTCCTATTTTACCATTATTTCCAAATCATGTACTAAAAACTGAAAGTGAAATTGCAATTGATGTCTAATTAATTACAGAAACAAAACTAAATGAAATACTTAGTTACTCTGCCTCTCAATTTTGGGAGAAAATCTCCTTGTGATGACATTTGAGGAATTATGTACTTCATTATTCTAAGAGAAAATAAATATAGGAATGCAGCAAAGACTCATTGCATGAATGAAATGTTCAACCACTTAGTTTAGGATGAATTATCAACTTGAAGGGTTCTTTAGAAACATTCATCAACACCATGATTCAATAAACTAGAAATAAAATGGAAAGAACAGTAAATGGCACTGAGTAGTGTAATTGAGAATTTAAAGACTATTAAAATAGTGAATGAATTAAACTAAATTACAATACTAAATTTCAACTTCAAACTACTGATAAAAACTAGAAAGAGATTAAGAAAAAAGAAGCTACTCTGCATTATGAACGCTATTAGTAAGAAAATGATGAAAATTTCATTATAAACATTGTTAGTACGAAGATGATTATGAACACTGTGAAAGGAAATGATGAATTTACAGTTTAACTAGAAAAGGAAAAACAAACAAAATGAAATGAAACCTTCTTCAGTGCAGGGGCCCTCGGCAACTGATTAGGCTATGCTTGCTTAATCAAATCCAAGAAAAATCCTTCAGATATCCATAAAACATGTGGTCTTCATATTAAAAACAAGGACACAAAATGCCCAAGAGTTATGGAGTTTAAAACTCCGACTTCAAAAGAAAACTATCACTATCACTACTAACTTATTCAGTGCTTTACACTGGTATTTATAGGAAAAACCATACAAATGTTTGTAGAGAAAAATATGCTATAACAAAACACGTAGAAGGCAAATGTGTGAAATGTCTTCCTCGGCTGCTGGAGACATAAATCCAAGACATGGTGGTTGTTGGATTTGGTTGTACAGGTGGTTTTTGGAGTCTGTAGGTACATGTAGTCGTTTTGGATAACGCTTCCCATCACTGTGAAACATGTAATTAATCACGAAACAGAGTCCTGTTACCTTCAATCTCTATGTTTGACTTCTTCATTGACCATAGTCTTATGCCATCTTCTTTGTCAATCTGGGCTAGGTGAATAGGACAAGGTCCATGTCACAATTATTTCCAAGCTGCCCATGTAGCTAGTGTCTCCTTCTGCCACCTGGAACCTGTTAAAGCATGAAGGTAGCTGCAGAATAGGTTGCGTTCTGTAGCTAATATACAAAAAATTATTCAAACAACAAAACATAAAAGTATAACATGTAAATCACTAAATTTCCTCCTCAAGACAGTATATACTGATCATTGATGATAAGAATGCATCTTCTTCATGGAAAAACAAAGAAAAGGAATGAGGAGAGTTTCTAGGGAAAGAGTAATTTTGAGTCTCAACGTACCCCCACTACAAAATCATTGCATGTCCCCATGCAATTTTCAAAAATGAAAACTTCCTTCTCCTATTGAATTTGTTCTGACACTTCTGCCAGCACATCCAACTTCCTTTTCTTAATTTTCTTTGCACTAACTGCCATCCTTTGCTTCTTCATAAGAAGTTTATATTTGAGGTTAATAAGTGTTATGCTCAGCTTCCTATTTTTCCTCTTCAGCTTCATGTTTTTCTTGTACCATAATCCCAAGTGTAGCTTTGTGTTGTCATGAATAGCTCTATCTAGCTTGTTTTGTTCCCTCAAGGTTTCATTTTCTTTTTGAATGTGCCTGTTCAAAATCTCTAACTCAAAGATTTCTTATTTGAGAGAGTTAGTTAGAGATTCTTGTGGGGTGACAAGCTGCTCTGGATTGGTTGAGGATCCTGGATCTAGTAAGGTATTCTTTTTCTTTAATGACTCTATGTAGTCATAGATTTGTTGTTGGACTGGATCTATGCTAGGAGAAGCTCTACTTGGGCTGCCTTCAAAATTCTGTGGAAGAGAGTTTTGTAGACTATATTCAGATGGAATACTATTAGGAGATTGAACTGGGGTTTCTTCCTCTAAGTTTATGAACTGGGCTTCTCTTGATGTTACCGTCTTCACCTTACCTCGGAGTCTAGAGCTCCTTCTCAGGTTTTGGAAGCTTATGGTTTCTTCTTTTGTGTCATTCTTCCTCTTTCCTATCTCCTTATTTTTCTTGACTTGCTCCTTGATCTTGGTTAGTCTTTTAGAGAGTAGTTGTTCATCTTCTTGTGGTGATGAAGGTTCATGAATGTCTTCATTGATTTCTTCAGCCCTCTTTTTCATTTTTCCTTTCTGTTTAGTCTGCTTCCTAACCTCTGGTTTAGAAGTTGTCTCTGCATCATTCTTTTGTGAGGAGTTTTGAATATTAATGCTGATCTTTCTCCTCCTACTTTTCTTAACATGACTTCCCTCAGATGAATCTGGAGCATCCTGGAAGAAATTTCTTACCAAGAAATCTTCCCATGTATCCCCTACACTTCTCAAATGGAATTCAACTAGTATTTTCACTAATCCATGATGATACATAGTTGTTTCTATGGATTCAATTTTCTTTTGGACATTTGTTGCCATCCTTCTTAGACTCTTTAGAAGGAAGAAGGGAAGATTGATGGTTCCTTTTTCTAAAAAATTCATTAATAAGCATATATGGTAAACATACATAGACCTAAATATTCCTTCACATGCAATGAATTTTTGCAATATTAACAACATGTTACTCCATTTGTTCTTGAGTGCTGAAATAGGAATCCCCTTTCTAAATATTGTAACATCCATACCTAGGTTTCTAAGGATCACTTTCCAAGATTCATCATAAAATTCCTTGTTTTTAAACCATCTTCTTCCTAGTCTCGGGAGCTCTGTTGCTTCTGCTATGAAGGATTTTGTGACTGCAAATTTGATATCTCCTATCTCCACTTTTGTGCCATCAAATGATCTTGCAAAAGATTTGGTAATTTCCTTGTGGTAGCCGTCAAATTTTTCAGTAAAATTTAGCCATCCAGCCTTCTGTAGCATCCCTTTAAGCTATGGATACCCCTCCATATATTTTACCCCTACAGGCTCTGTTCTAACAATAAGCCCCATATCCTTTGTTTTCGGTTAACCTTCAAAATTACTCTCACTGTCTATGAAATGAGTGGTATCTAAGAAATGGAATGACTGAGTATATAGAAATAGGAAGATTGTGTATATGGAATGACTGCATGAATATGAGAGGAAAACTTAAGAGTTTGCATGTAATATATAGACAGTAAGGGTTTAGAGAGTCATAGATAGGTAGGTCACATCATTGTCTTGGTTATCAACAAGTGTAGTTGTGGAGGACCGTTTGAGTACGGGTTATGGAGTTTGAAGTGGAGATTTGTTACGAAAGGATCATTGAGACTATTTGTCATTAAAGATAGAAGATGTGGCAGAGACATCGTGGTGGTCAAATTAAATGATGGTTGATTAAGAAGACATGTGATTATACATACTGTACAAACTTATGTTTTCAAATTGATTTTTGAAATAAATTTTTGCATTTACCTTTGGAACCTTTACCTTCCACTTGCTAATTTTCTTTGATGTTGGTCCACAGGTAACTTAAGCATGACTTGCCTTCAAAAATTTGATTTTTCTTTAATGCCCTGCATAATGGTTTTATTATGAACTGTACACTTGTGCCTGAACTGATAAACAAATTGTAGATGCATAATCATATTGTAGCTGTAGAAACTTCCCTAAGCCAATGAGTTTGAAACTTCCCTTGAAAATATTTAAACTTTGAATCAAATAACAACGCCCAATCTCCCACTTGAAACCTCTTGTCCTTGATATATTTGTCATGCCATTTAGCCCTCTGTTGTTGGACTATACCAATCCTTTGAACTACCTCTTGCCTGATTTCATCAAGTTCATTTAATTGCTCTAGCCTATGCTTTTGAGCCTTTGATAAATCTAGTCCCAGTTGGACTACCATCTTGAAAGTTCTGATTTGGAACTCTATAGGGAAGAGGAATTGTTTCCCATAAACAATTTCATAGGGTGTATGTACCATTGTGTTCCTCCATGTAGTTTTATAGGCCCATAAGGCTTCAAGAAGCCTTTCTGCCCAATCTCTTCTATGTAGATGCACAGTCTTAGTGAGGATTCCTTCAATCACTTTATTTGTAGATTCCACTTGACCATTTTCTTGTGGATGATAGGGAGTATATTTCCTATGCTTGATATTGTATTCTTCCACAAGCCCTTCCACCATGTTGGATGTGAATTGAGATCCCTAATCTGTCAAAATTTCTCTTGGAACACCAAAACAAGTGAAGATGTCCTCGAAAAGAAAATTAACTACAGATTTTTCATTAGCAAAAGGTAATGCTTTGGCTTCTACCCATTTGGTGACATAATCAGTGCATACAAATATATACTTTTTCTGCTTAGATGGAGGATTAATTGGTCCAATAAAGTATAAGGCCCACTTTTCAAAAGGTTCGATAAGTACCTGAGTTTGTGATGACATTTCATTTGAGGGAGCAGGTTTTCCTACCCTTTGGCAGCTCTCACATCTCCTGACATATTCTTTAGCATCCTTGAATATGGATGGCCAATAATATCCTAAAGATAGGATTTTATAGGCTGTCCTCTTGTCAGCAAAGTGTCCACCACATGCTCATCATGACATGCTTTAAGAATCTCAGACATTTCATCTTTCCTGATACACCTTCTGATCATAAGATCTGGCCCTGTGACCAAGTAGTTATCAACATCTGCAAACCAAGGAGTTTGAGTAGTTATTGCAAAAATATATTCATAAGGAAACTTATCTTCAACCAGAGAATCTTCTTTGATATTATGAATCCTGGACAAGAAATCAACCGTTCTGTTTTGTTTTCCAGGTCTATCTAGCACAGTAATGTTGAATTCTTGCAAGAGTAAAAGCCATCTTGTAACTCTGCCATTAGTAATAGGTTTATTCATCAAATATCTAATTGCAAAGTGATATGTATGAAAAATGGTTCAATAGCTTGTTATATAGTGTCTAAACTTGTTAGTTGCATGAACAACAACTAAAAATTCCTTTTTAGTCATAGTATAATTCAACTCAGTGGGAGTCAAATTCTTACTTGTATAGTAAATGGCATAAGGAATCAAATATTTTTGTCCCAATACAGCTCCCAGAGCTATATCTGAAGCATCTGTGGAAATATGGAAAGGAAGTTTCCAATTTAGACCTCTTAAAATAGGTGCTTTAGAAATTTTTGCTTTCAAGGTTTCAAATGCCAATTGGCAATTAGGATTCCAATTGAATTCACAATCTTTGGCAAGAAATTTGAAGAGTGGAGATGCTATTTTTGTGAAATTTTCTATAAAACTCCTACAATATGCTATAAATCCTAGAAAACTTCTAACATCCTTTTGAAAATTTGGAATTGATAACTTAGAGATGAATTTAACTTTAGATTTGTCAACTTTAATCCCATCTCCCAAAATGTGATGCCCTAAAGAAATACCTTTTGTAAACATCATAAAACATTTTTCATGGCTTAGTGAAAGGTTTGTTTCCTTTCATCTTTTAAGAACTTTTTCCAAATTTTCCAAAGCTTCTTCAAATGTATTTCCATAGACTATAAAATCATCCATATATACCTCTACACAATCATGTATCAGATCAGAAAAAATTCCTAGTACTACTCTTTGGAATGTTGCAGGTGCATTACATAACCCAAAAGGAAGTACTCGGTAAGCATAAGTTTCCCATGGACAAGTAAATGTGCTTTTATCCTGATCCTCAGGTGCTACTTGAATTTGATTATAACCACTAAAACCATCCAAGAATGAGAAATACTTCTTACCTGCTAATGTATCTAACACGGTCTATAAAAGGCAAAGGAAAATGATCTTTAAGGGTTTCTTTATTCAATTCTCAGTAATCAATGCACACCTTCCATTTACCATTCTTTTTAGGCACAGTTACCAAAGGAGAAACCCATTGGCTATCTGATATTGGGTAAATGAAGTTTACATTTAGTAATTTTTGGAGCTCTTCTTTTACAATCTCTCTAAGATTTGGATTCATCCTTCTCTGAGGTTGTCTGGTAGGTCTACTATTTTCCTCAATGTAGATGTGATGGATACAAGTCTTAGGATCAATGCCTTTCATGTCAGTGTATTCCCATGCAAATGCAGCAGAATGTTTTTGTAATGTTTTGATTAGCTCTTCTTGTTGTAGTTTCTCCAAGTTTTTGTTTATGTTTAATGTCCGACCTATGAAAAATTCAATTGTAGAGCTACCAAACTCTTCCATATAATAGAGAGACATCTGTCTAGATGACAAATATTCAACATTAGATTTTTCTTGAAATTTCACATGATCATATTCTGAAGATGTTTCAAAATTTTCCAATGTATTCAAAATTTGACTATCTTCACTAATTTCTGAAATAGTAAACGCTGAATATCATATTCATCACCAATCCATTATTTGTCATCTATTTCTATGATTTCTTTTGCTGGAGGATACATAGTAAATTTCTTTGTTGAATTACCATCAGAAATATACATGTCACCAGATCTACAACTAATAAAAGCATCAGCTATGGCCAGCCAAGGTCTTCCTAATATGAGTGGATGTCCTCCTAGATTGTTCTTGGGAGTTAAGATCATGAAATCAACAGGATATTCCCAAGAATCTAAGGATACTGAAATATCATCTAACACACCATCTGGTTTGATTACCGATCTATCTGCAAGTTGCAGTAAGGTAGGTGTGTAGAGAAGATTAGGAAGTTTAAGTTGCTCCATAATTTGTTTACTCATGATGTTTGTTGCTGCCCCTAATTCAATCAATGTATTTGGAATTTCAATTCCATTAATATGTGTTTTGACAATTGGACTTCCTAGATCCACATATTTTTGTAAGACAATTTTTCCCATCATTATGTCTACTATTTTTCCTACCAAGTGAATTCTTTTTATTTCTTTTTCTTTTCTTCCTGGTTCTTTATGCTCTACTCCTTTATTGTTTTAGCTAGAATTGGAATTTCTCTAATGGATTGTAGTAAGGGAATTTTGATACAGACATTCTTCAATTCATCTATAAAATCATAGTTGAGTAACAAGATCTATTTTTCTACCCCTCTATCAATTTGTAGTCTTTCAGGAAAAGGAAGTGTAGAAATAGTTGCTGGTTGCTCAATGGTAGGAGTTTTGTTCACTGATTCTTTTTGTTTTCCTTTTTCAATGTTTTGGTTTCAGAGAGATGTTTCCTCAAAACTTTTATTGACTTTTAGAGAATCTTCCTAAGAAATGTCTTGTTCTTGAATAACTATATAAGGTCTTTCCTTTTCTAATATCCTTCCAGATCTTAGTTGAACATCATTAAGATCTAGAGGAGTAATCATGTAAGTTGGAAATTGTTTTCCTTCTACCATGTAAGCATTTAGAGGGTTTTTATTGTTCAGGTTTGGTAATGGTTGGGCAAGTAGCTTATTTGGTTTCTACTGAAATTGCAGTAAGAGTTGGGGATTTTGGTTTTGTTGTGGAGGTTGTTGTTGAAATGGCAATGAAAGTTGAGGGTTCTAATTTTGAAGTTGTGGCTACTAATTTTCTTTCTGAATATGTGGAGGAGGATAATTCTAATATGATGGAGGAAATTGGTAATATTGAGAAAATCTCCCATAAGGATTTTGTACTCCTTGTGCCCACGGTTAAGATTGAGGTTGAGGTTAAGGCCAAGGTTGCTACCAATAATTCCAGTTTGGTGGGGGCTGAAGATACATTTGATTGTTAAATCCCTGATTTTGTGGCCCCAATCAAGGTCTTCTTGTCACAAAACAAAGAGACTCTGCAGAATTTGGGGTAGTTTCCTCTTGAAAGATAGCCTTAAGACTTGGGATTGAAGGACAACCCTTGGTGTCATGGCTTTCTGAACAAATCATACAAGTTTCTACAATTTTTGCATCTAAAGAGCATTTCCTTAGAGCATGTTTTTTTCTACATTTTGGACAAAAAATGGCTAAAGAATTAGCCTCGGTTTTTTGCTTGTTTTGTATTTTAATGGTGTCTACTTGCTCACTAAGGCTCCCTAGAATGTCAGTTTTAAATTCATCAAGCATATTTCCAGTTTCTACCCTACTTACAGATCCATTTGCAGATGTGTTTGCTCAAACAAGAGAAGGATCTCTCAGCCCTTTCCCTGTTTTAGATTTCCCTCTTGAGAGCTGAACACACAGTTCTCCTATATCACTTAATGGAAGTTGAGAGATATCTCCCTTCCCCATCATGTTAAGGATATCTATCCACTCATCTCTAATGGCTTTTAATAAAAGAGCTTTCATGGTTTCTTCATCTAAATTGTTCATCTTTGCTCTTTTCAAATTATAGTTGAATCTCTCAATCAAATCTTCTAAGTTTTCATCCTCTCTTTGCATCATTTTGAACACTTCATATTTAGGATTGGTAGGCATGCAATAATCCAAGTACCTATCCAAAAATACCTTTTTCATGGCATTCCATGTTCTAATGGATTGAGTGGCTAACCGCATGAACCATTTCAAAGGAGCTCCTTTTAGTGTTGAAGGAAACATTTTAAGTTTTTGAGAGTCTTCTAGATAGTTGTAAGTTCTTCACAAGACTTCAAACTCAAACAAAATTGTTTCAGAGTCCTCACTTTTCAACCCATAGAAGTTTGGGAGAACATAAAGTGAGATATTTTTCATTGTGGCAATTGTTTCCTCATCCACTACAAGGAATCCAAAATATTTATCTATTTCCATATTTCCTCTACCTCCTCCATTATTTCCTCTACCTCTCCCTCTACCCCCTCCTCCAAATAGTGAGAATTCTCCATCTTGTTCCTCTTCTACCATTATAGTTTCTTCAGAGTCAGTATAGGGTTCAACCTGCAAGGTTACTTCCTTCTCCTCTAGTTCTTATATTAATGGAATATGGGAGAGAGGTTCTACTTCTTCTTCCTTACCAGGTATTCCTAATTCTTCAACTACAATGTGCTCTCCTGTGGAGGTGAAAAAGACTATTCCTGCTGTCAGAGATTCGAAATTTTTCTCCCCTAGGACTATCCTGGTAGATGGAGTAGGAGATTCTTCTGATTTGAATTCTACCCTTGGAATTCCAAGAGTCCTATGGATGCGAGTATGAGTTTGGGATGGAGGTGTGCCTTTTCTTGTTCTTGGTGGAGTAGGTGGTGTTGTAGGAATTGAACTTCTACCCCTAGCTATAACTCTACCCCTAGAGTCTCTTTCTCTATGCATGTCATTGTTTTTTTTTTTTTTTGAATGTAAGAGATAAGGCTACCTAGTTACACTTCCCCAGTAACGGCACCAAAATGTTTGGTCATTCTAGTGTCCTAAATTTCTCTACATAAATTATCAATCCAGGTATTGTACACTGATGAAGTGTAGTGCACTGTTTGTGCTAGATGACTCTTCTTACTTCATTGTTTTTTTGTTTTATGTTCTTTTGGGGGTTTTTGGTCCTTTAATCCCTAATGATTTACAATGTAACTATCAAAATCTTAAGTCTAAATTTCATATAGGCTGCTAAAAGTCTAAAAATGAGAAAGAAAAGAGCTTAAGGAAGACTTGGAAGCAAAGTTTAAGCAAGAAATGAAAACAGAGTTTCTATTCCTATTTTACCATTATTTCCAAATCATGAACTAAAAACTGAAAGTGAAATTGCAACTGATGTCTAATTAATTACAGAAGCAAAACTAAATGAAATACTTAGTTACTTTGCCTCTCAATTTTGGGAGAAAATCTCCTTGTGATTACATTTGAGGAATTTTGTACTTCATTATTCTAAGAGAAAATAAATACAAGAATGCAACAAAGACTCATTGCATGAATGAAATGTTCAACCACTTATTTTAGGATGAATTATCAACTTGAAGGGTTCTTCAAAAACATTCATTAACACCATGAGTCAATACACTAGAAATAAAGTGGAAAGAACAGTAAATAGCACTGATCAGTCTAATTGAGAATTTAAAGACTATTAAAACAGTGAATGAAGTAAACTAAATTACACTAGTGAATTTCAACTTCCAACTACTGATAAAAACTAGAAAGAGATTAAGAAAGAAGAAGCTACTCTGCATTATGAATGCTATTAGTAAGAAAATGATGAAAATTGCATTATAAACAATGTTAGTACGAAGATGATTTTGAACACTGTGAAAGGAAATGATGAATTTACAGTTTAACTAGAAAAGGAAAAAAAACAAAATGAAATGAAACCTTCTTCGGTGTAGGGGCCCTTTGCAACTGATTAGGCTATTCTTGCTTAATAAAATCCAAGAAAAATCCTTCAGATTTCCATAAAACATGCGTTCTTCATATTAAAAACAAGGACACAAAATTCCCAAGAGTTACGGAGTTTAAAAATTCGGCTTCACAATAAGACTTTCACTATCACTACTAACTTATTTGGTCCTTTACACAGGTATGTATAGAAAAAACCATACAACTGTTTGTAGAGAAAAATATGCTATAGCAAAACACGTAGAAGGAAAATGTGTGGAATTTCTTTGTCAGCTGCTGGAGACATAAATCCAAGACATGGTGGCTGTTGGTGTCCGTAGGTATAGGTAGTTGTTCTGGATAACACTTCCCATCACTTTGAAACATGTAATTAATCACAAAACAGAGTCCTGTTACCTTCAGTCTCTGCGTTTGACTTCTTCATTGACCATAGTCTTATGCCATCTTCTTTGTCGATCTAGGCTAGGTGAATAGGACAGTGTCCATGTCACGATGATTTCCAAGCTACCCATTTAGCTAGTTTCTCCTTCTTCCACCTGGAACCTGTTAAAGCATGAAGGTAGCTGCGGAACAGCCGATTAGCTGCAGAATAGGCTACATTTCGTAGCTAATATACAAAAATTTATTCAAACAACAAAACATAAAAGCATAACATGTTAATCACTAAATTTCCTCCTCAAGATAGTATATACCGGTCATTGATGATAATAATGCATCTTCTTCATGGAAAAACAAAGAAAAGGAATGAGAAGAGTTGCTAGGGAAAGAGTAATTTTGAGGCTCAATAGAATGCCTTTATTATTTTGTTGAGGACTGAAGCTTTGCTAACTTTTTTGTTGTTGCATTTAGATAGCTTCCAGTGGTGGCTGAAGAATTTTTTGTTTGAGATGTTTCTCCAGTGTGTCTAAGACCCGTTTTCACAAGAAGAGAGCATTATACCTTGATAATTTCATCTAAGGTTTCATATCCTTTATAAAATCTAAGATTCAAAGTTTTTATTTTCTCAAGTTCTTTTCTTGGACTTACTACTTGACATTCTAACTTCTCATTATGCATTTCCTTTTCTATTAGTTGATGGTTCAATGTATCTATGGCTATTTTGTTTTCTTCCAAGGAAATTTTGAGTTGATTAAATTCTTCAAAGAAATCCTTTTCCTTTAAATCATCCACAAATTTATCATTATAATCATTAGTATTTTTCTCAAAAGCCATGACTAATTTAAGATCTTGATCAAATTCTCCTTCTTCACTATTTGACAAGCCATCACTATCTTCATGAGTATAATAACTTAATCTATTGTCAAATCGTCTCCTCTTACCTTTTGCAGTATCCTTCCCTTTTTCATGGTTGTCTTTATGAGGACAATTAGCAGCATAATGACCAAATCTACCACAAGAAAAACATTTGAAGGGAAGATTACCTATGAACCTTCTGATGCCCAGTTGAAGTTTCTTTACAAATTTCACCTCATCTTCTTCTAATATATATCATGATTCCTTGTGTTCTACCTTTTCTTTTCCTTTTGCAGGTGCTTTAAATGTAGCTTATCTGACTTCTAAGGGAACTCCTTTAATGATTTCAAAATTAGTCAAGATCCCGTGAAGTTGAACAACAGTAAGAGTCTGTAGATCCTTCTTCTCTTCAATGATAGACACTTTTGACTCAAATTTAGGAGTTAGAGATCTTAAAATTTTCTCTACTAAAGTGGTGTCCTTTATTTCTTAAACCATATTTTTCATGCGATTTACAATCTCATCTATACGTAGAAAGAATCTAGAAATACTTTCATCATTATGCATTCTAAGGGTTTCATATTGAATTCTGAGAGTTTGGAGTTTAGAACATTTAACCTTGGTATAACCTTCATAGATTTGAATGATTTTGTCCCATATTTCTTTTGTTGTGTTTAACTGCATAACTTTGACAAATTTTGATTATGTTAGACTTCCCAATAATGCATTCACAACTTTGTCATTGGTTTCATACGTCTTCTTTTCTGTTGCATCTGTGGGAACTGCGGTTAGATATTGGTAACCTCCTTCCACAATTGCCCAAACATCTACTTAAAGGGACCGAAGATAGGATCTGGTTCTTGTTTTCCAATATATTAAATTATTTCCGTTGAAGAGTGGTGGTCTGATAGATGTTGTTCCATCTTGATTTCTCATCTTGGGATATATTCCCTTCAAGAAATCAAGCTTATTTTGAAGGACATGCTCTGATACCAATTGTTGCAAAAAATACTAAGAGGGGGTTTGAATCAATATTTTAAAAAATCACAACAATAATTTTATTTTCTAAAATATTTACGTGACTTTACTAAACCCAACTCGTGTATATTGCGACTATTGTAAAAGAAACTAGCGTATTCTTAGTAAAATAGTAAAACATCTAATTCTTTATCTATTAAACTTAGACCAAAATGTAAGAGATTTATCAAGAATTTGATAAGAAGTAAGTAGGTGTAGTAAAATAGAATAAAGTATCACACATAATCAACACACATGTGTTGAAATATGGAAACAAGAATATTCCAATTTAATTTTTCCTTGAATTAAATTGTGAATTAAAATCGAATTTAGTCTTAACAGCTACTTGGAAATAATTAACTAATTTATTTTAAATTAATTAGTGGTTGGAGAAATTCAAGTTAGAAGTCTTTCTGAAGTCATGCAAGAGTTATCTCTTAAATTAAGGAGATAATATTGAGTTATATTTGAGTTTTAATTAGTTAACTCAGTTTACTGAGTTAAGTCCAGTTAAATTAGTTCCAAACTGTTTGAGGAACTAATATTGAGTTAACAGTCAGTTGATGCATTAATGCACTCAACTAGTGCTACTCCAGTTAACTGAAGATTCCCTCATCATAAACTCGTGCATGTCTATTCTAAGAAAGAACCAGTTGAGATTAATGTTCAAGGATAGTGTACTATCAGTTGCATGTGTTTTCTCATGAAGAAAACTCATCCATGAAGTCAAGGATTTATCCTTGAGGATTGCGCAATTTTGAAGGATTGTTCTCCACTTGGTAACAGGAAAATCATCCACAAGGAACAGTGCAAGGAAATAGGAGCTTGGAGGGAAGAGAGGAAGGTTGAAGAGAAGCCAAGATTTCCTGTGAACATCTTTGAGGATTGTACTGAGAGCTGGCTAGCTGTGAGAGCTAAGGCTTTGTATAATTCCTATGTATTTCCACCATGTATGATAATACAATAGTGTGGGGTTTTTAGCTAAGGTTTTCCCCAAAGTATTTTCATGTGTATTGTGCCATTGATTCTTCTTCTTCTGGTTATATTGTTCAGCTTGATCTTTAAGCTTCCGCAAATTGATAGTAGAAGTAGGTTATAGTATTTTTCTTTGATTTATATTGCATTATCGGGTTAACCTACAACAGATTTTTTACAACATGAACACCAGGATTTAAGGTGGAAACCTAATGTGGGAGAAAACTACTGTTGTTTTTGTCTTAGTCTTCAAACTTATTAATATCAAAAACTTATTACATTCTTGTACTGGTGCAAACTCATGTCAGTATGCAGGCACCCACCTGCTGAAGGCTACAACCTTCACTCATTCTCCAGATCCTATTGTAAGGGAGATCCAACCCCCTGATTTGATTACCATCTACTACTAGTAAGAAGCTTCAACTTCCTCACTGAAGGCTCCAACCCTTAGCAACATCTGTGGGCAAGTTTCATAAATTTTCACACTAGATCCAACTGCTTTAATACATCACAACTTGTAGATCAACTGAAGAAAACACCAACTTAATTCAAATAGAACTGTGAGATCACTATAACCAGAACATAGAACTAGACTCAAAATACTGCATCAACACATAAAATCAACTGCAACCCTAATCATTCATATGTCAACATGTATACACTACTTTACTTAAGGAAACCTGCATGTATACACACTTTTCTATAGAGAAACCTGTGTACAAATATAAATACACTAAAAACTTGTAATTCTAAATTAGACATAGAGTTAACCAAAATTATTCTGAAATATTCTGTTAGCTTACAGAACTCTCATACAATTAGTAGCATCAATAATATTTTTGACCAATCAACATGTAACCAAATTCAACTTCATCATTCAGTTAGTTCTACTTCAAACATTATCACTCAACCCAGATCAACATCAGGAGATCATTAACAAACAATAGAGATACAGAAGCACTGATCAGGTTGATCAATAATTTATGAACAAAAATCCTTCCTTTATGTAAGCGAATTTGAAGAAACGAACATGTGCATATATGTGACTTAATAGAGACCAACCTATGTACAAATCTACAAATTTGGACCTAAAATTGCACAGCTCTTCAGAACTTCAGAAAGACCCAAATCATACTATTCAGAGTTAAAAACATGTGTCAATACTTAGATCTAGTCAATCCATGAGAAGATTATACAATATAAAGTCATTTAAGGTCTCATGATCCTGATCCATCATTGTATTCATCAATGCATAATTATTTCAGATCTATGTGTTAACTATGGCCCTTACAATGCAAATATAATTTAGATTGAAGTATTCATCAAAAATCCTTTCACATGCACACTTAGCACTTTGATCTTCACCTCCTTATATAGTTAGAGCCTTATCAAATACCATGAGTCAAAACTACATTGGTGCCGGTGGTAATCTTGGACGGGATCAAGTAACCATTACTGCACTCAATATTGTGGGCTAATACCATGGTAAGGACCCTTGGTATTATTAAATCAGTGCACCAGCATGTATGCAACTTTTCTTCTTTGTACCTGCATGTATATGCGACTTGGCCTTCAAAAACCTGCATATACATATTCAAATATTCACCTTTATCAAAACTTTGATTTTGATCTATAAACCTTTGTCCCATCATTTTGTTATTATTTTCCATCACTCGGTCACCAATGAACTAACCTGTGCATTCATCTAGTTACCATATTCTTGTTCTGTTACAAGTGAGTTTCCATCAAGGACAATGTTGGTGTCCGAGAGTGAATAAACTATTCAACCCTTTTCCACATTAATTCATCAATCTGGGTGTGTACAATTTTCAAGGTAATGCACAAGGTATATGCAGGGGCAAGATTACATTATTACATCAACCAAGGATTTGCAAATAAGAAATCAAAGCATCACTATAACAACAATTAGAAATAAATTGCATAACTTAAAAGACATTCACAACAGGCAATAGAGATATGTAAAAAAATAAAGAATATACACACAACGAATGAAACAACATACATAAAAGAAATATGCAACACCTTATTAGAAGAGCAAGCCCAGCTCTCTGATCAGGGCTGTGTTAATTCATAGCTAAAGGAAGAACAAAAATATTGCTTTTATTTTATTAATCTGTAAAAGAGTTGTTACAATACATATCTCTACACGGTTAACCCTTCGCACATGAATAAAATCCCTTTTATACAAATACATGGGTAATAACATATTCCCCAAAACCTGGCAACTAATTCCCAAAATATACAACAGTTCAAAACATCAACTAATTGTCAAGAGTGCGAGAACATAAATGATCCAAAATAAGTTTGAAAACAGTTGTGAGTTGGTTATGTTGTCACAACGTTTCCAAACAACTGCTGTGAACTATGGGATTGCTACTACATGCTATGAAGGCGATACCTGTTCACCAGAATCTATGGAAATAACAAGTTTTAGTAGTTTGCATAGGAAAAAACCCTGTGACTTTACTTCGTCAATTAAATATTCCACGAGACATAAGAAAGAAGGGTTACCTCATGTGTTTATCACAATAAATGCATATCAATGGGTGCAAAAAGGATGAAATGATGGGTGAAAATGTAAGGAAAATATAAGAATATTTGGTGCCCAACATCTCCCCCCAACTAGCCTTCTGCATGCCCTCATGTAGTTTGTCTCTTCTGCAGGGCTGGGCTAGAATGGTTGTGATCCTCCTAGAGCTGGGCGTGATCATATTCTTCTGCCATATCTGTTCCTGGAACCTTGTATCCTTCTGAGAGAAGAACTTCCTTCCACCAATCATCTGGTATTGCTGGGGTATAATGCTTTGCTGGAAACCAAATGATAGGGAACCTAAACCAGAGTCCCACCCACTAGACCTTGCATGTTTGGATGCATGCAACATATCTTGGCCATCGACTTAGTGCTTGTGCAAAATTTGGTGCTCCAAAAGGTTCCATGTTCTAGACAAATGTAGGTGACATCATCCACCTTTTCTGACAACTATCAAGGGCCTCATCTTGAAACGTGACTATTTGTTTGACACAAATATCAATGCACCACTTTTGTGTCCTCAACATCCATTCTCTATTTCCCTCGATCTCTAAAAAGGTGGTGTGCTTATTGTACATAGTTACAGACCATTCGTGCTCTCCTCTCATCATAAGAGGCTTCGTGTTTTGATTTGACTCAAACATATTAGAAGCCTTCTACCAGTTTATCTGGTTGAGAGTATAGGAGGTGAGAGCCCTTAAATGAATGTCCCCCACATATGGGACCAGGTTAAATTCTTTGTCATTGTGCAGGAAGTATCCATGCAGATAGAGCTCACACATCAAATGCTGGTTTACTAAGTCATGGATTCTCAATATACGAAGGAACTATATAGAGTCCTCATTCTTATGACTAACCTCCTTATTAATTCTTTCCAAACAGAAGAAAATAAATTTCTCATGCAAGAACAAGGCACAACTAGAAGCAGGAGGGCGACATGCCATTACCTGTTGTGCTAGGCTGAACATCTATTCTTTGTCATCCTTCAATTCCAGCACTTTCCCTTCCAACCATTCTACTTTGAGCTGCTACTTCACATACCTCAACCGTAATATGCCCACTCACTCTACATATTCGAAGAGAGCCTTGGATGATTTCTCTTGGACTCTTTTCACCTCATTTTGAAGTGAGCCATGGTGGATTTCGAAGTTTGAATCTCGGCTGTTAAAGAGAATTCACGGCCGTCGAACAAGTACTCGATAGGGTCCATTTGAGTAGCAGTAGAGGTCATCGGCACATCATCTACCCGTGTTTCTACCTCAACCACCATAGCCTTGGTCTTCTTAGCCTACCGTTTGTACTTCCTTACCTATTTCTTAAGTCAATGCACCTGTCTTCTCAATGTTAGAACCTTTGTTTTCAACTGCATCATATCTTTGAACTGTAGCTAGTATTTCATTTTAAGGGGTGGCCTCATTTTCTCACATAGTTCTATCCACTCCTGCTTGACAACCACTTCGTCTGGCCCTACAGTTGGTTCAGAAGGTGGTGGAGTACTCGGAGGAGTATCTACTAGTCCTTCTTTCGGGTTCTCCTCCCTTGGTTCCTCTCTCTCAATCACTTCTTGCTTGACAACCAACTCAACCACTTTGCAGCTTGTTCATCGGGTGGTGGATTACTCGGAAGAGTATCCATGGGTTCATCTGTCGGGACCTCCTTGCTTGGTCCCCTTCCTCAGGATCAATTGCTTCCTTTTTAACAATTAACTTGACCAGCTCGGGAGCTGGCTCGGAAAGTGGTGGATCAATCAGAGGAGTATCCACCGGCATTTTGTCTGGGATTCCTCTACTTGGTTCCCATGTTTCAAAAGCATTCTCTTCTTCCTCCCTCTGTTCTTTGGAATGACCTTGTTGAGATTCAACAACCAACAGACTAACATCAACTAGACCTTTAACCAACCCATAAAACTTTAGAAAGGGAGGGACAACAATCTCCTTTTCTGAACGTCGAGGAGAACGTGACACTCTCGCTCCTCGCAGAATGGAGGCACAAAAAGGAGACTGGAGAATTTTTTCTTCCTGGTCTGTAGCAGTTCCATCTATAAGTCGAGCTCCTTCCCCTTATCTGCAACAATTCCGCTCTAGCCCAAGGCTTCCTCCTATGTTGCCTCCTGTCCCGTGGTTGACACTGGTTCTTATGGAGCAGTGTCAACCTCAAGATTTATTTCTTCCACATTTTCTGGGACTGGATGGGTTGGTGGTGGTTCTTGTGTGGCACCACCACCTGTATCCAACACTTCCTGAGTAGATGGTGCTGGCACTATTCCCTCTGGCACATCATTAATAAAGGTGGACTCTTGTATCACTGTGTCAACCCCATCCATCATATCCATAATTCCTTCCTTTGTTGGCTCCACAGTCTCTTATGTTTCAAGCCTCTCTTGCTCTGGTCTGTCTTCTTCAATTGGTCCCGCAGTCGTGGCTGGTTCTTGTGGAACAACCTCGGCTGTGGTACTAACAATTTCTTCCATTAGCTCCATAGTCAAGGTTGGTTCTTGTGGAACAACCTCTACTGTGGTACTAAAAGTTTCTTCTATCTCAGGACATCCTGGCTCCAGTTCCTCTTCCTCCATCGGCTCCACAATCGAGGTTGGTTCTTGTGTAACAACATCGACTATTTCTTCTAGATCAAGCTCCCTTTCCGGCTCTGATTCTCCTTCTTCCATTTCCATCTCTTTAGGCTCTTCTTGGTCTATGTATTCATCCTCTGTTGCTTCCTCCTCCCTTCCTTCCAGTTCCTCTTCTCTTGAAGCTATAACAACTGCTATCTCTTCTTTTGTCGATTCCTGGAATGTTTCCCACGAAATTTGAAACCAGGCTAGTGCATGCATAAATAGTAGTCGAACCAACCTATGGTTGGTAATAATTACTGCAACTTATCACAAACATTGAGCATATTGCGCCATCAATTGGAGGCTCTGCAAAAAAAAGAAAGGCATGTTCAACGAGAATACCTCTGACTTTGGAAATCAAAGGCGAGATAACATCTTGAAATGATACTTAAATACAATGGTGTATCACCCTTCACAAGTTATGTATTTCATTACAAAACCTGCTACATCACCCCATGGATGTGGTAATGATTTCCGGTCATACCCTCACCATTTTTGGATGACACTCTCACCAGCCTGCAGAAATGCTTCAGGGAACTTCGGGAGGGAAGTTCTCCGTGAAAACCAGCTCTGTCCTACTAGGGAAATCCACTAACCTCTGTGATAGCTTCCTCTGTGACAGGGATTGTTATCCCTCTGACTCGAGAGCTCTCTTCACACAAATTAAGTGTGAATTATACTACAATCCCTTTGGTGAATCCCTGCAACCTATTAAAATAAACATCCTAACCTACATTGATGAAAATTTTCCATACCTCTCCATTATTGCGGACCAAGGTGGTATCCTCCAGCTTGTGATGCACAACCGACCCACCCATTGCTGTAGAAACAATAATGGCACTTGGATGTAGTCGACTATTAGGGAGAGAGTAGCAACAATCTAGATTAACAACAATGGTAATAGCATGGTGAGGCGCAGGGTAAAAAGCGGTGAGAGCGGCCGGTAATTTTTTGAAAAATGTAAATAATGATGGCAAATCATGGTCGTACGATGAAGTAATTACAGTGATTAATTCGGGTGTATTGGAAAAGACTGGTTGGTTATTAGGCTTACGTAACTCAAATTCCAATGTGTCGAGGCAATTATTATGAAATCACGAAATTTTTAGGTTACCGTTCGCACCAGATTTAGTAATGATGTGTCTTTATTATGGTTTTAAATGCACCATCTTTTGTTTATGACGGGATCCCTCCCAACTTAAATGTGGTCGTCCACGACATGCATGTGTCTATCAATGGAATATTTTAATTGAATCTGCAAGAGTCAACAAAGACGTACCTGGCGACCTACCTAGCGGTGGAGTAACATCAGAGTGACTGGCAGAGTAACAGTAGTGGCGGAGTAACAATAGTCACAGAGCAACAACAATAGTGGAGTAACAACAATGGCAGAGTAACAACACTAGGCAAGTAATAGCATCGACGAAGTAACAACACCGAAAGAGTAACAACATCGATGGAGTAACAACAACGGCGGAGTAACAACATCTGACACTTAGAAAAATTTTCAGGAGTAACAGTAGTGGTGGAGTAACAACACCAATGGAGTAATAACAACAGTGGAGCAACAACATCAACTATTACTTTGGAAAAATTTTGTCAGCTCCTCCTTGTCAGGTTTTGATCGTTATTCCTGCTAAAGACAAACAAGTAGTAACAACATCTATCTATATATATATACATATACATATATATATGTATATATATATGTATATATATATGTATATATATATATATATATATATAAGAAGAATAGCAGGTAGAGGGAGCATTCTTTGCACCAACAACCTATAGGTTTTAACCCTTTACAAAAATTACCTCCATACGAATTCTAAAACACAGGAAATAAACAATATGAGAGCATAACACATAAAACACATATACACAGAGATTTTCCCCTGGATCCCAAAACCAAGACTACCAGCTTGATTTTTCATTACATTCCTTTCAATGTTATAATACATATTTATACATGCCGAAGCATCCAATACCATGGACCAAAAACCATCACATCCAAAACCATGGACCGAAAATCATCGCGTCCAAAAACATGTGTGAAAATCATGCACAAAACCATAGGTGGGTCTGCCCAGCCTAACATAGGGTCAAAAACCAAAATTTTCCAGGGCGCTGCCTCGGACCCCATAAAGTGGGGTTACAGGTACACCTCAAAGACCCTGTGACCTCCCCCCATCTAACCCATGAATAACTATGTGGTCCGGTCGTGGAAAGAATATAACACAACCATCAAACCAAATTTATCAGAGAGATGTTTGATGAAGGCATCCTTAGAAGTTGGATGGTGGTATGATTTCAAATGGTTTCCATTCACTAATAAAAAGTATGAGTATCATCTATTGTAACCAATCTGACTATTCCATTGTCAAACACAACATTTACTTCATAGGGTCCCATCCAGTGAGTGCAAAGCTTTCCTTTAAAATCTTTTAAATGGGACTAATAGAGCAGTGCCCAATCTCCTATGTGAAACACCTTGTTATTGATAAATTTATTGTGCCATTTCATTCTCTGTTGTTGAATAGCAGTAGTTTTCTAGACAACCACTGAATGAATTTCATCTAACTCGTTGAGCTATTCCAGTCGGTTTTCTTGGCCTCTGATAATTCTAATCCTACTTCCAAAGCTATTATGAGTGTGTCGATCACAAATTCTACTAGAAAAAAGGGGGATTTCCTATAGACTAACTCAAATGGTGAAAACTCGGTTGTACTCCACCATGTTGTCTTGTATTCCCAGAAAGCTTCTGAAAGTTTCTGAGACCAATCCCGATGATGGCTTGCTATAGTTTTTGTCAAGATATTTTCCAATAACTTGTTTGTACTTTCTACCTGTCCATTCGCCCGGGGGTGGTAAGGAGTTGTCACCTTGTGTTTGACCCCATATTTCTTCATAAGCCTTGCTATCATGTGGGATTTGAACTATGCCCCTCCATCCGAAACAATCTCCCTTACAGTACCATATTGAGCAAAAATCTCTTCAAACAGAAAATCTACAACCACCTATTTCGTTGCTTTTGCAACAGATCTGGCTTCCACTCACTTAGTCACATAATCAGTGTAGACTAGAATGTGAACCTTTTGATGAGAATGTGGGTTAAAAGTTCCAATGAAATCAATTTCCCACTTCTTAAAAGGTTCGAGGACTACCTGGTGTTGCAATGACTTTTCATCCTATTTTTTGTTAGGCCCCTATACTACTAGTGAAACCCCTTATTGTTATTAGTACAAACCACTTATTATATTGATGTACCCATGTAGTGCCCATATTGTTACTATTGTGCCACATAGAAGCCCACTATTGTTATTATTGTGCCCTTACATTATTATTGTTATGTCGGCTCTGATTATGTTATGACCCCTTACACTCCTATATATAGAAAGGAGGTCTTTTCATTTGTATCATACAAGAATTGTTCATTTATGTAATGTAAAGGAGGTTGCCCACTCGAAGAGGCTGAATTCTAAGGTGTTGATCTATCTTTTCTATCTTTTTCTTGAGCTGGTTTCATGACATTTGGCATCAGAGCAATTTATTCTAGGGTTTCGCTGCTCCAAACAGGTCACCGTGGCATTTTCGCTATAACTTTTGTTCTACGATGTTTCAGAAGCTAAAAGAAAAACCCATTTGAGAAGACATCGCGCCAAAGATTGGATCCAAATTTCAAAGTTTTTTGCACTATATTTGCGGAGATATGATCTGAGGAAGTTGGTATTTTTTGCAAAATCCTAAATTACATTCCAAACAAGTGACCTAGGGAAAATCATCATAACTTTCTCTCTGAGCATCAGATTGAAATTTTGTAAGAAGGTACAAAAATAGGACGGACTATAGTTTCTTTTATATATTGTTTAGAGCCAAAGGTCAAAACAGGGACACTTGGCACATCGTACAAGTTCGCTCTAAAGAACTAGTCTATAATCAGGTCAGTGTGGGAGATTTCGCATAACTCTTCCTTGGAGAATCCAATTTGGATCAGACTGGTGGCATTGGAAAGAGGACACAGAGGGCTACTATAGGTTGCAATTTCAGCACTTAAAGAGTCGAAATTACAGCGTTACAGTTGTTTGAAGATCGAGGTCCTAAAATCAAGAAAGAGCAAGATGAGGAAGTTTGATGGCAAGGATCCGGTAAATTGGATACTTCAGATGGAGCAATATTTTAATCTACATGGCATACCATTGTTACAAAAGGTATGTATTACATCTTCATATTTAGAACCGGATCAATTTTTATGGTATGAAGGGCTTTTTTCTCGTAAACAACTTGTTACGTGGTCAATTTTCACGGAGGAAATGATAGCACATTATGAGGATACAAAGAGCAACACCTTCTTTAGAGCAACACCAGAACAATTGGAAAGAGTAAAAGGGCTTTGTGACACAGTGTAAAGAAAAATTATGGAAACTAGGAAGCATACCACTCACAACTATAAAGATGGAAGTGTTGTTTCTCCCAGCCTTCCACAACCTACAAGGGTTACACCACAACAATTGGAAGAAAAAAGAGAAAAAGGGCTTTGTTACAATTGTGATAGCAAATGCACTAAAGGTCATAAGTGTTCTGAGAAGAAATTATTTTACATCGAATATGAAGAGGAGGATGAAAAGGATCAAGAAACATCAAAAGAAGAGGATATACGCCAGGACCCCACCCCAGAGAAAGAAGAAATGAATTAGACCATATCTTGTAAAGCATTGGCAAGAATTACCACTCCTCAAACTCTCAAGATAGAAGGACATATCAAGAAGAAAAAGGTGCAAGAAGTGAAAGATCACATCAAGAAAGAAGAAATGAATCCAACCATATCTTTTAATTCATTGGTCGAAATTACCACTCCTCAAACTATCACGATAGAAGGACATATCAAGAAGAAAAATGTTCAAGAAGTGAAAGATCACATCGAGCATCAAGAAATGAATACGACCATATCTTGTAAAGGATTGGAAGAAATTACCCCTCCTCAAACTCTAGAGATAGAAGGACATATCAAGAATAAAAAGGTTCAAGCAGAGAAAGATCACATCGAGCATCAACAACAAGTTCTCCAACTTTTAAAGGATAACGTCACTTCGGTGCAAAATCAAATGAAACAACGGGTAGATCAACATCGTAGTGAAACATTTTTTGATGTAGGTGATTGGGTATTTTTACTGCTACATCTCAAGAAAGCTATTTATGATAAGTAAATGTTGGCAATACTACATGCACTTAAAAAATGGTGACCTTACCGAATGGGAAGACTCTTCAAGGATGAGGATGTGGAAGCATTGTTTTCTGCTATTTCTATTATCCAACCAGATTGGATAAACGAAGTAAGGGATGAATGGAAGAAGGACGAAGAAGTATGGCCACTTATTCAAAAGTTGCAAAAGATCCCAATTCAAACAATATTGCCAGAAATTGAAGAGGAAGGAAAAATCATATTGGAAGCTAGAGCAGTCATAGAAACAAGAACCCAACAACTACGAAATCGATCAATTTCAGAGTATCTCATCAAGTGGAAGAACTTACCTGCTCAAGATTCCACATGGGAGGACAAGAATTTTATACAGAAGCATCAAGAACTACTCAAGCATTGAGGACAACACTTTTTGAAGGAGAGGGGCATGTTAGGCCCCTATACTACTAGTGTGACCCCTTATTTTTATTAGTAAAACCCACTTACTATATTGATGTACCCATGTAGTACCCATATTGTTACTATTGTGCCACATAGAAGCCCACTATTGTTATTATTGTGCCCTTACATTATTATTGTTATGTCGGCTCTTATTATGTTATGACCCCTTAGACTCCTATATATAGAAAGGAGGTCTTTTCATTTGTATCATCCAAGAATTGTTCATTTATGTAATGTAAAGGAGGTTGCCCCCTCGAGGAGGCTAAATTCTAAGGCGTTGATCTATCTTTTATATCTTTTTCTTGAGCTGGTTTCATAACATTTTCCTGGTTGCCCCATACGTTGACAATTGTCACACCTTTGGACATAATCTCGAGCATTCTGAAAGATAGAAGGCCAATAATATCCCATTTGCAACACCTTGTGGCCTATTCTTTTATCTACAAAATGTCCTCCACAAGGGCCATCATGGGAAACCTTCAATATCTCATAAATTTCATCCTTAGATACACAACGCTGAATTTGTTGATCAACCCCTGTGTGAAAAAGGTACCTTTCCATCCATGAATATCAGGTACTATGAATAATTTTCCATTGTTCCATGTATGACAAATGAAGAGGTACTTTCCATGTAGCAAGATAGTTAGCAATATCTGCATACCATGGAGTGTTAGAAAAAATTGCAAAAATATGCTCATCTGGAAAACTATCTTCTATGGGTGTACCTTCAGCATTATTATCTAGTCTAGATAGAAAATCAGCAACCACATTGTCCTTTCCTAGTTTATCTACTATGGTGATGTCAAATTCTTGAAGTAACAACAACCATCTTGTAATACAACCAGGAGTAATGGGTTTGTTCATTAGATACCTGATTGCTACGTGATCAATGTGTACAAAGGTGGGATACCTAGTAATATAATGCCAGAACTTGTTGATGGCATAGAGGACAGCAAGGAATTCTTTTTCAGTCAATGTGTAGTTTAAATTGGGAGGAGCCAAGTTCTTACTAACATAGTAAACTGCATATGGCACCTTATCTACATGCTTTCCAAAAATTTCCCCAACTGCTATCTGAGAGGCATCAACATGAATATGAAATGATAATGTCCAGTCTGTCCCTCAAAGGATCATAGCTCTATAGAAAATTCCTTGATCTTCACAAAGGTTGCATCACAGTCATCTATCCACACAAAATCTGCATCTTTTGTTAGCAATTGAAAAAGTGGATGTACTATCTTAGCAAAATTTTCTATAAAGTGTCTGTAATAACTAGCATAACCGATAAAGCTACATACTTGTGTGGGTGTTTTGGGTATTGGGAAGTGCAGTATTACCTTTATCTTAGTTGGATCCATTCGAATTCTAGCAGCTGAAAATAAATTTCCAAAGACTATTCCTTCCTCCATCATCATGTGGCATTTTACTGTACTCAAAGAGACATGCGCCCATTTACATCTTTGAAGAACTTTTTCCAAGTTTTCCAACCCTTCTATGAATGAGTCCCCGTATGGAGTAGAATCATCCATATAAATCTCAACACTGTCATCTACCAGATCAGAGAAAATCCTTAAAATTTCCCTTTGGAATGTTTCAGGCCCATTACAGAGACCAAATGGAAGGACTGGGTATGCAAAAGTTCCCAAAGGGCACATGAAAGTGGTTTTATCCTGATTGTTGGGAGCTATTTGGATCTGGTTGTACCCACTAAATCCATCCAAGAAGGAGAAGAACTTCTTCCCAGCCAAAGTATCCAATACTTGATCAATGAACAGTAACGGAAAATGGTCTTTCTGTGTTGCCTTATGTAATTCTCTGTAATCCACACATATCCACCATTTACCATTTTTCTTGGGAACAATCACCAAAGGGGAAACCCATTGGCTATTCGAAATAATAAATCCTACATCCAGCAACTTATGAAGTTCTTCCTTGATAATATTTGTCAGAGCGGGGTTCATTCTCCTCTAGGGCTGTCTCACAGGACAAAAATCCTCTTTGATGTATATATGATGGGTACATAGATTTGCAAGAATCCCTTTCATGTCTGTATAGTCCTAGGCGAAGGCTTCTTTGTGTTATAAAAGAACATCTAGGAGTTGTTTTGTTTGGGATTCTGACAGATCTGGATTAATATTTAGGGTCTTCCCTAGCTCTATCTCTATAGAAATGCTGTCATGTGACACAGTTGTAGAAAGTTCCTCAAATCCATCCGTTGTTTCAATATTTTCCTGCGTTTCACAGCTCAAGAAAGGTTCTAGAATTCATTGATTCATATCTTAAACAGAACAGGGATCACTAATGAAAGTGGTAATTGTGTCATCTTTTGTTTCTGTTTTCAGCTAAAGGGCTTGTCCAATAGTAAGGACTGGTCTTAATTCCTCATCTTCATATTTATACTCTTCCCTTAGTAAAGGTTTCTCGCGGTCAGTTGGCTTCACTGATGGGCTAGGTTATACGAGAGGCTATAACACAAGGTTTTTAGTAACCTACCCATTTGAGATAACCATATGCCCATAACGACACCCAATGTAAGTGTCTGCAGTTTCCAAACATGGTCTTCCCAAAATCAACAGATGGCCACCAGCTAGGGATTGCGTTTGCAGAACTAGGAAATCCACAGGGTAAAGCCATGAATCAAATGAGATTGTAATATCCTCCAACTTCCCTACAGGCTTGACCATAGATCGATCTACCAGCTCTATCATAGTAGGTGTAGTTTTCAGGTTTCAAAGACCCAATGCATGCATACCTTCAATAGTAATGACATTTATGGCAACACCCAAATCTACCAGCACATTTGGAATTTCTAATCCATTAATTTGCACAGTTAGAATTGGGTTCTCGGGATCCCCATATTTCATAGGCATAGCCTTTCCTATCATAAAATCTTATAGCTTTCCCATCACATGAATGGTGAGTGGGTCCTTTGATTTCCTTTTATACTTTTTAGCACAATATTCCTTGAGAGTTTTTTCATATATAGGTACGTCCCTCATAGCTTGTAATAGGGGGATATTAACAAACAAATTTTGTAACTCCCCTAACAAGTCAAACTCAGCTTGAGGGATCTATTTACTCAAGGCCAATCTTTTTGGATAAGGTGGTCAACTTGGTGTTCTTGACTAATTAGGAGTTGAGGAGATGTCTGATTTTTACTAACTTGGTTCGATTCCTCTTCAACTGTTTCTGGTTCTTTAGCCTCCCTGCCAACTTGTTCAATAATAAAAGGCGAGGGTTGAGCATCTACTACCCGCCTGGATCTCAAATTCAATTCATAAAGTTCTGTGGTGGAGATGTTATATGAAGGCAGGTTGAGGGTGTCATCTTGTTGAGCCCCTTTATTGTTAGGATTCAGATTGGGCTAGATAGGAAGTTGAGGATGAATGGGATGAATACCAGGAGGCATATTAGAGGGAATCTAAAGTTTTTGTTGTGGCATTGACTGGGGAAACTGCCTAGGAGGAGAGGGTCCATGCCAGTTCGAAGCCCATGAAGAATTCGAACTAGTTTGAGGATCCCACTACTGCTAGGGTGGAAGCTAATATTGGGGCCACATAGGTGGATAAGGCATGGACTAAGGACCCATATTATAATTATTGAAATAATGATATGGATCCAGAAACATACCTTGATTTACAGTTGGTGGCCGAGGTTGCCATGGATTTTTGGATCCCATAAAATACAGCTAGTCCACCTCTTTGCCTATCCCTTGAAAAATCGCTTCCAATCCTAGGAAGGAGGGGCATGAACTTGTTGCATGACTCACCTCGCAGATTGCACATTCCTCTATGAAGTTAAATGGACATTCTCTCTATGGAGGCTTCTTTTTTCACTTCGGGCAAAATATAGCCATAGTCCTTTCCAATTCCATCTATTTTTGTTTTACTTGCAGTGTGTCCATTTGTGCAGACAGGGTACTCAGGATATCAGTCCTTAAGTTATCCAACAGATTTCCAATTTCTGCTTTCGTGACACCTCCACGAGATACTTTTGTTGACCGAATTCCCTATTTATTCCTTGCAACTCCCCTCAAGCATTGAATGCACAGCTCACAAATGGTATCGAAGTCCTCTTTTGATATGTCTCCCTTTCCTACTATGTTTAACAGCTCCAGAGAGTCTTCTCGAAAGGCCCGAAGAAGGATAATTTTCAAAATGTCCTTATCTAGGGTAGAATGACCTGATCTCTGTAACGTGTACTTAAAATGTTCCACACAATCCTCCATGTTCTCATCTTCTTTTTGCATGAACTTAAAAAGTTCTTCCTTAATATCTCGAGATTTACAGTGATCCTGATACTTCTCCAGGAGAGAGGTTTTCATCTCATCCCACGTGGAGATAGTCTTTACCCCTAGACCCATAAACCATCGCAGGGCTATCCCTTTTAGTGTAGCAGGGAATATTTTCTGTTTTTGAGCATGAGTTATATAGTCATATCCCTGACATACAATATCAAATTCAAACGAGAATGTGTCGAGATCTTCATAAGTCAACCCATGAAAGCTAGGTAAAGTTGTCAAAGGAATGGGCTTCGTTGGTGCGCCAGTCCCAAGATCCCTAATTGGGAAGTAAATAGTAGAGGTTGTGGGTGCCATGAATATCCTCCAATAATCACTGGGGATTTAAACAGGTTCTACAAGGAATGATGGAGGGGTTCTTATCACAGGAGTTTGAGTTACCTTAACAACGCTCCCTTTATCTCGTGGTGATATGAATACACCTACAACTTCTTCTTCCCTATCACAATGGCTTGATTTTTCAGACCCCTTCCCTGTAACTTCTTCTTCCCTACTGGAATGGGCTAGTCCCTCAGATCTTCTGCTTGCAACTTCTTCTTCCTCTACCAGCAGTAGTACTCCTTCATTAGGTATACCACTGCATACCTCTTTTGCTGTTGGAAGGGTTTGTTGTGGTGAATCAACAAGGAGTATTGTGGATAGCACCGGCTATTCTACAAATTGTCCCTCAAATTTTTTTCGAGTACCTACCCTCACAGCAGCACGAGAAGATGCCTCTGATTCAAATTTTATGATGAGTTGTTGGATCTAAGTATTCCTTTCCAAATCATGCCCTCCTTTCTTTAGGGATCTTCCTTTGCCCCTTTTATTTGAATCTCTATTCATGCAATTTGGTGAGAGGGAAATATCTAAATTAAGTCACTATGCTCAAGACCTAGAGCAGGGTGTCAAAAGACCATTGCCTCCCCAAGATGAGAGATCGATTTTTAGCAAACAAGAAAAGAAAACAACTAAAAAGAAATCTAGGGTTCAAGACTTAGAGCAGGGTCTCAAAATACCATTCCCTCCCTAGGACGAGCAACCGAACAAGAAAATAACACACATACAAGGAAATCTAAAGCTCAAGACCTGGAGCAGGGCGTCAAAGGACCATTCCCTCCCCAGGACAAGAGATTGGGTTTTAACAACTTAGAAAAATTTAGAACAGTTAATCGAAGCAAGCCACTCGACCTAAAAACAATGAAAGAAACAAAAATCAAAATAATAAGCTCGGGACTTAGAGCAGGGTAGCAATTCCCTCCCTAAGACAAGAGATTGATCCTCTAGTCAATATAGATCATGTCTTGCACCTTGTTATCCTTCCCCGACAATGGCGCCAAAATGTTCGTGTCTGAGTGTGAATAAACTATTCAACCCTTTTCCACATTAATTCGTAAATCTGGGTGCATACAATTTTCAACGTAACACACAAGGTATATGCAGGGGCAAGGTTACAATATTACATCAACCAAGGATTCTCAACTAATAAATCAAAGCATCGTTGTAACAACAATTAGAAATAAATTGCAGAAATTAAAAGACATTCACAGCAATCAATAGAGATATGTAACAGCAATAAAGAATAAACACACAACGAATGAAACAACATACATAAAAGAAATACGCAACACCTGATTAGAAGAGTGGGCCTAGCTCTCTGATCAGGGCTGTGTTAATTCCAACATAAATGAAGAATACCAAAACTGCTTGTATTTTATTAATATGTAAAAGAGTTGTTACAATACATATCTTTGCATGGCTAACCCTTTGCATAGGAATAAAATCCCTTTTATACAAATACATGGGTAATAATATATTCCCCAAAACCTAACAACTAATGCCCAAAATATACAACAGTTCAGAACAACAACTAATTTCCGAGAGAGCGGGAACAAAAAAGATACAAAATAAGATTGAAAATAGCTACGAGTTGGTTATGTTGTCATAGCGTTGCTAAACAGCTGCTATGAATTGCAGGATTGCTACTACATGCTGTGAAAGCGATACTTGTTCACTAGAATCTGCGGAAATAACAAGTTTTAGTAGTTCACATAGGAAAAATCCCCATGACTTTACTTCATCGACTAAATATTCCTCGAGACATAAGAAAGAAGGGTTACCTCATGGGTCTATCACAATAAATGCATATCAATTGGTGCAAAAAGGATGAAATGATGGGTGAAAATGTAAGGAAAAGACAAGTAGATTTGGTGCCCAATAGACAACACATGCATCATAATGCCAACATACAAATAAGGATGGATAAAATAAAGAAAGAATGAAAAGAAGGTTGTTGGAATCTTTTGATTGCCAAAAATTATTGATTAGAGAGTGGTAGTGGATGCTTAGTAGTAAATTAAAACCTCTCCATGCATGTGAAAATTTTGGCAAGATGGATTTCCTAGGGACTATTAAATAGTGAAGAAAATTCCTGAGCCTAGAAGAGTTACTATGGCAAGAAAGAGTTAACTTACATTAATGGAATTACCACAAAAAAATGCAAGTGGCTTGATGGATGAGATCAATAAGGTGTGTTTAAAAGAATAATGGTATAAGTTATATCATGTGACAATTTGATGAAGCATAGAACAATATCCACGTAGATAGCTATTGAATTAATATTTTTTACTTATTTTTTAATACATGCTACATTATGGAGTTAAGAATTCCAGTGTATAAGATAACCGTGTCAGAGACTAGCTATAACATGTATATATTTCTTATCGGTTGGTATGGTAATAGTTGAAGAATGAAGACATGATTTAAGTACCTAGAATGAAAACACTAAGGATGGTGTTATTCCAAGGAAAAGGAATGCAATTCTATCTATATCCAAAGAATATATTGGAAATGATGGCTAAGACACTAAGAACAAAGGAATATGATAGGTAAAGTATAATTGACCTACTACAACTTGAGGAAGTACCATGGAAGCTAGAAGATGCAATGGAAGAAACATACCTATAGCAATTTTTAGAGTTTTGATGGAAAAATTTGTATATATGAACACATTAATGGTGATTTGCGCTGAGTATAGTGCAAAAATAAGGGTTGGGGGAACATAATTCCCTATTTTTAATCCTCATAAATATAATGTAATGTATACATGTGATTTAGGTTATGGGCCAATTTTAAGGCCAAGGGATAAGTAATGTAAAATTTGTACATCAAATTTATTAATAGAAACATATATCATTGGCTATGAGACATAGGAAACTAAAATGATGGGGGCTATGACTGCATGAGAGACGAATGAGAGAGGTCTAAGGGGGATTAAAGGAGCCAACCCAATATCACAATATTTTATTATAGCCAAAGTCCTTACCTTTGTTTATGTAAAATGAATATCAACCATGAAAAGCATGTAGAAGTAGTTTGGTGGACTTCCTTGAATGCCAATTGGAAATTTAAAAACATGCACACTTAATCCTTTTTTCTGGGAGATATGAGAATCATTATTTCCATTACTATATTAGTCACTATACCATTATTATAGCCTAATATAAGCTACAAGGGGAAGGGATTGAAGCCTATAATAGAGGCTAAATTGTTATTATAATAAAAAATTAAGCTTGTATGTGATTCTATTATGAAATTGGAAATTTAGAATTCCTATAGATCCTAGAATTGAGATTTTCCTAGCTAATTTGTGATGTAGCCTAGGAAAGAGATGGGATACCACAAGGGACTACATTGTAAAGAACAAGATCCGCTCTTTGGCTTATGGAAATTGGAGGGGAATAATGATCTATTCATTTAGGATGGTAAAGTGAGTAAACAAATTATGAATTTAGTGGGTAATTGTGTTGAAAGAGGGGACTATATCCATTCTTAGAAGTTCATCAATCCTTGTATTCATAACCCCAATTTGAGGGTGTCTTATTGTAGAGAGAACTAGTGCAACATTTCTTACAACAAGAACGAATGTAGCACATAAATAACTAGTTAGTGTAATCTTTCTTTTTTTATATTTGTATTGTTTATGCTATTTGTTATGTGTATATATATGCTTAATTGATATTATGTTTTAAGAATAGTTGCACATTTTACATTTATGTATATTTATAGGAGTTAGCATGAGTCTACATGTCATTATGAATGAATAATTTCATATGACATGGAATATTTTGACTAGTATGATAGATGTGGATGTTATGGTGAATGGAAAGAAAATTAGTGAAAATTTCTAGTGCCCCACCATCCTAATAGGCATGGGGGTGGTTGGGTATGTGATAGTACATGTTAATCAAAGTTTTATTTTATTTGATCCCATCTACTTATGTCATTTCTTTCTAATATAATGAACCATGTCAAGGATACTTCCTTCAATGTCGAGGAAAATGGATTTAGCATTTTCTAACCTAATGTGTAGTCATAGATTTTACCAACAACTACAGACTCAAATAAAAAGGCATCAGGGTATTATGTAGTAAGGCCATGGCAATAAGAAAGAGGGGATGGTTTAACATTTTCATCATGTTTTACACATTGGTTTCCTAATCAAGGTTCTCCAAGGATTTGAATTTATCTCTGTCATTAGCCATTGTATGGTGAGATGATATCTTTCCCCTTAGGAGAAAAAAAATAATTTCTTCCTCCTATGAGAAATCCAAAAATAAATTATATTATCTATTGGAAATATGCCTTGCAATCAATATTTTACTACTCTTGATTGCTAATAATTGGTTCAATGGTGGGGGTTTTAGGCAAACCTTTTCCAAATTTATCCTTAAGTCAAGGAATGCATCCTAAAAATTCTTTAAAAGCAAAAAAAAGCAACCTAACTTATTTTTTTCCTCTATTTGTGGATGAAAACATGGAACACATGCAATATCAAGATATTTACTTTTTTTTTCTTTTGACAATAGAAATGATAAACAATGTATCCAAGTTTTTAGCAACTCCTTCACAATGGCACTAAAAAGTAGTGATGGGTCAATGATTAGCGGCAATAATGTTGTTCTCAATTCACAACTTTAAATATCAACCTAAGGTTCATACAAAATTAAGAGTTGTTGTGCACTGTGAACCTCATATATGCATATACTTACAAAGAAATACCATATTCATCCAAAGACTACTCAAATTACTCAAACAAAGGAAAATAAGACACTAACAAATCCAACAATTTTATGAATGAAATTGCAAGTTCAACTATACAGAAATCTATAGAATACTTGAAAAGAAGGATGTAAAATATAATTCAAGGAATCATATAACCCAAAGCCCAATCCTTGCTTCTCCTATTAGTGATAAGTTTAGGTTCAAGGCTAAAATATGCAAAATGTAAGTTTTCAAAGCCAACTGATGTAATGTAGGTTGTTGATCCAAAATAGACAAGTAAAATTATTGAAAGATAAAGTTGCATTGAGCTAAGCTATTCTAAGGAAAACAAATCAAAGCAATACCATGTTCTATTGCAAGAAATAAAATAAAGCATGATAAATATAACTAATTTCTTATGAAAGAAGAATGAAGTAATCCATGGCCTAATATATCTCTTCTAGTTAAGAAAAATACCATAAACTATCTAAAAGAATGTGTTAGAAGTTATGATACAAGAAACAAAGTATCACTATATGAATTGTAATGCTACTACATAAAATGATGCATTGCCCCATTTTTCCTTGACTATTAGACAAACACTTTTAGTCTTATCTTGACTTCTGAGGACATCAAACATTGATGATCTAGCGATATTTTCATAACATGATGACTTATGATTTCATTTTCGAGTCTATGTTATGTGGATGGTTGTGACAATGGTTGAGATTGACAATTAGATGTTGCTTATCATGTATACATTGTGATGACTAATATCTGTCATAAGATGTTACTAACAATGATCTAAGTGTGGTAGGAGATCACAGTGGCGCATAAGAGCATGAGGGGATGGTGATTATGGTTTGTTTATTAATTATAAGTAATACTTAAAAAATTAAATCTTATAAATGATAAGATTAGTGGATGCAAACATAGGTTTATGTGCTTTCCGATGACTCGTATATGGGTAATGGGTTGTATGGAGAAAATTAGATTTTTTTTGAAGGGGTGAGGGGTACTGTTCTTAAATCCATTTGCGGATTTGGTTGGAATGTTGGGAACCTTCATATTTAATTTTCACGATGTCGTGAGGGTTGGACCACAGATTTTGTCAATCACAAGGTTTCACTGAGGGGTGTGCATCAAGGTGGACACCTTGTGTTTCACATTATGTTTTCATTGATGACAATAGGATGTCATCGATGTTAAAGGGGATGTCCGACACAATAATAGTATTATTTACAAAGAAATATGACAACTATACTTCTTACACGTTCTCATGATTAAGTGAAGTTAAATTTGCTTGAAGTTATTTGATTTTTTATCGAGTTATGATGCCCTAATGATCCTATAAATAACATAATTATGTAGGTCTCGTCGATACCTTTCCAATGGTATATCCTTCTATAAGAAAATCCACCTGGATGAGAAGTTATAGCCATTTGAATTTTAGCAGTTGTGAAGGGTCCAAACACTGTAGAACAAAACCCAAAACATTTGTGTTAAAGAGTGTGCAACTTTTGGGCACATCCACAGTCCATTGACTTAGTCAATGGCAGATCTCTATAGAAAATGCATGATATTTAACCTTATTAAAGATATTGAATATTTCATAGATATTTTTCATTTGATAGTGAACGTAGAGATTAAAAGGCATATGGAATGACAACTTGCAAAATAGTTAACAAGCCCTTAACCCCCCATGGTAGTCCCAATGGGTGACACATGGTGGGCCCATAATGGATCATATTGATGACTGGACCAACACATTGCAAACACATGATGAGCCCAAGGTAACCCATGCTAATGACGAGGAAGATACATGGCGAGATCATAATAGCCCACGTTGATGATGAGGTAGACACATGGAAAGCACAAAGTGGTGCATCCATATGATTAGATTGACTTGCAATGAGTCAAAAACATCACAAGTGGAACATGCAAATTAGCCCAAAATGATGATTTAGCAACCCTGACACATGGAAGAATATTACAAGGTTCTTGTACACATGGAATAACATGTCATTTGATGACATCAACATGCTGACATGGTGTCACCAGGACCTACTATGTGGCACGGAAAAATGGCACCCATCATGGGCTTCCACATGGTATGATGATGTCATGCTGATTTCATCACGTGAATGACCAGATGCCCCTAGGGACTGAATCATAGAGCTTGGTCACACGGGACCAAGGATTTAAGGTTAAGAAGTCGAATTAGGTACTAAAGGGATCATTTTCACATGGTAGGACCAGCCCTAGTCATATGGTAGAAGCAATGGTTGTATGTGATAGAGTAATGGTCACATGGTAGCACCAACCTTGATCATATGGTGGAAGTAACTGTTGCATGTGATAGAGTTAAGGTCGCATGGTAGGGACAACCCAAATTGTATGGTGGAAGGAATAGTTATATGAGTTAAATTCACATGGTAGGGGCTTAGCCCTCCATTACATGGATCACAGTTTAATGGATGCCGACTTCTTTGTATAGGCCGAAACCATGGGCCTTTTGGTTGGCCTCCCTAATCCCTGGACCATGGAATATACACCAAAGCTACTCGATTTAATGATATGTGGTCAAGCAATACATCGGTAGCTCATGAAGTTCTAGTCTTGTGAAGAAAATTCTTTGAAGTTATATTTGGTTGAGGAGTATTGTGATGAGGCTTTATGTTTCATTCATTTTATTGGTTGGTCGTGATTCAAACACATATCACTAACTTTTGATATGGTCACAATATAATACAATTGTGATAACATGGTAGACCCCACGTCGTTGTTCGTATACTAGTTTAAGTAATACATGCTGGCACACACAATGACATGGTGTAACAGTATTGACACGAGGATCCATATCCCCGCTTAGGTTTTGAGTTGCAGTGTATATAAGGTAAAATGCATTGATTTACAATCACTACATATAGCTCAATTGGTGGTGTGTTGGCATTGTATTGACTGAGACCCTAGTTTGAGTGTTGACGGTAGTCAGGCCAACACAATATTTGTTTTATTATATAGGATTCATTTCGTAGAATTATTAAGAGATCGATGATGAACATTATGCTAGATCTAAGAATTTTTTGATCCATAATGTAGTTAAATATCTTTCGGAATAGTCACATCATTAGGATTTGTTTGACATTTCGAACCAACTAATGTGGTTCATCCTCAGGACAAGGTGAAAAAATAAATCGATCTCCAAGAATAAATAACATGGATACATCACTGCCCAAAGTTAACTGTTAAAAACTAGTCATTAGTGAATTAGTTAATAATGTAAAAATGATATTTTTAAAATAGGTTGTTAGGAATTATTTTTAAGATATTGTATATTTAATTATCAAATAGCTATTAGGAATAACTATAAAAAAATTAATATTTATATGGTTTTTAAATAAAATAAAATAGTACTATATGGGCTATTTATTTTAATTATATTAAATAAATTAATACATGATCTTGTAATTTTTTTATAAAACTAGAGTAAGAATAAATATTATTCATTTATCATAGTTCAATAATTAATTAAAAAGGGGTAACAAATTATCATTTATTTATTAGGAGGTTATATATCATGATTTTGTTAAATAGATTAGTTATAGAATTATAGGGTTAAGAATTGGATCAAAAATATAATTATTTAAAAATAGTTAGGATTTTATTTATTAATTTTAATAAAATAAACTTATAATATTAAAAAGGTTACAAAATATCATTTAATAATAATAAAGAAAGGGGGGGGGCCAAATGGTGAAAAACCAAAAGTGAATAATAAATAAATAATAACAAGAAAACATAAAAATAAGGAGAGGAGAAGGGGGGAGGGTGGGGAATCACAAAGAGTGAGCTGGAATCCATCCCTTAATCAACTTCCAACCATCATCCCAGTTAAGATTTCTAGCATGTCTTTCAATCCCAATAGCCTCTTTAAGCTTCCTATGACGGAAACGATCAACTCTAGCAAGGACCCTTGAATCTTCAATGAAAGCATGGTGTTTGGATTTCTACGCATGTTCAATAAGAGCCGATGAGTGGGAGCGACTGTGCTTAATTTCTGCCACATGTTCATGGATTTTATGGTTTATGGACTGACCTATTTCTCCAATGTAGGGAATACCATGGTAACAAGGAACAAGGTATACACCTTTCATGTCTTTAGGGTCAATGGGGTCTTTAACAGATCCAAGAGAATTTCTAATGGTATTGAGAGGCTTAAACGAAGAGGAGACATTATTACTTCTAAGGATATGGAGAATCATGTCTGTGGTCCCTTAAATGAATGGGAGATGGACCTTGGAGATGGGATCAACACAGGCAATTTTAATTTTTAACCCTTTACAGGCTTTTGAAAAGGCCTTGAGGCCTTGAGCTCTGTTATATCCATTATTCTTAAAAACTTCAAGAAGATGAGATTTCTCTTGGTCTAGTTGATTTTCATAAGAGTTTCTCAGAGTACGGGTAGCTAGAGTGCTAATAACACCAAATTTCTGAGCAGGGAAATGATGATAAATTGCATGAAGATATTGTTCCATGTGAGTTTTATTTCGAAAAACTTGTTGAGAAATAGGATCATCATCCATTCTAGAAAGGATAATTTCAAGGAAGGGAAGGCAACCATCAACCTCAACTTCCATCGTGAACTTGATGGAGTCTAAAAGGGAATTAAGGTGTTTAAGAAACAAATCAAACTTCTCATGACCATGAGGCAAAATGACACAAGTATAATAAACAAACCTCTTCCACTTTTTAGGGTGAAATTGAGCTGAGGTTAGGGCCTTGGTCTCAAAATCTTCCATAAAAATGTTATCAACTAGAGGGGAAAGAGGGGAGCCCATTGCAACACTGCAAGTTTTCTCATAGAACTCACCTTGGAAACTGAAGAAAGTTGAGGTGAGGCAGAGGCCAACTAATTTGGTAGTGTCTTGGCCAATGATCTAATTTATGACACCAATAGCCTCTTGAATGGGGATTTTGATGAATAAGGAGACATCGTCAAAACTAACCAACAAATCACCAGGGTCCAATCTGGTATCCTTCCATTCTACTCGCAAAGGAGGCTAAGTCCTTAACAAAAGAATCAGTGTGACCTACAAGAGGTTTAATCTTCTCAGCCAAGAACTTAACAAGAAGATAACCAGGCCCTTGTATTGTGTTAAAAATAGGTCTTAAGGGAGCCCCATATTTATGAATATTTGGAAGGCCATACATTATAGGGGTGAGGGGATTTCTTTCAATGAGCTTTCAGGACAGAGGATTAAGAGATGAACTTGACTTAATGGATAAAGATACCTCCTTAGAAACAAACTTAATGGTATTCTTTTTAAGCTTGATGTAACTCCCACTATTAGAAAGGTGGTCAATCTTGTTTTTGATCAAGTAAGAGTGGGACCTTCTATTAATCTAGAAAAAATACATAATGTACAAAGAGCAACACCAGCTCTGTGAAAATTCAACAGGCAGCTGGGCTAGAAAAAACCCGAACCTAACTCCAAAATCTGTGAAAAGCCTGAACAAGACTACAAAGGAGCTGTTAACAAAACATCCACCCAACCTAGAGTGCAGAGAATCCAAAAAACATCCATGAACAGTCCGCCCTCAAGGCGTCACTCTGGACAACCAGTGAACTAGAAACCTGCTATCCAAACTGTCGAGCATCAAGTATCCTGCTCTGCATCAAATAATTGTTGTGCATAAAAAATTCTAAACCCCTTTGATGATGGGGCCCACAGATCCGAAGGCCCTCAAAACTACAACATGTGACCATCCACAGGCCCACAAAACTGCATCAAATGACCAACCTTAACCTTCGGTTAACTTAATAACCCAAAGACCGTGTGATCCAACCTTCATTGATCCAAAGATCATGAGTTGATTTCAAGCCGACACATTTCCCACATTTTATCTCTCCTTATGGATGTGAAGAGAAACATAGGCCACCTCTCTAAACTTTTTCGGGTCTGATTGAAGAAATAACCAACGCGCAGTTTTTCCACCCAAAATCCACAGGATGAAGGAGATCCGAAGAGATCTCGGCAACTTTCCCACTCTTTAACTTCCCTTACAAACCTAAAGAATATATAAGCCACCGCACTATAGTTTTTCGGGTCCGTTTGGAGAATTAACGTTCGTGCAGTTTACCACCTGAAATCCATAGGATGAAAGCAATCTCGACAACTTGCCCACACTTTAACTTTGCTTACGGACCCGAAGAATTAATAGGCCACCATTCTATATTTTTTGGGTCTGAATGTATAATTAACCTACGAGCATCTTCTGGCCCAAAATCCATATGATGATGGAGTTTAGGGCAATCTTTAGTCAAGTTCCTTCCATCCGGCCCGTTTTTTACCACTTGCAACTTCCCTGTGATTGGTCCACTTTCTTCTATTTCCATTAGTCTTCTCACTGCTTATTTCTCATGCTTTGAAAGTACTCCTTGTCTTCGGTAGCCTATCTGTGATAGTCTTCGCGTGATTTTCCTGGGGGGTCAACATCCAGTCATATCTTCTTTTATTTTTTGAACAGAGTACTCCATTTTCCAAATGATCTGCTAACCTGTTAGTTGTTTTGCGCACATGAACAAAATTGAGGGTTCTCAGGACTCTTAGGTGGGATTGTATACGTTGATAGACCTGCAATAACCACCAGTGTTTCGACACTCTTTCTCGTGTTGTGCCATTGCATATTTTCTTGACCGAATTAATTATCAATTTAGCGTCAGCTTCAATGATGGTATTAAGTAAATTTTATTCAATCAAGATTTCTAGGCATTGCTCTAGGGCCATGAGTTCCGCCATATTATTAGTGGCCTCCCCCAAATGACTATGGAAGATGAATTTTTGGTATCCTTGTTCATCTTTTATGACTCCTCCATAACCAGCCACCCTAGGGTTTCCTTTAGAGGCTCCATCTATATTGAATTTCAAAAAACCATGAGGAGGAGGTTGCCAAAATTCCTTATCTGATGTTATATGACTCATAGTCTTGTTTATTCCCTAGGGGAAAGGCATCTATAGACCCAAATGCAATAGTATTTGTGCATCCTGGTCTTGAGGTGGGTTCTCGGGGGGTTTCTTTAGAAGGGCACCGATAGTCTCTTTGAGATGTTTGATGATAGGAGCTATGATGCTCTGGGATGAGCCAATTCTGTTCTTGAAAATCATATTGTTGCATTCCTTCCAGACATCCCAAATAAGAAAGCCTGGAACTAGAGTCCAAGCCTTGTTGATTATTTCATTTTCAGAGAATTTTCTCCTCCAATTCTTCAGAGTGCCAGCAATGCTAAAATTGTCCCTATCTGTTTGTCTGAAGATTGAAGCCACCCAATTCCATAAGGTGGAGGTGAATGGGTAGAGGTTGAGTAGGTGTTCCATTGTTTCTTCTTGTAATTCACATAACTGGCATCTATATGGACCGACTACACCTCTTTTCTGAAGGTTTTCCCAAGTCAGAATTTTTTTATGTTGCACCAACCACATGAACAGTTTGATTTTCATCTAGTGCGGGTTCTGCCATAGGTCCTTCCATACCTTATCAGGGTTTGGAAAGTTAAGCCCTATGGCCATTCTCTTGGCTTCTTTGAGGTTGAAGTTACCTTCATTGTTTCTTCCCCATCTCAGTTGGTTTGATGATGTTGATGTCAAAATCTTTCTCTGTTCCAAGTGTTGGCATTATGATGCATGTGTTGTACTTGATGAGAACCCTCTTGTAGAAGAACATCTCACTTATATATAACTAGATGAATCTACAGAAGAGATATCTGATGTGACAGAATACATGAGATGCAGGGCAGCTCAAAGAAATCAAGTTTAGATGTAATATACAATGGCAACTCATTAAAATGACAGTTCTTAGTATGGCAAGTTAGCTTTGCCATCAAGTCCAAAGGGGGAGATTGTTGGCATTATGATACAAGCATTGTCCTTGATGGCAACTTACTAAGAAGACAGATCACAGTTCAGGCTCACAGAATGAAGAAAAAGAGATATACACAGGTTACTCTTGACAAAGCCGCGTATACACGCTGGTTAGCTGACCAAAAGGTGCGTATACATATACACGCACCTTCATGCAAGGTAAGGTGTGTACATTGGGTTTTGGTCCATGGTATTTAGTCCTTGGTATTTGGACCTATGGTTTTGGACCATGGTATCTCGTCCGATGTGTTGAACCCAGGTATTGGGTCCATGGTATTGGTTTTCTATGGTTTTGGACCATGGTATTGAGTAAGGCCTACGACTATAAAAGGAGGAGAAGATCATTAGGCAAAGGCATGGAGAAAGTCTTGAATATTTGATGAAGTATGAGATCTAGTATGCAGGTTAAGGGTTCATAATGCTTTGCTTGATCTGAGCCAAGGAGGAATCTCAGCGGTTGATGGAGGAAAATATCTAAGGATAGATTGGGATCTAATATCTTGGAATGAATCATCTCTATATGGTTTGATCATGCTTATTCTAGATCTATATACTAACACATGCAATGTTCTGTAAATATTATGATTTGGGTATAACTAATGTTTGAAATAGCTACAAATCATGAATGAATATTTATAGATGTATATGCTAGTTGACTTTGATAAAAGCCCGTACATATGCAGGTTAGATACATCTGAAAAGCGTATACCATATAAACTGTGATGTTTGAAGTTATAGGTGGTTATGGTTGTTGATGCAAAGTCTGAGTTCTGGTGACTATTTACTGGTGTCAGTGTTCTGCATATTCAGATTGGTTGATTGTGTTGATGGATAAGATCTACTAATGGATTAGGATCATAATGACGTATATTTATGTGATCTGATGGACTAGATCTGGTTGCTAACACACATATTATCCTTGTATATGTAATGATCTGGGTATGTCTGAAGTCAAGAAGTGCTGCGAAGTTATAAGTAATTAATTACATATACGTTGGTTATCTTTGGTGAAGTTGTGTATACACACTGGTTCGGCTCTTCCAAGTAGTGTATTCACTCTCATGCATGATTTTTGATGATGGAATTAGATCTAAACATTGTTGTAGAGTTCTATGTTCTGCTCTATGTTTTGGTGACTGCAGGGTTTCAGTGATTCAGTATTGGGTGATTCAGAGATTGATGACGCTAGTGTTGATTGATTGTGTGCTTCAATGATATTGAAGGGTCCAGTATGAAAATTGGATGAAACGTGGCCTTCATATTATGATGTTGTGTTCCATGAGTATCCAGTCTGAAAATTTATGAAACGTGGTACCTGGAGGAAGAAAGAGAAGGTTGAAGCCTTCTGTAGGTCATCACCTACATACTAGTACATCAGTTAGTACAAGAGCTAAGGGGGTTGTAGCTCCCTTCCAAGAGAAGCTGGAGAATGAGAGGAGGTTGTAGCCTTCTGTAGGTAGAAGCCTACGCACTGGTATAAGTCTGCTCCAGTACAAAAATATTGTAAAGACAAGTTTCTTATTAAAGGAAGATAGAAACAAATTGCAGCAGGTGGTTTTTACCCACATTGGGTTTCCACCTTACATCATGGTGTCCATGTGTGCTTCTTGTGTGTGATGATTTGTTATGTTTTACTGCACCTATTTATTATTCATATGGTTAATGAAGTTTTGATGCACTAACTAAAGATCAACATTTATTGGATTAATTGAATCATAATTTTACTGGATATACACTAGTTGCATTAGACATAGTTGCATATACATGTGGGTTCCCTTAACTGTAGTGGCGTATATAAATCTGAGTATGGAAATGAAAAAGTTATTGATTTGATAATACTAATTTAGCCCCCCTCTTATTATTATTTCCAACAATTGGTATCAGAGCAGGTATTTTGGTAGAATCTTGATCGCTTGAAGGAGATTTGTAGCATAATGGGAAAGAAGCTTAAGAAGAAAGTGCCTAAGAAGAATAAGACATCTTAGAAGAATTATGACAATGGGAGAATCGATTGGGGAATATGTGGAAGAATCACTTCAGATTCATAATAACTTCAGAATGAAGATGAACAAGCAAAAGAACTATCAGGTATGAATTTGCTATCCTCTGGTGATGCATTTATCCATCCACTTGAAGATGATGAAAGTGAAAGTGAAACAACTGAATTTGCTCTTATGGGTGAGAAAGAAAGATATCAAATAGAGGCAAAATTTAAAAGGCTTACAGACAAAATTAGAGATCAACAAGATATATTGCACAAAAGGGAATGTATCTCCAAAGAAGAAGTTACCAAACTAAAAGCTCAACTAGAGGAAGGAAACAAGGTAAGGAAGCTATTCAATGTCAAAAGTTGCAGGATGAAGTGACATCATTAAGAAATGAAGTAAATTAAACGAGCACAACAATCAAGAAAATCAGAGAAAGACCTAGTTACTATGAAAGTCTTGAAGCTACGATCCTCTCGCTAAAATAAGATCTTGAAGAATCAAATAAGCAGAATAAAGAACTACTCCAAGCTCTTGAAAAACAAGAAAACAAAGTTCTTGAATTAAGAAATCAGTTGGAATAAGGAAGAAAACATGAAGAAGCAGTATCGTGAAAAGGAAGAGCAACATCAGGTTGAGGTAAATATTTGAAAAGACAACTTGGAAGAAAAGGATAAGCTCTTACGCTTTCAAGATAGTACTAAGATCTTGGATGATATTCTTAGTAGTCAAAGGTGTCCTGCTATCAAAACTGGTCTTGGTTTTCATGAATCTGTTGAAGGTGAATCTAGTTCACAAAATAAGAAAAGGAACCCTAATGCACAATTTGAAATACTCAACAAGGAAATGAAAGGTCAATCCCATCAACAACCAAGGAAAGAAATTCTTCAAAGAAAATATTTTACTCCTCCAATGAATAATGTTGAATGTTATGTATGTCATAATCTTGGACATGTTGCAACCAGATGCAGAAGTAGAATGGTTCAAGACCATCACACAGAAATATCATCACGTTCCAGGTACTTTAAGGGATATTGTTTCTCTTGCAATATGTTTGGTCACAAAGTCGTTGATTTCTACAGAAGGAATATGAAACATGTAAGATGTTATGCATGTAACAAGCTATGACATATAGCAAAGGAATGCAGGAACAAAGTACGGGCACCATACCAAAAGGAGAAAACATCATCACACTTGAAGATATGGAAGAAGAAGGAAGTACAGTCAGAAGGATGTGGCAGAACATAATGTACAGACATAACAGACTCACAGGAAGCTGAAAGTGTAAAACTTCAGTGTTCTCAATCTCATACGCAAGTTTCATAAAGAGAAGTCTCATATATATGTGAGTTACACAGTGCACAATCACGTATATGTCAGTTTGAGAAAAGCAGTGGGACAAGCTGAGGGAAAGGGTCTGATATGATTTAGTCCATTATTTGCTCTGTTTGATAATGGTTACAATCTGCTGATGATGTGTAGAAATGTCTTGATACTTGTAAGATGTTTAGAAGTGTTTTGATCCTAACTTGATGATGATGATGCCTTGATGCTTCTTGCTGATATATGCATGATCAAATCTGACAGTAAACAAGATGGCACAAGTTCAAAGGGAGCATATACTTTTAACAATGCATTGTTGGCATTATGGTTAGTAGTCCTTGGTGATGATGCTTATATGGATAAATGATACATATTGCTATGATATGGTTATTAGTTGTCCATGATAAAATCTCATATGATTCTTGGGGTTACATAGTTGGTGTTTAGATCAGATTTGTGGTTGATTCTCTGATGATGCATATATGGTGCTCACATGGTGATCTTCATAAGGATAAGGAGAAGTACAAAGCTTGAATACACAACTTCATTACTTGATGATGAGTCACTCATATGTTGTTGTCGACATATAACATAGTTATGATGTAGGATTCCTATAGTTCTTGGCACTCACATGGATGAGGATTGTTGCTGTTGATGATATCAAGAAGTTTGAAAAAATACCTTGAGCTCAAGATACATAGTGCTATATACAGTGTGCTGGATACATGGATGATTACTCAAATTTGCATCATTGGATACATGATGATGATGAGTTCTTACCTATATGATGATAGTTTGATACTTACATATGTTTATTGATGCAGATGTTCCCAAGTGATGATACATGGATGATATATAAGATCATGCAGATCTTGATGTTGATGAGATGGCTATGGTGTTTTTCACATATGATATAATGTGAATGATTTTGTATGTCATATGCAGAATTCATTCATGGAAGGTAATGATAATGTTCAAAAGGATGAGTTTATATCTATATGCAGACATACCTTATTACAGGTTGATGACTTATACACTAATGGTCATATACAAGTTTCTAGTCTAGAGGCTGTTGATGGAATGGAGCAGATCATACAGTGTGTATGATAGTTTCTGAGGACTATCATGGTCCTATTTAGATATTTTCTCTTTGCTATAAATGTCATATATATCATTCAATGTAAAGGTCATACCAAGACTCATGATGTAATAGTTTGTCTCTATCTATTGTAGTCATTTGATGAATCCCTTTTGGTCATATGATGTAATTTGTACCCCCACTATGCATGGGAAGGATGATGTAATATTTCAGTCATGTATAAACTATTGGTATTTGGTGTATCCCCACTTGGTTGGGTGGATGAGTCAATATTGGTATATCCCCACTTGGTTGGGAGATTGTTGTTGGGAAAAGTATCCAATACGGAATGACCCTATCCCACTCTAAGGGTGATAGTACCTCAGCAACAATCAAAGCAAAGCTATTCGAGATTACTTCTTTATGAGATGTAAGAGAGGGGAGAAAGAGATCCACTAACCGTTGTCTTCCGCTAATGATTGATCCAATCTTCTCTCTTTGTTGCTTGCTCCCAGCTCCTTTCTCTTTCACTGGCCCAGCTACACCAAGATCCTGCAAAATGGCAAGAGAGGGAAACTGCAAGAAGCATACATTCATAATTGATTCAAGGATTAGAATAAATCAAATACACAAGTATAGCAATACACCATTGAGACACATGCATATAGAAGAACCTCAAATTCTTTATTAATGGAAGAAGTAAAGTTCAGGAAGTGATACAACCATAAAAGGCCCAATCCAGCATCACCTTCCAGCAGAAAGAAATCTCCTCTTCACCTCCTTTAAGCAAATCACCCAATAGTTCTATACTCAAACCAATAGCACTTCCATACATTCACAAGATTCCAGCCCCCCTAGACCTCATGAGAGAGCTCTATATATAGGAGTTTTGGAGAAAGGATGAGTTAGCTTGTAGCTGGCATGAAGCTGACTAGTGTCCTCTCCCACTTCAGTTATTCTTCAGTTCTTGAGTCCACTTGGAGGTTCTTGCTTCCACTTGGAGATCTAGACCCTCTTACTCATCACCAGTCGAATTCATTGATGCAAGTGTCACTTTGGAAGCTTCCTGGGCTCTGACACCTTGAGGAATGAGTCCGCCACATGTCCAAACTCGTTCAGCGTAGGTAGATAGTGTTGGAGTTGACATTCAGCGCAGGTAGCCAGTGTAGCAGTTGACATTCAGTGCAGGTAGCCAATGTAGCAGTTGACATGATCCAGAATTGGCTTGTTTTTGAGTGTTTTCAGGTGGAGAACTGTTATTCAGTGCTGTGGTTTGCTGACCTTGTTCCTCTAGGGGTAGGAACCACATGTTTAGGGAATTTGGATCCCTTAGATTATGGACATTTCATGCTTCATGCTGTAAGGCACAAAAATGTCTATAACAGTTGCCCCCTAAAGTATGAGGTCGTTTATCGGGTGAAATGCTTTATCCGGAGGATCCGAAGTTCATTCAATCGCTGAGAGGTGACCTGTAATAAAATACAATACAATACATTATTTTTCATTCTTCTTTCATGATCTAGCTGAGGCGGGCATTCCCATGCTCAGCTTTATAAATTCATTTTGGTACATAGAACAGACGATCATCTGATGGTAGACTGATAATTCTCTGCTGAAATTATCATCCTTTGAGCAGGATGATCATCTACTGTAATGATGTACATGTCAAATGTCTTTATATTTCCTGAATATATATCGCAGCCCGGATGGATGAAACTAGATCCGGGGTCTTCAAACTCGTTCGATCTTCACTCTAAGTACAAGTCGATCCATGTGAGAATTGCGCTGAAGTCAAACATGGAAAGACATCGCTTGATTACCGGTCAATGATGTAAACCATTAACAAGCGCGAGAGGAATCACCGATAATGATAATGACCCTCAAGGTACTGCAGTACAATTCACATGGTGTGAATAAAGGACTTGGCGTCGAACACCGCGCAAAATCTTCTGGTCGAAGGTCATTGATGTATACCTGTCGCCGGAAGTGAGAAACTTGCCATTGAGGCATGCAAGCTTCAAAGTACTGAGGGGTTTGTTCCTAGATCAACTTCTTGGATAATGAGCTGAAGTCGACAAGAAGCGATCCGTCAAAGGAGGGCCTTAATGAATCCCACATCAGTGACACGGAACAGAGCTAATGACTTTAATGGAGGTGAAAACAATCTGTGACATATGATTCAGGGTGGCGATCATGGATGGATGAAGGATAATGTATGGCAGTGGATGGGACACGGTTGACTCTTTCTAAACAACATCTCTTGAACATATAACGACACTGATGCGATGGATCGGTAGCATTACCCCAAATGTGAATGATTTGGCGAGACCATGGTGATGAGACCGGTGAATGAAACAACCCAACCCGATGTGATACGGAGGAAAAGTGTCATGTTCAAGAGCGACTTGCTACCATTAAAGCTTTGAGGTTCTCCCAATTTTTCCCTAGTCATTTCTGACCAGTACCTCTTTATTTTTGTCAAGCTTGAGGAGGATAACATATGCTTGTTCTATAACCTGCCCTTCGGGCAAGCCCATCGCTATGTTTTAACGAGCCTAGCGATAGGGAAACTCGTTCTCGTCTAAAGACAAGTTTGTCGCTATTTAATCATTTTAACGAGTCTAACGACAAGGAAAACTCGGTCCTTTTCATTTTTAGAGAGTCTGAAAAGGTACGGAAAGTTAACTCCAAAATTCCTTTTTCGTCATCTAATCCCTTAAGTCCGAAAAAGTATAAAACAATACAGAAGGGATGAGTTTTCAATAATTTTAACGAGCCGAATAAAACAAGCGCTCGACCTTTTTGTGTAATAATCCCTCAGGTTCAAAAAGATTAAAATTTAGAGGAGGGATAGCTCTTCCGGTCACTTTAACGAGCTGGAAGGCCAAAACTCGGCAAACTTTTCATATTTTACGAGTCAGATGAAAAGAGCTTATAGAAGACTCGTCTTTTGAGGAACAAGTGATAAACAGGGATAGCAGCAGATTCCAGGTACAGGTTGGAATTTTCCAATCACGGCAGTGTCACAAGGATGGCTAGGTGAAATCACTCTTCACAGCTATTCCTCAAAATGGGTAAACAATCATATGGAGGTGAACGATCGGCCAAATGAAAGTGGAGGTGGCAGGTGCAAACATGACCAAGGCTTTTATGGCTGATAACTTTACGATCACAGCGGTTATTTACCGGGATGGGTTCATTTTTTAGTTAAAAATGAGCTTAAACTCTGGAGGAAACATTGCTCACTGCTTATATTTATTTTTTAACGAGCATGAAGACTGCGTTAAAACTGCTCGATGATAAGTTTGCATGCCCCCAGCATAACAACGCAAATCGAGGTGCATGCCCCCCAAGCTTCATTGCATTCAACTTGGTGGTTGGAATGAAGGTTTACCTTTGAGATTTGGAAAGGGGATTGTTTTCATTTTTTAATGAGGTTGACATAGTAAATGAAATATCCTCATGAATCCTTGTTTCATTTTTTAACGAGGTTGACACGAGATAAGAACCGTCCTCAGAGCCCACTGTATTTACAGTATTTCTATTAGGGCGATGATCCATGCTGACAAAATGTTTAGGAATCTTCCGAATCCATTAGACATAGAAGATTTCATATTGTAGGTTTCCACTGTGGCCACTTCCATCAGATAACTTGCAGGCGGTAAGGCAAAAGTACCCATTAAGGCAGGGTCTTTTAGGAGGCCTACTCCAATATTTTGAAGCGAATGATCGCTTCCATGGATCATTAGAATGCTTCCCGTAACTTGTGAATTGTCGGGGAGGAAAGTTTGTTGGTCGACGACTGTAATTCCTCCTTGAAAGGGAAATGCAATCTTCCTGAAGTAGGTCGACACAACTACGGCCATGGCATATATCCAGGACCTTCCCAGTAGGATGTTGTAATCGAGGTTTCCATCAATTACTTCAACATCAATTCCTATTGTTTTGCCCCCTAGTTCAACTTGCAAGTTACTTAAAATCCCGTATGGAGTGTATGATTGTCCATCAAATGCTTTTAACATCGTTGACGATTTCGACAAGGGTGGTGAGCCTAAATTTTTCCAGCAACTCATCGACATAAGACATGTAGATGCCCCCTCATCAATAATTGTTCGATGAACAGTTTTGTTGAGGGCTTTCACTTGAATAAGGAAAGCTAGTTGAGTTGGTAACTGAGGGTCATATCCTTTATGATCAAAGGCCACAAGATTGGAATCCATTGGGCCAATCCCACCTATTGCTGATAATAAAGCTTGCTCTTGGGAGGGGCAATTTTGTGGTACCTCAAGTGTCGACATAGTGGACGGCGATTGGGCCAGGTCCTCTACTATATTATAATTTTGTGCTCCTTTGGCACGAGGATTAAATGTCGATTTCTGTACTACTCCCTTTGGCGACTTTATCATTGGCTCAGGAACGATGGGTGGCACAACTTCGGTCAAAGTTGTTGTTGAACTACTAGGTCGTTCATTAACCTTGTTGTTCGACAGCTTTGGATTCCCGTAATCTTTATTCCTTGTCAAAGCATCATTCTGTTTCTTTGAGGTAGACAACATAAGCACTTGGGATCGGGAAGCATTTTTATTAGCAACCAGATTTTGACCTGGATTAGGAAATGGATCAGTCAATACTGCTGGGGTTTTTGAACTCTTAAAGAGTTTCTTAACTTCAGCTATATGTGGACAATCTTTCATCCAATGATCCTCATCGCATATATGACACCCTGCTGGGGGTTTCCTTTTTCTCCCTTTCTTTTTCTTCTTGTCCCCTGTTTGCTTCAGTTTTTTGCCCTTGTCGATCGACATGGCATTTACTTCTGAGGCAAGAAGTTCTTCATTTGCATTTTGACTATAAATTTTGTGCTTGCCAATCACGCCATCGCCGGCGTGAGAGTCATTTTTTGATTTAGGAGGAGGAGGAATTGAGAATTCCGGTCTAGGGGCGTCAGGTATTTTGTCGTAGAGCGTGCCGGACTGAGTATAGACCAAGTCCAGATATTGCGCACGAGCGATAACCTGCTCTTCCGTTACGACCCCCCCCCCCCCCTTTGCCACATCTTCTGTGATGGCAGGAAGTAATGACTTGATAAACCATTCAGCTAATAGCTGATCGGGAACATACGTTTTTACCATCCTACGACGACGTCGCCACCCATGTATATGATCAGATATGTGGGTGGCGGTCGTCTGTTTGAAGTTGGTAAGGAGTTCTGTTCCCGTTTCATACCTTATCGGTAATTGAAAATGGGTTAAAAATGTTGTGGCTAAGGTACTGAAGTTGTCGAACGAAGCTCTAGGCAATTCAATGTACCATTTTGCCGCTGGACCCGTTAACGTCCTCTGAAAGAGGCGAAGTCTTATCGAATCATCATTCAGGGTGTTTGATGAACACCATAGATGGAATGTCATCACATGATTCGACGGATCTTCACCCGGATTTCCATTAAATTTAGGAATATCTGACGGAAGTTTATGCGGAATCGCTGGCCACCAAGGGGCATAAGCAATTGGATCATTCGTCAGCCAGTTTAGATCTGGTAATTCTAGAGTTGCTACAAAGGGCAACTGTTGACTCAGGTTAGGCGGAGCATACCCAGGATAAGATGGAATCGCCTGAGCATTAGGTCTTTGCATACCAGCATAATGTATTTGATGTTGGCAACTTTGACAAGTTTGATGGGCACAACCGTTATTATGCGGTTGCCCATTACTTACAAAGACTTGTTGCTCGGGTCCTTGATATGATTGCTGGAATTGCGGTTGTTGGGTTTGAACCAGCTCCGGTTGTTGGACCATTTGCTGTTGTCCAATACTGGATGATTGACCAAGATGAGGAGTCCTAGTACTTGTTTGAGCCTGAGTCGCTCCAGATAACGAGGCACTAACCGGAGGTTGTGATTGAGTTGTCGAGACAAGAGGCTGTTGTATGGCAACCTGAGAAACTTGGGGTTGACATACAACAGGTAGCGCTTGTACTTGCGACGCAATTAACATACTAGGTATAGTGGCGACATTCGACACAGGGTGGACTGGTTGCATTGAATATGCAACCCTTGGTTGCTGAGGCAGTATTGGTACCCATCCGCTGGATGTAATTCCAGTTTGACCTGAACTTTGTTGTAAACTCCCATATGGTTGTTCTCCGGGGGGGAACAATGAAAAGGCATACTGCCCTCCATATGGTGGCAATCCAGTGCTTAAAGGGTAGATTGGCCTTTGAAGACACATTGGATCAAGTTGTTGAGTTTCAACATAAGAAATACCAGATGATAATCCAGATGAAGAAATAGGAACTAACCATGTCGTCGAAACAGTCTCTGATTGGACTCCAGCTTGTTGTTGACAATTTTCCAGGACAGATGGTATACCAGCGAACATCGTTGGAGTAGCAGCAGGAGGCTCTGCCGCTGCTGTGTCGGATGACACAGTCCTGGATGTCGACGGTTGTTCAGACATATTTAGTCTATCCAAAAGATTTCCTAGCGATTCTACAAGAACTTTGTGATGAAGGTGGACTAACTTTGAAGATCAACGTAGGAATAAAGGGTGATTGTTCCGTTTAAAATAAATTGTTAACGACGCTTTAGACACAACTTGCTTTTTCAGTTTTAAAGAGTCGAGAAAAAGCTAAAGATGACTCTAGTCTCCTTTGATGTTTTAACGAGCCCGAAGTGACAAATGCTCGGATGGACTTTTTTAGTTATAGATTTTGAAAAAGGCCAAAAGAAACTACTCTGGAGATCTAGGCAGAGGGTGTGCCAAACCTTTCGCAAAACCACAGAATACGTTTTACGGTACGGGTGGTCGATCTTCGTGAATGCTGTGTTCACTGCATTGCGATCAGTAGGGCGGCCGACACGACTTCCTAAGGATAAAAGATATATGCCTATAGGGGTCTCCCAATATATGCGCGACGGTACGTGGGAGCACAAGTCGGTATTAGTGCCACCGACTCTCGGGAGGAATCACCCACCTTCTTCGAGATCGACAGTCACTACGTTTAACGACGTCGGAACACGTCTCTAGCTTAGACCTCTATGTGTTTGCGTTATGTTTCAAAGCGTTGTTAGGTTCATTCAATATATTTTAAGTTGATCTTTTTTAAAGTTTGCCTTTCAAGGTTCACCACGAGATGTTTGATACAAATTCCTAAATGCAGTCTAAGATGAGAAGCAAGCTTTTTCAATCTTTTCGACTTATGAAAATCTTAACTACTGAGGGAAAAGAAAGACATCATCTTTTCACACAGATCAAAGAGCATACACTAATGCACTTTTCCCTAAATCAACATACAAACTTATCAAATGTAAAATGCACAATGCAGGTATTTCTTTTCTCTTTCTTAATGTTGATGTAATACAAAAAAAGAAAGCTGTTGTATAACTTTGAATTCAATTTCAAGTGAAAGCAAACAAGCTTTGTCCAAAATCAAAAGACACCTTAAGATTTACTTGTTTCGACACTAGAAATATATAAATTCAAACCATATGACGAAAGAAAAAGCTCAATCAGCTATGAACAACAAACAAACTAACTCTTAAGATCAAAACGACACTTATCACAGGTCTAGATCTAAGAGGCCACAGCAAGACTAGTTCACTTTTCGTTAAGGGAAACTGCAAATGATATAAGAAATACACAAAGAACAAATACGGTTTCTTTATACAACCGAGGCGGAATAGTGGCAAGGAAAGTTGGTTTCATATAGGTACATTGACTGATAACAGGCTGCAAAAACAAGGATGAAAACAGGGCAATAAACAGCAGGGAACCCTAGTAGCACAAGGCAAAAATGGTTCAGCGCAGGTGGTACACTGTCAGTTTGACATTCAGCGCAGGTAGCCCCTTCGGGAACTGTGCTGAAATGAAGACTGCCTTCACAGTACCTGCACTGAAGAGATAAACTTTCGTTTTTCTCAGTTTCCGGGTCACAGATTGCTCAAAAATTCACAGTTTTTGGCCAAATCAGAAGCTATCAATCAAGTACACACTAAGGGATGAAAAGGAGGATGAAAAGCTATCACTAAGAGCTATTTAGAGTCCTTGTGGATCAGCTCTTCAAATCATAAACATGCCAAGAAACTGAGCTAGAGTAGCTGCCCTCTACTTTGCATTTGAAAGATCCAAATGCAGTTCGATTCGGTACTCCCTGTGTTTATGAAATGAATAGCAAAAACACAAACAACCAACAAGATACGATCCCAGCGGAGTCGCCAATTTGTTGTTGGGAAAAGTATCCAATACGGAATGACCCTATCCCACTCTAAGGGTGATAGTACCTCAGCAACAATCAAAGCAAAGCTATTCGAGATTACTTCTTTATGAGATGTAAGAGAGGGGAGAAAGAGATCCACTAACCGTTGTCTTCCGCTAATGATTGATCCAATCTTCTCTCTTTGCTGCTTGCTCTCAGCTCCTTGCTCTTTCACTGGCCCAGCTACACCAAGATCCTGCAAAATGGCAAGAGAGGGAAACTACAAGAAGCATACATTCATAATTGATTCAAGGATTAGAATAAATCAAATACACAAGTATAGCAATACACCATTGAGACACATGCATATAGAAGAACCTCAAATGCTTTATTAATGGAAGAAGTAAAGTTCAGGAAGTGATACAACCATAAAAGGCCCAATCCAGCATCACCTCCCAGTAGAAAGAAATCTCCTCTTCACCTCCTTTAAGCAAATCACCCAATAGTTCTATACTCAAACCAACGGCACTTCCTTACATTCACAAGATTCCAGCCCCCCTAGACCTCATGAGAGAGCTCTATATATAGGAGTTTTGGAGAAAGGATGAGTCAGCTTGTAGCTGGCATGAAGCTGACTAGTGTCCTCTCCCACTTCAGTTATTCTTCAGTTCTTGAGTCCACTTGGAGGTTCTTGCTTCCACTTGGAGATCTAGACCCTCTTACTCATCACCAGTCGAATTCCTTGATGCAAGTGTCACTTTGGAAGCTTCCTAGGCTCTGACACCTTGAGGAATGAGTCTGCCACATGTCGAAACTTGTTCAGCGCAGGTAGCTAGTGTTGGAGTTGACATTCCGCGCAGGTAGCCAGTGTAGCAGTTGACATTCAGTGCAGGTAGCCAGTGTAGCAGTTGACATGATCCAGAATTGGCTTGTTTTTGAGTGTTTTCAGGTGGAGAACTGTTATTCAGTTCTGTGGTTTGTTGACCTTGTTCCTCTAGGGGTAGGAACCACATGTTTAGGGACTTTGGATCCCTTAGATTATGGACATTTCATGCTTCATGCTGTAAGGCACAAAAATGTCTATAACAGAGATGGATGTATGTATGAATCTTTGGTGATAGGAAGGTCATTTATGATGTATAGAGTCATGTTCTTCTTGTAGAACATCTTTTTGCAGACCTTGCTTATAGTCAGGGGAAGCATGAACAACACACTTCAGTAGAGTAGAGATTTTAGCATGTACTCAGAGGGAGCATGGACAGATTGGTACAGCTTGGCATATACAAAGGGGGAGCTCAATTAGAGATTCCAGCAGGTACTCAGGGGGAGTATGGATAGCAGAATGTATATCAAGGAAGAGAATATCTTGGTCCACCTTTTTCCCTTGATGTCAAAGGGGGAGAGTGATTTTGTATGTGTTGATGCCTCGAAAATCACTACAACAACATTGGGGAAAACCACCCAGTATGGACCTTAAAGGCAGCTCCTTTTCCATTTGGTGTGGTGGCTCCAACTAGAAATAATGGGACTAGTTTCCTAATAATTTGTAGATAGGATGGATAAGTGGTTGATTCTATACTATATAATGATAATGGATAAATAATTTAATCTAAAAAGTAAAATTATAAACAACTAATCTATCCCGGGAAATTTCTGCTTTACTGTAACTTTTGATGATCTTTATCTACAAACAGGCATATAGATGACTCTATTGGTAAACAAAGACACTTATTCATATAATAATTACTTTGTTCAAGTAGTTGAACAAAGTAATAATTAAAAAATTATTACACTATTTTTCACATATATCATTGACATAAATATGATTGAAATAATAACACTCCTTAGACATTCAATAGTGATAAGTATAAGGACTGCTGTTAAAACACATACATATATCCAATGATAGCAAGATTAAATAAATGTTGATTCACATGAAAGAATGAAGCAAAAGCATAGATAATAGTACCATATGTTATTTGGATCACTCTCGATATCAATCACATTCAAATTCCTTCTTCTAACTTAGAAACACTTCCGTAGCAAAGCAATAGTGCATATCTCATCAAAGCTTTCTTCGTTAAAATTCAGAATATTGGCCCAGTCTTCATAAAAATTATATCAGAAGCACAATAGTGTGACTTACTGATTTGAGTTTATACAAAGACTGAGGAACCTTTCCAAAACAATGAAAGGGTCTATAAATACTATCTAAGCTAACTAATTATGAAATAAAAATGCTATTAGGTGGTATAACTAAATCATGAGAATCTCCTCGAAATAGGCCTATTTGCAGTCGGCAACATGATTCACTGTTTCGATCGATCTTCCTTTGGCTTGAGCTGGCAGATAGCAATCATTGGTTGCAATTCTGGATGGTGACTCAGATAAGAATGTAGTTGGGCTGAATATGTCGCATCATGGATTTCGAGAATCATGTAACTGATTGCATCCGTTAAACATTTGAGTGCTGCCCTTTAACTATATGGTTTAATTAGGAAAAACCAAAAGGTATCCCAAGTTAAACTTTGGATGATGGCGATTAATCTTTCGTTCTTCTCCAATTCTTGATTGCATGTTTGTTCCAATACTTTGGCTGATGGAAATTTACCTAGAGTGCACTGTGAAATCAAGTTAGACAGATAAAGAGTATCATTGATTAACTCAATTAAATTATTGGTTGCTGATCTACGTCTTGATATTTCTCTCTCTGCTTTCATCAATTGTGACTGCCATTCTAGGAAAAGGATCTTTTTGTGTGACTCTAGAATTTTAGGCAGATTTGCGGCTTGCCCTTCACTGGTTTCTTGCCAAGCAAGAAAGTTGGTTAAAGTTTCATCGGCCTGTTCCAAATCCTGCCTGGCGTTAACTGATTTGTCAATTATTGATGAAGAAATATCACATAGGGGCTCAACAATGGAAATATTATGACATAGAAATTTTAGTTGTTTAACCAATGCTTTATTGATCTGGAGAGCTTCGGACCTGAAGTCTGCTGGTTGAGGAAGACTATTGAAATTTCTACTTGGTGTGATAGTTGAGCAATTTGCTCATATTTTATCTTACTCATTTGTTCATTCATTGTCTTTAGCTTGGCCAATGCTTCGGATAATTCTTTTTGTTTCTGTATTGCGCTTTGGTCTATCCCCTGCTTCTCCTTGAGCAATTGCTCATTTAATTGGTTGCTTATCTGCTGCTGTGTTGATAGTTGTTTTTCTCACTGTTTTATTTTTTGTTGTCTTTCAAATACCTCTGACTGTAATGAAACAATTGTTTGGTATTTTTCCTTAAGTAAATTGCTTACTTCTGATGCTTTATCCATAGTAGCTGCTGAGTAGGCTCCGACATACTGAGAAATTTTTGTGAGGTATTTGGAAGGATTGAATTCTTCTTTCCATACCACATTAGCCATCTCTGTTTGTGCTGGTAAAATGGAAGATTGATCAAGTCTTCTCCTTTTCCTTTGTCTTTTTACTACAACCCTATGTTTGGGACTGTAAAAGACATCTAATGGTGGTATGTCTTCTATCTGCAAAACAATTTGATTGGATGAATCCTTAGGAATTATTTCTACATCTTTGTTGGTGGGTAGGCCACTAGTTACTTCAATTGGAACCATAGTTGTTGCTATCTCCTGACCAACTGGTATTTGAGGTGTGTTGAAACCTTGTGAACTTTTAGGATTGCTTATAATGGAATCAAATTGTTGGCATTCTTTAAGGAATTTGGGATCAATCTAAGTATCTATATCGATATGTTCAATTTCCTGTTCCTTTTCTTTCTCCTTTTCTTTCTCATTTTCTTTCTCTTGTTCTGGCTCTTTTCCTTTCTCAGGAATCTTCTCCATTGCAGGAGGTTTGTCAACAATTTGTTGTTCAGGCTCACTTGACTGGATTGCTAGGGTAGTAGCTAATAAGTACAGAGGTAGAGTTTGCAACCTCTGTTCTCTGAGCCTATTGAATTCTACCATCCCTTCATCTTTATATCTCATTTTGGCCAATTTTGTTTACTTGAAATAATGATTCTGCTGAGGAAAACAGGTCATCAAATTCATCTTTTTCATGATCAAACTTTGTGATTTTGGCTTGTTCAAGAACATTATAGGAAACTTTCTTTGGATCATATTACCTGTTAGGAATGTGTTATGAAACCAGCTCAAGAAAAAGATAGAAAAGATAGATCAATGCCTTAAAATTCAGCCTCTTCGAGGGGGCAACCTCCTTTACATTACATAAATGAACAATTCTTGGATGATACAAATGAAAGGACCTCATTTCTATATATAGGAGTCTAAGGGGTCATAACATAATCAGAGCCGACATAACAATAATAATGTAAGGGCACAATAATAACAATAATCGGCTTCTATGGGGCACAATAGTAACAATATGGGCACTACATGGGTACATCAATATAATAAGTGGGTTGTACTAATAACAATAAGGGGTTACAATAGTGGTATAGGGGCCTAACATGCCCCTCTTCTTCAAAAAGTGTTGTCCTCAATGCTTGAGTAGTTCTTGATGCTTCTGTATAAAATTCTTGTCCTCCCATGTAGAATCTTCAGCAAGTAAGTTCTTCCACTTGATGAGATACTCTGAAATTGATCGATTTCGTAGCTGTCGGGTTCTTGTTTTTGTGACTGCTCCAAGTTCCAATATGATTTTTCCTTCCTCTTCATTTTTTGGTAATATTGTTTGAATTGGGATCTTTTGCAACTTTTGAATAAGTGGCCATACTTCTTCTTCCTTCTTCCATTCATCCCTTGCTTCATTTATCCAATCTGGTTGGATAATAGAAATAGCACAAAACAATGCTTCCACATCCTCATCCCTGAAGAGTCTTCCCATTCAGTAAGGTCACCATTTTTTAAGTGCATGTAGTATTGCCAACATTTCCTTCTCATAAATAGCTTGCTTGAGATGTAGTAGTAAAAATACCCAATCACCTACATCAAAACATTTTTCACTACGATGTTGATCTACCTGTTGTTTCGTTTGATTTTTCACCGAAGTGGCATTATCCTTTAAAAGTTTGAGAACTTGTTGTTGATATGTCCTTCTATCTCTAGATTTTGAGGAGTGGTAATTTCTTCCAATCCTTTACAAGATATGGTCGGATTCATTTCTTGATGCTCGATGTGATCTTTCACTTCTTGAACATTTTTCTTCTTGATATGTCCTTCTATCTTGATAGTTTGAGGAGTGGTAATTTCGGCCAATGAACTACAAGATATGGTTGGATTCATTTCTTATTTCTCGATGTGATCTTTCACTTCTTGCACCTTTTTCTTCTTGATATGTCCTTCTATCTTCAGAGTTTGAGGAGTGGTAATTCTTGCCAATGCTTTACAAGATATGGTCTGATTCATTTCTTCTTTCTCTAGGGTGGGGTCCTGGGGTATATCCTCTTCTTTTAATGTTTCTTGATAATTTTCTTCCTCCTTTTCATATTCTATGTAAAATAATTTCTTCTCACCACACTTATGACCTTTAGTGCATTTGCTATCACAATTGTAACAAAGCCCTTTTTCTCCTTTTTCTTCCAATTGTTGTGGTTTAACCCTTGTAGGCTGTGGAAGGCTAGGAGAAACAACACTTCCATATTTATAGTTGTGAGGGGTATGCTTCCTGGTTTCCATAATTTTTCTTTCTGCTATGTCACAAAGCCCTTTTACTCTTTCCAATTATTGTGGTGTTGCTCTTTGTATCCCCATAATGTGCTATCATTTCCTCTGTGAAAATTGACCACGTAACAAGTTGTTTACGAGAACAAAGCCCTTCATACCATAAATATTGATCAGGTTCTAAATATGAAGATGCAATACATACCTTTTGTAACAGTGGTACACTATGTAGATCAAAATATTGCTCCATCTGAAGTATCCAATTTACCGGATCCTTGCCATCAAACTTCCTCATCTTGCTTTTTCTTGATTTTAGGAGCTAGATCTTGAAATGACTGTAACTATGTACTTTCGGATCTTTAAGTTCTGAAATTGCGACCTGTAGTAACCCTTTATGTCCTCTTTCTAATGCCACCAATCTGATCCAAATTGGATTCTCCAAGGAAGAGTTATACGAAATCTCCCACAGTGACTTGATTGTAGACTAGTTCAGTAGAGAAAACTTGTACGACGTTCCATGAGTCACTGTTTTGACCTTTGGATCTAAAAAATGCATACAAGAAACTACAGTCTGTTCTCTTTCTATACCTTCTTATGAAATTTCAATCCAATCCCCAGAGAGAAATTTATGATGCTTTTCCCCAGGTCACCTGTTTGGAATGTAATTCAGGAGTCTGCAAAAAGACCAACTTCCTCAGATCATATCTCCACAAATATAGCGCGAACAACTTTGAAATTTGGACCCGAGGTTTAGTGCGATTTCTTCTCAAATGGGTTTTTTTTGCAACTTCTGAAACATCGCAGAACAAAATTATAGCAAAAATGCCACGATGACCTGTTTGGAGCAGTGAAACCCTAGAATCCAAAGCTCTAATACCAAATGTTATGAAACCAGCTGAAGAAAAAGATAGAAAAGATAGATCAACGCCTTAAAATTTAGCATCTTCGAGGGGGGAACCTCCTTTACATTATATAAATGAACAATTCTTGGATGATACAAATGAAAAGACCTCCTTTCTATATATAGGAGTCTAAGGGGTCATAACATAATCAGAGCTGACATAACAATAATAATGTAAGGGCACAATAATAACAATAATGGGCTTTTATGGGGCACAATAGTAACAATATGGGCACTACATGGGTACATCAATATAATAAGTGGGTTGTACTAATAACAATAAGGGGTTACACTAGTGGTATAGGGGCCTAACAGAATGGTTGCAAGATTGAGCATGTTTATTTTTCCTCCCTCCTTTTCTGCATGTTTGTAATCATGTAGAGTGTAAACACCGGGTCTCAAAGGAAATGTAGGCCACGCCTAATTTTTAGAAGTCCTAAGAGTTTTGGAAGTTCCTGCTGTTGTTATCTGGTAGGCCAATTCTTGAGCTAACAGCTTATCAGGTACATACAGAGGAAGGACATGGGGTCTTGCAAGGCTACCATAAAGCCTTATATATGTGAACTTGTCTTCCCCAAACCAATTTCCTATAACAGTCAAGTCGATCCCTTCTTCCTCGGAAATCCTGGGGGTGGGCTTATCAAAAATAGCATAGTAGATGGGAATCATGAAACCATTACAAATTTGATACAAATGGTTTTTATAGTGAGCCTTCCATAACATCTGATGATAAATGTGGATTGGCTTAGGGTCCTGGGGAGTCCATCTCCACCCGAGTATCGGATATTCAGAATTAAATCAAAGAATATCCATAATATAAGCATTGTAATAAAAAGGGGGAATGGTCCTGGTGGTTTTGCATGAATTTGATCTAAATTCCATAATTGCAGTGGATAATTTGTCAGACAATATGTTTGCCCAATCCATCACATAACTATTGACCGCTGCTTCCATTAAAGGAACCATTTCAATAGTGAACTTTGTAGAGTCATGCATTCCCCACATTCTATACATCATTGCCTCGGCATAACAGTAAGGAGAGGACAATGATTCTACAGAGTACTTACCTGATGATTCATGTTTGTGCTTTGCGGGATTCTGTTTCCACTGCTTAATTTGGGCGGATTGAGTCTCGTTCTCGTCTGCGAACTTTTCAAGGAAGGCTTTGTTGTATTTCTTTTCAAGTTCAGGTAAGTGATACATCTTCCTTAAGTCATCAGGCTGAAATGAGCCAAATCCTTCCGTCAACTATGCAAAATGTTCTATTTGAAATTGGAATTTCTTCTACCACCCATCTCACTACATCAGTTTATGGAAGAATTTTCTCACACATTGCTATTCTGTGCAAATATGAATCAGCTAAATCTTTGAGGGAAGCTTCCAATTTATTAGTTGAGTCTACAGTAGCTTCTTCCGATACTTCCTCAGGCTCTTCTGCTTCAATTAAATTTTAAATGCTTTTCCAACTAGTAATTCCAAGGTCAAGGCACGTAGTATCTGAGATTAACCCTTTTTTGCTTGGTCTTGGATCATTGGTTGGCTACACTGTTGATGTAGGAGCCGCTGCTGCTATAGATTTCTTTGATCTCTTTCCCATTTGTTTCAAATGCGTTATTTCGGTAGAGTTCTGCACAAGAAATGAAACCAATGTGATACAGAGAATAGCTAGTATGAACCAATATGAAAGAATTATGTTGATTAGCAGATAATAATGGATTATATTGAAACTGCCGTAGATACAATCAAAAGGAAAATCTTGCCATAACTGCTTCATTGATTAGTCATTTAACCTGTCAATCATGGTAAAGGAGTTTTTAAATTCCCATTATGTCGTTTATATGGTGAATGATTCATTCAAGCGTGGCTTAGATTCTTTGGTGGATAATCAGAAATAAATCACAATTGGATATTGGTAACGTGAACGGAAAGGCTTTAATATTTGTCCAAAATATCTTCCGATCACCGAAAGGTGATACAACGCATGCAAACCTTTTAAATACGTTTTCAAAACATGCGCCTTGATTTAATGCATCGCAATCAGGGATGTGTTTGGGTCATATTACTTATTCCATTGCAACTTTGCCAATTGCCGATTGCGACACGCCTTATCGCATCGGAGGATTTGAATGTGCCATTAATCATGTGTTGGGTTGTTACCGCCGATTGCTGATAGTGATATCGCATCAGAGAAATGAGGGAGGCTCTTTCATTATACTTTGTGATTTTCCTTTCCCAATATCCGATAGTTATTTTCTTTTCGGATCGGAGTGAGTCAATGGGTCTTTATATATGTTTTCCTTATCATTGCGATATGCGATCTTGTGATCGCTTTATCGCAATAAAAAAGAACTTTATATTCATTTAAAAGACTGACTTTATTTCTATTCAGAAAGGTTTATTTTAAAATATATAATTTCCATTGAACCTTTTGATGAGGGTTTTTCTAATAATGGGTTAATACCAATTTATTCACATGTCTAAGTTTAGAAGGGACCCATTTCATATTATGATTTTTTAAGTAAAAATTTTATGAAATAGGGGGTTTGTTGTACAACATAACAATACGGTTGTTGCCATCAAGTCCAAAGGGGGAGATTTTTGGCATTATGATGCATGTGTTGTACTTGATGGAAACCCTCTTGTAGCAGAACATCTCACTTATATATAACTAGATGAATCTATAGAAGAGATATCTGATGTGACAGAATACATGAGATGCAGGGCAACTCAAAGGAATCAAGTTCAGATGTAGTATACAATGGCAACTCATTAAAATGACAGTTCTTAATACGCCAAGTTAGCTTATCCATCAAGTCCAAAGGGGTGATTGTTGGCATTATGATACAGGTGTTTTCCTTGTAGGAAACTTACTAAGATGACAAATCACAGTTCAGGCTCACAGAATGAAGGAAAAGAGATATACATAGGTTACCCTTGATAAAGCTGAGTATACACGCTGGTTAGCCGACCAAAAGGTGCGTATATGTATACACACACCTTCATGCAAGGGAAGGCACGTACATTGGGTTTTGGTCCATGGTATTTAGTCCTTGGTATTTGGACCTATGGTTTTCGACCATGGTATTTCGTCCGATGTGTTGAACCCAGGTATTGGGTCCATGGTATTGATTCTCTATGGTTTTGGACCATGGTATTGAGTAAGGCCTAAGACTATAAAAGGAGGAGAAGATCATTAGGAAAAGGCATGGAGAAAGTCTTGAATATTTGATGAAGTATGAGATCTAATATGCAAGTTAAGGGTTCATAATGCTTTGCTTGATCTGAGCCAAGGAGGAATCTCAGCGGTTGATGGAGGAAAATATCTAAGGATAGATTGGGATCTAATAGCTTGGAATGAATCATCTCTATATGGTTTGATCATGCTTATTCTAGACCTATATACTGACACATGTAATGTTTTATAAATATTATGATCTGGGTATAACTCAAGTTTGAAATAGCTGCAAATCATGAATGAATATTTATAGATGTATACACTGGTTGACTTTGATAAAAGCGCGTACATATGCAGGTTAGATACATCTGAAAAGCATATACCATATAAACTGTGATGTTTGAAGTTATAGGTGGTTTTGTTTGTTGATGCAAAGTCTAAGTTCTGGTGACTGTTTACTGGTGTCAGTATTCTGCATATTCAAATTGGTTGATTGTGTTGATGGATAAGATCTAATAATGGATTAGGATCATAATGACCTATATTTATGTGATCTAATGGACTAGATCTGGTTGGTAACACACATATTATCCTTGTATATGTAATGATCTGGGTATTTCTGAAGTCAGGAAATGTTGCGAAGTTATAAGTAAGCAATTAATGACATATACACTAGTTCGCTTTGGTGAAGTTGCGTATACACATGGTTTGGCTCTTCCAAGTAGCGTATTCACTCTCATGCATGATTTTTGATGATAGAATTAGATCTGAACATTGTTGCAGAGTTTTATGTTCGCTTTGTGTTCTGGTGACTGCAGGGTTTCAGTGATTCAGTATTGGGTGATACAGAGATTGATGATACTAGTGTTGATTGATTGTGTGCTTCAATGATATTGATGGGTCTAGTATGAAAATTGGATGAAACGTGGCCTTTAGATTATGATGTTGTGTTCCATGAGTATCCAGTCTGAAAATTTATGAAACGTGGTACCTAGAGGAAGAAAGAGAAGGTTGAAGCCTTCTGTAGGTCAGCACCTACGTACTAGTACATCAGCTAGTACAAGAGCTAAGGGGGTTGTAGCTCCCTTCCAGGAGAAGCTGGAGAATGAGAGGAGGTTGTAGCCTTCTGCAGGTATAAGCTTGTGTACTAGTATAAGTCTGCTCTAGTACAGAAATATTGTAAAGAGAATTTTCTTATTAAAGGAAGATAGAAACAAATTGCAGCAGGTGGTTTTCACCCACATTGGGTTTCCATCTTACATCATGGTGTTCATGTGTGCTTCTTGTGTGTGATGATCTGTTATGTTTTAATGCACCTATTTATGGTTCATATCATTAATGAAGTTCTGATGCACTAACTAAAGATAAACATTTATTAGATTAATGGAATCATAAGTTTACTGGATATACGCTAGTTGCATTGGACACAATTGCGTATACACGAGGGTTCCCTTAACTGAAGTGGCATATATAAATCTGAGTATGGAAATGAAAAATTTATTGATTTGATAATACTGATTCACCCCCCCTCTCAGTATTATTTTCAACACCAAGATCACTGCAAGAGCTTCTGCCTGGGCCTTCAAAGGGGTCTCTTAACTATATACCAAGTCCTTCTAGATTCTCCATTTTCCCTTGTTCCTAGCCTAATCCCAGAAGTCACTTACCCTGAGTAAACCTTTATTGTCAGTGTCATTCTTGAGATTGGCTAGTTCTTCTCTTAACAGGTTAGGTTCCTATTGCCAGTTGTCCTCCCAAAACCAAGCTAGGTTTCCATATCTGATCTCCCAGAAACTGTGTTTCTGAACAATGGCTCTATTCTCCCAAGCTTTGTTCCAAATGTGGGAGCCTTTGATGAGCCCAGACATTCGAATGTGATCCCTTTCTCACAAATTATTTGCATACTTATATTTTTAGAACTTGGCCCAAGGGATTACTGATTCCTTTAGCCATCGCCACCATAGTTTTTCCCCCAAAAATTTGCTTAGGGTATCAAGGTCATGAAGTCCCAAACCTCCATGTGTCTTAGGTTTATAGATCTTATCCCATGCTACCAAAGCCCATTTCTTTTTCTCTTCCCCTTTACCCAAAAGAAAGTCTCTTTGGATATTTCTGATGTGTTGCATAACTACTTTAGGAGAAGGAAGGGTTGAAAACATGATGGGAACAGTTTGTAGGACAACTTTTGTTAGCACTAGCCGTCCTGCTAAATTCAAAGACTTGCTTGTCCATTTCCAGACTTTGTCCTGGAGTTTATTAGTGACTGGCTCCCAAACTGCCTTGCTTAGAGGTTTGTCCGTTAGAGGTATTCCCAGATATTTGGAGGGTAGTTGTTCTCTTTGAAAGCCAAGAATTTTGGTGAGGTTTCTCTGAATAGCAATGTCAGTATTAAAAAAGAAAATCTTTGATTTGGTAAGGCTTACCTCTATACCAGCAGCCATAACAAAGTCATTCAGGATTTGCTTGAAAGCTTTAGCTTCCTTGACTGTGGGTGTACCCTGCAGCATAGTGTCATCCACAAATTGTTGATGAGTCAAGGCATCCCCATTCAGGGTGAGTTTGAGACCCTGGATTTTTCCTTCTACTTTGGCTGATTTGATCGCATTGCCTAAACCTTCCATCATGAGAATAAAGAGGAAGGGGGAGAGCGGATCTCCTTGTCTGAGGCCTCTCAAAGGCCTAAAGGTTCTGGATGGTGAGCCATTAAGCAGGATTGAAAAACCAGCTGTGGTGACCGGGCCATTACCCATCTTATCTAGTTGTGGTCAAACCCATAAGCTTTTACTACTTCCCTGATGTATGCCCATCTTAGGTTATCATAAGCTTTTGCTAGGTCAAGTTGTATGATCATACCTACTTGCTTATTTCTCTTGAGAGAATGTACCAGCTCATGAACTTGAATGATGTTATTTAGAATTTTCCTTCCTTCCACATATCTAGTTTGCTCCTTAGACACAAGAGTTGGAAGAAGGGGCTTGAGCCTGTTTGTAATTACTTTGGATATTATTTTGTACACCACATTGCATAAAGCTATGGGTCTAAATCTATCTAGTGTCATAGCTTTTTCCTGCTTTGGAATCAAAGTTATGAAAGAGGCATTAAGCGCCCTCAAAACAGTTTTGTTTTTCCTCGAGTCCTCCACCACATCAAGGATATCTTGTTTGACTATTTCCCAACATGGTTTTAAGAAGTATACATTGAACCCATCTGAGCTTGGAGATTTCCCATTTTGCATCTCTTTGATGACTTCCCTGATCTCCTCTTCAGTCACTGGCATGTTAATGTTGTAATTGTATTCTCTAGTTACAAGCTTAGGAATTTGCTTTGTGAAGTTATTGATAAATTGTGATCTATCTATGCGAGGCTCCTTTGCTATGATTTGGAAATGTTGTACCAGAGAAAATTCTATTTATTTGTGGGTGTTGAGCTATTTTCCTTGAGTATCTATGAGTTTTGAAATCCTGTTATGAGACCTGTGATCCATGGTTGACTTGTGAAAAAACTGTGTTTCTTTCTCCTTCTTTTATACATTGCACACTCAATTTCTGTCTCCAGAAGATCTCCTTTTGCTTGCATTTGTCTTCCCATTCCTGTTGAAGAGATTCAGCTTGTATTTTCCTTTCCTCGGTAAAGCCATCTATGATGAGGACCTGGTTAATTCCCTATAGTTTTAGTTCAACTTCTTTTCTGGGTTTGAAGATATTGCCAAACTCATTTGTGTTCCAATATTTAAGCCTGAGTTTGATATGTTTCAATCTCTGATGCAGAAGGAACATATTAGTTCCCTGAATGGGCATATCTTCTACCCACCATTTTCCAATATTTCTGATGAAGTTAGGGTGGGTGAGCCAAATATTTTCAAACCTAAAAGGTCTTTTTATCAAAGTGCCTATAAAAGAAGCTTCAAGTTGGATAAACCAATGATCCGAGCCTCCAAAAGGGAGGATTAAAGTAGACAAGTCAAGGCCTATGAGAATGAGGTCCTCAGAGATTATGAATCTATCTAGTTTAGAGGCAGCTTGAGAAGCCCCTCCCCACTTATTATTCCAGGTGAAGGTACCATTTTTTGTCTCTGTATCCACTAGCCTCATGTCGTTTAGGAAGTTCTGAAATGCTATGGAGTCTTTGCCTAGTGCTCTGGTCCCACTTTTTTTTTTCTATAAGAGATCTGATCATTGTTTAGTCAATTTAACGTCTTAAATTGCTCTACATAAATTATCAATCCGGGTATCGTAAACTGATGAAGTGTGGTGCACTATATGTGCTTAGTTAACCTTTCTCTTACTTCGTTGTTTTATAGTTTATGTTCAACTCTTCCTAACCTTCTGCTTTCAACATATAGTACTATGTTAAGCACGATTAGAAATAAGTCCAAAAAGTAATCAAGCTCTAAGGTGACAAGTAAGAAAAACCACTTTAAAGACCAGTTATAATGTTCAACTCTTCCTAACTCCCTGCTTAAACATATAGTACTATGTTAAACACGATTAAGAAGTAGTTAGAAATAAGTCTAGAAAGTAATCAAACTTTAAACTTGCAAAGAAAGAGCTTGAAAGAAATAACTTGAAATGAAACTGAAAGCAAAGAACTTGAAATGACTTGAAAGTAAATGACCACATTCTAATGGCATTAGTCTCTATTCATATTGCTGCAAATAAAAGAAAATAAGAAAATCATTTCAAGGACTGATGATAATGGTTATCTCTTCCTAACTCCCTACTTCTACCACATAGTACTGCGTAAAACACGATTAGGAAGTAGCTAAAGACAAATCCAAGAATTGATAAAAACTCTAAGTGACGAATTATAACACTACTATGCTTTGTCCATCATACTGCTTCTTGCATATGTGATTATGGGCAAATAAGAGGAAAAAGTATTAGTGCTACAAGCCAAAGCTACTTAAAAACAAGCTGCAATCAATTAGTGTTCTGTTCTCTGAAAGATAAATTATTCATGATAAAGAGAACATAAATTTGTTAGCATCCAACTTGTAAAACTAAGCTAAGAACTAATCTAGAAAATAGAGCAAAAAGGGCAGCACTATGAATAAGACAACTGCAACTACCATTAGATATTAAAGCAAATACAACACACACAATCCCGGGAGAAAATAAAATGCAATAATTCAAACTGTACAAGGCAGGGGCCCCCTTCTACCTATGAAATCAAAGCAAAATTAAACACACTTGCATAAATTAAAATTGCATGAATGAAAATCTAATCTACCTTACATTCTACAAAGCAATATTTACAAAATGAAATCTAATCTACTTACATCCTAATATGCTCCATGACATCTACTTCACATCTCCTTCCATGTTGAGAACATCAAAGCTTTATTCAATTTCTTCAAAAGTGCAAAGTACAACAAAGCTCTCCAAAGCTTTCAAAAGCCATGGGACTAACAAACTAAAAGGACTAAGAAAAGACTAAAGGAAAGACTAAAGAGAGACTAACTAATGAAGGAGAAAGACCTCCTATTTATACAAAAAGATGAGAGCCATCTCATTAATGATAATCCATGAATCTCTCCCTCTACCTCTAGAGTCCTAATCAAAATAGGAACTGATAAGACACGTCTTTTAGAGTTACAATACAATTAGGAGATGTGACACATATCCTCATGATCCCATGATTCTTTCCAACCAAATTCAAATTTGGCCTTAGAGTGCCACATAAGGGTCTTCTAGAAGTCTCCTTTCAACCTACACATGTCAACAAACTCAACCCATTTGTTAGGTATAAGCATATGCACATTATTTTCTAATGTTTAACCACAAATTCACTTAAAAGGCTTAGAAATAATAAATATTGGAAAAACATAAAGGTAGCCCAATGATAATGAAAGTGGGATGAATGTGGTGACATAGTAGTGAAATGGAGGTGAAATAGAGGTGATATAATGGACATAATAGTGAAAGTGTAATGCAAATGAATGACATTTTCAAGACTCAACATACCCCCCAACTGAAGCTATTGCATGTCCTCATGCAACATATATTACATTGACTCTTTTGATTATTGATCTTTGGCTTAACTTTGCATGATATCATTTGATAACTTCATATTTCTGCAAAGTGTTTCACTTGAATTGCAACATGGTTGGTTCTTATGTTACAACCATTTTTTTTTTTGTTGCCTTCTATTTTGATCTTTGAACTTTGCGTAATGATATTTTGATTATTGTTGCAAAGTATATCTTTATTGGATTGCATGATGGTTGGTTCTTGTGTGACAACCATGATTTTGTTTGTATCCAATTTATCCTTTAAGCACTTTTTCAAAAGCCATTGTATGCTCATAATAGCAATGTAATAATTAATATATTTTGGAAGTATGTGAGCTCTTGAATATGTTATGGACATGGAAAGATATGAATATGAATGTATTCCCCCCCCCCAACTGATGGTATTGGCAATTTTATGAAATGAGGAAGATAAATGTTTTTCCAACAAGTATCATTCTAGCTTTTTATGGAATTCTATGGTTAAAAGTTAGAAAATGCCGTACCATCACTTACCCTTTGGAATGGATGAGTTGTATGTGTGTGGTGGCTGAAAACTTCTGATCATATTCTTCTTCAAGTGGCTGAACAAGAGGAGTCATGGATAGAGAGATAAGATGGCTTTTTATTGCTTCTACTAAAACTTGCTGAATCTGCTCCAAAATGCTAAAAATAATAGTCTTCATGTCTTCAAAACTCATTGGCACAATTCCTACTATGTGAAAAGATGTTCTGATGTCGAACATAGTAGGAAATTGTTGGCTTAGTGGCCATTAATGGATGCCACTAGTCAACACGAGTACTCTCACCATTGATGTCAATGAGAGTCAAGATGCCCAAACACATCTTGCTAGGTATGAATGAATTTGCTGATGTCGAGTCACCTAGAAGATCTAACGAACAAGGGACATTAATGTATTCCCATTGTTTGTCAGCATGAGAACTTGCCATTAAGGCATGCAAGTCTCAAGGTGTTTTTACAAAGAACTTAGACTCAAAGGACTATGGACTCAATAATTTGCATTGAAGCAGGGCTTATTTGCGGAATGAAAATGACAAGGAATGGAAAGTGAAAATGGAAAATGGCAATGACAATGGGCAATAAGCATGTGAATGAGCCTTTTGCTTTTATTGGTGGGTTATGAATGGACAAAAAGAGATGGAAAGTGTATGTGAATGAAAATGGAAAATATGGAGTGGAATGAGGTGAATTGGTTTATTATGGAGTATGGATGTGATGGAGACAATAGTATCTGAAAGTTTTTCAAGTATTTGGATCTGATTTTGCATCAACATATTTCCTCTTTGTTGCTGATCATTCTCTTATGAAACAAATTGGTCTCTTAGAGAGACATCATTCCCTTGTAGTCATTTGTCCTTCCTTCTGGAACCTGCAAAAAAAACTAATACTTCTTCTGCAATGGAATGTAAGATTATCAAAGGAGAGAGGTGATCAATCTCTCTAGTTATGATATTTACACACAAAACTAAGAATTTGTATTAATGAAACAAGTTCTCAAAGGAAAAATCAAAAGAATTTATACCTGCTTTGGAATTAGTGCCTCAAGTTGATGTTGCTTCTTTTCAGCAATTTATTTCATTATTTGCCATTTCAAACTCTAATGATATATTTCTCATTGTATAGATCTTGTTGAGATCTTTCCAATGGTACTTAAATCATCAAAATCTAATTCTGTATGAGAAAGATAGGCTGATTTGAACAATGAGGTTTTTCTGGCTGCGGAATTGAGGAACAGCTCTGTAGCTAAAAATCTTGAATAAAAAGTTAGCCATTCAATTTTCATTATCAGTCCAAAATTAATCAATACCTTCAGAAAAGTGAGAAAATAACTTGTTCATTTCATTGATTCAAAATTATTGTTTTTTCTTGACATGCAGCGACTTAATGTGGCGACTCAGTGTGGCGACTTTGTGATAACACCCAATTTGACTTCCCTTTGACCGGGGTCTTTTTCATCAAATTTGACCGAATGAATAGGACACCATCCATGTACTGACATTTCCCTAGCTACCCATGTGACCTGTTTTTCCTGATGAAACCTACAACCTAGAGTTTAACAAAACAGCTGCGGGATCACTAAATGGCTGTGGGATTGCAGAGTGTAAAAAATACTGTGAAATGGAGTGGCTGTGTGCGAACAAACTAAGCAATTTCTCCATCTCAAACTTCGGCTGAAAAATGGAACTGTGGAGTTTGAAACAGAGCTGCGGGGTTTAATAACCTCCACCTCCACTTGACTGTCTTTATCTCTGAATGACCTTGCAAAGGCTTTTGTAACCTCCTTGTGGTAGCCTTTAAATTTCTTGATGCACTTTAGCCAGTTGGCTTTCTGCAATGCCTCCTCAACTTGAGGATATGCTTCCAGGAATTTTGAACCTTCTAGTTCAGCCCTTAAAAGTTTCCCCATTGACTCTACGGCTCTGTTCTAAAACACTACTTCAATGGTGGCTTTACACAGTAAATTCTCGTCTCTGTTCAGAATTTTGTGGAAAAGAGGTTGTATGGTTTCAGCAATAGCCTTGGACACAGTGAATTCACGGCTTGAACATAGTGAAAAGGTGGATTAACAGCTTTAACACAGTGGGACGGTGGCTTAGCAGTCGTAATACAACCGTAACATACGTTCACTGGTTATATGTATTCACTGTTTCTCAGAATTAGCAGAGAGGAGAAAACAGAGTATGGTTTATGGGGCAACGTAGTGAATGGAACGGAATGAAGGAAATGAGAGAATGGAACAGCGTGAAATGGAGTGTTATGAGCGTAGGAGGGTTAGTGTTTTGGATACCCAACATTTAACCGGCAGCGATTAATGACAGAGAGTCGTGTTTAATTGAAACACGTCTCTAACAGGTGTAAAGTCGTGTAATTTATTGTTTATGCCAGCATGTAATTGATCCCTATTAGAACTCTTTCCCTCAGGCATGCAGAGTTATTCAAACAACCAGTTAATAACTCAATTTTTCACGCGCGGCAGTCAAAAACAGGCTCCAAAGAACCGAACATTTCTCCTAGACCACCACAAATTTTCCCAAACGGTTTCTGAGTTATCTAATTAACCCACCTGGCAAAAAAACCCATGTTTTATTTTTTTGAAATTCACTACCATTTGGGCAAATCGAGCGTGTAAAGTTTGACATTTTTCAGGTTTTGCGTTTTTTTTTCTGAGTTAATTTTCTGTTCTACACTTGGCTGTTTATGAATTTTCTCAGCTTCAAGCTGCTGCTCAAGTCGTTTCAGTCTCCAGCAAGTTTCTTTCTTGTGCACCAACCATGACTGTTGCCTCTCATCCAATTCTCTGCAATGCTGCAAGAACATAGACATTTCTTGTATAATATTCTTGTTTTGGTCTACTGTACCAGAATTGCTGCCGAGATCCATAGAGGGAGTTTCTACGTGTGAATTCCCCCTGTATAATTTTTCTTTTGCAGCTTCAGAACTCCCACTTATATTACTCAGTGTTCTGGTATTTTTCAACCATGATGAGCTGGCAGAAGGTGTGTTGAATACCACTGGAGTGCTTGAAGATGGTGAAAGGGAAAGTGTCACAGATGGAGACGAAGAGTATGTGGGGCTGGACTTTAAAACCCTAGGAGAAGACTTGGGGGAGCATATTACTAAGCCGTTGATCAGCAAATGGTTCTTCAATCAGAAGTTACTAATTCCCTCTAGGTTTCCATTAGTAACAGAGAGAAAGAGGGCAAGCAAACACTTCAAGAAAAACATGCTAAAACCAAGACTTTGACTGAGGTCCTAGGCTGGTTTTTCATCGATCTGAGCTAGATGACTAGGATAGGGTCCATGTTAGGACAATTCTGGAGATGCCCATGTGGTCGGTTTTTTCATTAGATGCCTGTAACCTGTTAAACCTTGAAACAGCTGCGGGATTGTCAGATAGCTGCGGGATTGTCAGATAGCTGCGGGATCAGGGCAGTTTCTGCAACTAAGTTGCAAAACCTTATTTGAACAAGATACAGTGTTTTGAAGACCACTACAAAGCATAACCAGACAATTTTGGACAATTTGAACCTATCAAAGCACCTGAGTTTTATTTTTTCATTTTTTTTTTCATTTTTTTTATTGAATCAATTGAAGTGATGAAGTTTATTTTGTCTCCTATTTTTTTATTTTTATTTTTTTAACAATTCTTTTTCTGATCCTCCAGATCACACAGAGTGCAGGAGGAGAGCATACTCAAGAATTATTATTTTGTCTTTTTTTACTTCACAATCCTTTTTCTGATCCTCCAGATCACACAAAGTGCAAGAGGAGAGCATACTCAAGGATTATTAATTTTTTTCCAGATGTAAGAAATAAGGTCTCCTAATTACACTTCCCCGGCAACGGCGCCAAAATGTTTAGTCAATTTAACGTCTTAAATTTCTCTACATAAATTATCAATCCGGGTATCGTAAACTGATGAAGTGTGGTGCACTATATGTGCTTAGTTAACCTTTCTCTTACTTCGTTGTTTTATAGTTTATGTTCAACTCTTCCTAACCTTCTGCTTTCAACATATAGTACTATGTTAAGCACGATTAGAAATAAGTCCAAAAAGTAATCAAGCTCTAAGGTGACAAGTAAGAAAAACCACTTTAAAGACCAGTTATAATGTTCAACTCTTCCTAACTCCCTGCTTAAACATATAGTACTATGTTAAACACGATTAAGAAGTAGTTAGAAATAAGTCTAGAAAGTAATCAAACTTTAAACTTGCAAAGAAAGAGCTTGAAAGAAATAACTTGAAATGAAACTGAAAGCAAAGAACTTGAAATGACTTGAAAGTAAATGACCACATTCTAATGGCATTAGTCTCTATTCATATTGCTGCAAATAAAAGAAAATAAGAAAATCACTTCAAGGACTGATGATAATGGTTATCTCTTCCTAACTCCCTGCTTCTACCACATAGTACTGCGTAAAACACGATTAGGAAGTAGCTAAAGACAAATCCAAGAATTGATAAAAACTCTAAGTGACGAATTATAACACTACTATGCTTTGTCCATCATACTGCTTCTTGCATATGTGATTATGGGCAAATAAGAGGAAAAAGTATTAGTGCTACAAGCCAAAGCTACTTAAAAACAAGCTGCAATCAATTAGTGTTCTGTTCTCTGAAAGATAAATTATTCATGATAAAGAGAACATAAATTTGTTAGCATCCAACTTGTAAAACTAAGCTAAGAACTAATCTAGAAAATAGAGCAAAAAGGGCAGCACTATGAATAAGACAACTGCAACTACCATTAGATATTAAAGCAAATACAACACACACAATCCCAGGAGAAAATAAAATGCAATAATTCAAACTGTACAAGGCAGGGGCCCCCTTCTACCTATGAAATCAAAGCAAAATTAAACACACTTGCATAAATTAAAATTGCATGAATGAAAATCTAATCTACCTTACATTCTACAAAGCAATATTTACAAAATGAAATCTAATCTACTTACATCCTAATATGCTCCATGACATCTACTTCACATCTCCTTCCATGTTGAGAACATCAAAGCTTTATTCAATTTCTTCAAAAGTACAAAGTACAACAAAGCTCTCCAAAGCTTTCAAAAGCCATGGGACTAACAAACTAAAAGGACTAAGAAAAGACTAAAGGAAAGACTAAAGAGAGACTAACTAATGAAGGAGAAAGACCTCCTATTTATACAAAAAGATGAGAGCCATCTCATTAATGATAATCCATGAATCTCTCCCTCTACCTCTAGAGTCCTAATCAAAATAGGAACTGATAAGACACATGTCTTTTAGAGTTACAATACAATTAGGAGATGTGACACATATCCTCATGATCCCATGATTCTTTCCAACCAAATTCGAATTTGGCCTTAGAGTGCCACATAAGGGTCTTCTAGAAGTCTCTTTTCAACCTACACATGTCAACAAACTCAACCCATTTGTTAGGTATAAGCATATGCACATTATTTTCTAATGTTTAACCACAAATTCACTTAAAAGGCTTAGAAATAATAAATATTGGAAAAACATAAAGGTAGCCCAATGATAATGAAAGTGGGATGAATGTGGTGACATAGTAGTGAAATGGAGGTGAAATAGAGGTGATATAATGGACATAATAGTGAAAGTGTAATGCAAATGAATGACATTTTCAAGACTCAACAATCATATTAAATTCCCCTCCCAGAATTCAGGGCATAATAGGATATCTTTCTCTTAGCTCCTCCAGTGAGATAAGAATCTTGAGTTTGTCTTCAAGTTTTTGAGGACCATAGACATTTGTGATCAGATAGACTTCCTTATCACCCAAAGGTTGGATCACCATCGATAGGTAGTTCCTGGATGCTTCAGCATCTAGGATTCCAAGTTTCTGGGGGTTACAAAGTGTGAGAATCCCTCCTGTTGTGTTGTTTGCTTTAACTTCTAGATATTCATACTTGATGAGCCATTTACTATGTATCTCTCTTATTTTATCTATTGAACATTTTGTTTCCTAGATAAACACCATATCTGGTTTTTCTTCTTTTATTCTATTGCTCAGATTTCTATGTTTCCCTTTACTTCCTAGACCACTAATATTCCAGGTTGTAAGCTTCATTAAGAAAGGTTTGTAAATGAGTAATTAGTAAGATCTTTCATCTTTCCTGAGTTAATCATGAGTTTCCCACACTCTATCAACACATAATTCTGTCTTTTTCTTCCTCTTTTCCTACCTGGGTTCTTGGGATCGTGTCCTGATGTTGCCTCCATCCTTTTTAGCCCTCTGTTTTCTGGGCTATCATGGTTTCTTTTGACTCCAGAACCCTTTGCTTGATATCTCCAAAGGAAGAGCTATTGTACTCTGTCAAACTCCTCTTATTACAGAATCAACCCCTTTGGTGGTTCCCTGCTCTAGGAACTTTTCTAGATCTAGATTCTCCCTTTCAAGAATTTCTTGCAGATCATGGTCCTCCGTTCCAACCTCACTTGGGGTCATCTCATGGTCCCTATCAAGTTCCATAGTGCTTGGCAGATCCTCCTTTAGTTTGTTGTTTTCAGGTATATCCTCCATGCTGTCATCTTTTTCCTTCTCTGCAGGACTATCCTCCAGTACCTGGTTCATCCCATTGTTCCCATCTTCTTCTTCTAATATCTTGAAGCTGTTATGACTTGGTTGCTTCTCCTCATTGATTTTTTTCTGGTTATTTTTCCCTCCTTTCCCTCTGCCTCCCACCTTGGTAAAACCTTCGGTATCTTTGACTGTGTTGGTTTTAATATTGTTCTCCATTTTGTTTAATGGGCAGTCTTTGAAGAGGTGCCCATGTTCATGACATTTGCAACATCTGAATGGGACATTTTCATAGTCCACCGCCTACACCCACTCTTCATCATACACTTCTAGAATGATTTTGTCTAGAAGTGCTCCAGATAGGTCCATTTCTACGCATATCCAGGCAAAGGAGGTGTATTTTCCTCGCAGAGTCACATCTAATATTTTCAAAAAATGACCTAGTTTATTGCACATGGCTTTTAGGGTTTCTAGTATCCAATAATCTAAAGGTAGGGAGTAGAGTCTTATCCATACCGGCACTGATGTGAATGTCTCTTGTTCCAGGACAAAATTCATCACCCATGGTTGCATGTAGAGGCTTGCAACAACATAAAAATATGGTCCTCCTTCGAATGCTCTGTCTTTGTCCTCTATGTTTGTGAAAACTACTATGAAAAAACCCTTGGACCCAAGGTGAAGATTTATTTCTCCCTTAGGCTTCCAATGGTTCTTTATCCATGCATGCAAAGCCTTCTCCATTGGCCATATCCCCATAAATTTGCATATTACTGCATAAGCCACCATATGATCCCTATGCACCTTTAGCGCTGGATCACTTAAAACAAACCAAGGTGTGATGGTTAACCTAGGTTTACAGAGTCCTGTCATATTCTTGTGCTCAACTCTTTGACTGCCTCCTCCTGTTCTCTTCTCTCTTTTGACTTCCTCATGCTTCTCTTCATGTTCCTGTGATCTAATGTTTTTCTGTTTTTCTATGTTGATACTCCCAGTTTCTGCCTCCATTGGTTTCTTGAAGCGATTCAAAACTGCATGACTGTAGGAGGGAGTGGAACTGCCCCCTCCTCACCCCTCCATGGTAACCAACACCAATACCTTGTTGCAAACCCTAGTTCAGCCCGCTTCCCCCACTGCCCACTCCTTTGTTCCGTTAATTCCCCTAGAAAGGTGGTCAATCATTTTTCAGACATAGTTTAATTTATCAAGAATGACGACGACCCCACCTTTGGCTATAAGGATGACAATGTCAGGGTTGTCCCTAAGGGACTTTAGGGCAATAAACTCTACTTTGATAAGGTTTCTTTTGGGAGGCTTAGCCTTCCTAAGAACAATAGAACAATCCTTCCTTATAGCTTCCTCGAAATTATTTGGAAGGTCCCTAATACCATACTCGATGTTGCAAATAATGTCATCGATGGGAATCTTTTTAGGGGCTAAGGAAAAATTAAGCCCTTTATTAAGGAGACTAAAAACCAAAGAATCAAAATTTTTCGTAGAGAGGTTAGTAACATTCTTAAAGCTATTATTATTGTTGTTATATTTATTCATATTATTATAATTGCTATTATTTATACGAGTATAGTTGTTATTAATATTATTCTTAAGCATAATTTTATTATCAATAATAATATTATTATTATATTTATTTCTATTAATAAAATTATTACATTTGTTGCTTAAACCTGGATAACAAGAAAATTTAAAATTCGAAGGCAAAGAGGAGCAGATTTGGAGAAGTTATGCCTGGATGTTGAAGGGAAAATGGAGCTGGTTAGGTTGCTCAGAATGAGGATGTCAAGGTTAATAGAAGGGGATATGAAGGGGGAAGGAGATCCGTATGAGGAGACCGAAGCAATGGGTTCAGGCGAGGACAAAGGAGGTGCAACTGACGGTTGAGTTATTGAGAGGGAGGTGAAACCAAGGGTTTAGTTGATGAATGGGAATTAGAGGGATGTCGAGAGGGAGGTGCAAAGTTAGAAGATTCAAAGGGGTGAGATGAAGAAGGGGAAGCAGTGCAGTCAAGAGAGGAAGACCCATTGCTCCATTCTGCAGATAGAGCACTACGGGTAGGAGTGACTGCGTTTACTGTACTAGGGGAAGCGAGAAAAGGGATAACGATATGGCATGATTCCATGAGGGGATTCACGCATGGTTTTTTGGCAAGGGAATGAACCAAATGGGATTCAAGAACCAGGGGGAACCCTTGCTCAGACAAGGAGAAGAGATAGCATGAACAACTACCACTCCAGATCAAGAACAGGTTTTCTTGGGAGGGAAATTATAAGAGACAAAGACTGAGGAGTTTGAGAGAGCAGCTTCACGTCCAGATTCAAATTCAAATTTAGGTTCCGACTGAGATTGATCTACCAGTGATGAGGGTTGAAGAGAAGATGATGATTCCGAGAACTTCCTGCAAACCCACAAGTTTAGAGCCAAAAATTTCTCTTCATTGAACTTGTTGGATGTTGGATTGAAGGATGCTTGGCATTCATAGAACCGAGAGCTGGCACCTAGCATTTTATCAAACTTGCCAGCATGGTTTTTATTAGATATCTCCTATAAACGAAGGGCTTTCGCAGATGAACCACCATCTATCATTCCCTAGAAAAAAACATGATAAAAAAAATTGTTAGATCGACATGGAGAAGAAATAGCTTGCGGGACAAAAAATCCAAATCTCTCCTTATGTTACCAATCTCAGATCTAGTTAGATCCAGACTAGATTTAAGAAAAATATGCTGGTTCTTAGAATTATTTAGAGGATGAAAAATACATGCAAATATTGGAACCAATGATGCATTCCTACAATGTTTGAGAAATGTAAGATCATATTTTTTCTTCACAACTTGTAGTCAAGCTCGTTCAAATTGACAAGCTTTATCGACCTATCGACCAATTCCCTTCCGTGTGGGCTATTAATGTTACATCTAAGACTTTTGTGATCCTTAATGTAAATGTATTTCGGAATAATCACATCATTAGGATTTGTTTGACGTTTCAAACCAACTAATGTGGTTCATCCTCAAGACAGGGTGAAAAAATCAATTGATCTTCATGAATAAATAGCATGGATGCATCATTTCCCAGAATTAACCGTTAAAAACTGGCTATTAAAAACTAATCATTAGTGAATTTGTTAATAAGATAAAAAGTGATATTCTTAAAATAGGTTGTCAAGAGTTATTTATTAACATATTGTATATTTAATTATCAAATAGCTGTTAGGAATAACTATAAATAAAAATTAATATTTATATGGTTTTTAAATAAAATAAAGTAATACTATATGGGTTATTTATTTTAATTATATTAAATAAATTAATACATGATCTTGTAATTTTTGTTATAAAACTAGAGTAAGAATAAACATTATTCACTTATCATAATTTAATAATTAATTAAAAAGGGTAACAAATTATTATATATTTATTGAGAGCTTATATATAGTGATTATGTTAAATAGATTAATTATAGAATTATAGGGTTAAGCATTGGATCAAAAATATAATTATTCAAAAATAGTTAGGATTTATTTATTAATTTTAATAAAAGACACTCATAATATAAAAACAGTTACAAAATATCATTTAATAATAATAAAGAAAAGTGGGGCCCTAAATGGTGAAAAACCGAAGGTAAATAAAAAATAAATAATAATAAGAAAACATAAAAAGGAGAGGAGAAGTGGATGGGGGATCACTAAGAGAGAGCTGGAATCTAGGTCTTACTCAACTTCCAACCATCATCCTGGTTAAGAGTTCTAGCATGTCTTTCAATCTCAATAGCCTCTCTAAGCTCCTATGATGGAAGCGATCAACTCTAGCAAGGACCCTTGAATCTTTAGTATAGACATGGTGTTTGGATTTATCCACATGTTTAGCAAGAGACGATGAGCGGGAGAGATTGTGTTTAATGTCTTCTTCATTTTCATGGATTCTATGTTTTATGGACCGACCTGTTTCTTCAATATAGGGAATACCACAAGAACAAGGAACAAGGTATACACCTTTCATGTCTTTAGGGTCAACGGGGTCTTTAATATATCCAAGAGAAATTATAATGGTATTGAGAGGATTAAATGAAGAGGAGACATTATTCTTTCTAAGGATATGGGCAATCCTGTAGATGGTCCCTTGAATGAATGGGAGATGGACCTTGGAGATGGGATCAACACAGACAATTTTAACTTTTAACCCTTTATAGGATTTTGAAAAGGCCTTGAGGCCTTGAGCTCTGCTATATCCATTATTCTTAAAAACTTCAAGAAGATGAGATTTCTCCTAGTCTAGGTGGTTTTCATCAGAGATTCTCTGAGCATAGGTAACTAGAGTGATGAGAACACCAAATTTCTAAGAAGGGAAATGATGAGAACTAGCATGAAGATATTGCTCTGTGTGAGTTTTCTTTCGAAAAATTTGGTGAGAAACGAAACCATCATCCATTATAGAAAGGAGAATGTCAAGGAAGGGAAGGAAACCATCAACCTCAACTTCCATTGTGAACTTGATGGAGTCTGATAGGGAATAAAAGAATTTTGTAGAAACACACTTGGAAATGGGCATTCTATAGAGTGCTTAAATTAATATGTGGTTTAATTTGGTTTTTTATGGGTTTCTAGGCTCATTATTAATTTAAATTGGATTACGGAAGAGGAAGGATGATAAGGGCTTAGAGATGGATGCTTCTGGAGGCTTGGAAAACTTTTTTGACAAATATTTGATGATCATAATCCTTATTTTTTTGTTTTAAATGTCTATGAGCAAGTTGTAGTGGTTTTGAATACATGATGAATACATGTTCTAAAATGGGGCATGTGTTACCATATTGATGAACAAGTGTGGACAAAAACATGGAAACTAAAGGAATTAGTTTATATGACAATTTGAGGCAATGATTGATAATGGATTGAAGTGACAGTGGCGATAGGTGTTACGGTGACACTGGTTGCATATTATGACAAATTTTGCAGTGACATGGATTGATAGTGATTGCAAGTTGTGTTTGATTTTATTTTTACTTATGATTAAGTGATTAAAAACCATATATGATGACAATGATCCAATTTTAAAATCATATGAAAGAGAGGTCCACTAAGATTTGAAGAAGGAGGTGGGTACGTGGTGGGTACCTCCACTGAGGTTGGAGCTTAGAGTAGGTTGGAGCCCGCTATTCATCGAGGTTGAAGCCTCAATCAAGTTGCATCCTAGAGTAGGTTGGATCTCTCTAATCATCGAGGTTGGTTCCTTAATCAAGTTGTAATCTACAGGGATCAATTGCTTGTATTCGTTCAAGGTTGGTGCCTCAATCATGTTGTAGCCTGCCACAAGTGGTATCTTTCATATATTGTGGGTGGTTTCCTCCAACAAGTTGTAGCATTAAAATATACGTGATGAATTCAAGATAAATAAGAATAATATTTAATTTTTTCTCCCATATGGGTTTCCATGTAAAAACTTGTGTCTCTGATGATGTGATGGCTTCTTGATATGTTATTGATATGATGGTAGATTGATGATTCATTTTTCTAGTTGATGATATGGTGCTTCTGGCTATCATTCATTACTATATGATTGTTTAATTATGAAAAGTTGTGAAATGGAAAAAATGATTGCACATTGATTCACCCCATCCCCAAAATGTGACTTTTGGGCTAACACCTTAATCGTTAGTCACCATTAGTCTCACAACAAGGAGAAACCTAGAAGTTAAAGGTTGCCTCCATTTTTGTACCTATGCTCCCCTCAATTAGTCCTGGATACTTATAGGGTAACTGTTGTGGCATATTTGGACTATACAAAGTGTTCATAAAGGGAACAATCAACTTGGAACCCTTGGTATTAGGTAATGAAAGGAAACTTAAGTGGAAAACATTACGGTACTCTTGGGACTGCAAGGATGTTTCTTGAAGGGAAATATTGATTTAGTACCCTTGGTATCGGGAAATAGAAGGATACTTGAAAAACAAGTGTGGTGGCAACCAATCAACTTGGCACCCTTGGTATTGAGGAATAGAAAGGATAAATTTAATGTTGAAATAATGGGCCAAAGCACCTAAGTTAAAGAGTACATATTAAAGTTAAATTAGAATAAAATTGTATTTGAAAATTAGAAAACTTGGAAAATCCTGGAGTATTTGGGTTAGACTTAAATCAAACATTAAAAAAGATCAAATGAAAAAATGTTTTTCTTGATCAATGTATTCTAGGTATCTTGAAACAAGTGGGGATCATATTCTAAAATTGAGATAATAATAATAAAATGTTTAGTTATAATAACTCTTAAGGTGGAAGTGGACATGAGATAAAAAGAATATATTCATAGAAAAATGATATTCATGTGAAAACTCCATGTGAGAAAGCATAAAGTTGAGATCAAGGTAGAACAGAGATAAGAAAATAATAAATAGAGAAAATTAAAAGAACATAATAAAATAAATGAAAATAATAAACAAAATGAAATTAAAAGAATAATAAAATAAGGATTGATGTAAGAAAATAAGAAAATAAGGGTGTTTGAAAGAAATAATAAACTAAGGATAGTTGAAATAAAATAATATAATAAGGGTGGTTAAAAGAAATAATAAAATGAGTATGGATGTAGGAAAATAATAAAATAAGGGTGGTTCAAAGAAAATAATAAAACAAGAATGGTTGAAAAAAAATAATAAAACAAAGATGGTTAAAAGAAATAATAAAATAAAAGTAGTTAATAAATAATAATATAATAATATAATGGGGTAATGTGAGGTAAGATCCAAAGTGAAACAAATATCCCTTATAAAAGAAGAGTAAGCTAAGAAAGAATGATTTGAGACACCCTAATGTTGGATGAGTATTTTACTGTGGAACTATTTTCTCTATGACTAATTGAGCGTTGTTGTGAGTTTGTTGTGTGCGGGTTCGTTACTTTGAGTGGGAACCTATTGGGATAGAGTCTCCACCTCCACTCTAGCTTAGTCAACATTCCTATAGCCCCATTACATCTCAAAGGTCAGTGGGGAAGAAGAGTACCCAAGGAGAAGGTTGGGAGGTTGATTGGTAAGTCATTTATGTTTGGAAAAGCTTGGCGCAAGGATGGTAGTAGATCAAGGTCTACATCAAGATGACACATTTATCGAAACCATGGTGAATGGTATTTTAACTTATCTTGAAAGTTTCTTATGCAAAGTATTAATTTCAAAGGCACTCGTATTAGATGTGTATTAAATCTGATTATTAGTTATATTATTTATTTTGGGCTTAGTATGATTTTATCATGCTTAATATAATTTTATCTTGGTGTTGCATCATTGTTTTGCTGGTATAATATACCATATTTCGTCCAATTGGTTAGTGGTATAATTTTTTATCATATAGATTCCATTGTAAAAAAAATTGACTAATTACATTATTTCTATCATTTATATTTTGTTGGAAAAGTATATATGTGTGTGTGTGTGTGTGTTCAGAATGTTTTCCCCAAATTATTGCATAGAGATGTGTTGTACAACCCAGTATAGGGGATATTTGTAGGCGTGAAATGTGAGATGTGTGGGTGAAATGTAATATGTAAACATTTTTTAAATATCGGGAAAATATATATGAAACACAAAAAGCAAAAAAAAAATGTGAGATTCATATTTTTAATTAATATTCAAATTAAAACATATATAAATGTAAAATAAAAAATGTAAAATTTAAGGAACATAGCTACAAAATTGATAAGAATAAATTGGTTTATCTATAATGTAAAGTTAGTATATTATTGTTTCTTTAACATGTTATTTATTTATATATTATTATTGGCATAATAATTAATAATATTGATTATTATTATTCCAATATATTATAATAATAACCATATCCATTATAATTATTATTATATTAGACCTTACACAATATTATTGATTACATATAGTGGAAATTCCCGATCATATGGATGGAGGGGGGAGACAGAGGGAAAAAGAGGGAGATAGAGAGAAGGGGAGATACATAGAGAGATAGTGGGGGGTGAGGGGATAGAGGGAGGTGAGAGAGAGCGAGAGGGATGAAGGAAGAGAGAGAGGAGGGGATAGGGAGGGAGTAATAGATATAGTTATAAGGGGAGAGAGAGGGAGATGGGAGAGAGATAGAGAGAGAGGAAGGATGAGAGAGGTGATGGGAGAGAGAGAAGGAGAGAGGGAGGGAGAAAGAGACGGAGACTATGGGGAGGGGGGAGAGGGAGGGAAGAATAAATACATAGATAGATAGAGGTGGAGATATATCTAGAGTGACAAGAGAGAGATGGAGAGAGAGTGAGGGAGAGATGAGAGGAGGGAAGAGAGAGAGAAGGAGAGGAGAAAGAGAGGGAGAGAAGGGGAAGAGAGAGAATGGAGACACGGAGATGGAGGGGGGAGAGAGGGGGAGATAGAGAAGGATAGAAAGAGGGAGATAATGAGAAAGTTAGAGAGAGAGATAGAGAGAATATGTTTGGGGGATGAAATAGAGAGACAAAGGATAGACGAAGGGAGATAAAGATATAAGTGGAGGAGAGAGGGGAGAAGAGAGTGATAGATGGAGGGAGGGAGCGAGGGAGAGAGTGTGTGTGTGTTTTGGGGGGTGAGATAAAGAGATAAAGGAGTGATGGTGGGAGATATAGATGATGGGGGGAGAGAGGGGGAAGAAGAGAGAGACATAGAAAGGGAGGGAGGGAAAGGTGAAGAGATAGAGAGAGAAATTGGTGGCGGATATGGGGAGGAGAGAGAAGAAGACAGGGAGGGAGATAAGCATAAAGATGGAGGGGGAGAAAGAAGGAAGAAGAAAGAGGTGCACAAAATAAAATCTTATATAGTGTTATATAATATTGAACATTATTAAGCATAGAAGAAGAAGAAGAAGTAAGGCTTTTATAAAAGGCAAAAAAAGTTGGATTTAGAAAGCCATGAATATTTGGGGTTTTCACTAAAATATATACATTTCTTTCAATGTAGTTTTTGATTTCTAATATCATTTGATTTCTTGCACTATATGCATTGATTTCATTGTAGTTGTTGATCTCTAATCCTACTTGATTTCTTGCACTAGATGCATCGATTTTAGTGTAGTTGTAGATTTATAATCTTATTTTATTGCTTGCACTAGGTGCATTGATTTCACTGTCGATGTTGATTTCAAATGCTATAGAAAATCCTTGTAGATTCAAACTGATACTTGTAATTTCCTAAAATAATATACTTTAATCTACTCTAATCATCAGCAGAAACAATTTATCGATTGAGAAATCATGAAGCATACAAGAGAAATAATTCAATCAACACATTACACAATGATTTCCTGGGGAAATTCATAGCTAAAAACTCCTGCTATTTGTATATTGCATTAATCAAAAAATATAAGATTACAATGGTTTTCTCAAGCCCAAGCAACCTCTGAACTATCTCTATCTATCTCACATCTTCCTAGACAAGCTCATGCTAATACGTAACCAATTTTATGCTTTCCCAAGTCCCTATTGACTTGCATTGTTTCCTTGGGAATTAGCCCCTATTAATTAGTGAAATTCCTCGATTGGAATTGTGCAATCCTTATAGGCCTTCCTCTAACTTCATGCACCACCTGTACAATTTAGATCTAACATGCATGAGTTATTTATGAGTGAATCATTAATTTACTGGTTGATCATTATAGGCAACACCACACCACACTATAAGTAGCACCACACTACTAGACCTCCCACTAGTTCCTCCAACAATTGGAACTAGTTTAATTGACTTTAACTTAGTTAAACTGAATTAATTAATTAAAACTCAAAATAAAATCAACTAGGGATCCTATAAAACATGACTCAATTTAAACCCTCAACTCAATTTTTTTTTTTTCTCAATCTGTCTACTCCTATTATTTATACAAAAAATATTACAGCAAGGCCATGGCCTTGAAAGTCCTGCCCTGAATTTGGCATGTTACAAAAAGATCATGATTTCAGTATAGTGTGAACCTTCAGCAGTATTTTGACTACACCTTTGACACGACACAGTGCTGAACAAAAACTAAGACGAAACTGTTATAGACATTTTTGTGCCTTACAGCATTGAGCATGAAATGTCCATAAACTAAGGGATCCAAAGTCCCTAAACATGTTGTTCCTACCCCTAGAGGAACAAGGCAAACTAACCACAGCAATTCACAGAAGTTCTCCACCTGAAAACACTCAAAAACAAGCCAATTCTGGATCATGTCAACTGCTCCACTAAGCATCTGCGCTGAATGTCAACTGCTACACTGGCTACCTGCGTTGAATGTCAACTCCAACACTAGCTACTTGCGCTGAGCGAGTTTGGACATGTGGCAGAGTCATTCCTCAAGGTGTCAATGCCCAGGAAGCTTCCAAAATGACACTTGCATCAAGGAATTCGACTGGTGATGAGTAAGAGGTTCCAAATCTCCAAGTGGAAGCAAGAACCTCCAAGTGGACTCAAGAACTGAGAGAGGGAGAGGACACTAGTCAGATCTCAAGCTGACTCGTCCTCTCTCCAAATATCTATATATGGATCTCTCCTCCATGGGATCTAGAGGCGGGAATTTTGTGATTGCAAAGAATTGTTGTTGGTTTGTGGCTGGAAACATTGGGTGCTTAATGTTTTGAAGGGAGCTGAAGAAGGAATTCCGTTCTACTGGGAAGGAGATGTTGGATTGGAGCCCTATGGGTTGTATCTCTTCCTGAACCCTGTTACTTATTAATAAAGCTATCTTGATTCTTTCCTATATGCTGGTGTATTTTGTATGATTGCATTAGGGTATTTGATTTGCTTCTAATCTTGAATCATTTATGAATATGTAAATTTGCCTTTGTATTGTGTTCTTCTCTTGTCTTAAGTAGCTGTTCTCTTGTCACAGGTAGCTGTTCTCTTGTGATCTCGTGGGATTCAAGTAGCTGTTCTCTTGAGCAAGCGAGGAGACAAGTAGCTATGGACACACAAAGAGAAGAGGATCTAGATCGAGGGACAACCGGAAGACAACGGTAAGTCTACCAATCTCCCCTCTTTCACATTTCATAAAGGAAGAAATCATGATAGATGTATTCGTTTGTTGCTAAGGCGCTGTCACACCTTAGGTGGATAGGATCGTCCTGCATAGGCATTTTTCCCCACAACAAATTGGCGACTCCACTGGGGAAGAACTTGTTTATTCATTTCATTTGTGTTTCCGTCATTTGTTTACTTCATAGACTGACAACAACTATTCAACTGCATCTTTCCCGGATGCAAAGTAGAAAGTTGCTGCTTTGATCCAGTTGTTGGACTTGTCTATGATCTAAACTAGATCCACAAATGATTTGATGATCCTTGTGATAGTCTTTAGTACCCTATCAAAGTATCCCTCTGTTTATACCTTGCTTGTGTTTCTGATTTGGCCTGAAACAGTTGATTTTTGAGCATTTTATGACCCAGAACCCAAGGGAAACGAGAGTTTCTCTTTCAGCGCAACTACTGTGAAGGCAATCTGCATTTCAATGCAGGTCCCGAAGGGGCTACCTACGCTGAATGTCAAACTGACAGTGTTAGAACTGCGCTGAACCAGTGTGGCCTTGTGCACCTGGGGTTCTTTGTTGTCTTTTGCCCTGTTTTTATCTCTGTTTTTGCAGCCTTTAACCAGCATAGGTGCCAGTCAGATAAACCTTTTTCTTTGCTTAGATTCCGCCTCATTTTTGCACAAAAATATTGTGAATGTTTTTATGTGTTTGTGGCGTCATTTACAGTCTTCCTTTGCATGAGTAAAGTAGTCATCCTGTAGCCTTTGATTCAGATCTGATTGATAGTGATCTTAGAAGAGAGTTCATTGGTTGTTCTTCAGATTGATTATAGTTTTACTTTTGCTTATTGGTTTGAATTTGTCTCTTTCAAAGTGTCAAAACAAGTCTTTATTTTGAAAATCGCAAAGTGATTGTAATCTCTTCTACCCTTGTTGATTTCGAAGAAAGTGAACTTGTTTGTATTGATCATCTTAAAAGCAAATTCAAAATTGTGCAAAAAGCTTTCTTTGTAGGCATTTATACTAAGAAAGTGGAAAACAAACACCTGCATTGTGCATTTTGCATTTGATAGTTTGCATGTTGGATTTAGGGAAAGTGCATTAGAGTGTGTTGATTTCTCTTTGAGAAAAGATAGTGTTATTCTTTTCCCTTAGTAGCTAGGATTTTCAAAGTTGAAAAGATAATAAAGCTTGCTTATCATCTTAGACTGCATTTAGGAATTTGTATCATACATCTCGTGGTGAACCTTGAAAGGCAAACTTTAAAAAGATCAACCTAAAATAAACTGAATGAACCTAACAACGCATTGTAACATAATGCACAACATACAGGTCTAGGCTAGAGACGTGTTCCGGCGTCGTTAAGCCTAGTGACTGTCGATCTCGAAGAAGGTGGGTGATTCCTCCTGAGAGACGGTAGCGCTAGTACGAATTGTGCTCCCACGTACCGTCGCGTATATATTGGGAGACCCCTATAGGCATATATCTTTTATCCTTAGGAAGCCGTGTCGGCCGCCCTACTAATCGCAATGCAGTGAACAAACATTCACGAAGATCGACCGCCCGTACCCTAAAAAGTATTCTGCAGTTTTGCGAAAAGTTTGGCACACCCTCTGCCTAGAACTCCAGAGCAGTTTCTTTTGGCCTTTTTCAGACTCTATAATAGAAAAAGTCCATCCGAGCATTTGTCACTTCAGGCTCGTTAAAACATCGAAGGAGACTAGAGTCATCTTTAGCTTTTTCTCGACTCTTTAAAACTGAAAAAGCAAGTTGTGTCTAAAAGCGTCGTTAACAATTTATTTTAAACGGAACAATCACCCTTTAATCCTGCGTTGATCTTTAGGTTGAAAAGATGGAGCACACCAACCAAGGAGTTCCCTTGGGTGGAAATCCTAGTCCCTTCTCCTCTTGGGGAGATGTTGGTGCGCCCCACATGGCCACATTGTCGCTTCCAGGACTGACAATTGGCCTTCCAGTTTGGCTCTTTTCAACCAATGTCGTTCAGAATACTACCATTCCTGAACAATCGAGTCAACAGTTAGATCAGACAAGAGTTACCTCCCAGCCTTCAACTTCATCTTCCTCCCCTCCTTCCTCTTCGCTTGACGGAACTGGTCGAATTAAAAACCAGGTTCCTAAGGAGAAGAAAGAGAAGAAGAAGAAAGAGAAGAAGAAGAAGGAGCCTAAGGCGACTGGGGGCAAACAAGTGTCGTCTAACAAAAATCCACACACCGCACTCGTAAGGCCTAAATCACCATGCGTCATATGCAGGGGAGACCACTTCCATAGAGATTGTCCCTATATCCCGCGGATACTAAGAGACTGGTCCCCCCGTTTGCACAATTCGGTAGCATCGACCTCTGATAGCCATGTCGACTGCTCACCGTCAACTAGTGGGAGTGAAGCTCCAGGACAGAGCGGGAGAGCTAAATTTCCCTGCAGAATGTGTGAAGGCGATCACGCCGTCCGCCGTTGTCCCTTCTTAGACAAGGCAAAAAGAGTTCTGGAAGATCGCCCGATTTTACGAGCGCATCTCCCTCCTGGATATCAAAGACTCCTGCCAAGTCCCTCACTAGTTGAGAATCCGGCTGAGCCACTTAGGTGGTCAGCCGAAGCATCTGTCATTGAAGAAGAACCGTCTGGATCCATGCCTGACGAAAGTCAAAAGGTTGATACGGCAGTTGACCCGGTTTTGCCTTCAGAGGCTCCATCTTCGAATGACACCACAACAGAGGAGAATAAAGACAACACCGTCCAGATTCTCTTCATCAGCACTGACTCTGATGATCAAGGGGCAATGCCACCATTCCTTTATCGCAGGAAGGAAGTTCATCGGAGCGATATCCGGCCATTTATTCGGTCCCACCACCAAGCAACCTGGTTGTGTCCTTTGATTGGAACCAACTAGGCAGACCCCGGTTGCCAGCCAGTATACCATTCAGAATTATTTGTCAAATATACAGAATGGTAATGGCTGGCACTATCATTGATGAAGGGGCATCTGTGAGTATCCTTTCCTCTATTTCTTGGAAAGCGCTTGGTTTGCCAGCACTTTTACCTGAGATGAGAAATCTATCAGGTTTTGATAAAGGAACCAGTCGACCTTTAGGGATCCTCCCCAATGTGCCTATAACATTGAATGGGAAGACCATTCAAATGAATGTGATGGTCATTCAAGGACCCTTGGATTATAACCTACTCCTTGGACGAGACTATATATATTGCATGGGAGCTGTAGTCTCCTCACTCTTTAGAGTAATGTGTTTTCCGCATGAAGGAAGAATGGTCAAGCTCGTGGACCAACTTTCGTTTCCCGGATCACACATCGCAAATAGTCATGTACCATCCCTAAATGGTCTACTCATGCAAGAAGTGTCTCAACCCACGGTCCGTCCTCCTGATGAGCGCGAGTAATCCGGGAGGATATGACTGGAACCCAGGGGGCATGTGTCCTGGCCTGCTTCGGCAGGAAAACTTTGGGTATAGGGTAGGTTTCCGCGGGAGAATATGACTAGTCCATACCCCGTCCGTGGTTGGAAGAGGGGTTGTTCTAGAATAGGATTCTTTTGTCAAAGTTACGTGTTTGGCACCAGAGTCATTCACCCTTGTCAATTTTAGTAGACATTACCGAGGAAGTGTTTTGTTTGAAAGAGTAACGAGACAATCTTTGGGTAACCTGAAAGAGGTAAGCCTCTCTCGATTAAAACAAATGTTTTGGCGGAGGGTAAGTAGAGGTAACCTTGAAACTCTGTTTTATACCTGGGGGCATGCAAACCTTTTGGAGTGCAAGCAAGGGGCGACTATTTATTTTTTAAATTTTTAGGTCCTTACTTTAAACCTGTAGGTCTAACCCTTTAAACTCGTAGGATTAGCCGTTTCCGAACTTGCATAAAGAAAGGATAGGGAGCAAATCTTAGTGAGATGAAGCTCCATAAAAAATAGAATCTTGATGAGACACTCTTATCAAATGACTAGGTAATCGAGCAGTTTTAGCATAAAGTTCATGCTCGTTAAAAAATAAACGCAAGATCGAGAAGTTTTAACGCGGAATTTATGCTCGTTAAAAAATAGAAAAGAGATTGTGAGCAAGAGTTTCCTCCAGAGTTCAAGCTCATTAAAAAATGAACCTATCCTTGGTAAATAACCACCGTGATCGTAAATTTATCAGCCGTTAAAGCCTTGGTCGTGTTTGCACCTGCCACCTCCACTTTTCATTTGGCCGATCGTTCACCTCCATATGATTGTTTACCCATTTTGAGGAACAGCTGCGAAGAGTGATTTCACCTAGCCATCCTTGTGACACTGCCGTGATTGGAAAATTCCAACCTGTACCTGGAATCTGCTGCTATCCCTGTTTATCACTCGTTCCTCAAAAGACGAGTCTTCTTTAAGCTCTTTTCAATTGACTCGTAAAATATGAAAAGATTGTCGAGTTTTGGCCTTCCAGCTCGTTAAAGGACAGGAAGAGCTGTCCCTCCTCTAGATTTTAATCTTTTTGGACCTGAGGGATTATTGCACAAAAAGGTCGAGCGCTTGTTTTATTCGGCTCGTTAAAGTTATCGAAAACTCATCCCTTCTGTATTGTTTTATACTTTTTCGGACTTAAGGGATTAGATGACAAAAAAGGAATTTTGGAGTTAACTTTATGTACCTTTTCAGACTCTCTAAAAATGAAAAGGACCGAGTTATCCTTGTCGTTAGACTCGTTAAAATTATTAAATAGCGACAAACTTGTCTTTAGACGAGAACAAGTTTCACTATCGCTAAGCTCGTTAAAACATAGCGATGGGCTTGCCCGAAGGGCAGGTTATAGAACAAGCATATGTTATCCTCCTCAAGCTTGACAAAAATAAAGAGGTACTAGTCAGCAATGACTGGGGAAAAATTGGGAAAAATCAAGAAAACTTTGATGGTAGCAGGTCGCTCTTGAACATGACACTTTTCCTCCGTACCACATTCGGGTTGGGTTGTTTCATTCACCGGTCACATCACCATGGTCTCGCCATACCATCCATATTTGGGGTAATGCTACCAATCCATCGCATCAGTGTCGCCATATGTTCAGGAGAAGTCGTTCAGAAAGAGTCAACCGGGTCCCATCCACTGCCATACATTATCCTTCATCCATTCATGACCGCCACCCTGAATCATATGTCACAGATCGTTTTCACCTCCATTAAAATCATTAGCTCCGTTCCGTGTCACTGATGTGGGATTCATTAAGGCGCTCCTGTGACGGATCGCTTCTTGTCGACATCAACTCATTATCCAAGAAGTTGATCTAGGAACAACCCCTTCAGTACTTTGAAGCTTGCATGCCTCAATGGAAAGTTTCTCACTTCCGGCGACAGGTATACGTCAATGACCTTCGACCAGAAGATTTTGAGTGCTGTTCGACGCCAAGTCCTTTATTCACACCACGTGAATTGTACTGCAGTACCTTGAGGGTCATTATCATTATCGGTGATTCCTCTCGCGCTTGTTAACGGTTTACATCATCGATCGGTAATCAAGCGATGTCTTTCCATGTTCGACTTCAGTGCAATTCTCACATGGATCGACTTGTACTTAGAGTGAAGATTGAACGAGTTTGAAGACCCCAGATCTAGTTTCATCCATCCGGGCTGTGATATATATATTCAGGAAAGATAAAGACATTTGACATGTACATCATTGCAGCAGATGATCATCCTACTCAAAGGATGATAATTTCGCCAAAATTATCAGTCTACCATCAGACGATCGTTTGTTCTATGTACAAAAATGAATTTATAAAGCTGAGCATGGGAATGCCCGCCTCAGCTAGATCATGAAAGCAGTATGAATCATAATGTATTGTATTGTATTTTATTACAGGTCTCCTCGCAGCAGATGGATGAACTTCGGACCCTCCTGGATAAATCATTTCACCCGATAAACGGCCTCATACTTTAGGGGGCAACTGTTATAGACATTTTTGTGCCTTACAACATTGAGCATGAAATGTCCATAAACTAAGGGATCCAAAGTCCCTAAACATGTTGTTCCTACCCCTAGAGGAACAAGGCAAACTAACCACAACAATTCACAGAAGTTGTCCACCTGAAAACACTCAAAAACAAGCCAATTCTGGATCATGTCAACTGCTCCACTGAGCATCTGCGCTGAATGTCAACTGCTACACTGGCTACCTGCGTTGAATGTCAACTCCAACACTAGCTACCTGCGCTGAGCGAGTTTGGACATGTGGCAGAGTCATTCCTCAAGGTGTCAATGCCCAGGAAGCTTCCAAAATGACACTTGCATCAAGGAATTCGACTGGTGATGAGTAAGGGGTTCCAAATCTCCAAGTGGAAGCGAGAACCTCCAAGTGGACTCAAGAACTGAGAGAGGGAGAGGACACTAGTCAGATCTCAAGATGACTCATCCTCTCTCCAAATATCTATATATGGATCTCTCCTCCATGGGATCTAGAGGTGGGAATTTTGTGATTGCAAAGAATTGCTGTTGGTTTTTGGCTGGAAACATTGGGTGCTTAATGTTTTGAAGGGAGCTAAAGAAGGAATTCCATTCTGCTGGGAAGGAGATGCTGGATTGGAGCCCTATGGGTTGTATCTCTTCCTGAACCCTGTTACTTATTAATAAAGCTATCTTGATTCTTTCCTATATGCTGGTGTATTTTGTATGATTGCATTAGTGTATTTGATTTGCTTCTAATCCTGAATCATTTATGAATATGTATATTTGCCTTTGTATTGTGTTCTTCTCTTGTCGCAAGTAGTTGTTCTCTTGTCACAGGTAGTTGTTCTCTTGAGCAAGCGAGGAGACAAGTAGCTGTGGACACACAAAGAGAAGAGGATCTAGATCGAGGGACAACCGGAAGACAACGGTAAGTCTACCAATCTCCCCTCTTTCACATTTCATAAAGGAAGAAATCATGATAGCTGTATTCGTTTGTTGCTAAGGCGCTGTCACACCTTAGGTGGATAGGATCGTCCTGCATAGGCATTTTTCCCCACAACAGAAACTTGCACAGCTAGACAACGGTAGACATAAACGACACATTGACTGACAGATAACTGAAACATGCAATAACTTCGAGAGTCAAAACAGAGTCGAGCTCCTACTTCAGAAACTGCAAGGGCAAAAACCTGGGTTGGATCAGTCATCCTCAGAGGTGTAAGGCTCCTCGACGACCCTGCACCCGAATTGAAGAGAGTCCTCCGAGTCAGAATGAGGAACTGCCGAGCCTGTAGGTTCACCACAAGCTGGCGCACTTGGACCTGCAGGGATAGCCAGATTCATCAGCGAAGCACCTCCCATGACCTGGCGCTAATTGTCCACCGGATTCGCCATCCTTTGTTCTGTGAGTGCTCCAGGATGGGCTGCTCCCGAGCCCCTATTATCTTCACATTTTTCTATGGTGACTGAGACTATGAAGGTGGAGTTGGCGAGAGAACATAGGATGCGATAACGCATAGTGGGATGAGCATCATGCTCACAATCAACCCTCCCAATTCTCCCACGACCCCTGCCTCTTCCACTTCCGGTGGCCGGGGAACTGCTCCGCCCAGGTTCCAACGTGTCCGAGGATCGCTGAGAGGCCATGGGAGCCACCACGTTTGCTCCCCATCGTGGGCCGTTTCCGCGGCATTGCAATGTTTAGTGAATTGTCGAGAGAGTGAATACACGGGGAAGAGTACCCTGAATGAGGCGAAAACAGAACATCAATTGAACCATAAGATCCCGGAACCAGAAATGGAATGACAGGCCTATGTTCACTTGTAGAGAAGCTCAAAGAGACACACAATGCTGCAATCCATGAAGCCGCAGAGGAATGCAACAAAGCCGCAAGAGCAATTAGCTTATGGAGCGCCATAGCACAGTTAACCAGGCAATGGATGGAGGAAGTAAATGCCTCCATTAATAATCTTGTACGAGACCAGCTCCCCTGACCTGCCTCATAACTCGTGGCGTGCTGGGACTGACACCTGCCCACGTGAAACACCATCCGCATACCCTCCGAGCTGTCAAACACCCGCATACGGGAGTGAGTGATCCTGTTGCACCAGAGAAGTACATTCTTGCTTGAGTTGTTCATCATCTGCATCTTCGAGGGGACCTGAGAAGTGAGGAAGTTTCTGGTTTACTCCTTGATTGGCTAGTCTGTCTGCGACTTTGTTGGCCATTTGTCTAACATGCTTGAAGGTGATGCTTTGGGGATTCCTCAACCTTTCCTCCAGGAGTTCCAATCTGCTGAGCAACCTCCAGCTGGATGCTATCTTGGCTGCGAAAGTGCCTGCTTGTATTCTGGTAGCTGCTGCTATTAGGATGAGTGAGTCTCCCTCGACCTCTAAAGGGAAGAAGTTCTTTTGATTTGCAATGCAGATCCCTTTCCAGAGTCCTTCCATCTCAGCTGCATTATTAGTATCTTTTCCAATCGACCTGTAATAGATATGCAGAGCTGCACTCGTGTGGCTCCTGAAGATTCCTCCAAATCCCGTCGGCCCGGGATTGCCCTTGGCTGCCCCATCAAAGTTCAATTTAAATGAGTTGGTTGCAGGGGGGGACCAAGTGAGGGGAGAGGCAGAGCTGGTTGGAGGACGGGCTTTGACCTGGGCTAGAAAGGATAGGTCCAGATTCCAGGCTTTCAAGATGAGGCATTCCTGTGGAGAGTCTAGCACATCCGTATCATGCCAGTTTCTGATAGCTAAAGTTTCTTGAAGATTTTGTTTCAGGAGGAGCCACAGGGCATCGATTGGTCGGCTAATGTTGTTGAAAATTCTGCTATTTCTTTCCTTCTAGAGAATCCAATAGAGAAAGCCCGGGATTAGATTCCACAGAGAGTTTAGAAGCAGGCTTTTAAAATGGTGCTTTGTCCATGACGAATGCTTTCTGTGATGTCTCCCATCCGATCTTATGATCTCCTATTGCATTGTTCAATTCTCTCCCATAGTTGAGTTGCTAGAGGACAAGTCTCCATTAAGTGTCTGATGGATTCAGAGTGGAGATTACAATTGGGGCATCTTGATGGGCCAATGAATCCTCTTTTTTGCAAGTTGTCCCAGGTAAGGATGCGCCTTTTACTTAGAAGCCATAGAAAAGTGGAGACCTTGGGCCATATGCCTGGTTGCCAGACCCTTTCCCATATCTGATCCTTGCCTATTTGGGAGACTGAGTAGCGAAGCTGGTGAGATTCCTTGGTTGTGAACATTCCTTTTGGCGTATGAACCCATCTTAGTTTGTCCTCCAGGTGTGAGTATTTAATTCTCCTGTAATTTAATTCTTGATCTATTTCAATGTGCATTTCCCCTTGCCAATCAGGTTGCCAGGTGCTGGCAGGTTTCCAAATTTGGAAGTCTTGGACCGTGTGCTGCTGCCAGAATTGATGGACGAGGGTGTGATTTTCCTGTTGCATGGAGACTTGCCAGATTGGCTTGTGGAAGAGAGTGGCCAGTTTTGGGAGTTGTTGCCAAGAGTCCTCTCAGAACCTTGCTGTGGTACCTGAGTGAATTTCCCAAAACCTATGTCCTTGAATGAAGGTGCTGTGAAGCTTTGCGGCATTCCATATCAGAGAACCTTGGGTTGTGGTGCTGATTCCGGTGAGGTCGTTCCATTGGCTGCCTGAAGCATATTTTGCTTGCCAAAGCCTCGCCCAGGGTGTATGTGGTTTGGAAATCCAGTTCCACCATATACGAGCTCCCATTGTATTGTTGCTTTGAAGAGGATCCCTTAGTCCAAGCCCGCCTTCTAATTTTGTTTGGCAGACCTCCTTGCAATTGACAAGAGCCCATTTCCTAGTTAAGACCAGAGGAGCCCCACAGAAAATTTCGTTGAAGATTGCGGATTGCTTTGAGAACCCATTTTGGCACTGCTAGGATGGAGAAAAGATACAAAGGCATGGCCTGGAGAACCAATTTGATCAAGATGAGTCTGCCAGCCATATTTAGAGAGCAGAAGGTACAAGACGAGAGCCTTGATTCCAATTTGTCTAGGAGAGTCCTCCAGAAAGCGTGTTTGATGGCGGAGTCTAACAAAGGAGCCCCCAAGTATTTGGAAGGAAGCGTGGCAATGGAGAACCCCAGAATACATGCAATGTTCCTTTGAGTGGAGGTGGGGGTATTGAAAAAGAAGAGTTGGGACTTTGAAGCGTTGATGGAGGTGCTGGAGGCATCAGAGAAAAGAGAGAGCAGAGATTTGAAGGCTTTGGCCTCTTGAGAGGAGGGATGACCAAATAACATGGTGTCGTCTACAAACTGTTGACGGGATAGGGGATGAAGACCATGGAGGGAAATACCTTTCAGAGCTTGGGAGGAGATGGCAGATTTGAGTAGTTGACTGAGCCTTTCTGCCATTAGGACAAAAAGGAAGGGAGATAGGGGATCCCCTTGACGTATACCACGGGAGGGGCGGAAAGGAACTGAGGGGGAGCCATTGAGTAGGACAGAGATGCTGGGGGAGGAAATGAGATTCATGATCCATCTAGTCGAGGTGGAGTTGAAGTCAAAAGCCAATAACATCTGATGAATATATTTCCAGCTGAGTTTATCAAAAGCTTTGGAGAGGTCCAGCTTTAGAATCATACCTAGTTTTTTTAGAAGCTTTAGAGAGTGGATTACTTCATTTGATAGAATGATACCGTCCATAATCTGCCGCCCTTCTACATAACCCGTCTGCTCCGGAGAGATGAGAAGAGGAAGGAGATGTTTGAGCCTATTTGCCAGTACTTTAGAGATAAGCTTGTAAATGACATTGCATAGTGCTATCGGTCTGTATTTGTCGGGATTATTAGGTTCATCGCCTTTAGGCACTAGTGCTAAGAAAGTTTCATTGAGGGAGGGTAGAATCCAGTGCATAGTTCTTGATTCCTCCACTAATTCCCATACCTCTGTTTTGATGAGCTCCCAAAACTCGTGAAAAAAATTGGCAGTGAAACCGTCAGGACCAGGTGCTTTACCATCCTTGAGTTGGGCCATCGCCTCTTCTACCTCCTGAAGTGAAATGGACTGGAGCAGTTTGTTGTTATGATCCTCCGTTATGATTTTAGGAATGTGCTGCGTGATCATTCTGATGGCGTGATCTCTATTTCCAGGAGGGTCCCGGAGAATTTCCTGAAATTAATCTTTGAATTCCTTCTCCATGTCTTCATGCACTTCTAACCTTTCCCCTTGTTGGTTATTTATGAATGCTATTTTGTTATGCATTCTTCTTTGGATGGAAATTCTATGGAAGAATTTTGTATTCTTCTCCCCCTCCTTGGGCCATCTGATTCTGGATTTCTGTCGCCATAGGATTTCCTCTTGCTGTCTACGAGCTTCAATTTGATTCCAGAGAATCTGCTCCTAATGCGCCTGCTCATCTGTCCTATCTTCCAAGATGAGAGTTTGTTGAAGTGCTTTCATTTGCTGCTCCAGCCTTTTGCAGTTCTAAAAAATAATGCCAAACTGAGTGCGATTCCAGACTTTGAGAACTTGTTTTAAGTTTTTTAGTTTCTGTTGGAATTGGAACATTTTGGCACCTGCCGGCGGGGTGAATGATTGCCATGCCTCACTTACTACTGTCTTGAAGTTGGGATTTGAGAGCCAGAAGGCTTAAGATCAGAAAGTTCTATTGCTTCTTGTGCCTGGCCGCGACCATTGTAACATGATTGGCCAATGATCTAATCCACCTTGTGGCATTATGGAGGCATGAAATTCCCCTCCCATTTGTATGGCGTTTTCCGAGATGAGAAACCGATCTAGTCTGGAGGTGATGTGTTGGGTGCCCCTCCACTTATTGGTCCAAGTGTAGACTCCATTGGAGGTTTGAATGTCCATTAGTTGATTATTTTGAATGAATTCTCTGAGACCATTGCTGTCATTTTCTAGCCTTATTCTGCCTCCTTGTTTCTCCTCCATCGTCTTGATGATGTTGAAATCACCTCCACCGATCCAGAGGGGGAACTACTTGTTTGCATTGAGTATGTGAGAGTATCCAGAAGTTCTAATTTTTGCTGAAGATTCTGTGAAAAATATACATTTGAGAGGTGCCCATGGATGTTGGTGCCGATGAGATGGAAGGACACTTGGATGAGGTAATGGGTGGCATGAAAATCTTTTAGAGTTAGAACCTGTGGGTTCCACAAGATAGCCAATCCGCCAGAATCCCCAGAGGCATCTACTGAAACTGAGCAGCTGCGTGACCAGACTTTATTGCGGATTCTCTCTATAGCAGTATTATTGCTTTTTATTTCTTGAAGAAAAACTAATGATGATTTTTCTTGTTGTATCAAGTTTTTTATCATTCTGTGTTTTGAGGGGCTATTGAGCCTTCTCACATTCCAGGAAATGAGCTTCATGAGGGACAGTGGGGTTTGGGTTTGTAAAACTTTATCAACTTAGGGAATCGTGCAGATTCCATAAGTATTTCTCCTACTATGATTATCCTTTGCAGGTCTGTTTTGCACCCTCTTTTCTTAGTTTCTTTGAGAATTTTTTTTCTGTCCCATGGGCTTCCTGCTTGTATGCCCAGACTTTTGTTGCGTTGTGCTTTGATTAAAACTCCTTCAAGCCTGTCAATCTGCCAAGGAGGTATTGAGTTGTATTCTTTCTGCTTACAAGTTGTTTCTAGTTTGAAGATGTCTAGACCATCCAGGCTAACATTCTCTGGATCTTCTTCCATGATGGTGGGTGAACTCTAATCTTCCACAACTACTATATCCTGTAGACTGAGGGCTAGAGCTGCGTCTAGCTCCATTGCTGAGGGCTACTGGTTGGACTCTGGAATAGATTTCTCTGAGGTGGAGGGGAGAGAGCCAGCATCTAGAACTAGACTTTTATCTAAGTGAGAGCTGGTTATGAGACTGGGAGGAATGGGAGTGGGAGAGGGTCTAGGGGCGTTGGGTGCATGGGGAGATGAGGGAGGGAGGGGTTCTCCTGGGGTTCTGAGCTTGGTTTTTCTGGCTGATCTGGAGAAGAGAGCAAAACAAATTGATTCTGGGAATCAGGTTTGAAGGGGCTTTCTGGAACAACATGATTTTTCTTTGCATGCTGACAATGATTCAGAACTTTGGTGAATCCTTCAGAGTCTTTACTGGATTCATTAGCTAGGTATTTGGTCTGAGAGTTTAGAGGACAATCTCGGAAGAGATGGCCATGTTCATGGAATTTACGACAACGAAAGGGGATATGCTCATAATCTAAAGGTTGGTTCCATTCAAAGTCGTCATGGAAGAGACTTACCGAGTCGACGAGAGCTTTGGTCAAGTGCATCTGCACACAGATCTAGGCATAAGAGGTGTATCTGCGAGTTTTGGTTTCCTCAGCAACTTTGATGAAGGCCCCTAATTTGTTGCTGATGTTTGCTAGCATTTCCTCTCTCCAGTATTCCATAGGAAGGGAGTACATTCATATCCATACTAGAGCCCAACTGAAATATTCCTTGTTAGGGTTGAACCTAGGCTTCCAATCCCGTAGGTATAGACCTGAGGAGTTGAAAAAATATGGGCCACCTTCGAATATGCGAGATTTGTCCTCTACACAGTGGAAAATGGCCATGAAGAAGCCTTTAGGTCCAAGCTGCAGAGTAACCTATCCTTTAGGCTTCCATTTTGAAGCTATGCATCCTTGTAGCGCTTTTTCAGTTGGCCAGAAACCGAGGAACTTGCCTATGAGCGCATGGTCCTGCATGTACTGGATCTCACTGTTGATGCGGTGACTGGGGAGATCGACTTTAATTTTTTCTGCAGCTTTTGGAATGCAAGTGGTCAAGGTCGCCTTTGGCTGTGATGAAGAAGACGTTTGATTCACGCCTTTTCCTTTGTCATCCGCGTCACATGCTACTGTGGATCAGCTTTGTTGTTTATCTGTCTTTCTCCCTGATCAGTTTCTGGTAAGCCACCAGAGGTCAGAGGTGTTTCAATCTTTTTAGTGTCAGAGGCAGAGGCGGTGAAAGGAGGGGGGGAGGATCCCGCCCCTCCTACGGGCGCGTCCATGGAAGGAAGGTCAGGAGAAGCACGGCGGCGCGAGCTTGGAAGGTCAGGGAAGTACAGGGGTTAGGGTTGAGTCATTGCTTGCAGAGCAAGGCGTTAGCATCATCTCGTCTTTTCCTATCCAACCCTCAACTCAAATTAACTAAGACAACTAAGTCAAATTAATTTAGTTAAATAATACAAGTTGTCATGAGATGTGGAATTAAAATTTTATTCCTAATTTAATTCAAGGACAAAATTAAATTAGTATTTTCTTATTGCATTTTCAACAATCCCTCTCGACAAGAAAGGGATTATTTTCTACCTCGATCTTGCCTCTATGAAACTCGAATTTGCATCTTGACAATGCCTTTGTTAAAATATCTACATCATTTTCTTTTGTAGGAATGTACTCTAGCAACATGATTCTCCTTTGCATACAATCTTGTAGTTGGTGACATCGGATGTAGATATGCTTGGACCAATCATGAAACACTGGATTCTCATAGAATTCGATACAACTCTGATTGTCACAGTAAATCACTGTAGGATCCATCTGCTAACCAAATAACCCAACAAGGATCTTCCTCATCTAGATAGCCTCACAAGATGCTTGACTACCAGTCGCGTACTTTGCTTCTACCGAACTAAGTGCAACTGATCTCTGCTTCTACTGAAGGTGTTGGACCCACCAACATGTCAAGGGGATATCTCCAGTAAGCATTCCCAATTAGAACTTAGACCATTTGGAGTAGGAGTCTCAGAAGTGGGTTGTAAAGCAATGCCTTAACCACAATGTCGCATAGAGGTAAGTAAGATAACTTTGTTGGTAGTAAGGGGGTGACCATTTTAGTGAGTCAAGGAAGGTGCATGAGAGGTTCCTAACACAGGTGGGTTGAGATGAGTGTGCCCCTTGGCAACCTGTAAGTGTACTCATATGGGAAGGGAACACACGAGTGAAGATTCATCACAAGCTGGACAGCAGGTCAGTCTGGCAATCCAAAGTAATGGGTAAAACAATAGCACATCTGCAACAAGATTCATATAATTGCATACAAAAGTTTTCATACACAACTACATAAGTTAAACAACATACATTTCTACGGCAACTGGAACAATCCAATTACAATAACAGCATATGCACAAAAACATGTTGGTTTTTATTATATAAAGAAGTGTAAGTTCCAATTATACAATACATCCATGTAAACCTGCTAGCCCCAACAGTGGAACGTTACAGCCACTTCTACCTACTCCTCCAAAGAGATGAACTAGCTCCGTGTAGTGGAGAAGCCAAGGCACATTACAATACTATCCAAGCTCTTTCCAAAATAGTCTTATCAGAAGCTTCGCTGACCAAAATCCCTTACAATGAGTTATGAGGAGCTATTTATAGCAAAGGGTGGGGTGGCCCTTGAAATTCCCCTTTGTGACTGTTCAACTACCTTCATGACTCTTCACCTACTCTATGACTGTTACATCCACTATTGACACTTGACTTACACTTAACATGACTCAACATTACAATGCACATGTACCCATGTGAACACAATGGCTTGAGCAAGCCAAACTAAACATCACTCTGACTTAGACAACTATAGAAGTCCAAATTCTCAACATCCTCATGTTGATCAACAGGTACATGTTTATGCCAAGCTCTTTAGTCCCTGACAGTGTTCGTCTGTTCCATGGTGAAATCCATTTGAAACCTGACCTTTTCCTCCATAGCATTCGGATACACTGCTTGGGATCCTCTGTCCAACTCATTCGAAAGCATGCACATCATTGTCTTCAATGTGGATGGGCCAACAACATAATTGTGCATGATGTCTACATGGATAGGAAAGTCTTGGCTGGTGGCGATGTTCATCAACTCGTCGAAGTACGATTCAAGCTCTAGTCGGACCTACTTCTTTGTCTTCACCTGAGTGAGAGTCCCGATTGATGGGATCGTATGCATGCACACCACAACATCCATACTCTTGAATACTCGTGCATGGGAGGCCTATATGCTAGTGATGAACTGGAGGAGCTCTTCATAATTCTGGATCTAACACTGGATACGTGCACCCTCATCATCTTAGGAAAATGAAGTGGGGCTCCCTTGTACTTCATCATCCATGTTTTGATGTCATCAACAAAAACATGCACGTTCGTCAAGATGCATGCTTTCTAGCAAATTACTGTAGCCATCCATTGAGATGGACGACTGCCTTGTGCACGGTACAAAACTTGGAGTAAAATGCTCACATAACTGTGTCAAGGGATAATACATCACCTAGTATTTCCTTCTTCAGTTCAGCTCGGGTGGACATTGTCACCAAGTCTCCTCCTTGCTTGGCCATTTGTAGTTCCGTTTCCATTCACTCATTCTCAGCTATTAGGAAGCTAACACTTGCGCTAGTGGCTTCGGTATATACTCTAGTTGCATCGGCCAAGGTAGCTGGATGTTTGCGCACATCATTCACGATCACTTGTTTTTCAACTTGTGCAGAAGATGTTTGATCTTTCGGAGTTGACACTCAGTGAGAATGCACAACTCTATGTTGGCATTCATCAAACAAGATGTTGTGCATATCTTCTTCCAACTGATCACCAAGGATCTCAATGGCTCCTTGGTCATTTGATACTTTTTCATCATCTAGATGCATTGAAGTGGGTGAGTTGATGTCTTTATGGTGAGGCATGAGGTCAGTGTCCTATTCTAACTCCTGTTGCTCCATGTCTGCATCTAGCTATTGAAGTGATTCGTCTTTCTCATGATGTTGTTGCCACTGTTGGTGCTCTGCATGATGTTGCTTCATGTTTTTTTTCTAACCACTCCACAGTGAAGCCGACTGGTTCATTAGGTCTGGAGAAATTGTAGCAACATATCCATGGGTCGTCGTCGGCCCAATGAAATGCCCTATAGATCTAGTTGAAATGAACTCTCGTGTAGTGATCTTTCACAATGCAATGTGGTTCATACAGATTGTAGCTTCGGAGGTCGAATGGGAACTTCTTCATCCATTCTTCTTCGACATCCGCTTTCTTGATACTTTGGATCTCATATAACCCAATCCACAATGGAAGAGTGAGCCATGGCGTCTTCTTCTTTCGATGCAGTCTAGTTGTCAATCCTACCGAGATGTGATAGGATACTTCCTACATAACAAGTACATCCAAGGAAAACTTTGGTAGAACATGTAGAGGCTTCTCCGCACTGAACATTCGAATGAAAGTGTTAGACAGTGAGGCATACCAATCTGCAATGCCTATCAATGCCTCCATTGCTTCCTTTGACATGCAAGGTGGATCTTTTTAGAATATCATCTTGTACACATGGAAGACAAAATGATCGGAAAACTGTGTGATTAATCCTTTGAAGCTTCATTTGGAAAACAACTTAAAATATGTGTTCACAACAGTCTCCGTCGGTGGCCATGCCCACTCCAAGCCCAAGAAATCCTGTTAGGCATAACCTGCATCTAAGATGTAGGTGGACACGTAAATCTCTACATGCATACCTCCGGACAACTATTGAACCTTCGTTACTTGTTCCTTCAGCTGATGAGCTAGTATGTCAGACCAGTTACATGGTTTTCCTTCTCTAGCCAATTGGTCCAGAGCAACCACCCAACTCTGTGGGAAGGTTTCCTTGCTTGCTTGACCATACAATCGACAAGAAAATATGATCAAGTATTGGTACGCCTTCCTCAGTATCTTTATCTTGTAGACCCGGTTGGGTGTAAACCTGAATCGAGCTAGCTCCTTTAAAAAATTATTTAGAATGTCTCTGGAGTTAGCACTACTATTGGGTAAGCTGAATGGAGTCTCCATGATAGTCACAGGCTCTAACATCTAATACATCTCATCATAATCTTATTACCAGAAGGTTGCAAGCTTCATCCCACTGACACTGCTCAAGGTCATCATCTCAGGATTAGTGTGAGAGATGATCTAGTGTATCATGTCCGCACATGGGAACAAGAGATATCTGCATGCAATCTAGTACAAGTCAGGCTTGTGAATGTTCACGTACACCTGATAGCCTTTGAGGTGTTCCCCAAGAGTGCCTGCAAATGTTTCATTGGCCTCTTGCCACTTTAGTTTGATGTCCTTGTCTAGGTAAAACTTTGTATCTTCATAGATCGGAATAATAGAGGACACTTTCTCATCTATTTCCCCAGCTGCAGTTCCCTCAGTGTCTTGAGATCTTATTCTCTTAGAAGCCATTGAGACAAATGAATGCCTGAAAGATCTGGAGACAAGAAACATGCATGGCAAGAAATATTTCAGTGAAAACAAAGGAACTTCGGGGAATGATACAACACATACCTAGGAAATTGATGGGAAATATTGCACAGTTTATTCTGGGAGGCTGGGTGGTTGGCTACCAAAAATGTGTAAACGGTAGCCTGAGCTGTCTAGGAGGCAAGACTGGCTACTGGATCTACGAAATGCGCAATCTAAACTAGCTATTCGCTGTTGGGATTTCACAATACACAATTCCATTTGGGAGTGACTGTAGGCTTAGGGACAACATTGCGCAATTTTTTGGTCCAGTAGCCACTGCCCCTCAAAAATGTGCAAAACAGTCTTGGAGGGAAATGCTGGGTAGAAATTCACATTTTTGGAGAGGAAGGCAGAGCCTTCCTTCCCCAGATTGTGCAATGCAGTCTTATTGAAGGCAGATTTCGGGCCAAGGTTGGCCCGACTCACGACGGGAAACTGAAAGAAAATAAGACAATGAATGCATGGCGACACTAAGTGAAATTAGAAGTGATTGATAGTGCAAGCAAAACATGAATGCAATATTCAGCAAACAGATCAAATGCATGTGGGTGAAGCAATTCACCGGTTCGGCGAACGTTCGTGTAAAACAGTTTCATGCATGCAACAATAGTGATATAGCAATGAAAAATAAAAGAGCTAGGAAAAGCTGGTATACATCTAAATAGCAACAAGCATTCAAATAAATCAAGTAAACAACACTCGCACAAGTGAATACACAAAAATCGACAGAAATGCTCAAAAAGACAAGTTGAGGCCACGTAACTGTGAATAGCACAGCCAGATGTGTCGAAGAATCTTGGATGTGTTGTGGGCTGTTAGAGACCCAAGAATGATGTGAGAGAATGAGCTCTGATGTGTCGAATAAGTAATTTTGGGCTCATGCTGCGCATGCCACAAATCTAGGAAAAAGTGACAATTGGAGGGAAACTTCTTCTAAAAAAAAGTTTCATGTAACCTAGTTAAGGTGACACTAGTTAGCGTGCAAGCATTGTGTTTTCACCAAGGTTCACTTCGAAGAGTATGTATTTTCCTTTGATGTATTACAGACTAAAAGTAACAAGCTCTTCATACAGAGGAAAGATGACAGATAAACACGTAGTGATAGTTGTACAAGCCCTCTTGTACTTCACCCACCTCGTTTCAAGAGTCAAGCATGGTTTCATCCAAAACTAATGTATGAATGAAACAAACGAACTATATGAAACAAGAAAACTAACAAACAACAAAGAAAATCAAGAGAAGAAGAAAAAGTGAAAGAAAATCAAGTAAGAAAACAAGAAAGCAAACAAGCATGCAAGCAAACTGACTGAAAGCAAACACTACCCCTACTCCTACACTAACAGTGCATGCACCTAATCATGTGAAGTGATATTTCTAATGAAGCCAGCGGTGCATTGGTTGAACCATGTTGGTGAAGGCTTGGTTCATGAGAAACCCAGTTGTGAGAACTAGTAAGCAAGAAAGATATAACAATGAAGACAACCATACTTTGTGTTTGATATTGCCCATAGGACAAAAGTGAGTGCAAGTGCATGACGAGCAGTCCATGGACTTATCATGGTGTTGTGTCACACTGCGTGTAACTTTGAAGCACAAGCACACCCTTGATTGAGACATGCAAGCAAATGAAATAAACAAAGATAACTTGTGTCATACACGTGTACTTGCAATGTAAGATTCCTCCAATGCATGAGCGACGGGATCGTGCAGTTCGAGTGGAGTAAGTGTGATCCGTGTGTAAGATGGATCTTCAATGCATACATATGAGTGATGAGGAGCCTTGGGTGATTGGACAGTTTCATGATCAGAAGTGAAACTAACTCCAAGAGAGAGAGGGCTTGAAATAACCATCAGCTCGGGCTGAAGTGCCTCGACAGTCTTGGGTGTTTAAACTTCATCATCAGATATATCATCATAAATCGGTGGCTTCGAAAGATCAATTGTGATAGAGTCATGATTGTGATGAAATATGGAAACAAATGGATCACAACCGCCACGATCAGAAAAATCAATGATTTCATCGGCATCCTCATGATCAGATGAATCAAACAGAGGGATAGATGAAAAGTGAACAAGCTCATCCTATCTGCTTCTAGTAAAGACAGATGAAAGATCAAGTGGATTTTCGATGAATAGCATATCCTCTCCATTATCGAATGATGGAACAACATTCGATGAGTCCTGCGAGCGATCAACAATGGGTGCATCTGTGGATGAAGACACACATGCGAAATTATGGATGGTAGGTTCACCAAAGATGTTATGAAAGAACGGAGGGGGCTCAGATGAAATGGAGTCCTCCTTCACCGAGTGTTGGTGCTCAAGCTCCAACTCATACTATTCATGAATGACAAAGCATGCTGGTTATGCAACACCGACTCCGTTTATGGGTTTTTCCTCGTTCACAACAAGTGAAGAGTCTGGAATGGATGAAAAAACACAGTATCATATGGAGGAACACCTGAGTGCAATGACAGAGGTCGTAGAACAAAATGCATATGAGAACTCGAAGGAATCAGAACCAAATCTATGCAAAAATTGAGTGAAGTGATGTTGGGAGGATGTGAAAGCTGAACAGGTGTGTGAGCATGATCTTCAACATCACTCAACAGTGGTGGAGCTATTGAATGAGAGGGAGGTGGACAATGAGTTGAGGCAGTGACCGCATCCACAAGAGATTGTGCAACTCCATCAGTGAGGAATGTTGAGCGAGGCTTCATATCAAGCTTCTTCTTGGGACGTGCATATTTATTAAGGCAATACTCAAATAGTCCTAGAGATAGGAAAATTTCATTTGGCTCCCTGGAGCTTGAAACTGTAAGTCACAGAAGTGTTACCAAAAATCAATAACTGATTCATGCAGAGCCTTCCGTTGCTATAACAGTTTTCGGTCAAGATGGTCTCAATCAAAATGATAGAAAGTGTCTTCAATGAGATCACAGAAATGCTCAAGTGAGTGCACGTTGACAGCCGGTAGGCTGAGCAGACAACAACGTGGAGATTCACAAAGTGTGTGTGCAAGCAACAAGCTGGCATGTTCGTCAGAACACCCATCTTCCTCATGAAGCATGGAAAGAAAGTCATGTTAGTACTCAGGCCAAGCTACTTCGCCTTCAACATCATACATGTAAGTGGACAAGAGATTGAAAAACTCCCCTGTGATGGAGACATATTCACAATTTGAAAATCATCACAAAGGGAGAAGAGTGCAAGAATCCATGAAAGGTATGCAGAGGTTCAAAACTGAATGAGGGGACACAACTTGTCATTAGGCCCTCCTTCTAGTGCCAGAAATGTTGATGGTGCTGGACCCGCCAACATCTCAAGGGGATCTCCCTGGTAAGAAGTCCCAATTAGACCTCAGATTGTTGGTATAGGAGTCCCAGTGGTGGGCCGTAAAGCAATTCTTTGATCGCGATGATGAAAAGAGGCAAGTAATATAACTCTGTTTGTAGCAATGGTGTGACCACTGTAGTGAGTCAAGGAAGGTGCATGAGAGGTTCCTAACATAGGTGGGTTGAGTTGATTGCACCCCTTGGCAACCTATAAGTGTACTCAGTTGGGAAGGGAACACATGAGCGAGGATGCATCACAAGCTGGAAAGCAGGTTAGTTCGGCAATCCAAAGTAATGGTTAAAACAACAACACATCTGCAACAAAATTCATATAATTGCATACAAAAGTGGTCATACACAACTACATAAGTTAAACAACATACATTGCTAAAGCAACCAGAACAATCCAACTACAATAAAAACATATGAATGAAAACATGTTGGCTCTTATTTTATAAAGAAGTGTAAGTTCCAACCATACAATACATCCATGTAAACCTGCTAGCCCCAATAGTGGAACATTACAACGACATCCACCTGCTCTTCGAAAGAGATGAACTAGCTCCGTGCAGTGGATAAGCCAAGGCACATTACAATACTATCCAAGCTATTTCCAAGATAGTCTTTTTAGAAGCTTGGATGACCAAAATCCCTTATAATGAGTTATGAGGGACTATTTATAACAAAGGGTGGGGTGGCCCTTGGCATTCCCCTTTCTGACTGTTCAACTACCCTCATGACTCTTCACCTACTCTATGACTGTTACATCCACTATTGACACTTGTGTTAGAGTCGGTCTGGTCAGTCCTCCGTCAGAGATCAAAACTCTTTATGCATTTCATTTTTAGGAGTCCTGCTCCATTTACCCAGCTGCATTCTGCTAGGAGCATGCCAAAATCTGACGGAAAAGGTCATGCTAGTCATTTCCCCTCATTTCTGGCTCCTGCTGGCTTAGGTCTTTTGTCAATGATCACTAAAGTCCATGACAGTCAAGGTCTAGTTCTTTAATGGACAAAAGTCATTTTCGATAATTAGGTCTAGGGATTAATCAATTTGGTCTTCAACCATGTCCAATAAATCCATGCAGGCCAGAATGAGGCCCTTACAAAGTTATGATTCAGAGAGTTTCATTGTCATGTGGACAAATTTCGACTATTCTTCAAAACTCTGTTTTGAAGAAAAGTCTAACAGTGTCATTTGTGATAAAACTTTCAAAAAAGACGTCAATTGATTTCTTCACGTGTAGTCATGGTTTCCATGGCCAAATGCCCTGCCATGCAATCCCTGCAAAGAGTGCCAAAAATTTGATCATTTTAGCTAAAAATTCAAAGGGAAAAGTGAAATTTAGTGTTGCATTAAATTAGTGAAAAGTGTCAAAATGAAACATTATTAAAGTGGGTTTTGAAGAAGAAAAAATTAAACCTATGACACCAAGGTCTTTATATACAAGTTTCCACAAGCAACCAAATCATTGTGCACACCAAGGTCATAGAGAAACATAGCAAAGTGATTGAGGGCGCAGGCACACGTTTGGAGTAAGTTTGGGGTCGGTTTCAGGAGCGCAGCAGATGCACAGAGGGGCGCGGTGCACATAGGGAGCGCAGCTCATAGAGCGCGACCCTGTAGTGTAAAATTACAACAGGCACGACGCATATACCAAGCGTGGTGCACTAGGTTTGCTGCGCGACTCACACCCACAGAGGCCCGAATTTGTGCCAAAATTGCAACAAATTTCTTTGAAACCCTTCAAATCGAAAGGTAGGGTCTATCTCTTGGCTTGCTCATCGAATTTTGTGAACGTATGGTGGTTCATGGCTAGGTATAATTGCAATAAAAATCAACTAAACCCTACCTATTGAAAGCATCAAAGCCATTACTCTAGGGTTGAACACTTGTTGTGTTGATTCCAAGATTCCTCTTTCACCCCTCATTTTCCCTTTCTTACCATTTTTCCCTATCCCCCCTATCCCATTTTTTCCTATTCTCCCTACCCTAAAATATTATGAAACCCCTATTTCTTATCCCTCCACTCTTTGGTCAATCTAAACCCCAAAACCCTACCCTATCAAATCCCCAAACCCTCCTATATATCCCTAAACAAAACCTCTCCCCATAACCCCTATTCCCATTATATTATTCCCCTCCTAATACTCCCTTTTTTTCATTGTTCCCCTTGGTGGCAGATATCACAACAACACCTAGTTTCACACCTTCATCAAAGGGTAGCCCAAACATAGTACACATACAGCAGTCATGGCATCTTAACATTCATCCGAATATGAGATGGAAACACAAAGTGATTCATCCTTGGAAGAACAGGCTCCCAGGAGACATCACAAGAGTGGCAAACATGTTAGGGATGAGCCAACCACCTCACAGAATTGCAGGCATGCCCTCTTGCTATGTCATGTTTCCGACACCTATCATGTTTTGAGTTTTGTCAAAGAGTGGCTAATGTTCGAGTTCATCATGAGTTGGCCCGTCTTTTTGTGCTTCACCTACATGGAGATCACTCTATCTTGGCTGGGGTCACCTTCACACTGACACCCGAAACTGTCTCATTAGCAACTGGTATACCGAATGCTGGAGAACCATGGCACAAGAAACATAAAGCTGATCGGAAACATTATGAGCCTTACATTAAGGCCAGTTGCTTGAGGCAGCTCACAAGAGTCTTTGCATTCAGATATTTGAAAGATGAATATGCTCCACTCATGAAGTTGATCATGAAGTACTTCAGCTGTGAGGGGAGGTTCTCTCATCTATATGCCTATCACATCAGGTTGCTCATGCACTTTACCAGGGTATGGATGATGAACATCCCATTTTTCATTTGTAGGAACATAGAGAGGATGAACACCTTCATGCAGCACAAGACCCCTCATTAGCAACTTAACAGTGTTTATCACTTTGCCCTTATTAAGATTTTGGTGGTTCATCAACTGGGATTGCAGGGCATTACTTGGGATGATTTCATCTCTCGTGACCTCTTCAGCACTTCACAGGTATTATCAGAGGTTAAGCATGAGGGTGAACCTTCTCATCAGTATGAGCGCCATGAGACTGCTAGTGTGTCGGTTTTCATCACATATCAGAGGGGTGCTAGACATTTGTTTGCAGCAGCAAAGCGAGTGTTATCTCCACCTGCGGTGGAAGGGGCCTCGCTTCCGACATCAGCACTACAGGTACAGGATAGAGGTAAGGAGCCAATTCATGATGAGGGGCCTTCAGGTGAGCCATCAGGTGAACAAGAGACCAAATTCATTCTCCTTCATGATGATACAGATACAGAACTGACAAGTGCACAGCTTAGAGAGATCATCCAGGAGCAACAATCAGAGATCGAAGCCTTATCCCTTGACTTGGAGAGGGCTAAGTGGAACATGAAATATCTAGAGCAGAGGAACAAACATCTTGAGGATCAGCAAGCGATCATGGAGCTACAAAACATTCGTGAGCATCACCAAGCTGCACAAAAGAGAAGAGTTGAGCTCACGTCATTGGAGCAAGAGATTAATGAGGATCGGGAGGCCAATCTCGAGAGAGTAAACATGCACTTGGAGAGGCTGCTGGACAAGGCCGACAAAGACCATGCATCGCTAAGACACATGGCTTTCCACTACATGGCGCGAAACAAAGTGTGCAAGGCGCGAATCAAGAATTTGAAGGCGAAATTGAGGAAGGCAATCAAGAAGCAAAAGAGGCAAAGGGAGCTCGATCGACTTTAGATATTGGTTGAAGCCTCTTTGGCCCAGCATAGCACTTGATAGGGAAGCTCCAACCCAAATTTCAAGAAATTTGGGGCAATTTTGGTCACATGGCAAATTTTTGGTCACAACACAGGTTTTTTCTCCTTGTGGCGCGACGCTTAGGATTGGGAGCTCCAAATCAAAAATGGTTTGCATTTTTGGATGTAGCATGCAAAACCATGACTACTAGTGCTTGGACAAGAAATTTTGGCATGATTTGAGTTTCCAAGAGGTCAAAAACACTCAAAATATGACCTCTCTGCCCCTATTTTGACACACAGGAATCAGTCTTGGGAGAATGAAGATTTGGAGGGGCAAATGAGCACCCAATTCAGAAATTCCACTTGGGTTGGAAATAGACAAACCAAGCTTTCCAACAAGTACACTTGGGCACATTTTGGACTCTGCAGGTGCCTCAAAACAACCTCCAAAGTGGCGCGATGCATATAGAATTGGGCGCGGTGCATATAGAGAAAAATGCCAAAATCGCGCCCGCTTCACGAAATTCCGATTCGCGACTTTCTCCAAGTGGGCCCGATCATTTACACTATATTTTTCTTGGCAACTAAAGCAATGTTTAAAAAGAAGTTTCACTAAAGGTGGCCTTCTATCTAAGTGGCAAAGGAAGGCGAGCAGTCACCCAAGCCATTTGTCATTTTTGCAACGCTGCACCTGTAACTAATGGTTGGCTTTCCACTTCCACTTTGTAATGATTCAAAAAACTCCCCAACTCTTGGTCGTTCTATTTCCTCATGGCATAGTCTATTTATTGTATGCAAACCATTTGCAAAGGGTTAGCTTGTAATTTCTGGGAGACTGTGGGAGAGAAACTCAGTTCTTCATTGAATATTTTGACAGAGGATTAATGAAAGGCAGTGGCTCTGTCTCATGAGATTCATGTGGTTGTGAGTGTAGCAAATGTGTCTCTTATGTTTCATATGTATTTCATAATGTTTCACAGTTCATTTCATATTCATTTCCAGTGAAATTTTCTAAGTTAGATAAGGTAGAATTCATTTTTATTACTCTGCCTGTGGGAAAATTTCATGTTTAGTGTTCTTCTTCTGTTGAAAAGGATTCATGTACTTATGCCCTTTTCACCCTCCTAAGAAATTCCTCCATCCCACTTTATTTCAAACTAAATTGCTAGACTTTCTGCCTGTCTTGCCTCACGAAGTAATCTGTGCCTTTGTATTAAATTCTCTGATAATTGTTGTCCGTTGGTCCCATACCATCCCAGAAACTCAGTCATTCATAAAAAATTGCTTCTTTTATCCATATTTACTTACTAGCCTAATATCAATATTTCACTGTTAGTCATCTCAGACCATTCCGTTTACTTATTCGTTGAGCATGACTAGGAGAGAGCCCTCTCCTGTTCTAGTAGGGCTAGCTACCAGACTAAGCGTGGTTTGTGGTTACCCTGAATTTTGCCTTCCTTCAGCCTAAGGCAGATTTAGGTGCTAACATAGTGGCGACTCCACTGGGGAAGAAAATGGTTTGCTTGTAGATTGTTTTTCCCCAGTACATATCTCAAGTTCAAAGCTGATTGTTGATGGTGAACAACGATCAGACATAAGAAGGATGAAATCATTCACCTGGTGACTCCATTCACTGAAGAATCCAACAATCAATCCTTCATGGTGACTCCACTGCAGAGAGATCAGTAGCTTTGAGATTTTTTAAAATGGAGCAGATTGCAAGAAGATATGCTCCCATGAGCCAGGATCACATTCCAAGCTTTCCAAATAAGATTATGAAAGTAGATTGGTCAAGGAATTTGCCTACGTTTAAAGATGATGGTAATAACGATGCGTCTTTACATCTGGTTAGATTTCACATGCACATTCGCAAGTTGAAGGTTGATATTACTGAAGATTTCTTGATGAAGATACTCCTGGCCACTCTGGAAGGTGAAGACCAATCTTGGTATGAAAATTTGCCCGCTGCTTGTATTTACTGTCTAAAGGATTTTCATGCCATATTCATTGAGAGATATAAAGAATCTTATCCATCATTAAATTTAGTTCAGGATTGTTGCAAGCACGCTTGTGGTTTTATTGAAAGCCTTGAGAAATATTATGAGGATGATAATTTCATGGATGAAGAGATCATGGAAGCCCTATATGAAAATCCATTTCAGCAGCATAAAGACGATCATGAAAATTTGCAGCAGGATCAAGATCTTAGTACGGTGGAAGATGAAGGAATTTTGCATCTTGACAGTCAACATGAATTACATGAAATGGATCAACTATATGAGGAAAATTTGTATACTCCTTCACTTGAAATTAATGAAGACAATCACTGTTTGAGCAAGAGAAAACAAAAAGTATTATCTCCTCTGTCTGAAAATGAGATAGATCAACTCTTGAATGGTCAGGTTACAGATCAAGTTAACGCAAATATGCAGTGTGCACATGGTCAAGAAGGTGACGGTAGAACTTCTTCCTCTGGTGAAAATGATGATAGTTTTGTAAGAAGCTTTATAGAGCAGGTTGGAGATTTCCATATGGCTGAAAGTGATGAAAGAGAAAGTGTTGTTTCAGATCTGTCCATAAAATAAGGTAACATGCAGAGAAGTCAAGTTTCAAATTCAGAATGTGATAATGTTAAGACAACCATTTCAGATGTAGATTCATATTGTAGTGACCAAGAAAACCTTGTACTAAGTCCCATGAAAGAGAAATCTGCCACTGAAATCATCTGGGATGAAGAAGACAGAGTTTTGGATCCAAATGTTCTCATGTCATCAGAACACAGTCTTCATGAAGAGGTAATCTAGTCAGCTCATGAACAACAAGATGAGATCTTCACTCAAGCAAGTGAAAGAGTTCCTCTGGATGAATTTATGGTAGATGATAGAAATGTTAGCGTTAGGTTTCAAGAAACATCTGAAGTTGCTTTTCTCATGATTGATAAATGGGATGAAAGTAATGAGAATCTAGTTGTCATATCGTATGAAGATGACCTACCATATATTCAGACTTCAGAAGATCAGACCATTTGAGATTCTCTTTCAGATTCTTCCTCATATGTCTCATGTTTTGAAGTGTTCTTTGAAGAGGAGGTCTACTCATCTACTTGTTCAGAATTTTTTGAGGACCAGGGAAATACTCTTATTGAAGTACAGTGTGAAGAAAGATGAGTATCAAAGGAGAAAGACACCTTGCTCTTTCAGCAGGAGGTCAATATTCATGTTTTTCAAGATCCAATGGCAAATCTGTTGCAGGCAGCAATGAAGGTGATTATTACAGTGTTCAGTGATGAAGGATATCATGGTCAATTAGCTTTTTGGATGCCCAGTTACAAGTATCTACTGTTGACCAGGAGATCTGATCAGGAGAATCAGTCAGCAAGGCACCTTCTTGATTAGTTACATTGGAAGACACATTACACATGATTGTACATATTGCATTAGTTTGTAGGTGGCTATCATCATGATTTGGAACCCTCAGATCTTGATGGACTGCTGCCATTGAAAAAGTTTTGTGAGTTCTTGTTTTAGTTAAGTTAGTCATGAGTCATTTCCTTTTGTTAGAGTCAAGTTTTTTCAGTCATGCCAGTTTGCATTGAGTCAGTTTCAGTCAAGTTTCAGTCAATAAATTGAGTCATGTTGGTTTGTCGAAAAAATGACTCCATAGCCCAATGGACGAAGGCACTGTCTAGCTCTTCCAGAGATCTGCTATTCTTGGCACCTCCAAGGAGCTACCATCCCCCATTGGAGTCAATGTTAGAGTCGGTCTGGTTAGTCCTCCATTAGAGATCAAAACTCTTTATGCATTTCATTTTTAGGAGTCCCACTCCATTTACCCAGCTGCATTTCGCTAGGAGCATGCCATAATCTGACGGAAAAGGTCATGCTAGTCATTTCCTCTCATGTCTGGCTCCTGCTAGCTTAGGTATTTTGTCAATGATCACTAAAGTCCATGACAGTCAAGGTCTAGTCCTTTAATGGAGAAAAGTCATTTTCGATAATTAGGTCTAGGGATTAATCAATTTGTTCTTCAACCATGTCCAATAAAGCCATGCAGGCTAGAGTGAGGCCCTTACAAAGTTATGATTCAGAGAGTTTCATTGTCATGTTGACAAATTTCGACTGTTCTTCAAAACTTTGTTTTGAAGAAAAGTCAAACAGTGTCATTTGTGATAAAATTTTCAAAAGAGTCGTCAGTTGATTTCTTCACGTGCAGTCATGGTTTCCGTGGCCAAATTCCCTATCATGTAATCCCTGCAAAGAGTGCCGAAAATTTGATCATTTTAGCTAAAAATTCAAAGGGAAAAGTGAAATTCAGTGTTGCATTAAATCAGTGAAAAGTGTCAAAATCAAACATTATTAAAGTGGGTTTTGAAGAAGCAAACATTAAACCTATGACTCCAAGGTCTTTATATACAATTTTCCACAAGCAACCAAATCATTGTGCACACCAAGGTCATAGAGAAAAATAGCAAAGTGATTGAGGGCATAGGCACGCATTTGGAGTAAGTTTGGGGTCAGTTTCAGGAGCGCGGCGGACACACGGAGGGGCACGACGCACATAGGGAGCGCAACGCACAGAGCGCGACCCCGCAATGTAAAATTACAACGGGCGTGACGCATATACCGAGCATGTCACACTGGGTTTGCTGCGCGGCGCACACCCAAAGAGGCCCGAATTTGTGCCAAAATTGCAACAAATCTCTTTGAAACCCTTCAAATCGACAGGTAGGGTCTATCTCTTGGCTTGCTCATCCAATTTTGTGAACATATGGTGGTTCATGGCTAGATATAATTGCAAAAAACATGCCTAAACCCTACTTCTTGAAAGCATCAAAGCCGTTACTCTAGGTTTGAAGACTTATTGTGTTTTGCCAAGATTCCTCTTTCACCCCTCATTTTCCATTTCTTACCATTTTTCCCTATCCCCCCTATCCCATTTTTTCCTATTCTCCCTACCCTAAAATATTACCAAACCCCTATTCCTTATCCCTCCACTCTTTAGTCAATCTAAACCCCAAAAACCTACCCTATCAAATCCCCAAACCCTCCTATATATCCCTAAACAAAACCTCTCCCCATAACCCCTATTCCCATCATATTATTCCCCTCCTAATAATCCCTTTTTTTCATTGTTCCCCTTGGTTGCAGATATCACAACAACACCTAGTTTCACACCATCATCAAAGGGCAACCCAAGCAAACTACACATACAGCAGTCATGGCATCTGAACATTCATCGGAATATGAGATGGAAACACTAAGTGATTCATCCTCAGAAGAAAAAGCTCCCAGGAGACATCACAAGGGTGGAAAACATGTTAGGGATGAGCCAACCACCCTCACAGAATTGCAGGCATGCCCTCTTGCTATGTCATGTTTCCAACATCTATCATGTTTTGAGTTTTGTCAAAGAGTGGCTAATGTTCGAGTTCATCATGAGTTGGATCGTCTTTTTGTGCTTCACCTACATGGAGATCACTTTATCTTGGCTGGGGTCACCTTCACACTGACACCCAAAACTGTCTCATTAGAAACTGGTATACCGAATGTTGGAGAACCTTGGCACAAGAAACAGAAAGCTGATCGGAAACATTATGAGCCTTACATTAAGGCCAGTTGCTTGAGGTAGCTCTCAAGAGTCTTTGCATTCAGATATTTGAAAGATGAATATCCTCCACTCATGAAGTTGATCATGAAGTACTTCAGCTATGAGGGGAGGTTCTCTCGTCTATATGCCTATCACATCAGGTTTCTCATGCACTTTACTAAGGTATGGATGATGAACATCCCATTTTTCATTTGCAGGAACATAGAGAGGATGAACACCTTCATGCAGCACAAGACCCCTCAGCAGCAACTTAACAGTGTTTATCACTTTGCCCTTATTAAGATTTTGGTGGTTCATCAGCTGAGATTGCAGGGCATTACTTGAGATGATTTCATCTCCCGTGACCTCTTCAGCACTTCACAAGTATTATCAGAGGTTAAGCATGAGGGTGAACCTTCTCGTCAGTATGAGCACCATGAGACTGCTAGTCTGTCGGTTTTCATCACATATCAGAGGGGTGCTAGACATTTGTTTGCAGCAGCAAAGTGAGTGTTATCTCCACCCGGGGTGGAAGGGGCCTCGCTTCTGAAATCAGCACTACAGGTACAGGACAGAGGTAAGGAGCCAATGCATGATGACGGGCCTTCAGGTGAGCCATCAAGTGAACGAGAGACCGAATTTGTTCTCCTTCATGATGATACAGATACAGAACCGACAAGTGCACAGCTTAGAGAGATCATCCAGGAGTAGCAATCAGAGATCGAAGCCTTATCCCTTGACTTGGAGAGGGCTAAGTGGAACATGAAATATTTGGAGCAGAGGAATAAACAGCTTGAGGATCAGCAAGAGATCATGGAGCTACAAAACATTCGTGAGCATCGCCAAGCTGCACAAAGGAGAAGAGTTGAGCTCATGTCATTGGAGAAAGAGATTAATGAGGATGGGGAGGCCAATCTCGAGAGAGTTAACATGCACTTGGAGAGGCTACTGGACAAGGCCGGCAAGGACCATGAATTGCTGAGACACATGGCATTCCACTACATGGCGCGAAACAAAGTGTGCAAGGCCCGAATCAGGAATTTGAAGGCGAAATTGAGGAAGGGAATCAAGAAGCAAAAGAGGCAAAGGAAGCTTGATCAACTTTAGATATTGGCTGAAGCCTCTTTGGCCTAGCATAGCACTTGATAAGGAAGCTCTAGCCCAAATTTCAAGAAATTTGGGGCAATTTTGGTCACATGGAAAATTTTTGGTCACAACACAGGATTTTTCTCCCTGCGTGCCACGCCACTGGCGCGACACTTAGGATTGCGAGCTCCAAATATCAAATGGTTTGCATTTTTGGATTCAGCATGAAAAATCACGACTATTGGTGCTTGGACAAGAAATTTTGGCATGATTTGAGTCTCCAGGAGGTCAAAAACACTCAAAAAATGACCTCTCTGCCTCTATTTTGACACAGAAGAAGCAGTCTTGGGAGAATGAAGATTTGGATGGGAAAATGAGCACCAAATTTAGAAATTCCACTTGGTTTGGAAAGAAGACAGGCCAGGATTTCCAACAAGCACACTTAGGCACATTTTGGACTCGTACAAGTGCTTCAAAACAGCCTCCAAAGTGGCAGAGCGCATATAGAATTGGGCACGACGCATATAGAGAAAACGGTCAAAATCGTGCCCGCTTCGCGAAATTTCGATGCGCGACTTTCTCCAACTGGGCCCGCTCATTTACACTACATTTATATTGGCAACTAAGGAAATTTTTAAAAAACATTTTCACTAAAGGTGGGATTCTATCCAAGTGGCAAAGGAAGGCGAGCAGTCACCCAAGCCATTTGTCATTTTTGCAATGCTGCACCTATAACTAATGGTTGGCTTTCCACTTGCACTTTGTAATGATTTGAAAAAATCCCCAACTCTTGGTCGTTCTATTTCCTTATGGCATAGTCTATTTATTGTATGCAAACCATTTGCAAAGGGTTGGCTTGTAATTTCTGGGAGACTGTGGGAGAGAAACTCAGTTCTTCATTGTATATTTTGATAGAGGATTAATGAAAGGAAACGGCTTTGTTTCATGAGATTCATGTGGTTGTGAGTGTAGAAAATGTGTCTCTTATGTTTCATATGTATTTGGTAATGTTTCACAGTTCATATCATATTCATTTCCAGTGAAATTTTCAAAGTTAGATAAGGTAGAATTCATTTTTATTGCTCTGCCTGTGGGAAAATTTCATGTTCAGTGTTCTTCTTCTGTTGAAAAGGATTCATGTACTTATGTCATTTTCACCCTCCTAAGCAATTCCTCCATTTTGCATTATTTCAAACTAAATTTCTAGACATTCCGTCTATCTTGCCTCACGAAGTAATCTGTGCCTTTGTATTAAATTCTCTACTAATTGCTGTCCGTTGGTCCCATACCATCCCAGAAACTCAGTCATTCATAAAAAATTCCTTCTTGTATCCATATTTAGTTACTAGCCTAAGATCAATATTTCACTGTTAGTCATCTCAGACCATTCTGTTTACTTATTCGCTGAGCGTGACTCGGAGAGAGCCCTCTCCTATTCTGGTAGGGCTAGATACCAGACTGAGCGTGGTTTGTGGTTACCCTAAATTTTGCCTTCCCTCAGCCTAAGGCAGATTTAGGTGCTAACAACTTGAATTACACTTGACATGACTCAACATTACAATGCACATGTACCCATGTGAACACAATGGCTTGAGCAAGCCAAACTTGACATCATTCTGACATAGAAAACTATAGAAGTCCAAATTCTCAACATCCTCATGTTGATCAACAGTTCATATTGATGCTAAGCTCTATAGTCCCTGATAGTGTGCATGTGTTCCATGGTGAAATTTGTCTGAAACCTAACCTTTGCCTCCATAGCATCCGGGTATATTGCTCGGGCTCCTCTGTCTAACTCATCTGGAAGCATGTGCATCATTGTCTTCAATGTGGTTGGACCAACAACATACTTGTGCATGATGTCTACACTGATAAGCGAGTCTGGGCTGGTGGTGATACGCATCAACTCGTCGAAATAGGAGTCAAGCTCTAGTCAGACCTGCTTCTTTGTCTTTGCCTGAGCGAGAGTCCTAATTGATGTGATCGCATGCATGTGCACCATAACATCCATACTCTTGAATACTCGTGCATGGGAGGCCTATATGCTAGTGATGAGCTACGAGATATCTTCATAATTCCATATCTAACTCCAGATACGTGCCTTTAGCTCGACCGCATTGACCCTCATCATCTTAGGCAAGTGAAGTGGGGCTCCCTTGTACTCCATCGTCCATGTTTGCATGTCATCAACAACAATATGCACGTTCGTCAAGATGCGTGCTCTTCTAGCACATCGTTGTTGCCATCCATTGAGATGGACGATTGCCTTGTGCATGGTACCAAACTTGGATTACAATCCTTGCATAATTGTGTCAAGGGACAATACTTCATCTAGTATTTCCTTCTTCAGTTCAGCTCGAGCAGACATTTTCACCAAGTCTCCTCTTTTCTTGGCCATTTGTAGTTCCTTTTCCACTCACTCATTCTCAGTTATTAGGAAGCTAACACTTGAGCTAGTGGATTCAGCATACACTCTAGTTGCATCAGCCAAGGTAGCTGGATGTTTGTGCACATTGTTAGCGCTCAAATCTGCCTCAGGCTGAGGAAGGAAAAAATCGAGGCAACATCAAACCAAGCTCAGCCTCGTAGCTAGCCCTACGAGGACAGGAGCGGGCTCTCTCTGGGTCTATCTAGGAAAAAGGTATTCAAAAGGGCTAAGATGACTTAAAATTAATACTGATTTTAGGCTAGTAAAGAGATAGGAAAGTTTGAATTAGATTTTTGAGTTTTTTGTTGGAGAAACGAGAAAATTAATACTGAGTTTTGCAGAATTCGAGTTAGGGTGAGGTAGGCAGTAGTCTTGATGCCTTTGATAAGGTGTATGGATAGATCAAAATGACAAGGAGCTAAAGAGGGCAAAGGAGAACATGGATCTTCTTCAAATTGGTGAAAACATGTAAAACTAAACAAATTTAAAGGAAGAGCATTGCGAACAATGAATTCAACCTCATTTACTCATTCATTTAGTTTCAAAAGAATAAGAAGGGAATGTCATACATTTAAAAATGAATAAAATTACAATAAACTGAGAGATAACACCATCAAGAACTGAAAGCCACAAGAATCCCAACAGGTGTTGCAAAATCTCTGATCTTTCCTTAGCCAAAATATGAAAAATATGTACAATAGTGTGCCAAAATTTTCCCAAGAGTCCAACCATTGCTACTGACTGAAAATTTACATATATAGATCAATCCAACCCATTCTCTAACCTCTAGGGGTCGAGCTCCTCCTTCTAGGAGTAGTTTGAACAAATTCTAAACATGGAGCAAGAATCTAGGTGACCAAAACAACCTGCCTCTAAAAAGAAGGAAACTGATTCATTACATTAAATTTTTGCCGTTTTGTGAATGAATCATCTAGAATAAGGTAAATAAGTGCCATGTTACCTCATACACATCAAATTACATCATTCTAGGTCAAAAATCACATCAAGAAGTGAAACTGGTGAAAACTGGTCGAATTCCTGAGCTGCAGGATGAAAATTTGACCAAAAACATCTATGCGTAGCGCCCTGATCTCTATGCGTAGTGCACCTTTCAGCCTATTTTTGGGGCACTTCCCTACATCAAAATCAAGCTCACAATAGCTGGTTAGAAAGCTCTAGATGTCTACTATTCAGCCGAAGTGGAATTTCCCAATTTGGAGCTCATTTCCCCCCTCAAAATTGCATTCTCCAAGAAGTACTTCCTTCTGTTGCAAAAGGTGGCAGCAAGGTGGTTTTCATGGTGTTTTTAGACCTTTTGATCATCCAAAACTTGATGAAATGCTTCGACAGTAACTGAGCATGCATAACTTACCATGAAAAACCCAAAAATACAAATTTTTCCTCCAACAAGTGTCCCAATCAAAAGCGAGCGCGTCGACGCGCTACTCGTACAGCTGAAAAAACTATTTTTGGGACCAAAAATTTCAAAATGACAAAAAATTCTCTGAATTTGCTCAAATTCTGAGTGAATACCCTCCATCATGTATCATGTTCAGCCAGCGAAGCCTCGGCCAAAACTCGAAGTGGATCTAGCCTCTTTCGCCATTTTAGTGCTTTGCTCAACCTCCTTTTCAAAATCTTCATTTTTGCTTTGTGGACATGCATGCGAGCCCAATAATGATGTTTCATGTGAGGGAGAATGTCTTTGTCTCTATTGGCCTTCACCAACAACTCCTCCAGATGTCGATTGAATTTCTCAAGCCAAAATTGCCGCTCAACAGGTGTCAAATCGCCAGGTCTTTTTCGGGCTAGCCTTCGATCTTCACGGATTTGTCACAGCTCTATAAGTGTATGCTCATCCTCTAGCTGCTTATTGCGTTACTCCAAATATTTGATCAGACACTCTGCCTTCAGTAACTTCTCATTCAAGCTGTCAATCTCGATCTTCTGCCCTTGGATGATCTCTTTCAGTTTCAAGCTAGGAGGGCTCCTATCCACATCACTCAATGCAACATCAACAACATGACCACCTGAATGGCCCTCCTCATATATTGACCTCTTGCCTCTGTCCTGAACCTGTACCTGTACTGAAGAAGAAGGCGAGACCCCTTCCACACCATGTGGAGATAGTACTCATCGTGTAGCTGCAAATAAGGCCCTGTGGCCTCGCTGATATGTCACATACACTGGAGCACTGACATGCTTGGTCTCAGCAATGTCAAACTGATGTGAAGGCTCTCCCTCATCATGAACTATCTTTGGAGGTGGCTGTGGCGCTGTGAAAAAATCATGAGAAATAAAATCCTCGCAAGTAATGCCCTTCTCTGCCAACTGATGAACCACTACGATATTGATCAGTGCATAATGATAAATACTTCTATGCTGCTGTGATGGGGTCTTCTTTTGTACAAGAAACACCATCCTCTCTACGTTGCGATACATGAAGTATGGAATGTTCATCATACGAACCCTTGTAAAATTCATCAACAAACGGACATGGTACGCATAAAGACGCAAGAATCTGCCCTCACAACTGAAATACCGAATGATGAGTTTCATCAAAGGTGCAAACTCATCACTCAGGTATTGGAAAGGAAAAACCCTGCTCAGGTGCCTCATATACCCAAGTTTGATGTATGGCTCATAGTAGGATTTCTCTAACCGCTGATGCTTATTCCATTTATCTCCAATATTTGGTATCCCAGTGGCCTCTGCAATAGTCTCTGGGGACAAAATGAAATCAACTCTGGTGAGGTTTACATGGCCATCATGTAAATGTAGAACAAACAAACGAGCTAGTTCACGATGATGCTGGATTTGTGAAATCAGCTCACAATAGTGATAGCATGACTGATAGCGAAAAAAATCCATTGCAAGCGGGCAAGCCTACAATTGAACCAGAGAAGTAGGCTCTTCCCTGATATGCTTACTACCTTTGCCACCTCTGCAAGGCCTCCATGGCACATTACCCTCTGTTGCGGAATCACTGTCATACTCCTGCTCATAAACTGAATCTGTGTCTGACATGGCTTTGAAAACAGGATGTCTGCAATATGTATGTTGATATAGGTGTGGTGAAATCAAAATTTCAATGCATACTCAAAACCCAAATATGTTTACCAAAGCATCATAAGAACCAAGCCATAATGGTAATAACTCTGTTTCAGTGGATTGGCATAAAACAATCACTGTTTTGATCACAAGGAAAGTTTTGACAAATGAACAAAAGTGTAATGTGCACCCTTTGTGATGTTGGCTAAAACTTGACAAATGAGTATGGGACTGTATTTCACCAATGGAGAATGGGAAAATCTTCACAAAGCCACCCACATGTCTTTAAAAACCCTAAGGAATGATTTTGGTATGAGCATAGGGTTTCACTTTTCTACACCCAACACATCAAATTTCCCACCTTAAACACACTACAAACATTTTAAAATTGAGTGAGCAGCCATGAAAAACCTACTTGCAAGCTTTGGAGTCGATTTGGCAAGATATGGTCGCATTAACAAAAATTTCTTGGTGCTGTGACTGTGTGTGTAGCGCACGAACCCAATGCGTAGCGCACACTGTGTGCGTAGCGCCTGTGGTTTTTTACACTGGCTGGTGAGGCCCAGTGTGTAGCGCGCACTATGTGCATAGCGCACACCTTGTATGGGTAGCGCACGCCTTGAAACGCTATCCACGGGTATGAAACACGGCTTCGGCCTTCCAAAAGATCAAACACGATTTTTGCCTTGGGATTTTTGAACAAATGAACTTGTTTGCCCCTTTTATATGTGAATAAAATATCTCATCAAATCTTATTTGATTTCAATTTGTTTAATAACCCACTTTATAATGTTTCAGCACTTTGACATTTGATCTTTTAATACAATACTTCTCTTTGACTTTCTCTTGCTTTTTCTAAGGTTTGGACTGATAATACTTTGTTGATTTTTGCAGGGATCCGACATTTTGGCTTTGGAAAAGATCATAGGCTTGCTCTGAAACTTTTTTGAGATAAAACAAATACAATTATTTACAATAACAATTTTTAGTTCCAAAACAGAGTTTTGGACTAAAAATGTTTTTAAATACTTTCTGAGAAAAATATTAAATGAGAATATTTTGAAATCAACCTCATGGCTTGCGGGCTTTTATTATGTGTATGCAAAGGACTGAAAACCCTAGACTCTAGGACTGAAGACTTTTTAACGAAACTAATATTTTATGACGATGAATGCAATGGTCATATACTTTGGTGATTTTTGAGAAATTTTTGACTAACCCTACAGGGACAAGCATGAGGAAACACAAGACAACTAGGCCCCCTTGTCAGTCAATGGCATGCCCCTAACGAAATGCAACGAAGTGGAACGAGCGAGACACCTAAAATGATATGCAAAAGCGAAAAGATCTTTAATAACCCACCATCCCCATTGGAGCCAATGTTAGAGTCGGTCCATTAAATGACTGTATTTCTTTCTTGTTCCGGGGTTGTTCAATCTGCTGGATGGCCTCAACACGTGCAGGGTCCACACAAATGCCGTCTTTTTGTTGGCATTATGGCACAGGTGTGACACTATGGTACAGGTGTTGTCCTTGATGGCAACTCTCTCTGATGACAGATCTCAGTTCAGACTACAAGAATGAAGAGAAAATTCATATACGCAGGTTCATTAAGATCAAGTCGCGTATACATGCAGGTTGGAGTTTATAAAAGTGCGTATGTATATACACGCACTTTCATGCAAAGAAAAGCACGTATATGTTGGAAATCTTACCTTTGGTCCATGGCAGTTAGTCCTTGGAATTTGAATCTATGGTTTTGGACCATGGTATCTCGACAGACGTGTTGATCCCTAGTATTGAGTTGATGGTATTGGTTTATTATGGTTTTGGACCGTGGTATTGAGGAAGACCTAAAACTATAAAAGAGAAAGGAGATCATGTGGCAAGGTATTATGTGAATTATTTGAATATCTGATATAGTGATAGATTTGGAATACGGGTGATTGGGTTATGGTGCAGATCTAGATCTGAATGAAGGAGGAACCCGAGCGCAAGAAGGATAAGGACTATTGATGGATCTAAATCTCAAGGCTTGAACATTGGTATCTCTATATGATTTTGATCTGTTATATGTGGCGCACTCTTGATCTATAAATCTGGGCTAACTAATGTCTGAATGCTTAAAAGAATAAATTATCCTTTACAGATCTGTACACAGGTTCAGTGTATTGAAGGTGCATATATACGCTTTTTATGTGAATGAAAGGCACGTATACGCAGGTTGGTTGTGGTACAGAAGCGTATACTCACAGGTTGATGAAAAGTGAAGTAGCGTATATATCTTGATTTATGTTATAGCTGCTTCTGTTTTATTGCTGCAGTGTTCTGGGTTCAGAATGTGTGTTTGATTACAGTTACTGTGTTCTGGGTTCAGTGGTCAGAGAAGTGCTTATTTGTTTCAGCTTTTGATTGGTGAAAATGAGTTTGGGTTATGCAGAAATTCTTGATGTTTGATTGATGTTACTTATGGATCCAGTCTGAAAATTAATGAAACGAGGTCCCTGAAAGAAAAGAGAAGGTTGCTGCCTTCTACAGGTAGGAGCCTGCGTACTAGTATCTCAAGCTAGTACAAGAAATAAGGGGTTTGGAGCTCCCTTCCAGGGAAGCTGGAAAACAAGAGAGAGTTGTAGCTCTCTGCAGGTTGCAGCCTGCGTACTAGTAAAGTCTGCTCCAATACAAGACATTGTAAAGGAAAGTTTCTAATTAAAAAGAAGATAGAGACGAATTGCAGCAGGGGGTTTTCACCCACTTTGGGTTTCCTCCTTATATCTTGTGTTCTTCTGTGTGACTGTCTTCTGCTCTGTTTCACTGTTTCTGGTACTGTTTATGTGCATCTGAATCACAGATTAATAACTGACATCTGAAAGATAATTCAAATTTTAAGTTTGATTTATATACGCGGGTTTCTTTATCTGGAGTTGCGTATATACGCGATTTTTATTAACTGAAGTAGCGTATATCATATGGAATTTAAAAAGGAATTATTTGGCTTGATAATACTGATTCACCCCCCCTCTCAGTATTATTTCCAACAATTGGTATCAGAGCAGGTCCTTCAGAGAAGCTTGATCGCTTGAAGGAAGATCATTCATCATGAGCAACTACGAGAGGGAAGCATCAATCAGGCCACCAATTTTTGATGGGACAAACTTCAATTATTGGAAGGTAAGAGTTACTGCCTATCTTCAATCTCTTTGTACAGAAGTTTGGGATATCATAGATACAGGCTACACTTTTCCTTCAGCTACTCCTACAGATTCGGCTGAGAAGAAGAAATATGAAACAAATGCTAAAGCAGTCAATACTCTGCTGGGATGCTTATCTCAAACAGAATTCATGAAGGTTATGCAATATAAATTTGAAAAAGAAATATGGGACAAGATTGTCTTGAGCTACGAAGGAGATGAACAGGTAAAGCGTGCTAAACTTCAAACCCTCAGGATTCAGTATGAGAATCTCAGAATGTATAATGATGAAAGTGTGGCTAACTATTTCCTTCGGGTAGACGAGATTGTTAATTGCATGAAAAACTTGGGTGAAGAAATAAAAGAGGCTATTGTGGTTGAAAAAGTCCTAAGATCATTGTCCCCCAAGTTTGAATCTAAAGTGTCTGCAATAGAAGAAAAGGAAAATCTACGAACTCTTACTATGTCTCAGCTACACGGAATTCTAACTGCTTATGAAATGAGGAAAGGAGGTCCATCTGACAGGAGAGAAGCTGCCTTCAAGGCTTCAGGCAAAGAAGAGTACTATGAATCAAGACATGGGTCAGAAGAAGAAGAAGAATCAAATTTTGTCAGAAATCTTCAACGGGGTGCTGGACGGTTCAGAGGTAAGTTGCCCTTCAAATGCTTTGCTTGTGGAAGAGTAGGTCACTATGCTGCCAAATGTCCTCACAAGGATAAGATTGTCAAGGGAAGGGAACCTATTAGATGGAGAAAGAAACAGAATGAAAATAAGAAAAGCTACTACACTCATGAAGACAGTGATGGTCTACCTTCTCTGCTTCTTCTTCCACCAAACAATTTAACAGAACACCACTGGGATCTTCCCAATATAGTGTGGAATTAAGAATGCAAAACTTGGCAGCTTTCAACTTGAGTGTTCTCGCTTTGCTTCTAGTCCTGCTGGGTAGTGGTGACAAATTTTTAAGAACATATATGATATCTAAATACCACGGAGAGAGAGCAAACATTTCAGATACCTGAATTGATGATGCTTCCTCATTCTCATCGGACATAGCAGCAATCAGATTTATGTCCAAGGCATGCAAGTTTGATTTGGCCATTAACTTTTCCAATCCCTGTCCTTTAACCAGCTTTGTGGGCTTTATTTCCACATCATATTCCAACAAGACGGAAATCTATTTGCCTCATCTTCCTTCTGGATCGGTCTGCACTAAAACATATTTTACAACAACATTAGGAACATAGGCCAAAATATGAGAATGTAGAATATATACCTAGAAATATTTCAATGCCTTCACAAGCGCAAGGGCTTGCTTCTCAATGATTTTGTATTTTAAGGCTGCATCTCTTATGGCTCTACTAAAGAATGCAATGGGTCTTTCATGATCATCTCTTTTCTGTAATAACACAGTTGCCATAGTGTGCTCTGAAGCAAATGAAAACAATATGAAATCCTGAGTGTAGTCCAGGCTGAATAGAACGGGAGCTGAAGAAAGAGCCAATTTGACTAAATTAAAAGATTTTACAGCCTCCTCCGTCCACTTCACTTGGCTGTCCTTCTTAAGCATGTTTGTCATCTCTCTTAGGTGCTCAGCAAGATTAGGTACAAAGCGGCGTAGAAAATTCATTTTACCATTGAAAGATTGTATCTCTTTCTTATTCCAGGGCAGATCGATTTGTTGAATTGCTTGCACACGTGCTGGGTAAATACGAATTCCATCTTTTGAGATAATGTGCCCGAGTAGTTTGCCTTCCCCCATGGTGAATAATCTCTTTTTCGGATTCAGCGACAAGCCATATTTTCTGCACTTTTGAAAGACAGTTTTTAGATGGTACATGTGCTCTTCATCAGATTTGGAAAACACCATCAAATCGTCCAGGTACACAACCAAAAAGACATCCTTCTCATTTGCAAAAGCCAAGTCCATTGCACGATGAAATGTGGCACCCGCATTCTTTAAACCAAAAGGCATTTTAGCGTAATGAAAGGTTCCTGTCACACGGAATCAGTCAATAGTGCGGACACAACCGACCTTCCTAGAAGTCTAAGACATTCTAATGACAAACAAAACAAACTAGAGCTATCCTTCTCTAAACATGCATTATGATATGAGAAATCAAGTGTTTTGTTCTTACCTTTGTCCAAACGCTGTTGTAGAAGTCCAAGCTTTGTTGATCTGGATGAGCTCCTCCTTTTCTCCAAAACCTGCAATCACCAACAGTCAAACCATTAAATAGCACCTGATTATAACATAAAACAAAGCATATTCAACATATAGACCAAGGAGTACATGAAATAACTCATAAACAACAAGTTATTGAGAAGAATGGACTAATTTGCATTAAAGGTAATCAAAAGGAACCATTACAACCTGAGCCTTGGTGTTGTGCAAGCTCCTTCCAGGGTCCACAAGAGTTCTCCTTTACTTTGACAAAGCTCACCCACTTCCAAATAGAACAAGTAAAGATGGCAATCTCTCCTCACAAGCTTCTAAATGGGAGTCCTAATTCCTGCAGCATTTACCCTTAGAAATGTATAGCTTTCAACCTCTTCTCCTTCTGGCCCAATGCCTGTATTTATAGTGCTCAAGAGGAAGTTAATCAGGTCCACCATCAATGGGATAATCCCCTCTTTGGATGGGATAGCTCCCTTATTGATGGGATAAATTCCTCTTTGGTAGGAGTGCATGAACCATCTGGAGGCGCTCAATACACGTCGAACAACCTTCTAGAATGCTCTAGAAATGACCACAAGTGACTTTTTAAAGATGAAACTTGCGCATTTTAACCTTTTCAGGGGGACGCACCTGCCCCTTTACATACAGAGCGTCCAAAGACGCAGCTTTTGTGAACATTGGGTGTGTCCCCGCAGGTAAGGTTGAGAGAACCTGCGTCTCCAGAGATAAATACATTTAGAAAGACTTTCTCTCTTTTTTGGAGTTTGACATGGAGAGCAGAGGCATAAGACTTGCCTAAGAGGGTAGCATGACTGTTGATAGAGCCATCCTAACTGTGAATAGTCATGGTGACATTTTTTAGTGTAACAGATTGCCCCCTAAAGTGCGAAGCCTGAAATAGATTAGGGTTTTGTATTATCTAGGAAGGGTGAAGCGCTTTATCATTTCAAGGATTATCTCGTGGAGAGCCTGGTCAGAACCTGCAATTTTCAACACAAAATACATGGATAAGATTATATCATCACTGAGGTAGGCATTCCCATACACAGATTAAAACTTTAACTAACAGACTAACTACTCTGATACAGGAATGATCTTGCAGTACATCATAATCATAGACTTTTGTAGACACAGTATGGGCGCAGCCATCTGTTTATTATTAGTCTACTTAGATAATGAATACAAAACTCCTCGCAGCCTGGATGGTGGAAACTAGATCCAGGGTCTTCATTTCTACTTCTCGAATTGGTACGATTCTAGCCATGCGAATAAATGAGTTGATGTCGAACATGGTAGAAACCACTTGATTACTAGTCGATGATGTAAACTGTTAACAAGCATGAGAGAGACCACCAGTAATGTCAATGGTTCTCAAAGTACCCAATACAATCCATGAGATGTGAATGAATGAGTTGATGTCGAACATTTCACGGAATCCTTCGATCGAAAGTCAATGATGTAAACTGACGTCAAAGGCGAGAAACCTGCCATTGATGCATGCAGACTTCAAGGTACTGACGATTTCTAAGTCATCTTTCTAGATAATGTGCTGATGTCGATAGAAAGCGACCCGTTGCAGGCAAGCCCACAACACGAAATCATTGTTCAAGTTGAAGAAATGTTGCTGTAAGGACTGACTCAGGGATGGTCAAATGGATGACAAGTATTTTGCAGATGAAAGTTTTGCTTGCAGACCTCTTGAACACATAACGACACGACAGATGGCTTGGTGCTGAATAACTCAAAGTTAATCCCCAGAACCCGGCTGAAGACTTTCAAAGTGGTTTGATCAACTGTGAGGTAAAGGATTTCCCAACCCAGGTGAATGAAAAGTGTCGTGTTCAAGAGTGGTAATAAAGTTTCTTCTGAGACAAAAGGTAACAAATAGGCTCATTCTTCTCTCTTTTCCCCCACCATTTCTGGCAAGTACCTCTTTATTTTTAACAAGCTTGAGGAGGATAACATATGCTTGATTATAAGCTCATCCTTCGGATGAGTCCAACCTAGTTTTGATTCGAACCCTAGGAAGGAGTGGTTCGTTCCTGTTTGTAATTGAACAGGTCCTTTACTGTGAAATGTTTAACGAGCCCAGTATAGGAGAAACTCGGCGTTTTTCAATTTTAGAGAGTCTGAAAAACTTAAGAAGACTCCAAGTTGAACTTTTTCGTAGATTTGTGTCCCTCAAGCCCGAAAAAGTATAAAATAATACCTGGGGGAACCGCTTGATCTTGCGACCAAGGAGTACTTTCATAATTAATGTCACTGACCTGAAAAGTAAAAAGCGATCAAAGACACGTCGTTTTATTTCTGTATCGAGTTTGAAACGACAAAAACCCGGCAATCGTTTCCTGATTTTACGGTCAGAAAAGAGCTATAAGGGGACCGTCTTTTAATTCCGTTTTAACGAGTGTAAAAGAAATGCTCGGCAATCTTTTCATTTTTTAGGAGTCAGAAAAGGGCTTAAAAGATGACTCTGATATTTTGGTTCGTGAAAAATGACAATTTTCCCTCTAAGTCCCTTTGTCCTGCACAAAAGCAACACATTACTCATACCTGTTTAAGATAGGCAAAAATACATCGAAAAACATCTTTCCATGGTGAAAAATGAACAAATTCATCCAAAAAACCTATAAAAAGACTTTTTACCATGTCATTTTACCATTTTATTGTTGAGGTTGAAAAAAGGGCTTTTGGCAAGAAACTTCCCGTGGTCGCTGCGGAAAATCCAACCGTCAGAATCGAACGCCGTCTCCTCCAGGTATTTTACAACATCCTACTCTTCAATTTCATCCGATTAAAGTTGATTTTTAGGTTTTAGTTTTGTTTTTTGGGGGGGTTTAGGTTTCAAAATGCGCCCCTCGGTGGACGCAGGTGCCCTTCGGGTGACCTGCGTCCCCCGACTTTTTCCTATACAGGAAAATGGTCGGGGGACGCAGCCCACCTTCAGGCCAGCTGCGTCCGGACGCCCTGTGTTGTAAACGCGGGTTGCGTCCTCCGTGAAAGGCGGATTTTAAAACCCCAATCTCCTCAAATAACCATTCAAATTTCCCCAAATCAGTTCTAATCATTGTTTCTTGGTGTGTAGGGCACTCACCATGTTGGATTGGAGAGAAAGAGAGCATGAGGACGTTGATTTAGCTGCAATTGAACATCAACCTTCCATTGATGCCCTAAAAGAATGCGGGCTATATAAATACTGGGCCATACCTGGCATGAGGGCTCAGGTAAGATTCTTAGAATGGCTGGTTGAGAGATGGAACATTCAAGAGCAATGCTTTAACATAGGAGGGCACCAGCTCGAGATAGAGCCCTCTGATGTATACTTTCTCACTGGCTTGCCAAATAGAGGCGAGCAACTCAATCTAGCCGGGACTAGGCCGGGTGGCCAATCCCTTGTTAGTCTCCGGGAAGATTGGTGCACACCCGGTGCACACCATTCGAAAGGCGTGGAGATCAAACACATCTCTCTACGTGAACTCAAAGTTATAGCGTTCACGGTTACCAGAATTTGCGGCGCAACCGCTTTACACATTGCTTCCGGGTCCCAAATGCGGATGGCAATTGACTGTTACCAAGGCACCATTTTCAACTGGTGTGATGCTGTGTCGGCTAATGTGAAGAGCCAACTGACTAAGGCAAAGAACGAACGACTGAAAACTTTTGGATATGGGCCTTTAGTCGTGAGCTTTGCCTTAGAGAGAGTTCCGATGTTGATCCCTCAGCAACTCACTGTTGATATCTTGGGTCCTCGGGAGCCAAAGCTGGTACGATGGGTTGCGGTGATGGCCCGGCATCCTGACGAGGGCACGGCAGTTGTTCGATTTTCTGATAGTTACTTTCACTGGTTGGAGGACCAGGTTTTCTCGATCTAGGACTTTCCGTATGCCGGAGTAGATTTTCGAGGTGATCCGGACATGGTTCTTCCACAGGGAGAACAATGGGATGACAGAGGTACTTTATTTTTCACAAGTTTTCAAATTATGTATTTTTTTTGTTTTTTATATATATCGTCTCAAAATTGACAGTAAAATTTTCAAAATGTAGATGTTGGTCCACAACGCCCAACCAACCTCCGGCCTTTTGAGAGGAGACATCCAGTTGCACCGGTACCGGCCCCACAGGACGCGGCGGCTGCAAAGGTACTAGCTGAGTTGGAGCATGATCTAGAGCGTCTGACGGCGGATATGCCTGAGACTACTATGGATGATATTCCTATCAGACTTCAGCGCTATGTAGTCGCGGTCCCTGGATCGTTTAGGAGATTTTTGCGTAAGGTAGCCCGTGCAGTGGTGTCGTATAGGGAGCACCACCAGTGATTGGCTAGTCACTTTGTAGACACATGTGACATTTTTGACTTTTTGTACTTTATCATTTTTGCCGATCATAAGGTGTTTTTCAACCTATGATCGAAGACGATGTATATTTTTTGACACACTCCTATCTATATATATATCACTATTACCGGCTTATCTTGTTTAACATATGTGATGAAATGTTTTTAAATTTACTTGCATGATTATCGTAAATGTCTGTCCAACACTCGAGAAGCAATTGCATCTGCTAATGTATTTAAAGACCTTGGAATATGCTGATATTCAATGTAATCAAATTCACGTTCCAAGAGACGCACTCTCAAAAACAACCTTAATAACACAGGATTTCTAATGGCATAAACTCTATTAAGCTGTAATACAACAAGTTCAGAATCTAACCTCACTATCAAACGTCGAATTCCAAATGAAATAGATTCGGATAATAATTCAATCACTGCACTGTATTCTGCAATGTTGTTCGTTGTTTGACCGAGGCTTACCCCATGCATAGAAACTAACTCGTCAGAGGGCGAATAGATAACCCAAGCTGCGGAAGAGATATTCCGTGTACTACGACAAGCACCATCAGCGAATCCAATATATGTTTGGAGAGGCGTCGACATCTGCAATATCAAGAGTAAAACCAAGATAAGCCAGAATAACGACGAAAAACACACTCGCTAAGCTAAGCACACCGACTAACTAACAATCATACTAGCTAGAAAGAAAACCTAACCTAATTAAAACTTCTCCATACCCAGCATTTAAGCATAATACCTCTTTAGGTAAAGTCCATTTCTGGGTTTACCCAAAGAGTCCCCATCAAAATCTACCAGCTCATAAGCCCCTTTTGCTAGCTTTCGCTTTACAATATAGGGTCCATGCCACATAGGAACGAATTTTCCAGCACCTAGTTTATCGTTAGCTTGATCATATAATAGCACTAGGTCTCCCTCCGAAAAACTTCGAGGGGTTACATTTCTATCATACTGAGCTTTCATTCGTTTTGCGTGAGTCTCGATTGCCAATGTAGCGTCACGTCGAGTCTCATCTAATTTAGCTAAGTACAATAAACGTTTCTCCTCTTCAGAAGTAGCTGGGAGTAATTCGATAGCCATTTGAAGTGATGGGATTTCGCATTCAATGGGTAACACAGCTTCCAAGCCATAAACTAGCTGGAAGGGAGTGAACCCTGTTGAAGTTTTCACTGAGGTTCGGTATGCCCATAGCGCCGAAAATAACATGTTGTGCCAATTCGACCGATGAATACCAATGGTTCGTTGGATCATGATAACCAGAACTTTGTTGATAGACTCAACCAAACCGTTGGCTTGCGGATAATAAGGAGTAGAGCTATCGTGGCGCAAACCAAGCTGGCTTGTAAGCTCAGTCATCATGATGTTTCGAAAATGGCTCCCATGGTCAGTAATGATTGCTTGTGGGACACCAAACCTAGTTATAATATGATTGAATACGAAAACTGCAGCTGTTTTTCCGCTTGCGTCGAATGTAGGCATCGCCTCGGCCCATTTAGTGAAATAATCAACCGCGAGGATGATATACGCATGCCCCCCGGCCGAGTGAGGGTTACAAGTAATAAAGTCGATACCCCATTTGGCGAATGGACCAACGACAATTATACGGTGGAGAGGAGCAGGTGGTGCACGCATCTTTCGATCAAACACTTGGCAGTTGTGGCACTTCCGGACTGCAATGATACAATCTTTAAACATAGATGGCCAGAAGTAACGAGCGCGCAACACCTTCTGAGCTGTGGCATACCCAGACATATGACCGCCACACGCTCCAGAGTGACAATCATTCAAAACCCTCTCAGCCTCTTCGTGAGGTAAACAACGTTGAAAAACTAAGTCTGCCCCCTGGCGATAAAGTGTATCTCCAATAATTTTGTATTGTTGGGATTGAAACCGAATTTTTCGACGTTCCGCCTTTGAAGCTTCAGGCCGAAAGGTTTGGGTTTGGAGATAGATGATTATATCCCCGTACCACGGATCTAAAGTACTGATAAGAAACAAATATTCGTCCGTAATGGACTCCTCTGCCACAGTCTCTGTGTCAGTACGCGGGAAATCACACATCAATTCCGCAAAAACTAAGGATTTCTTAGACTTGGACTTCTCGAACTCCAAGTCGAACTCTTGCAGGATAACGATCCATTTAGAGTACTTGCCCCCTAGCAGTTGTTTTGTCAAAATATAAATCATAGGGTTGCAATCCGAAATAACTGTAGTTTTACGAAGAAGAATGTAGTGACGAAAACGTTGGACAGCTTGAACGGCTGCCAGGGCCAATTTCTCCACATGCGAATATTTTAGCTCAGTGGGATTTAAGGTCCTACTGAGATAATATATCACATGTTCCGCTACGAATTCATCTTCTTGAACTAACACCATTCCAATGGTGGAATGCGAAGCTGCGAGGTATAAGAAGTAGTCCTGGTTGTAGTTGGGAGGATGCAACAACGGTGCATGGGTCAACGCGTGTTTAAGTGCATCAAAAGATTGTTGGGCAATCTCGTCCCAAAAGAATTGAACGTTCTGTTTCAACAACCGTGTAAAACCTTTAGTGACCTCAGCGTAGTTTGGGATGAATCGGCGTAAAAAGTTCGCTTTCCCTTGCAAACTTTGGAGTTGGCGCAAACTCGAAGGAGGAGGCAATTTGATGATAGCCTTGACTTTCGAGGGATCGATGCGAATGCTGGCTTTTGAAACAACAAATCCCAGCAATCGACCTGTTTCTATACAGAAAACACATTTGTGGGGATTCAATCGAATTCAATAATGCCTACACCTCATAAAGATTGCTCGTAAGTGGACAAGGGGATCAGCTCGATGTAATGAATGAGCAGGCAAATCATCGAGATACGGTTGCACAATGTGCTTGATGTCATGAAATGCGTAAGACATCGCCCATTGAAAAGTGGCCCCGGCATTCTTAAGCCCAAAAGGTAATTTGCAATAAGCAAATGTCCCCCATGGACAAATGAATGCCGTTTTTGGCTGGTCGGCAGGTAGAATATTGATTTGATTATAGCCCGAAAAACCATCCATGAAGGAAAACATTTCACTTCCGGCACAATCATCAATACTTTGATCGATATAAGGTGTAGGATAGTTGTCTTTTGGACAAGCTCAATTGATATCCCTATAGTCGATGCAGATTCTTATTGTTCCTTGTTTCTTGTTGACCGGAACAATATTCGATACCCAATCTGTTAACGGGATTGGATAAATGAAACCTGCTTTCAACAGCTTTTCGACTTCTGCTTTAATCGCAGCCACTTTTCGAGGGTGAATCTGACGCAACCGTTGTCGGACGGGTTTAGCATCCGGGTAGGTCTTTATTTCATGAACAACTGGCAGGATCGATTCCTGGCATTTCCTCGTAAGACCAGGCAAACACATCGTGGAATTCTTGGAATAGGGCCTTGTAAGTTTGGATTTCATCTTCTGTACATGCGGCACCTATATGAATGTTCTCCTCAATTCCGGGCTTCACTGAAATATCAATGGGAATAGTGCGAGAAATATTCCCTAAATTCAACTCTGAATCAGAATGTTTCATTGGATCCTGAGCGTCTTTGACATATTCAGCGGTAAAGATAGATGAAAAATTATTTTCAAATGCATCATCCTTAGGTAAAAACGAAGATCTGTGATGGAGATCTTCCCATGGTAGATCGTCTACGCTTAGGATTTCACGAAGTTGTTCGTCAGATGACACGAATTCGGGAAACGTTATCCGTTCTAAGGTTGAGGTGAAAAGTGATTCTTCACTGACCAGATTCATTTGGTCGATCGCGGTTGAATGAGAGTCGGTAAAAGACATGAGAGCTTCATAAGAAATTTCATATGGACTCAAGGGCATAGCATCACCGAATGAGTCTATCTCAGAGTCAGATGGGACAATCCAAGGATCATCATAAATAATGTTTTCTGATGTAATCATATGAATTGTTGCAAATGAAGGTTCTACGCTGAGTGGAGGGAGAGGAAAAGTTCCCAGTAAACCGGAATCTTTAACTAAACCTACACCAACATCCCTATAAGGGATTGTCGTCTTACCAACATGCTGGATACTCTCTGAAGAGGCTGGGTCGGATGAAAAGTATGTCAGCTGATCAATAGTCACGATCTTACCGTTATGTGGAAACTTAATTACTCTGAAGACCGATGAAACGACCGCCGTCATAGCATATGACCAACTTCGACCCAAAAGAAGGTTGTAGTCTAGAGGGGCATCAACCACTTCCACATCCAGACTAACGGTTTTACCTTCTACCCCTATAGGCAATTCCTGTAGAATACCAAAGAGACGGAACCCACGGCCATCAAAGGCCTTAAGGATGGTGGGGGATTGGTTCAACGAAGGAGAACCAAGGGATCTCCAACATTGAATCGACATAATACACGTAGAAGCTCCCTCATCAATCACAGTCCTATGGATAGGTCTGTTTTTGACTATCACTGGAATTTGGAAAGCCATTTGATGGGGGAGACGTGGTGTACTATTTTCTAGATCGAAGATTATTAGATTCGGGTCCTGAACATCAACAGCTCCTATAGCCGACAAAAGCAATTTTCGTTGTGCTGGGCATGATTGCAGCACTTCTAACGCCGACATTGCTGAGGGTGAAATAGCTAAGTACTCAACAATGTTGTAATTCTGGGCTACTCTCGCATGTGGATTGAAAGCAGACCTTCGAAGTACACCCTTGGCGGGCGGTTTAATTACTAAGTCCGGGTTAGGTTTCTCGATCTGTAGTGGATCGGAACCAGGAGCTGAGGTTGATGGGTTAGAGTGAGAAGATTCTGCTTTCTTACCATCAACATGATTCTTGCGATCGAGTCGCAATCCTCACATGAGACATCATCAAAATGGGTTCTTCACTGGCATTCGAGGAAGAACCTATCATCTTATTCTCCTGCTCCGGAAATGGATTTTTTAACACAGCAGGAGTGGGAGAACCTTTGACTATTTTCACAACCTCGGCCCGATGAGGGCAATCTCTCGTAAAATGATCCTCTTCACAAATAAGACAAGGATATCGAGGTTTGCGTTTTTCGTCATTGGTTTCCGACTTTTCTGTTTTCTCCTTCGGAGCCTTGTCTGCTTTAGCCTTCTTCTTTCCTTTCTTCTTTCCGCCGTTTTTTGATTTGGCCGTAGATGACTCTACAGCGTGAATATCGGCGGTAAGTTCAGGAGAAGACTCTCCTGTCGGGGAATCGGGAAAAGTGATAATAGGAGTAGTTGAAGCCTTGGAAGACTTCTTCTTGCTCTTTGTATTCACGATACCAATCATACCATCAGCGGCATGAGATCCCGAAGGAGCAGCAGCGATTTGATTCGACTTTGGAAGATCTGGAATCTTCTCGTGTAATGTACCTGACTGAGTGTAAACTAAGTCAAGGTATTGTGCCTGAGCAATGACTTGCTCCTCAGTAACTATTCCGGCCTTAGCTACATCTTCAGTAATCCTCGGTAATAATGATTTAACAAACCATTCAGCTAAGATTTGGTCCGGGATAAAAACTTTCACTAGCCTTCTTCGACGTCTCCACTCATGAATATGATCAGAAATATACGTAGACGTTGATTGTTTTAGTGAAGTTAATAACTCCGTGCCGTTATCGTATCTGACCGGCAACTGAAAGTGAGTTAAGAACGAGGTAGCTAACTGGCTAAAATTGTAAAAAGAGGCCCGTGGTAACTCAATGTACCACTTGGCCGCGAGACCAATGAGTGTACGCTGGAAAAGACGTAAGCGGATCGAATCATCCGAGATAGAATTTGAAGCACACCAGAGGTGGTAAGTCATCACGTGATTGGACGGATCCTCTCCAGACTTACCTTTGAACTTGGGTATATCGCTGGGCAACTTATTTGGCATTGGCGGCCAGAACGGAAGATATTGAATTGGATCGTTCGTTAGGCACGTCAAGTCTGGTAAATCCAAAGTTGCGATAAACGGTAACTGCCGGTTAGGATCTCTAAAACTCTGGGTCACAATACCGGCCCCAGGAGGAGGATATCCAGGATAACTAGGAACAGGAGTCGCGTTTGGGATATTATATCCTCCTGGAAAACCAGGATTAACCGGACCGTACTGGGGCTGTTGAGGTTGTTGATAAGTGTACCTAGGATACGGTTGATACTGGTAAACCGGTTTTTGGACAACTTGCCCAGGTTGGTACTGTCCCTGGTACGGTTGGTGAACAAATTGAGGTTGAGTAGTGACAACCATACTTATACCAGGCTGGCCTACAGGCATCTGGACCGTGGTTTGAATCGTAGATCCAGACAATGGTAAAGATGTCTGAGGAGTGGTTACAGAGACAGTAGAAACCGGAGCCGTCGATACTCCAGAAGTAAGTATGGTAGATGCGGCGGTAGTTGCAGCAGCCGTTTGAGATGGAGTACTAGGTGCAATGGGCGGCTGAGTAACTACCGAAGTTACAGAAGTTTGAACACTTGACTGGACAGGTTGCGGTTGCTGGGGTGGACCAGAAACTACGGGTTGTCCAGCTTGAGGTACCAACTGTATACTTGGCTGCAACACCTGTTGACCCTGTGATGGATCCCACATTAACATTCCAGGGTATTGACCCGTAACAGGTTGAGGATACTGAGATCCATAGCCGGATTGAGGATAGGATTGATAATTGTAAGGTGCAGTTCCCATACCTTGACCATATGATTGACCTTGAGGTGGTTGATAACCTTGACCTGAGTATTGACCTTTAGGTTGATAACCTTGAGGTAAATACGGGTACTAGGGTTGACCTTGACCTTGAGGTTGGTACCCTTGAGGTTGATACCCTTGGGGTTGCCATCCTTGAGGTTGCCATCCTTGAGGTTGATATTGATACTGAGGTTGACCTTGGGGTACATATTGAGGCTGGGGTTGACCTTGAGGTATGTATTGCCCCATAGGAGCGTACTGACCTTGAGGTTTCCCCCCAGACACAAATGATTTACCTTGAGGTTGCCCCCCAGGCATTAACTGAGGCTGCCCCCCAGGCGGTAATTGGCCACCTTGAGGTTGGGAAACGGGAACTGAACCTGACATCATGTAAATGTCTCCTACACCCAATGGTACATTACCACTATTTCCAACTAATAACCCATGATCAACGGGTTGAGGAGATGCCCCCACAAAGGTACCAGAAAGAGATTGATACCCAGTGGGAACAGAAGGACCGCCATGTAAGAAAGATTCAGGACTTTGAGAAAACACGGACGACGAACCAGCCATATTTACAGGAGTGTGAATACCTCCAGGTGGAAAAGGAGTACGAGGTGTAGAAAAACCTAGCCCAAAGTTGTCTAAATAATTGGTTAACGAAAGGTACCAAGTAGTACTTCTAGGAGGACTGTAAAAGATAGATTCACGCTCCCTTAGATCAATAGTAAGTTGATCTTCAAGATTAGAGACGCCTATTTCTTCCTCTGGAGCAAGTTCTTCGATAGCAATCAAACCAGTAGGAAGATTTTCGGTGATAATTCTTTCTATTCTCGGTGAATCAGGAACACTAGAAGTCGGAGCAATAGGTTCAGATATTTCTGGTTCTTCGCCTGTATCACTAGCAGACGAAAAATTACCAACAAGCTCAGAAACTGTAACAGCTTCGGGATTATAACCTGTCTCTAAACTTTGGTAATCTGGATGGACTACCAAGGAAGATTCTCCTTCTTCAGGTGAACCTACTCTACTGCCACTAGGAGGAGTTACAAGGACCTTCAACCCTTCGTACTGACCCGGAACGTCTTCAGGAGATCCACCCCGCGATCTACGGAGTTTTCTTAACAAATCTGTTCCGGTAACAATTTCAGGTGACTTGCCCCGAAGTCTACGGGACTGTCTCGGTAATTCCACCACAGCGAAAATCTTTTAACTACTACACACGAAAACAAAATAAAATTTCAAATCAAACCACCTAAAGTCTCTAAAGAACCAAACAAATTTGAATCACACGCCTAAAGAATCTAGAGCGTCAAACCAAGCACAAACAGTAGCCTTCCAGACCGAAAGCGCTAGTTGGTGATGAAGCCCAACATCGCTGGATTCAGTACAGAAGTGGCGGGTGGAACAGTTACCCCGGCAACCTGCTTAATGAATAGACTGGACCAAGTTCCTCCACTTTAACCGTCTCGAGTGAAGTGAACCCCCCAGAAAATCCAAGTGAGTCTAGCCGACGTCTGCTCCAGGTACAATGGGATCTTCCCTCCACCGTCACCTCGGTAGAATCCTAAAGATAATGGTCACTAAGGTTACCAACCGCAACAAATGCACCTGGGGGAACAGTCTAAACTCCGACAGCACGCAAGGGCAGAGTAGCAAGCTCAATCCCCTTGCCGGCTCCTTGACAATAATTCAAGGTTTACCGACAAGTGACCCCTGGCTCCTCGACAATGGTTAATTCGAGGTTTACCATTTTTAATACGTGCGTGTCTGGCATCGTTCCCAACGAGGGGGGATTGATCCCCTCACTGGTTCGGACACGAGCTCGTGCTTCTCCTTTAAGAGGAGCTTTCCCAGAGTACAAGTGAGACAATTGGATTTATTCTATCACAAGATAAGCTACTTGTTTGGTTTTGTTGTCTTGGAGATTTAATTACTCACCTACTCCAAGACACTAGCCTGATCTAAATTGGTGTTTCAGAGCCCTAGTAAATAAAAGTTACTACGTCGATTTTACTTTAAGCGTTAATTTTATGGTTTTTCTTTAAAGACAAAAGGTAGCGGAAGTGAAACCAATGGTGTGTAGACTCGACTCAAACCACTACAAAGATGCACCTAAGATGACTTACGCTACTTTGCTTTTTCAATGAAATTCTTAACTAAGAGAGTTGAGAGAATGCAAATTTTAAAGAAAACCACTTTCTTAGAAAAGACAATCAAAGAAACAATTCTCTTTATCTTTTCAAGCATACAAACATGACCACTCTTTACGTGCACGAAAAACTCTTTTTCTTTCAAAACTTTTCAAAGCTACTTGAAACAAAACTTTTCAAAGGAGATGTTTTTTGTATTTTCTCTTTTTAATAAAGCATATAAACCTATCTTTAACAAAAAATGATTTCAAAACGTTACAAAATCTATGAAAACTTGACTCACAAGCAAATCAAAAAGGAAATTACTCTAAGCAAACCTAACAAGGCAAAAGCTCACAAAGATGATTCTAGGTTGTTTTACTTGACCAAAATCAAATCAAGGACCAGCTAATGCAGAATCAAAAGACTAGTCAAAACAAAAATCAAATCTTTTTTTTCTTTTTGTAAAATGGAATTCAAGACTTAATCAACAAGCACTTCGAAATTTACCCAAAGAGACAATTCAATGGTAAGTTGCTCTCACAGGTAGACTTTAGGACAGGTCTGACTTCTTAGAATGCTGACAAAACCAGAGAGATCTAAGGTTTGACAACTCCTACCACCAAAGTCACTACAAGACCTACTCAAAAATCAAACCCTAGGGCTTACACTTCGATGAAATCCACTAAAACACTCAATGCTATCGAAACAAGTTTAGGTGAAGATTTTTGACAAGGGACTAATGAATCTGGGTAGTAAAAACTAAGAAAAAACAAAATCTAAGAGCAAAAAAATGCAAAAAATAGGATTTTCTCAAATTTTAGCAGGGGACGCAGGCGACCCGTTAGCACAGGTGCGGGCCCGCTCTGTGCACACACCAACAGTGCGTCCAGGGACGCACTGTGCAACACTCAGAGGGTGCGTCCTACTGAAAAACTCAAGAAAAACCAAAAATAATCTAATCCTAAGCTAACCCACCCAAAGACAGAGTCACAGAGCCAAAATCAGAAAAATAAATCAATTTTCTCAGAGCAAAGTTCACACAAAGGAAAAGACTTTTCACATCAATGGAATCCCCAGCGGAGTCGCCAATTTGTCACACGGAATCAGTCAATAGTGTGGACACAACCGACCTTCCTAGAAGTCTAAGACATTCTAATGACAAACAAAACAAACTAGAGCTATCCTTCTCTAAACATGCATTATGATATGAGAAATCAAGTGTTTTGTTCTTACCTTTGTCCAAACGCTATTGTAGAAGTCCAAGCTTTGTTGATCTGGATGAGCTCCTCCTTTTCTCCAAAACCTGCAATCACCAATAGTCAAACCATTAAATAGCACCTGATTATAACATAAAACAAAGCATATTCAACATATAGACCAAGGAGTACATGAAATAACTCATAAACAACAAGTTATTGAGAAGAATGGACTAATTTGCATTAAAGGTAATCAAAAGGAACCATTACAACCTGAGCCTTGGTGTTGTGCAAGCTCCTTCCAGGGTCCACAAGAGTTCTCCTTTACTTTGACAAAGCTCACCCACTTCCAAATAGAACAAGTAAAGATGGCAATCTCTCCTCACAAGCTTCTAAATGGGAGTCCTAATTCCTGCAGCATTTACCCTTAGAAATGTATAGCTTTCAACCTCTTCTCCTTCTGGCCCAATGCCTGTATTTATAGTGCTCAAGAGGAAGTTAATCAGGTCCACCATCAATGGGATAATCCCCTCTTTGGATGGGATAGCTCCCTTATTGATGGGATAAGTTCCTCTTTGGTAGGAGTGCATGAACCATCTGGAGGCGCTCAATACACGTCGAACAACCTTCTAGAATGCTCTAGAAATGACCACAAGTGACTTTTTAAAGATGAAACTTGCGCATTTTAACCTTTTCAGGGGGACGCACCTGCCCCTTTACATACAGAGCGTCCAAAGACGCAGCTTTTGTGAACATTGGGTGCGTCCCCGCAGGTAAGGTTGAGAGAACCTGCGTCCCCAGAGATAAATACATTTAGAAAGAATTTCTCTCTTTTTTGGAGTTTGACATGGAGAGCAGAGGCATAAGACTTGCCTAAGAGGGTAGCATGACTGTTGATAGAGCCATCCTAACTGTGAATAGTCATGGTGACATTTTTTAGTGTAACAGTTCCCCATGGAGTGGTGAATGTTGTCTTGTCTTGGTCATCTTCATGGACAGAAACTTGGTTATATCTGGAATAACCATCAAGTAGTGACATACGAGATGCTCCCACTACTTGCTGAAGTATATGGTCCATTTTGGGCGGTGGATAATTATCTTTCAACGAAACTTTATTGAGATTTCTAAAATCAATGCGTAAGCGAATCTCACCTGTCTTCTTTCATACGGGCACCAAATTAGAGATCCATTCTAAAAATCTGATGGGAACAATGATCCCTGATTTGTACAACCTATTTACCTCCTTTTAAATAGATGGCAGCAACTTTGGATTTAGCCTTCTCAACTTCTGTCTGAATGGTTTTTGATTGGGCTTGATGGGTATACTGTGCTGAATTATATTGGTATCATATGTATTTAAGTCAGAATAGTCCCAAGCAAACACATCTGCAAATGAAGACAACAAACTGATATATTTGTCCTTGATCTTCGGTGGCAATGCTTTAGACAGTTTTACCAATTTAGGATTAGCAGTTGTTCCGACATTGACCTCTTCCACACCATTCTCTATTGGCTGCAATGTTGGTTTGTGGGCTACATCATCTTGATCGAAGAGTTCTTCTAAAGGTATCAAGCCTTTAGGAATAACATTATCCTTTAGCTGCAACATATCCATTTGATTGATCTGCACATCATCTGTACCATTACCTTTACCATCATCATTTTCTACATCAATTGACGTTTCTTTGAACTTACCTTTGTTTTGAAGAAAGTCATTAATCTCCTCATCATCTTGGAAAAATTTCCAATATCTTTGATTGTCTGGGACAGTCGGATGATGCTTGACACGGATTTCGAATTTATTACTAGAGTTCATTCGGATCTTCAAACTACTTGTTGCCTTAGCAAGAGCATCAACAATACTATTTTGTATACGAGGCACACATGTCAAGGTGTATTCTGAAAACAATTTTAGGATGTCTAGAACTGCATTATGGTAAGCCCACATCCGAGGATGCTTTGCTTGATATTTGCCTTTGACCTACTTAATCACCAATTCGGAGTCGCCATATACTGAAATCCTCTTAGCATTAAGCTTTCTTAGAATATTTAGGCCAACAATCAGAGCTTCATACTGAGCTTCATTGTTTAAACAATCAAAAGCCAACTTGTAAGAGCATACCCGCACGTTACTAGGCACTTTGTTCGGGGCGGAGAAAGGATTGCGTACCCAAATTCCAATTCCAGCGCCATCATTTCCCACTACTCCATTGAAATCCATGGTCCACAAACCTTCTTCCTCCTCTTGCAAGTGTTGAAAATCTATTTGTTGTGCTTGGTCTGCTTGCTTTCCATTACTTTCAGCTGATGGCTCAACGGTGCTCTATTGTTCTTGTCCTTCTTTCTTTAAAACTCTGAAATTTTCTGTTATTTCTGGAATATCATCTTCTTCTACTAACTGACTATCGATATCATTGAAACAATCAGAATACAAAACAAAAGACTCTAAATATGTATGTACATAATTAATCGCATGAATTATTGGTTTCTCCTTGCTTGTGATCATGTACTTCTTTTTTTGTTCCCGATACAATTTCCTCATTTGGCCAAACACCGGAATTGTTGCATAGGAGAAATCTAGCTGTAGTGTCCCTTTCAATTTCGCTACCCAAGACCTGGAAAGAAGCATGCCAAACCTGGGAGGAATATCTGCTACAACAACATCCATTAAAACATTCTTCATTGGGAGTTGATCCAGACTCACAACCAAGTCTTTGATGAGTCCTATACATCTTACTCTACTGGAACCAAACGAATAGAGATCATGGTATTTCCGGTGATGTCCAGACCAAGATTATCCATGATAGCCTTGGGCATGAGATTGTGAGAAGCTCCAGAATCGAACATGGCATTATGTAACACAAAATCATGCAACCTTGAACTGATATAAAAGGGTGGCACATCACTATCAAGAGACTCACCATTCGATGCTGGCCCAAAAATCATATCAGGTTGATTGTCTTCGACATTCACCATGTCGGACATTGGGTCCAAATTCAACATTTTAGATACTTTCCCTCTATAACTGTTGTTCCTCATTATTTCAGTCAAGGGGATGGATACCTTTAATTTAGAAATCTCATTCTCTAAATTAAAAGCGAGAATCTTTTCTACCTCTTTGACTGGGATTTCTTTCTTTTCCTCTTCTTTCGATGCAACTTGCTGATGTGATTGTTCTGCTGATGGTGATTTGCTGCTCTCTGGACCAACTGCCTCCTTTCCTTTCCTTTTTGTAACTGATGAATCATTCTTTGATGCCTCAACATCCTTCCTTTTCTGAATTGGTTTGTGTTAGCACCCAAATCTGCCTTAGGCTGAAGGAAGGAAAAAATTAGGGTAACCACAAACCATGCTCAGTCTGGTAGCTAGCCCTACTAGAGTAGGAGAGGGCTCTCTCCAAGTCACTCTCTGTGAATAGATAATTGAAAATAGTCTAAGATGACTTACAATGCAATATTTACCTTAGGCTAGTAAGTGAATAGGTATTCTGGAAACAATTTTATGAAATGACTAAACTTCTGGGATGTTATGGGACTGGCGCTCAGCGAAGAAATAGAGAATTGAATATGAAGGAAAAAATTATTTCATGAGGCAAGGTAGGCGGAAAGTGCAAAAATTTTGGTTTAAGGTAGCATGGAATGAAAATATTGCTGAAGAAAGTGAAAACGACATAGTCGCATGAATCCTTTTCAACAGAAGAATAACACTGTACATGAAATTTTCCCACAAGCAGAGCAATATAAATTGAATTCTACCTAATCTCACTTAGAAAATTTCACTGAAATGAAAAGTGAATTAAATTATGAAACATAACAAGATACATATGGAACATAAGAACACATTTTATACACTCACAACCACAAGAATCTCATGAAACAGAGTCGCTACCTTTCATTAATTCTCTGTCAAAAATACACAGTGAAGAAACAAAGTTTCTTTCCCATAGTCTCCCAGAAGTTACAAGCCAACCAACACTTTGCAAATAACTTGCATACAATATATAGAATGCTTGAGGAAGAGATAGAACGCTCAAGGGTTGGGGAGTGACTTGAATCATTGAGAAATGGAGATGGAGAGCCAACCATCAGCTACAGGTGCAACATTGCAAACATGACATTTGGCTTTGGGTGATCGTTTTCCTTCCTTCGCCACTTGGATAGAAGACCATATGGAGAAAAACATCTTTAAATGTCACCTTTGGTGCCAAAAAACCGAAGTGTAGATGACCGGGCCCACTTGGAGAAGTCGCAACCCAAAATTTCGCGAAACAGGAGAAAATTGGCAGTTTTTTCCTCTGTGCACCGCGCCAAATTCTTTGTGCATCGCTCCACTTTGGAACCTGTTTTGGGGAACTTTTAGGTGTCTAAAATGTGCCCAATTGGGCTTGTTGGAAATTGTGTCTTGTCTACTTTCTAACCCCACTGGAATTTCCAAATTTGGTGCTCATTTACCCCTCCAAATATTCATTCTCCCAAGACTACTTTCCGTGTGTCAAAAAAGTGGCACAGAGGCCATTTTTGGGTGTTTTTTGACCTTTAGGAGACCCAGATCTTGTCAAAATTTCTTGTCCGGACACCAGTAGTCGTAATTTTTGATGCTAAATCCAAATATGCAAGCCATTCCTCGATTGGAGCACTAGAATTTTAGCGTCGCGCCAGTGGTGCGGCCCATAGGGAGGAATTTCCTGTTTTTTGTCCAAAAAATCACCATGTGACCAAAATTTGCCCAAATTTTTTCAAATTTGGGCTGGAAGTTCTCTATGAAGTGCTATGCTGTGCCAAGGAAGCCTCAGCTAAGATTCTAAGCCAATCTTGCTCCTTTGCCTCCTTTGCCTCTTTTGTTGCTTTTCTCAATCTTGCCTTTAGGCTCCTGATTCTTGATTTGGAGCTCATGTTTCAGGCCATGTAGTGGTGAGTCATGCACCTCAGCATGTCTTTCTCCCTATTAGATTTATCCAATCACTACTCCAAGTGAACGTTCACTTTCTCTAACACATACTCCCGGTCCTCATCTCTTTGCTCCATAGGTCTGCCTTGTGCTGCCATGATGTGTTGCCGGTTTTCCTTGATCATTTGTAACTCTATCTTAGCTAGCAAATCCTCAAGTTGCTTGACCCTCTGCTCCAGATACTGCACGTTCCACTTGGCCCTCTCCAAGTCCAGGGATAAGTTCTCAATCACTGATTGCTGCTCTTGAATGATCTCTCTGAGCTCAACATTCGTAGGTTTTGCATCTGTCTCATCATCCTGGAGGAGAACAAACTCGGTCTCTCGCTCACCTGATGGCCCTTCCTCCTGCACTGGCTCCTTTCCCTGCCCCTGTGGTGCTGATGTCGAAAGCGAGGCCCCTTCCACCCCAGGTGGAGATAACACTCGCTTTGCTGCTGCAAACAACGAACTACTACCCTTCTGGTATATGATGTATACTGGCATGGTGGCAGTCTCATGGTGCTCAAACTGATGTGAAGGACCCCCCACCTCATTCTCTACCTCTGATACCATCGGTGGAGTGCTGAAGAAATCATGGGAGATGAATTCCTCCCAAGCAATACCCTACAATCCCAACTGATGGTCCACCAAAATCTGGATGGGAGCAAAATGATAGACACTGTTTAGCTGCTGTCGAGGGCTCTTGTTCTGCATGAAATTCTTCATCCTCTCTATGTTCCCGCAGATGAAAAATGGGAGGCTTATCATCCACACCCTGGTGAAGTGCATGAGCAACCTGATGTGATAGGCATAGAGGCGGGAAAACCTTCCCCCACAGCTGAAATATTTCATGATCAACCTCATGAGTGGGGCATACTCATCCCTCAAAAATTTGAATGGAAAAATTTTGGTGAGTTGGCTCAAACAGTTGTTCTTGATGTAAGGCTCATAATGATGCCTCTCCACCTTCTTTTTCTTATGCCACTATTCCCCAATGTTCGGTATTCTTGTTGCCACTGATATGGTTTCTGGTGTCAATGTGAAAGTGACCCCAGCCACGACAGATTGACCTCACTGTATATGAAGTGAAAAAATACGGGCCAACTCATGATGGACTTTGACATTTGCCACCCTTTGACAAAATTCATAGCATGCCAAGTGCTAGAAACAAGACATGGTAAGAGGGCATGCCTGCAGCTCAGTGAGGGTGTTCGGCTCATCTCTAAGATGTCTGCCACTCCGATGATGTCTCCTGTGGGCCCTCTCTCCTGAAGATGTGTCATTGTGTGTCCCCTCCTCATACTCTGATGAAATTTCTGATGCCATTACTGCTATTTGTACCCTGAGTTTATGCTGCCCTCTGAATCCAATGGAACTGGTAGAAGCTCTGAAAATCTGTCACCAAGGGGACAATAAAACAAGGAGTATTAGGAGAGGAATGATGAAATGGGAATAGGGGCTAAAGGGAGAGATTTATCAGGGATTTGGGAGTGCTTTGGGTATAGTATTGATGGGGTAGGGTTTGAATTTATTTTGGTAGGGTTTGGGTTTTTTGAGTCATAGGAGGAGGGGGAAAAGGAATATGGTTTTAGTGGTGTTAGGGTAATGATAAGGGGAAAATAATGCAGGGAAAATAGTGATAGGGGTAGGGTAGGAGAATACCCTAGCAGCACTGTCACTGTAGCGAAACCCTAGGACCATGTTTTCTTTATGTCTTTTTTTGTTGGCTTTATCAATACTTTGCATTTGATTCATACTCCTAAACCATCCTACTCTTTCCAAGTTTAATGCAAGAGTATATGTAGGTTGCCTATCTTTTCAAATTTGATGAGCATCCAAAGTTTTTAGGCAAATTTATTGTTTCTTGGGCTTCATATCTCTGTGTGCCGCGCGCACTGCCCAGTGCGCCACGCGCTCTGACTGCTCTGTGCCAGTGGCACTTTTACACTATGAACCGGCTCCTAGTGTGTCGCGCGCTCTGGGTGCACCGCACCTCCTCGTGTGTGCACCCCGCGTTGCCAAAGTTGCCCTGACTTGCTTGGAGGAATAGGGGGAGGGTTTCAGTGGTGGATTTAGGGTGGCCTTTAGGGAAAAATAGTCAAGCGGAGATGGGGAAAAATGAAAGGCGAGGGAAAAAAGGGGAGGGGAATGAAAACCTTGTCACTAGCAACAAAATCTTGCAACCCCAGCTATCATTTCTTGGTGATTTTCGTATGGTTCACCTCACGCCTTTGGGCGGCATTTGAGTGTCTTAAAACACCATATAAATAACAAAATTGATGGAGAAGAGGTGTCAACAGGGCCTACCTTTTTATTTGCTAGCTTTCACCAAGATTAGAAGCGGTTTGGCGATGTTTTTATGCCCTTACTTGTGTGCATCGCACACCAAGTCCAGTGCACCATGTGCTGGGTGTGCATCGCGCCCTTGAGAAAACTAAATGGCGGGCAGGCTGCATGTGCACCGTGCCCTCTGTGTGTGCCGTGCTCCTGGGTGTATGCGCCGCACCTTCCAAAACCAACTCTCACTTACTCAAACTCTCACGATTTCTCTCTCTCACCTTTGTAATGCCTCTTCAAGTCTTGCAAGAGCATAATGGATTTGATTTGGGCAAAAAAAAGTATATATAGGCTTGGGAGAGATGGGTTTGATTTTTCCTTCTTTGAAAACCCACTTTCTAATGTTTGTGTTTTGCACTTTTTTCATTGATTTTAAAACACCCTAATTTTCATTTTTTCTTTGAAATTTTGGCTCACATGATGGGATTTTTGACATTTCTTTGCAGGGACTATGTGACTGGGCATTTAGCCATGGAAATCATGACTGCATCTGAAAATTCCACTTGTGCATTTTTGGAAAGTTTTGTCATAAATGACCTTGTTTGAATTTTCTTCAAAATAGAGTTTTGAAGAAGAGTCAAAGTCTTTCCACTTGAAGATGAAGCACTCTGAACCATAGCTGTGTAAGGCTTCCCTCTGGCCTGCATGGCTTGTTCTGGACATGTTTTCAAAGACCAAATTGATGAATTCCTAGACCCAAACATAAAAGATGACTTTGCCCTGTAAAGCATGAGACCTTGACTGTCATGAGCTTCTGGTGATTATGGACAAAGACCTGAGCCAGCAGGGGCCAGACATGAGGGAAAATGACTAGCATGAATTTCTCCGTCAGATCATGGCATGTTCCTAGCGAAATGTAGCTGGGTAAATGGAGCGGGTCACCTAAAATTGAAATGCACAAAGAGTTTTGATCTCTGACGGAGGGCTGACCAGACCGACTCTAACATTGGCTCCAATGGGGGATGGTATCTCCTTGGAGGTGCCAAGAACAGCATATCTCTGGAGGAGCTAGATAGTGACTTTTGTCCATTGGGCTATGGAGTCATCATTTTGATAAAAAGCATAAGACTCTGACTTATTTATAAAACTAGAATAACCAAGAAATTGACTCAAACTTGACATTGAAATAACTCAAAAAGTGACTTTACAGACTGAAACCAAACCGAAATAAAAATGGTATTTACAATGACAGTGGAAGCAGCGTTAATCTATCAACAGTGATACCTCTTGAGCAGCCGAGCATTGATCGGCCCTCTAGGACAATCTTCCCCATTCATTTCCTTCAGAAGAAAGGCATTCTGACCCCTATATGATGCGATCTCGAAAGGACCTTTCCACAGATTTTCTAACTTTTCGTGCTTGCCTTTCTCTTCATTCCTTGCATCCCACTTTAGCACCACATCATCCAACTGAAATTTCTCTGCTTTTGCTTTTCTGTCGTAGATTTTATTTATCTTCTCCTGCAACTTGGATGTGTTCTTGAAAACTTCCTCTCTTGTTTGCTGCAAGTGGATCATTTGATTCAACCTTCTCTGCATGGGATCTTCCTCACTGCCAGCCTCCTGAAGAAGTTTTACCACCGGGGCAGCGAGAGAAGCGGGAAATACTTTGTCCACTCCATAAACAAGCTCAAACCGTGACATACCAATAGACTTTTTCTGACTGATCCGATCTGCCCAAAGCGCATGGACCAACCTCTTGTTCCAGCTCTTCTTATTTATTTCCAGCAGCTTCTTAATGATGTTGACCAAAGATTTATTCGAAGATTCCACCAATCCATTACCTTGCGGATGATAGGCAGTTGAATGACCCAAAATTATGTGATATTTATGACAAAATTCTACCATCCTTTTTGATTTGAAAGCTGCTGCATTATCAGTGATTAATTTTTTTGGACAACCAAAGCGAGACAAGATTTTATTTTCGAGAAATGAAATGATTACCATGTTCGTCGCTTGTCTGGTAGGGGCTGCCTCAATCCATTTTGTGAAATAGTCCGTCGTTGTAAGGATCCATCTATTCTATCCGGAAGAGGCGGGATGAATTTCCCCAATGAAATCCAACCCCCACTGCTGGAATGGAGTGCTCACTTCAATAATCTTAAGTGGCAAAGACTGTAATTTCTGTTTTCCTTCAAAAATTTGACATTTATGACAACGTTTGACCATCTTATGCACATCAGCAAACAAAGTAGGCCAGTAGTACTGTGCTCTTAAAATTTTGTTCGTTGTTGACTTTCGAAAAAGATGACCTCCACACTCTCCTCCGTGGAAATCCTCCATGAATTTCTTTGCCTCCTCTTCCACCAAACAATTTAACAAAATGCCACCGGGATCTTTCCAATACAGTGCGGAATTCAAAATACAAAACTTGGCAGCCTTCAATTTGAGTGTTCTCGCTTTGTTTCTAGTCATGTCGGGCGGTGGTGATAGATTTTTCAGCACATATATTATATCTGAATACCATGTGGACAAAGCAAACATTTTGGATACCTGAATCGACGTTCCTTCCTCATTCTCATCGAACATGGCAACGATCAGATTTATGTCCAAGGCATGCAAGTTTGATTTAGCCATTAGCTTCGCCAACCCCTGTCCTTTGACCAACTTTGTAGGCTTTATCTCCACATCATATTCCAGCAAGGCTACAATCCATTTGCCTCTTCTCCCTTCCGAATCAGTCTGCACTAAAACATCTTTTACAACAGTATTAGGAACATAGGCCAGAATGTGAGAATGTAGGATATACACCTGGAAATCCTTCAATGCCTTCACCAATGCCAGGGTTTGCTTCTCAATGATGTTGTACTTCAAAGCTGCATCCCTTATAGCCTTGCTGAAGAATGCAATGGGTCTTTCATGATCATCTCTCTTCTGTAATAATACCGCTGCCATAGTGTGCTCAGAAGCAAATGAAAACAATATGAAATCCCGAGTGTAGTCCGGGCTAACTAGAACTGGAGCTGAAGAAAGGGTCAATTTGACCAAGTTGAAATATTTTACAGCTTCGTCTATCCATTTTACCTGGTCGTCCTTCTTAAGCATGTTGGTCATTTCTCTTAAGTGTTCTGCAAGATTCGGGACAAAGCGACGCAGAAAATTCATCTTACCATTGAATGATTGTATCTCCTTTTTGTTCCTAGGCAGATCGATTTGTCGAATTGCTTGCACACGTGCTGGGTTTATATGAATGCCATCCTTTGAAATGATGTGCGCAAGTAATTTTCCTTCCTCCATGGCGAACAAGCTCTTCTTGGGATTCAACAATAGACCATATTTCCTGCATTTTTGAAAGACAATTTTTAGGTGATGCATGTGCTCTTCATCAGATTTGGAAAATACCGTCAAATCATCCAAGTACACCACCAAAAACACATCCTTCTCATTTGCAAACGCCAAGTCCATTGCCCGCCGAAATGTGGCACCTACATTCTTTAAATCGAAGGGAATTTTGGCATAGTGAAAGGTTTCCCATGGAGTGGTGAATGTTGTCTTGTCTCTGTCATCTTCATGGACGGAAATTTGGTTATATCTGGAATAACCATCAAGCAGTGACATACGAGATGCCCCCACTACTCCTTGAAGTATATGGTCCATCTTTGGCAGCAAATAGTTGTCCTTCAATGAGACCTTATTTAGATTTCTAAAATCAATGCATAGGTGGATCTCACCAGTCTTCTTGCGTACAGGTACTAAGTTAGATATCCAATCTGAAAATCTGATAGGCACAATGATACCTGACTTTTACAACCTATTTACCTCCTTTTCGATAGATGGCAGCAACTTTGGATTTATCCTTCTCAGCTTTTGTCTAAATGGTTTTTGATTGGGCTTGATAGGTATTGTGTGCTGAATAATATTTGTATCATAGGTCTTTAAACCAGAATAATCCCAAGCAAATACATCTTCACATGAAGCCATCAAACTGATGTATTTGTCCTTGATCTTTGGAGGTAATGCTTTGGACAATTTTACCAACTTTGGATTGGCAGCTGTACTGATGTTGACTTCTTCTACACCCTTCTCTATCGGCTACAATGTTGGCTTGCGGGCTACATCATCCTGATCAAAAAGTTCCTCTAGGGGTATCAAGCCTTTAGGAATGATGTTATTCTTCAGCTGTAATACATCCATTTGATTGATCTGCACTTCATCTGTACCATTTCCTTTTCCCTCATCGTTTTCCACATCAATCGAGGTTTCTTTGAACTTGCCTTTGTTGAGCAGAAAATCTTTAATCTCCTCATCATCTTGAAACACTTGCTAATATCGTTGATTGTTTGGAATGGTTGGACGGTGCTTGACATGGATTTCAAATTTATTGTTGGAGTTCATGGGGATCTTCAAGCTACTTGCTGCCTTGGAAAGAGCATTAGAAATACTATTTTGTATACGAGGCACACATGTCAAGGTGTATTCTGAAAATAATTTCAAGATGTCTAAAACTGCATTATGATAGGCCCGCATCCTAGGATGTTTTGCTTGATACTCACCTCCGACCTATTTTATTACCAACTCGGAGTCGCCATATACCGAAATCCTCTTTGCATTCAGCTTTCTAAGAATCTTCAGGCCAGCAATTAGAGCTTCATACTCAGCTTTATTATTTGAACATTCAAAGGCCAGCTTGTAAGAGCAAACTCTCACGTTGCTAGGCACTTTGTTTGGGGCAGAGAAAGGACTGCGTACCCAAATTCCAATTCCAGCACCATCATTCCCTACTGCTCCATCGAAATCCATGGTCCATAAGCCTTCTTTCTCCTCTTGTAAGTGCTGGAAATTTATTTGCCATGCCTTGTCTACTTGCTGTCCAGTACTTTCAGCTGATTTCCCAACACTTTCCTGCTTTTCTTTTCTTTCTTTCTTCAAAATTTCTCTAAAATTTTTTGTTATTTCCGGAATGTCATCTGCTTCTACTATCTGACTATCTATCTCATTTAAACTATCTGAAAACAAAACAAAAGACTCTAAATCTGTATGTACATAGTTGATAGGATGATTCATAGGTTTCTCCTTGCCTGTGATCATATATTTCATTTTTTGTTCCCGATATAACTTCTTCATTTGTCCAAACACCAGGATTGTTGCATAGGAGAAATCCAGCTGTAGTGTCCCTTTCAATTTCACTACCCAAGACTTGGAAAGAAGCATGCCAAACCTTGGAGGAATATCTGCTACCACCACATCCATCAAAACATTTTTCATAGGAAGTTGATCCAAACTCACAACTAAGTCTTTGATCAGTCCTATACACCTTACTCTACTGGAATCGAATGAATAGAGATCACGATATTGTCGGGTGATGTCCAGACCAAGCTTATCCATGATAGCCTTGGGCATGAGATTCTGAGAAGCTTCGGAATGAAACATGGCATTGTGTAAAACAAAATCATGCAATCGTAAACTGATATAGAAGGGTGGCACATCGCTATCAGGGGACTCACCATTTGTTTCTGGTCCAAAAATAATTTTAGACTGATCATCCTCTACATTTACCATGTCGGAAATTGGGTCCAAATTCAACATTTTGGAAATTTGTCCTCTATAACTATTGTTCTTCATTATTTCAGTCCAGGGATGGATACCTTTAACTTAGAAATCTCATTTTCTAAGCTAAAAGTGGGAGTCTTTTCTACCTCTTTAACTGGGATCTCTTTCCTTTCCTTTTCTTTTGATGTGGCTGGTTGCTATGATTGTTCTGCTGATTTTGATTTGCTGCTCTCAGGGACAACCGCCTCCTTTCCCTTTCTTTGTGTAGCTGATGGATCATTCTTTGTTGTTTCACCCTCCTTCTTTTTCTGAATTGGTTTGGCTGGTACATCTCTGTTTCTAAGAGAATATCGTTGTTGTTGTGCAGACAGAGCATTCATATACCCTCTTTGATATTCTTCTGATTCTTCTTCCAACACGGTGTCGCTAGCTAGAATAAAATCAGTGTCTTGGTATGCAGCTGAATTCTCTGCAAATTCTTCCTCCTCGGTAATGTAATTAGGCAGCTCATCTGGAGAGAAGAGGTGGTTTTCTTCACCTCTGACATTCTTGTCCTCATCTGACTCCAGTCCATGTACAAAATTCTGCTGCAAAGGGGTTTGTACCGGCTGTTGTGCTGTCTGCTCCTGAGTTCACTGATCTCTTTGTCTTATCCTATATTGTGGTTGCTGCTGACCACAAAAGTTAGGATTCCTAACTTGTGGCTCTGGCTTGTCAAGTTTTACCCTTTCAAGCATCTGCTCTACCTTTTTGAGAAGCTGATCCATTGAAGAAGATTCTTCTTTCACAGTGGTTTTCTTCTCTGCTTTTGCTCTAGCTCTTTTAGACAACAGATTTGCCTCAACGCTGACAGCAATTTTCTACATGTCTTCCATTGTAGCTGGTTCTCTCTCTCTCTTAATTGGTATGCCATGTCAGCATCAAAACCATCTGGAAACTTCATCGTCGCTAGTCCCACAGGTGGCTTTAGATGGTCTGGAATTTCATTGTAAACTGCATTAAATCTAACACAATAATCTTGGAACAACTCATCGGCATTCCATTCGATTTGCTCGTATTCGGCCAGAATTTGAAGGGGATTATTTTTCACTTCCCACCAGTTCAAAAATTGTCTTTTTAGCTCAGCCAAGGTAGTGATACTTGCAGCCATCAAACCTCTGAACCATTTCCTCACATCACCTACAAATGTTTGTACAAAGAGCCTCATTGCCACCTTCTCTGCATCAATCTCATGAAGTTCATAGAAGTCTACCATTTTTTCTACATGTTGCTGAGCAGTAATGTTGTTAGGAGTGCCATCAAAAAACGGGACTTTACTTTGATAATCATTTTGCATGTCATCTAGGACTTGGGGCAGAACAAGGGGTGCGAAACGGGCAGCCATCATTCTCGGTGGATTTGGACTTGGAGGTGTTGGAGGAGTGTGCATAGTTTGCAAGGGGCTTGCAATTGGAGTTTGGGGCTGTGTTGTAATGTAATTATCAATTAATCTGTTGGCTCTTTCTATTTCAAGGTCTACAAGAAATTGCGTATTGGGGACGGTATAGTCAACAGCCCTTTCGGATTTAGACTCAAACAAAGATATTTCAAATTGTTCGTCAAACTCAAGCTCTTCAAGATACTCAATAATGTCGGGACATGAATGGGATTTGAACATGGGAGTTATGGTGCTTTCTTGATGAAGAAGTCTTGGGATCAACTTGTGGTTTTCGTAAATATGAGGAGGATCCGGGTCTGGATTCGCTCTGGTATATCATCTCGAAGCCAGCGTGCTATTGAGAGAAATTACGGGACAAAACCAACTTACTCAACCTTTCCAATCCTAAGCTCATTATCCGGAAGCCTATAGTTATTATGAAACAAGGGGATTTGACTTTCAACTTTCTCCCCAGTGGAGTTGCCACTATGTTAGCACCTAAATCTGCCTTAGGCTGAAGGAAGGCAAAAATTAGGGTAACCACAAACCACGCTTAGTCTAGTAGCTAGCCCTACCAGAGCATGAGAGGGCTCTCTCCGAGTCACGCTCAGTGAATAGATAATCGAAAGCAGTCTGAGATGACTTACAATGCAATAGTTACCTTAGGCTAGTAAGTGAATAGGGATTCTGGAAACAATTTTATGAAATGACCGAACTTCTGGGATGTTATGGGACTGGCGCTCAGCGAAGAAACAGAGAATTAAATATGAAGGCACAGATTATTCCGTGAGGAAAGGTAGGCGGAAAGTGCAACAATTTAAGTTTAAGGTAACGTGGAATGGAAAGATTGCTGAAGAAAGTGAAAAGGGCATAGTCGCATGAATCCTTTTCAACAGAAGAATAACACTGTACATGAAATTTTCCCACAGGCAGAGCAATATAAATTGAATTCTACCTAATATCACTTAGAAAATTTCACTGAATAAAACATGAATTGAATTATGAAACATAAAAATATACATATGGAACATAAGAACACATTTTCTACACTCACAACCACAAGAATCTCATGAAACAGAGCCGCTTCCTTTAATTATTTCTCTGTCAAAAATACACAGTGAAGAAACAAAGTTTCTTTCCATTAGTCTCCTAGAAGTTACAAGCCAACCAACCCTTTGCAAATAACTTGCATACAATATATAGAATGTGTGAGGAAGAGATAGAATGCCCAAGGGTTGGGGAGTTACTTGAATAATTGAGAAATGGAGATGGAGAGCCAACCATCAGCTACAGGTGCAGCATTGCAAACATGACATTTGGCATTGGGTGATCGTTTGCCTTCCTTCGCCACTTGGATAGAAGCCCATATGGAGAAAAACATCTTTAAATGCTTCCTTTGGTGCCAAAAAACTGAAGTGTAGATGACCGAGCCCACTTGGAGAAGTCGCGACCCGAAATTTCGTGAAACGAGAGCAAATTGGCAGTTTTTTCCTCTGTGCGCCGCTCCAAATTCTCTATGCATCACGCCACTTTGGAGCCTATTTTGGGGCACCTTCAGGTGTCCAAAATGTGCCCAAGTGGGCTTGTTGGAAAGCCTGTCCTATCTACTTTCCAACCACATTATAATTTCCAAATTTGGTGCTCAGTTTCCCCTCCAAATCTTCATTCTCCCAAGACGGCTTTCTGTGTGTCAAAAAAGTGGCACAGAGGCCATTTTTGGGTGCTTTTTCACCTTTAGGAGACCTAGATCTTGTCAAAAATTCTTGCCTAGACACTAGTAGTCATAATTTTCGATGCTGAATCCAAATATGCAAGCCATTTCTCGATTGGAGCACTATAATTTCGGCGTCACGCCAGTGGTGCGACACACAGGGAGGAATTTCCTGTTTTTTGTCCAAAAAATCACCATGTGACCAAAATTTGCCCAAATTTTTTCAAATTTGGGCTGGAAGTTCTCTATGAAGTGCTATGCTATGCCAAGGAAGCCTCAGCCAAGATTCGAAGCCGATCTTGCTCCTTTGCCTCCTTTACCTCCTTTGCCTCTTTTGGCGCATTGCTCAATCTTGCCTTTAGGCTCCTGATTCTTGCTTTGGAGCTCATGTTTCGGGCCATGTAGTGGTGAGTCATGCACCTCAGCATGCCTTTCTCCCTGTTAGCTTTATCTAACCATTGCTCCAAGTGAATGTTCACCTTCTCTAACACATACTCTCGTTCCTCGTCTCTTTGCTCCATAGTTCTGCCTTGTGCTGCCATGATGTGTTGTCGGTTTTCCTTGATCATTTGCAACTCTATCTCAGCTAGCCGATCCTCAAGTTGCTTGTTCCTCTGCTACTGCACATTCCACTTGGCCCTCTCCAAGTCGAGGGATAAGTTCTCAATCACTGGTTGCTGCTCTTGAATGATCTCTCCCAGCTCAGCATTTGTAGGTTCTACATCTGTCTCATCATCCTGGAGGAGAACAAACTCGGTCTCTCGCTCACCTAATGGCCCTTCCTCCTACACTAGCTCCTTGCCCTGCTCCTATGGTGCTGATGTCGGAAGCGAGGCCCCTCCCACCCCAGGTGGAGATAACACTCTTTTTGCTGCTGCAAACAACGGTTTACTACCCTTCTGGTATGTGATGTATACTGGCATGGTGGCAATCTCATGGTGCTCAAACTGATGTGAAGGACCCCCCACCTCATGCTCTGCCTCTGATACCACCGGTGGAGCACTGAAGAAATCATGGGAGATGAAGTCCTCCCAAGCAATACCCTGCAATCCCAACTAATGGTCCACCAAAACCCAGATGAGAGAAAAATGATAGACACTGTTTAGCTACTGTCGAGGGGTCTTGTGCTGCATGAAATTCTTCATCCTCTCTATGTTCCCGCAGATGAAAAATGGGAGGCTCATCATCCGCACCCTGGTGAAGTGCATGAGCAACCTGATGTGATAGGCATAGAGGCGGGAAAACCTTCCCTCACAACTGAAATATTTCATGATCAACCTCATGAGCGGGGCATACTCATCCCTCAAAAATCTGGTGAGCTGGCTCAAACAGCTGTTCTTGATGTAAGTCTCATAATGATGCCTCTCCGCCTTCGTTTTCTTATGCCACTATTCCCCAATGTTCGTTATTCATGTTGCCACTGATATGGTTTCCGATGTCAAGTGAAAGTGACCCCAGCCAGGACAAATTGACCTCCCTGTAGATGAAGTGAAAAAATACGGGCCAACTCATGATGAACTCTGACATTTGCCACCCTTTGACAAAATTCATAGCATGCCAAGTGCTGGAAACAAGACATGGCAAGAGGGCATGCCTGCAGCTCAGTGAGGGTGTTTGGCTCATCTCTAAGATGTCTGCCACTCCGGTGATGTCTCTTATGGGCCTTCTCTCCTGAAGATGTGTCACTGTGGGTCACCTCCTCATACTCTAATGAAATTTCTGATGCCATTACTGCTGTTTGTAACCTGAGTTTATGCTGCCCTCTGAATCCAATGGAACTGGTAGAAGCTCTGAAAAACTGTCACCAAGGGGACAAACAAGGAGTATTAGGAGAGGAATGATGAAATGGGAATAGAGGCTAAAGGGAGAGATTTATCAAGGATTTGGGAGTGCTTTGGGTATAGTATTGATGGGGTAGGGTTTGAATTTATTTTGGTAGGGTTTGGGTTTTTTGAGTCATAGGAGGAGGGGGAAAAAGGAATATGGTTTTAGTGGTGTTAGGGTAATGATAAGGGGAAAATAATACAGGGAAAATAGTGATAGGGGTAGGGTAGGAGAATACCCTCGCAGCACTGTCACTATAGCAAAACCCTAGGACTATGTTTTCTTTATGTCTCCTTTTGTTGGCTTGATCAAAACTTTTGCATTTGATTCATACTCCTAAACCATCCTACTCTTTCCAAGTTTAATGCAAGAGTATATGTAGGTTGCCTATATTTTCAAATTTGATGAGCATCCAAAGTTTTTAGGCAAATTTACTATTTTTTGGGCTTCATATCTCTGTGCGCTGCGCGCACTACCCAGTGCGCCGTGCACTCTAAGTGCATTGCGCCAGTGGCAATTTTACACTATGAACCAGCTCCCAGTGCATCGCGCGCTCTGGGTGCGCCGCACCTCCTCGTGTGTGTGCCGCGTGCTGCCAAAGTTTCCCTAACTTGCTTGGAGGAATAGGGGGAGGGTTTTAGTGGTGGATTTAGGGCGGCCTTTAGGGAAAAATGGTCAAGGGGAGATGCAGAAAAATGAGAGGCGAGGTAAAAAAGGGGAGGGGAGTGAAAACCTTGTCACTAGCAACACAATCTTGCAACCCCAGCTATCGTTTCTTGGTGATTTTCTTATGGTTGTCCTCATGCCTTTGAGCGGCATTTGAATGTCTTAAAACACCGTATCAATAACAAAATTGATGGAGAAGAGGTGTCAACAAGGCCTACCTTTTGATTTGCTAGCTTTCACCAATATTAGAAGCGGTTTGGCGATGTTTTTATGCCCTTGGTTGTGTGCATCGTGCGCCAAGCCCAGTGCGTCGTGCGCTGGGTGTGCGTCGCGCCCTTGATAAAACTGAATGGCAGGAAAGTTGCGTCTGCGTCGTGCCCTCTGTGTGCATCGTGCTCCTAGGTGTATGTGTCGTGCCTTCCAAAACCAACTCTCACTTACTCAAAGTCTCACAATTTCGCTCTCTCACCTTTGTAATGTCTCTCCAAGTCTTGCAAGAGCAAAATGGCTTTGATTTGGGCAAAAACAAGTATATATAGGCTTGGGAGAGATGGCTTTGATTTTTTTCTTCTTTGAAAACCCACTTTCTAATGTTTGTGTTTTGCACCTTTTTCATTGACTTTAAAACACCCTGATTTTCATTTTTTCTTTGGAATTTTGGCTCACATGATGGGATTTTCAGCATTTCTTTGTGGGGACTATGTGACTGGGAATTTAGCCATGGAAATCATGACTGCATCTGAAAATTCCACTTGTGCATTTTTGGAAAATTTTGTCATAAATGACCTTGTCTGACTTTTCTTCAAAATAGAGTTTTGAAGAAGAGTCGAAGTCTTTCCACTTGAAGATGAAGCTCTCTGAACCATAGTTGTGTAAGTCTTCCCTCTGGCCTGCATGGCTTGTTCTGGACATGTTTTCAAAGACCAAATTGATGAATTCCTAGACCCAAACATAAAAGATGACTTTGCCCTGTAAAGGACGAGACTTTGACTGTCATGAGCCTCAGTGATTATGGACAAAGACCTCAGCTAGGAGGGGCCAGACATGAGGGAAAATGACTAGCATGACTTTCTCCGCCAAATCATGGCATGTTCCTAGCGAAATGCAGTTGGGTAAATGGAGCGGGACACCTAAAATTTAAATGCACAAAGATTTTTGATCTCTGACAGAGGGCTGACGAGATCGACTCTAACAGTTTGACCAACACATCTCTGTTTCTAAGTGAATATCGCTACTATTGGGCCGACAGAGCATTCATATAGCCTCTTTGGTACTCATCTGATTGTTCCTCCAAGACAGTGTCGTTTGCTAGAATGAAATCTACATCTTTGTGTACAATCGAACTTTCTTCATACTCCTCATCCTCAGTGAGATAAATAGGCAAATCATTAGGAGTAAAGAGGTGGTTTTCTTCACCTATTATATTCTCATCCTCATCTAAATCTGTTCCATGCACAAAATTTTGCTGCAAAGGTGTTTGTACTGGATGTTGTGCTATCTGCTCTTGGGCTCACTGATCTCTCTGTCTTATTCTATATTGTGGTTGTTTCTGACCACGAAAGTTAGGATTTCTAACTTGTGGCTCCGGTTTGTCAAGTTTCACCCTTTCAAGCATCTACTCTACCTTCTTGAGTAATTGATCCATTGAGGAAGACTCTTCCTTGACTGTGACCTTCTTTTTTGCTTTTGCTCTAGCTCTTTTGGACAACAGATTTTCTTCAACACTGACCGCTCTCTTCTGCATGTCTTCCATTGTGGCCAGTTCTCTCTCTCTTAATTGATAAGCCATGTCAGCACCAAAACCATCCGGGAAACTCACCATGGCTAGTCCCACAGGTGGCCTTAGATGATCTGGAATTTCGTTATAAACTGAATTGAATCTAACACAATAGTCTTGGACCGACTCACCAGCGTTTCATTTGATTTTCTCATATTCAGCCAGAATTTGAAGAGGATTCTTTTTCACTTCCCATCAGTTTAAAAATTGTCTTTGTAGGTCAGCCAAGGTAGCGATACGTGCTGTCGGAAAACCTCTGAACCATTTCCTCACTCCACCTGCAATGTCTGTACAAAGAGTCTCATTGCCACATTCTCCGCATCGATCTCATGAAGTTCATAGAAATCTGCCATTCTGTCCACATGTTGCTGAGCAGTAATGCTATTAGGAGTACCATCAAAAAACAAGATTTTGCTTTGATAATTTGCGGGCATATCATCTAGAACTTGAGGCAGAACCAGGGGTGCAAAACGTGTAGCCATCACTCTTGGTGGATTTGGCCTTGGAGGTGTTGGAGGAGTGTGCACAGTTTGTAAGGGGCTAGCAATTGGAGTTTGAAGCTGAGCTATAATGTAATTATCAATTGACCGGTTAGCCCTTTCCGTCTCCAAGTCTACAAGAAATTGTGGATTGGGGACAGTATAGTCAACAACCCTTTCAGATTTGGTCTCGAACAATGATATTTCAAACTGCTCATCAAACTCAAGCTCTTCAAGATACTCAAAAATATCAGGACATGAATGGGATTTGAACACAGGATTTATAGTGCTCTCTTGATGAAGGAGTTTTGGAATCAAGTTGGGGGTTTCATAAATATGAGGAGGACTCGGATCTGGGTTGGCTCTAGTATATCATCTCGAAGCCAACGTGCTATTTTTGAAAAACTCAGAAGGACATGAACAACTTACTCAACCTATCAAATCCTAAACTTATCATCCGAAAGCTTAGAATTATCAAGAAGTAAGGGGATTAATTTCGTCCCCAGTGGAGTCGCCACTATGTTAGCACCTAAATCTACCTTAGGTTGAAGGAAGGAAAAATTCAGGGTAACCACAAACCACGCTCAATCTGGTAGCTAGCCCTACCAGAACAGGAGAGGGCTTTCTCTGAGTCACGCTCAGTCAATAAGTAAATGGAATGGTCTGAGATGATTAATAGTGAAATATTGATCTTAGGCTAGTAAGTAAATATGGATACAAGAAGCAATTTTTTATGAATGACTGAGTTTCTGGCATGGTATGGGACCAATGGACATCAATGAGCAGAGAATTTAATACAAAGGCACAGGTTACTTTGTGAGGAAAGACAGGCGGAAAGTCTAGCAATTTATTTTGAAGTAACGCGGAATGTAGGAATTGCTTAGGAGGGTGAAAAGGGAATAAGTACATGAATCCTTTTCTATAGAATAAGAACACTGAACATGAAATTTTCCCACAGGCAGAGCAATAAAAATGAATTCTACCTTATCTAACTTAGAAAATTTCACTGGAAATGAATATTAAATGAACTGTGAAACATTACGAATTACATATGAAACATAAGAGACACATTTTCTACACTCACAACCACATGAATCTCGTGAAACAGAGCCGCTTCCTTTCATTAATCCTCTGTCAAAATATACAATGAAGAACTAAGTTTCTCTCCCACAGTCTCCCAGAAATTACAAGCCAACCTTTTGCAAATGATTTGCATACAATAAATAGACTATGCCATGAGGAAATAGAACGACGAAGAGTTGGGGAGTTTTTCGAATCATTACAAAGTGGAAGTGGAAAGCCAACCATTAGTTACAAGTGCAGCATTACAAAAATGACAAATGGCTTGTGTGATTGCTCGCCTTCCTTTGCCACTTGGATAGGAGCCCACCTTTAGTGAAAATGCTTTTTAAGCATTTCCTTAGTTTCCAAGAAAAATATAGTGTAAATAAGCAGGCCCACTTGGAGAAAGTCACGAATCGAAATTTCGCGAAGCGGGCACGATTTTGGCCTTTTTATCTATATGCATCGTGTGCAATTCTATATGCGCTGTTCCACTTTGGAGGCAATTTTGAGGTACCTGCAGGAGTCCAAAATGTGGCCAAGTATGCTTGTTGGAAAGCCTGGCCTGTCTACTTTCCAACCCAAGTGGAATTTCTGAATTTGGTGCTCATTTTCCCCTCCAAATCTTCATTCTCCCAAGACTGCTTCTTGTGTGTCAAAATAGGGCCAGAGAGGTCATTTTTTGAGTGTTTTTGACCCCTTGGAGACTCAAATCATGCCCAAATTTCTTGTACAAGCACCAAAAGGCATGCTTTTTCATGCTAAATCCAAAAGTGCAAGCCATTTGTGATTTGGAGCTCTCAATCCTAAGTGCCACGCCGGGGAGAAAAAACCTATGTTGTGACCAAAAATTTGCCATGTGACCAAAATTGCCCCATATTTCTTGAAATTTGGGCTGGAGCTTCCTTATCCAGTGTTATGCTGGGCCAAAGAGGCTTCAGCCAATATCTGAAGTCGATCAAGCTCCCTTTGCCTCTTTTGCTTCTTGATTACCTTCCTCAATTTTGCCTTCGAATTCCTGATTCGGGCCTTGCACACTTTGTTTCACGCCATGTAGTGGAAAGCCATGTGTCTCAGTAATGCATGGTCCTTGTCAGCCTTGTCCAGCAGCCTCTCCAACTGCATGTTAACTCTCTTGAGGTTGGCCTCCCGATCCTCATTAATCTCTTGCTCCAATGACGTGAGCTCAACTCTTCTCCTTTGTGCAGCTTGGTGATGCTCACGAATGTTTTGTAGCTCCATGATCGCTTGCTGATCCTCAAGCTGTTTGTTCCTTTTCTCTAGATATTTCATGTTCCACTTAGCCCTCTCCAAGTCAAGGGATAAGGCTTCGATCTCTAATTGCTTCCCCTGGATGATCTCTCTAAGTTGTGCACTTGTCGATTCTGTATCTGTATCATCATGAAGGAGAACGAATTCGGTCTCTCATTCACCTGATGGCTCACCTGAAGGCCCCTCATCATGCATTGGCTCCTTGCCTCTATCTTGTACCTGTAGTGCTAATGTCGAAAGCGAGGCCCCTTCCACCCCGGGTGGAGATAACACTCACTTTGCTGCTGCAAACAAATGTCTAGCACCCCTCTGATATGTGATGAAAACCGGCACACTAGCAGTCTCATGGCGCTCATATTGACGAGAAGGTTCACCCTCATGCTTAACCTCTGATAATACCTGTGAAGTGCTGAAGAGGTCATGGGAGATGAAATCATCCGAAGTAATGCAATGCAATCCCAGCTGATGAACCACCAAAATCTTAATAAGAGAAAAGTGATAAACACTGTTAAGTTGTTGCTGAGGGGTCTTGTGCTACATGAAGCTGTTCATCCTCTCTATGTTCCTGCAAATAAAAAATGGGATGTTCATCATCCGTACCCTGGTAAATTGCATGAGCAACCTGATGTGATAGGCATATAGACGAGAGAACCTCCCCTCACATTTGAATTACTTCATGATCAACTTCATGAGTGGACCATATTCATCTTTCAAATATCTGAATGGAAAGACTCTTGTGAGCTGCCTCAAGCAACGGGCCTTAATGTAAGTCTCATAATGTTTCCGATCAACTTTTTGTTTCTTATGCCATGGTTCTCCAACATTCGGTATACCGGTTGCTAATGAGACAGTTTCAGGTGTCAGTGTGAAGGTGATCCTGACCAAGATAGAGTGATCTCCATGTAGGTGAAGCAAAAAAAGACAGGCCAACTCATGATGAACTCAAACATTAGCCACTCTTTGAAGAAATTCAAAACATGATAGATGTTGGAAGCATGACATGGCAATAGGGCAGGCCTGCAATTCAGTGAGGGTGGTTGGCTCATCCCTAACATGTTTGCCACTCTTGTGATGTCTCCTGGGAGCCTGTTCTTCCAAGGATGAATCACTTTGTGTCTCCATCTCATACTCTGATGAATGCTCAGATGCCATGACTGTTGTGTCTACTGTACTTGGGCTACCCTTTGATGATGGTGTGAAACTAGGTGTTGTTGTGATATCTGCCACCAAGGGGAACAATGAAAAAAGGGAGTATTAGTGTTGGCATTATGATACAAGTGTTGTCCTTTATGGCAACTCACTCAGAAACAGGTACAAGTGATGGCAACTCAATCAGAGGACAGATCTTAGTACAGCAGGACAAGAAAGAGATATACGCAGGTTCATTAAGGAAAATCAGCGTATACACGCAGGTTGGCTTCAATAAAAGCGCGTACATGTGAAAACGTACCTTTGGTCCGTGGCGGTTAGTCCTTGGAAGTTGTGCCTATGGTTTTAGACCATGGTGTCTCGATGGTCGTGTCGATCCATAGTTTTGAAGTTGATGGTATTGTGTTGCTATGGTTTTGGACCGTGGTATTGTGAAGGGCCTAAGGCTATATAAGGAGAAGATCATTAGGCAAAGAGAGTGAAGAAAGGTGTGTCTGACAAAGTAAGAAGATCTAGTATTGCTGGTTATCTGTTCGGGACGCTTGGCAAGGGTCGGATCTGACAGCGAAGGTATAAGTAATTATTTCTAGATCTGCACGCGGGTTGCCTTTGGAGAAAGCGTGTATACACACGGTTTTGGTATAGCGAAGTAGTGTATGCATAATAAGATTTGATATTTCAGGTTGCTGTTGATTCTGGTGGTTGTTGCAGAGTTTTGGGTTCTGGTTTGTGTTTCTGTGTTCTTGATGACAGGGTTTCAGTGATTCAATATTGGGTGATTTAGAGAATTATGATGCAAGCATAAGTTGATGATTGTATTGTAGCAGTGTTTGTTTTGTACTCATGGATCCAGTCTAAAAATTGATGAAACGTGGTCCCTGTAGGAAAGAAGGTTGTAGCCTTTTGTAGGGTCAGCACCTACGTACTAGTAAATGGATCGGCTAGTACAAGAGCTGAGGGGGTTGTAGCTCCCTTTCAGAAGTAGTTGGAAAACGAGAGAGGGTTGTAGCCCTCTGCAGGTTGTAGCCTGCGTACTGGTAAAGGAATGCACCAGTACATTGTAAAAGAAGTTTCTTATTAAAGAAGAAAGAGACGAATTGCAGCAGGTGGTTTTCACCCACATTGGGTTTCCACCTTATATCATGGTGTTCATGTGTGTGGCTTTCATGTGATTATCTATTCTGTTATACTGCACCTGTTTACTGTCAATGTGGTTAATAATGTTCTAATGCATTTACTGAAGATAAGCTAACTGAATCATAAGATTTCTGGATATATGCTAGTTTCTTTAGACACGTGTACACGCAGGTTCACTCAACTGAAGTAGCGTATATGTTCTGAGCATGAAATTTGAAAAGTTTTATTGATATGATAATACTGATTCACCCCCCCCCCTCTCAGTATTATTTCCAACAATTGGTATCAGAGCCAAGTTCTTCAGAGAAGCTTGATCGCTTGAAGTAGATTCGTAGAACAATGGGGAAGAAAGCACGTCAGAAGAAGAAGACAGCTCAAAGGAACAATGACAACCCGCCGTTGAGTGGAAGCAAGAATTCAGATCCTGAATCACCTCAGATTGAAGATGGACAAGCAAATGAAGCATCGGATCAAATCATAGATCAACAAGATCTACCTAGCAAAAGGGAGAATGCCCTCAAAGAAGAAATCATCAGATTAGAAGATCAGTTGGAATGTGCCTCCAGAATTCGACAAATGTTGCTAGCGTTGAATAAAGAGAAAGAAAACGAGATCCTCAAACTAAGGCATCAGCTGGATGAAGGAAGAAAAGCTGAAGAAGACCTAAGGAATCAGTATCTGGAAAAGGAAGAACAACATCAAGTTGAGGTAAATATCTTGAAAGGTAAATTAGAAGAGAAGGATAAGCTTTTACGATTTCAAGATAGTACTAAAGTCTTGGACGATATTCTTAATAGTCAAAGGTATCCTGCTATCAAAACTGGTCTTGGTTTTCATGAATATGTTGAAGGTGAATCTAGTTCACAAGGTGAGGCAAGAAACTCTAATGAGAAATCTGAAATGCTGAACAAGGAACAACCAAGGAAAGAAATTCCTCAAGGAAGATCCTTTACTCCTAACTATGGAAGTGATAGACAATTATTTCCTCCTCTGAATAATGTTGAATGTTATGTATGTCATAATCTTGGACATGTTGCAGCCAGATGTAGAAGTAGAATGGTTCAAGACCATTACAAAAGATCATTGCATCCCAGGTATTTAAGAGGATATTGCTTTGTCTGCAATGAATATGGACACAAAGAAATTGACTGCAATAGAAGGAATGTGAAATATGTAAGATGTTATACATGCAACAAATATTGGCATAAAGCAAGGGAATGCAGGAGCAGATTTCAAAATTCAAAACAAGAGGACCATACATCATCACAGTTCCAGGAATTGAAGAAGACACAATTAGAGACAGAAAGGTGTGGCATAACTCAATCAGCTGACACAACAGACACAGGGGAATCTGAAAGTGATGAATTTCAATATTCCATCTTGCATACGCTGATATAATGAAGACAAGTCGCGTATATACGTGAGTTAGAGGCTGCAAAGTCGCGTATATGTAGAAAGGGTAGCAGAACAGACCCAGGAAATGTTTCAGTCATGGTTGTCTCAAGCTCAGGGGGAGCATAAAGGGCAGCAGAACAGAATCAGGAAATGGTCATGGTTGGCTCACGCTCAGGGGGAGCATATACTTCAAATAATTCATTGTTGGCATTGTGGTTAGAAGTTGCTGATGAAACTAAATGATACATATTGTTGTTTGATAAAAGGAATGGTATTGCAGGCTTATGCGTATGGTACAGATCATATATGATAAATGATAGTTATTTCTGGTCTTAGAACCTGCATCTGCTCAGGGGGAGCATGGATGGATTGATACAACCTGGCATATACAAAGGGGAGCCAAATCAGAAAATTCAGCATGTACTCAGGGGGAGTATGGACAGTAGAAGGTATACCAAAGAAGAGAATATCTTGGTCCACCCTTTGCCCTTGATATCAAAGGGGGAGAGTGACCTGGTGTGGTGGTTGCCATCAAGTCCAAAGGGGGAGATTGTTGGAATTATGATACAAGTGTTGTCCTTGATGGCAACTCACTCAGAAGCAAGTACAAGTGATGGCAACTCAATCAGAGGACAGATCTTAGTACATCAGGACAAGAAAGAGATATAAGCAGGTTCATTAAGGAAAATCAGCGTATACACGCAGGTTGGCTTCAGTAAAAGCACATACATGTGAAAACGTACCTTTGGTCCATGGCGGTTAGTCCTTGGAAGTTGTTCCTATGGTTTTGGACCATGGTGTCTCGATGGTCGTGTCGATCCCTAGTTTTGAAGTTGATGGTATTGTGTTACTATGGTTTTGGACCGTGGTATTGTGAAGGGCCTAGGGCTATATAAGGAGAAGATCATTAGGCAAAGAGAGTGAAGAAAGGTGTGTCTAAAAAAGTAAGAAGATCTAGTATTGCTGGTTATCTGTTCGGGACGCTTGGCAAGGGTCGGATCTGACAGCGAAGGTATAAGTAATTATTTCTAGATCTGCATGCGGGTTGCCTTTGGAGAAAGCGCGTATACACGCGGTTTTGGTATAGCGAAGTAGCGTATGCATAATAAGATTTGATATTTCAGGTTTCTGTTGATTCTGGTGGTTGTTGCAGAGTTCTGGGCTCTGGTTTGTGTTTCTGTGTTCTTGATGACAGGGTTTCAGTGATTCAGTATTGGGTGATTTAGAGAATATGATGCAAGCATAAGTTGATGATTGTATTGCAGCAGTGTTTGTTTTGTACTCATGGATCAAGTCTGAAAATTGATGAAACGTGGTCCCTGTAGGAAAGAAGGTTGTAGCCTTCTGTAGGGTCAGCACCTACGTACTAGTAAATGGATCAGCTAGTACAAGAGCTGAGGGGGTTGTAGCTCCCTTCCAGAAGTAGTTGGAAAACGAGAGAGGGTTGTAGCCCTCTGCAGGTTGTAGCCTGCGTACTGGTAAAGGACTGCACCAGTACATTGTAAAAGAAGTTTCTTATTAAAGAAGAAAGAGACGAATTGCAGCAGGTGGTTTTCACCCACATTGGGTTTCCACCTTATATCATGGTGTTCATGTGTGCGGCTTTGATGTGATGATCTGTTCTGTTATACTGCACCTGTTTATTGTCAATGTGGTTAATAATGTTCTGATGCATTTACTGAAGATAAGCTAACTGAATCATAAGATTTGTGGATATACGCTAGTTGCTTTAGACACAGTAGCGTGTACACGCGGGTTCACTCAACTGAAGTAGCGTATATGTTCTGAGCATGAAATTTGAAAAGTTTTATTGATCTGATAATACTGATTCACCCCCCCCCCCCTCTCAGTATTATTTCCAAAAATTAGGAGGGGAATAATATGATGGGAATAGGGGTTATGGGGAGAATTTTTATTTAGGGATATGTAGGGGGGTTTGGGGATTTGATAAGGTAGGGTTTTGGGGTTTTAATAAGGTAGGGTTTTGGGGTGTTATGTTGACAAATAAGAGGAGGGGATAGGGAATGGAGTTCGGTAATATTTTAGGGTAGGGGTAATAGGGAAAAATGAGATAGGCGGGAAGGGAAAAATGGAGAGGAGGGAAAATATGAGAGGTGAAAGAGGAGCCTTGGCATCAACACCACAATTTTTCAACCATAACAACAATGGCTTTGGTGTTTTCTAGTGGTTGGTTTTAGGAATTTTAGTTGCCACTATAACTAGCCATGAACCAACTTAACCTTCACAGAAATACATGAGCAATCGAGATTTAGAGCCTACCTATCGTTTTGAGGGGTTTCAAAGGTGACTTGAGGCAATTTGGCACGATTTCGGGCCTTTGTGGGTGTGCGCCGTGCGAAAAACCCAATGTGCCACGCTCTTTATATGTGTCACGCCCTTGTAAACTTTGCACTGTGGGGTGGCTCTGTGTGCGCTGCACTCTGTATGTGCGCCGCGCCCCTCTGTGTGTGTGTCGCGCTCCTTAAAACGACTCCAACTCCTTCCAAACGCGTGCTTTGCACTCACAAACACTTTGATATGTTTCTCAATAACCTTGATTTGCACAATGACCTTGTTTCCTTGTGGAAATTCTTATATAAAGACTTTGAAGTCATGGGTTAAATTTTTGCTTCTTCAAAAACGCACTTTGCTAGTATTTCCTTTTGACACTTTTCACTGACTTAAAGCAACACTGAATTTCTTTCTTCCTTTTGAATTTTTAGCTAGAATGATGAAATTTTCGGCACTTTTTGCAAGGGTTGCATGACAAAGCATTTGGCCACAGAAACCATGACTGCATTTGAAGAAATCAATTGGTGACTTTTTGAAAATTTTATCACAAATGACACATTGTTTGACTTTTTCTTCAAAACAGAGTTTTGAAGAACAGTCGAAATTTGTCCACATGACAATGAAACTCTCTGAATCATAACTTTGTAAGGGCCTCACTCTGGCTTGCAATGGCTTTATTGGACATGGTTGAAGACCAAATTGATTAATGCCTAGACCTAATTATCAAAAATGACTTTTGTCCATTAAAGAACTAGACCTTGACTGTCGTGGACTTTAGTGATCATTGACAAAAGACCTAAGCCAGCAGGAGCTAGACATGAGGGGAATGACTAGCATGACCTTTTCCACCAGATTATGGCATGCTCCTAGCAGAATGCAGCTGGGTAAATGGAGAGAGACTCCTAAAAATGAAATGCATAAAGAGTTTTGATCTCTGACAGAGGACTGACCAGACCGACTCTAACACCTCGGGCACCTTGTTTCATTTTTTAGCGAGGTTGACACAAGAAAAGAACTATCCTTGGGCACCTTGTTTCATTTTTAAATGAGGTTGACACAAGAAAAGAACTATCCTCAGACACCTTGTTCATGGGCCATCCAAGAAAGTGGCTCCCAAGAGGTATTCATGGGATGGAAGAAACGCACTTTGGGAGGAACACATGTCAGGGTGCACCAATGACAGGTCAGGTTCCAATGCCCCCAGTACATATTGTACTAGACCAGCTGCATGGTCATCAGTAGAGGAAGAGACAGAAAGGATAGCCACATAATTGACCTGTGGCAAGGAAGGTACTGCTTGCGAGCAAGAACTGAGAGGGGATGACAGCTGCGCAAGAGGCACCGGGGGATGAAAGAACGATAATTGATCTATGGTCACCATTCTTCCATCGTGTGGAAAAAAAACCATATGAAAAAGGGAAGAGACAAGGGTCTCCATGGCATAAATATAATCACGGCCAAGGAGAAGACTGAAATTTGCACCTTGGACAACCATGGCGTCTATATAGACGGTTTTGACCCCTAAAGTAACAAGAAACTTTGGGAGGATGCCGAGAGGTTGACAAGGTTCTCCCTCGAATGCCAACAGATTCCATGTGACTGGCACAAGCTGTGGGGAACCCAAAGCTTGCCAAGTAGTGGAAGGCATAAGACTGATAGACACACCCTCATCCAGAACAGTGCCATGTACAGCCTTATCGTAGGCATATACTGTAATCTCAAAAGGCACATAGGATGGAATGCAGAAAGTAGTCAAGTGACTCCAATCAAACGTGACGACCAAACTACTTGGTGGGGGAATCGTATGATTGCCCCTTGCCCCCCAGGAACCAAAGAAGGACTCTCGGGATCGGTTCGGATAGGAGAGTTGTTTTCGGGCACTGGAAAATCTGATGAGATGAGGAGAAGATGAGCATGATGTGTTTCTGAGACAGAGTGATCAACAAGTGGTGATCCTGAGTCGACACTCTTTCTGACCAATGGCTGGTCTGGAACAGGCTGAGCACAGCCAGGCTCAGAAGAAGGAGGACGGACAAGAGAAGAATCTGAGTCAATCTCTTTGTCAATGGAGGGAGATTCTGAAGAAAGCTGTTGATAACCAATGGGAAATTGGGGTGAAGAAGCTATAAGACCTTCCAAAATGGCGGAAGATTTATCCATGAGCAGACAAAGGTGAAGGGGATGGATGCCTTCACACAGTCTACAGGGGAATCAAATCTTCCCTTCCTTCTTACTGTTGCGAGTTGCTAGGATAACATCGCCTTGAACTACAGAGGACGATGAGGGACAAACCAGATCATGAGACCATACTTCTAGGATCCTTGGAATGCCAGGACAATCATGAAGAAGATGGTCATCCTTGCATAATTTACAAGGAAACTTAACCTTCCACGAAGGAGCAGAAGGTGGTTCGACCTGGAATGGACTCGGAGTGGTAACTACACAGGTGGCCTTAGATTTGTCAGACTTCTTCTTCTTCTTTGTCTTCTTCTTCTTCTTCTTAGGCTCCTTGTTATTGGATGTGAAGCTTTCACCAGGTGAAGGAGGAGAGGAGGAGGAAGAAACAGGAGAAGAAGGCGTAGGCTCAACCTTGGAATCAACATGTCTTGGTTCGGATGAAGGAGACAGTGGAACAAGAGTCATGACACTCAGGACCACCGAGGTTGAAAACAACCATACGGGCAAACCGATGGTTATCCCAGGCAACAACAACGTTGCCATATATGGAGCACCAACATTTCCAAAGGAAGGAAACGGACCAGGATTTCCATCTGAAGGAAAACCTTGGCCGGTAGGCTCGGGGGATGTTGCCATCGAGAATGAGAAAGAACCCTACTCAAGCTAACACAAACAAGATCTAACCAGGCAAATGTGAATCGTGGCCGAATAAATTTTAAGACACAAGAACAAAACTTGACCTTTTCATCTTTAAAGAGTCGAGAAAAGGAAAAAGGATGACTCTAGTCGCCTTTGAATATTTAATGAGCCTGAAGTGACAAGTGCTTAGATGGACCTTTTCTTTTAAGGAGTCTGAAAAGGAACGAAAGTGACTACTCTGCAGAACTAGGCAAAAAGGTTTACCAAACAAATCCGTAAAATTGCATATACACCTTGGCGATCATATGAAAACCATGGACTTTCCGTATGGTAGTCAATCTTTCTGAATTTTGTGTTCGGTGCATTACGCCTTTTAAGGTGGCAGACACGACTTCCTATGGATAAAGGATGATAACCTAGTGGGGTCTCCCCATATACTCGATGGTACCTGGGATCACAATTCCGTACTAGACCACTATTGAGTCACAGAAGGAGGAATCACCCAACCTTGAGTGGAAACAAAAGTGACTAGGTTTAACGACGCCGGAGCACGTCTCTAGCCTAGACCTCTAAATGTGTGTGTTATGTTCCAATGCATTGTTAGATTTATTCAGTTCAATTTAAAGTTGATCTTGGATTATGTTTCAATTTTCAGGCCTTGCCGTATGTATATAACAAAACCTAGGATGCAGCTAGAATGAATGAAATATCCTTTTTCTCCGATGAACACCTACCTATGGGAGGGTAGAGAGATCATTCCCAAAACAAGAAAACCAAGGCAACAAACAGTCACTCAATGCAAGCAGAAATCAATTCTTAAAGTGCACAGATACTACTAATGAGGGATTTAATCATTTGCTTTTCAATATGAAACTTGAAATGAAAATTTACTTTCACTTTCGCATGCTAAATTAAATGCAATCTTTTTTATTTTGATGCCTCTAATCTAAAGAAACTAATAAGAAACAAACAAATGTGGAAAAAAGGTTGATCCAAACAATTGTAATCTGTCTGGGTAGTGAAGAGAAATCAAAACAATGCCAAGATTGGTCCAATAACAATCACTAAACAACCAACCAAAAGTAAGCAAAGGGGAAGGTTCAATCAAACCAACAACAAGCAGCAAACAAAACCTTGCAAACAAGCAACCAAGAGAAGCTGATCCAAAGGACTTGAAACAATAAACTAGGTCATAAAGCAAGAAAAACAAGATTCATTTAACAAAGCTCACAAGAAAGTGCCTCAGCCTCTAAACAGTGAAAAACAAGTCATCAACCAAGTGAGAACAGCAAGGGACTAGCAAGGCTGACGGATTCACGAGGCAGAATTGAAACATTCAATTCTACAGTGATCAACACGAGCAATATACTAGCAATAAAGTGCTGATAAGGAACAATACGTAGCAACAAAGCGATGTCAGCATGGAAGTACACGACTTTTCCATGATGGCCTGATTTATAGAACCATAACGACTGTTAAGCGTAATAACGCGATGAACAGGATACTACAAAAGGGGTGATGTGATGAAAGCGCGACTATTAAATTAAAAAATGCCATGATGTTCAAAACACTAACAGGTGGAAAAAAACTCCCAAACCAAAGATAGTCAATCTTCAATCAAATAAGGACATTCCCCAAATTAGGCCAGGAAACTCAGAAAACAGGTAACTAATCCCCAAAACTTCAAAAGAAACCAAAACAAAAAATCAAGGCAAGAGTGGACAAGAAAAGAACAAAGGCCAGCTCCCCAGCAGAGTCGCCAATTTGTGATGCAAGAAAGTGTTCCCTCTGTGGACAGAGGCAACCCCTCTAGCCCTAGAGAGGGTCTAGTCACAAACAAGGACAAATGAACAACAATTTTCCTTAAATAGTTCAAGTTGGAGGCCTACCTCAACCGGTGGTCGATGGAGTTCCGTTGCACTGCTCCAGGTTTTTCTTCCTTCTCCCGATGAGTAATCAACCTGAAACAATGCAAAGGAAATAAAACAAAGCACGTAACTGGAACTGCAATGATCTATTTAACCACAAAGTCAAGAATTCATGAGCTATCTAGTACATTACATACAAGACATAGGAAAACATCATTGATTGCATTAATTATGAAATACAGTAAGCTTACAACCAAGGTCTTGACATCACAAGCCTTCTCAGAGGGATCTAGCCAGCATGTTCCTCAAGAATTCACTCTTGAAAGTAGATCTCCCAATACACAAGTCTCTCTCACTCACAAGTTTTACACAAGATCAAAGGCACTTCACAACCTTCCTCAAGCTCTCAACAATCCCACACTTGTCACACTCACACCAACTATCTAACAAGCTCACAAGTACTAAAAACGACACTCCAAAGACTAAGAATTCCAAAACTCAAAAACTAGCAGCACATAGCAATGGTGAGAGTTTAAATAGGAGAAGGAGTCTCCATGAAAGGTGGGAGGATGAACTTATCTCCAAGGAAGGTAGCACAAATGACAGAACAACCACGCCAGAGAAAGGAGGGGGACATAAACAAGGCCAACAACCAGGTCTGGAGACATCTGGAAGGATGACTATTGGAACAAACTCGCCCAAACTAGATCATCGCGGGCACATAACTGGTCTGCCGCGCTGACATTGCTATTACATAACGGAGATAGTCATGTCATCACGGGAATCACATGTACTTCCGCTATGACAACGCTTCTGGACTATTTTGGAGCGCTCATCAGTGCGTTTATTTGGCCAATAGACACGATGAGGTATAAAATTTTGCAAAGTGGTTCATTTGGCAACATCAAAGAGCATGAGCATGAATGATTTTGGACTCATAACCCAGTAGGAAGACTGGGATGAAGGCAGTGACAAATTACTGTGTAACAGGACCAGACCCTAGGTTCAGGCGTAGGGGCCAACAAGGCTCTATTGTAGTCTAGCACAACACTGACATTTTCACCTTACCCGAAATGGGTAAGGAGTCTCACCCGAGGTGTGCTGCAAAATTAATTAGGTGAGGGTTGGAATCTAGTATCAAGAAGAACCATATTATAGAATAAAAAGAAGAGAACATCAAATCATTCTACAAGGAAGTTAGATTGCAAAAGGCCATACATGCTATAACAAAAATACTACTTAAATATGTGCATACATAAAAAAATTAAAGAACTGGAATAACACATTGTTAACACACTATGATACCAATAACAACCTTCCTCATTGATATGAAAGATAAATACATTACATCAGGCTCAAGGCCTCTTCATCAACATACAAGACTCTAGCAATACCTAATACAAGCTTATGGAAGAATAGACACATAGCAGTTTTCATAGATCCACAACTCAAGAAGAATAACCATAACAACAAAAGCAAAAACCCTTTTTTGGTTCTCCTTTATGCCTTTTGTCTTCTTCTTCTTTCTCTCTGCATGTCAACTTGAACTACCAATTCCTTCTCCCTTACTCATCTATCTCCATTCCTTGGATGTCCTTGCTCTTTTCTACTCAACTATATATGCTTCTTCCTGTCATCCCTCCACAACTACCAGTCTTCTATAAGTTCCTTCCCTTTTCCCTAGCTCTTATTTATGTATCTCTCCAACAACTATTTCCACCACTTGTTTCCCGCCTTTTGACTTCTTTCCAAAAAATCTTAATTCCTCCCAACAAGCCCCGACCACATCTCATTGACTCATCCTCGAGTCAATCTTTCTTTGGCACCATCATTACTGTTGATGCCTCTACTGGTGCTTCTACTACTTCTATGGGTGATTCCTCTTGTTTGGTCTCTTTAAATGAAGTCCCCAATTTAGGGACACACACAATGGCCGCCTGGAGGAATTGAGTGTAATCATTGAGCATTGTCTGCCAGATTTTTGTGATCACAGCTACCTACCCAAGGAATTTAGATGTTATGTTAGATGTCGGTTGGGTAGGATGTGTCATCAATAAGGAATTCCACTATGTTTCCATGTCCTCACATAGATACAGTGGTGTCTCGAGGTGTGTTTGAACCAGGGCCCGAAGATCTCATAGTATCTTCTTTATTTGGGTTGACTCATCTTTGATATGTTGAGTACAGGCCTCCAGAGAATCTATATCTACCTTGATCATATTCCTTTTATATTTGTATTTAATGTTCCTAGCATCGGTGAGGAGTTGTTGACCTAGTCATGGAGTGGGTAGACCAATTATTTCTTCTTCGCAAGGAAGCTTGACCATTCTTGAACTTGTTGTAGGAGAGTGTAAGCATTGTTTGCAACATTGAAAATGGAGTCTTTGAGGGTGGTTGCAACAATTGTCTTCTATTCTATCTCATTTGCATATGTCGTGGCAAGGTCTAGTAATGCAGTTATTGTGGCAGCGAGGGTTTTCTTGAATTCTTGTTTGCTAGATATCAAATCATGGCATGTGGCCTGGAAATGGTCACAACATTTGACCAGTGTGAAAGATGAAAATTCTTCTGGTGCATTAGTCACGACATAAAAAATTGATTCCCGCAATACCTAGAGTTTTTTGGCGATCTTCTCTAGCTGCCCGTGGAGTTATTGCTTATCTTGGCGGAGCTAATCATGTTCAGCTACGAGTGCATGAATTTTCTATTATTGCTACTCATGGTCGATAGTTAAATCATTGTGCAGTGTTGCGGATTTTTGTGTGGCTTGTTGAAAAAAAGTAAACAATTGGGTTGAGTACCGTCCCTTAATGTCATCCTGGTACATAGTTGAGGGATTGAGGAACTGAATCTGCAAGGGTTACCCACTCTCGACAAACTTGTCTAAGTGTCTGTGGGGAGAGGTAGCTTCTTGTGATGGTTCAGCCAATGGAGGAGTGGTTTGGATGGAGACAGGGAGTGGTGTGACTGCAGGAAACAAATGAAGTGGTAGTGAAACTAGGTTGATAATGTCGATGAGTGGCTAGGTAATGATGGGTCTCGTGCTTAGTAATGGACCTGACTCTAGCAATAAAGACATCATGGAAGCAACGATGACCTCTCTGTTGAAGACTATCACGATGGAATGGATAACGAAATCAACTTCCATGTCTTTCTCCATGCTCAACAATGTCCCAAAGGACATAGTGTTTGAGATGGTAGTAGATGTGGATGTAGTATGTGGTGATGGGTTACACAAGATAGATGATGAAACTTAAGTGGAGGGTGGAAATTATTCAATGATGGGTGAGGCGGTATTGGATTGGGGTTCTTCAATGGTGAGGTTGACTGATAGGGGTCGATTTCAGCTTTTTGGCCCCAACTAGAGGTTTGGTAGCTTTTAATTTACCGGGTTTTGGGATGGTGGGTTTGGACTGTGAATGAAGTCCTACTACTGGCATTGTAGCAACTAGAGGGGTAGTCATCAAAAGACCCTTTTGTATTAAACCTTGAAACTTAATAAAGGTGGAAACCAAACCTATTGAGATCCCGATGTTAGTGATGGCTTCCTTCAAGGATCTCATCTGTTTCTTCAGTTGTTTGATGACTGGTTGCAACTCCTCCTTAGCCAATAATTTTTTGGAATCCACAACTATTTCTCCTGGTATTGGTTGAGGTACCATCCTGTCAAAGAAATATGTGTGTTTACCTTCTCAAATATCCTCTACAATTCATGTCCATTAACTGACCTCTGTGTGGAAAGTTTCAGCTGTCAGCATAAAATTTTGGGGCCACATCTAGAAAATATGGGGGTGAACACAATGCGGCCTCACCCAAGTGCCCCCATGACTAACACCAAACCAAATCTATGACAAATATTCATCATGTAGGGACCAAGGAACCCATTCCGCAACCTTGATTACTTCCAACATTTTTATGTACTAGCTCCTGAAATAAGGCACATTTATCTCCTCATTGTTTGAGTCCCCTAAAGTTCTCCAAGGCACATATATGAGGGCCAAAGGCTGGTCCTCTGTGATGGGAGCTAGCTCCTGGCCCTCTGTTCTGTTGGCATTATGATTTAAGTGTTGTCCTTGATGGCAACTCACTCAGAGGATGGTACAGGTGCTCAGAGGTTGGTACAAGTGATGGCATCTTAATCAGAAGACAGATCTCAGTACAGCATGCCAAGGTAGCTCATACACGCCGTTTCGTTAAGCCCAAGTCGCGTGTACACGCTAGTTCTATTCATAAAAAGCGCGTGTATGTGGAAAGGTTCCTTTGGTCCATGGTGGTTAGTCCTTGGAAGTTGTGCCTATGATTTCGGACCATTGTGTCTCGACGGGCGTGTCGATCCCTAGTTTTGAAGTTGATGGTATTGTGTTACTATGGTTTTGGCTCTTGGTATTGAGCTAGGCCTAAGACTATATAAGGAGAAGAAGATCATTAGGCATTATTATCTTTCGACAAGGGCTTGAATATCTAAGAGTGAAAGAGATCTGATTTGCAGGTGCTGGGTTGCTTGATCTAAGCCAAGGAGAGATCACATTGGTTGATGGAAGACTAGATCTAAGGATAGATCGGGATCTAATGGTTTGAAATGCACTATCATGATATGGTTGATTATGCTTATTTCTAGATCTGCATATTGTCGCAATGCTATGCTCTGGGTCTAACTAATGTCTGGTACAGCTGCAAATTGAGAAAGTTTATTTTTAGATCTGTACGCAGGTTGGCTTCGGTAAAAGAGCGTGTATACGCGGGTTTGGCTCCTTGAAGTAGCGTATATCTTTTGAAGCTTGTTTTTGGGTTTACAGTGGGGTCTGACAGTTATTGCAGAGTTCTGTAGTCTGCTCTGTGTTCTGGTAACTGGTGATTGACAGGGTTCAGTGGTTCAGTGATTCAGAGTTTGGTTGTTTTATGCTTCAATGATCTGTTGTGGAAATTGAATGAATTGTGGTCTTCAGATTGTAATGTTGTGCTTCAGGAATATTCAAGTCTGAAAATGTATGAAAGGTGATACCTGAAGAAAAGAAGATTGTAGGTCAGCACCTACGTACTAGTATCTTGGCTAGTACAAGAACAAAGGGGGTTGGAGCTCCCTTCCAAGGAAGTTTGGAGAACGAGAGAAGGTTGTAGCCTTCTGCAGGTTGTAGCCTGCGTACTGGTATAAGGCTGCACCAGTACAAAAGATTGTAAACTGAAGTTTCTTAAAGAAAGATAGAGATAACTTGCAGCAGGTGGTTTTCACCCACATTGGGTTTCCACCTTATATCTTGGTGTTCATGTGTGTGGCTTTTGATCCGTTCTGTTATACTGCATCTGCTTACTGTTAATGTGCTGAATAATGTCCTGATGAACTTAACTGAAGAATAAGCTAACTAAGTTATGAGTTTTCTGCTTATACGCTGTTTTATTTAGTCACAGTAGCGTGTACACGCTGTTTTACTTAACTGAAGTAGCGTATATGTTTCTGAGCATTGAAAAGGTTTGATTGATCTGATAATACTGATTCACCCCCCCTCTCAGTATTATTTCCAACAATTGGTATCAGAGCAGGTCCTTCAGGGAAGCTTGATCGCTTGAAGGTAGATCATTCATCATGAGCAACTACGAGAAAGAAGCATCAATCAGGCCACCGGTTTTTGATGGAACAAATTTCAATTATTGGAAGGTAAGAGTTACTGCATATCTTCAATCTCTTGGTACAGAAGTTTGGAACATTGTAGAAACAGGCTATGCTTTTCCTTCAGCTACTCCTACAGATCCAGCTGAGAAAAAGACATATGAAACAAATGCAAAAGCAGTCAGTACTCTATTAGGAAGTATATCCCAAACAGAATTCATGAAGGTCATGCACTTCAAATCAGCAAAAGAGATATGGGACAAAATGATCACTAGCTATGAAGGAGATGAACAGGTAAAGGAAGCTAAACTTCAAACTCTCAGGATTCAATATGAGACTCTCAAGATGTATAATGATGAAAGTGTGGCAAATTATTTTCTTCGGGTAGACGAGATTGTTAATTGTATGAAAAATTTGGGTGAAGAAATAAAAGAGACTATAGTAGTTTCAAAGATTCTAAGATCATTATCCCCCAAGTTTGAATCTAAAGTATCTGCAATAGAAGAAAAGGAAAATCTCAAAGTTCTCACTATGTCTCAGCTACATGGAATTCTAACTGCTTATGAAATGAGAAAGGGAGGTCCATCAGACAGAAGGGAAGCTGCTTTTAAGGCATCAGGAAAAGAAGATTACTATGAGGCAAGCCATGTTCCAGAAGAAGAGGAAGAAGAATCAAATTTTGTCAGAAATCTTCAAAGGGGTGCTGGAAGGTTCAGAGGTAAGCTACCTTTCAAATGCTTTGCTTGTGGAAGAGTAGGTCATTATGCTGCAAAATGTCCTAATAAAGATAAAGGAAAAGAACCTGCTAGATGGAATAAGAAACAAAGTGCAAATAAGAAAAGCTACTACACCCATGAAGATAGTGATGGCTTATCAAACAGTGATGAAGATGAACAAGGTAATAAATATAAGCTATTAATGGCATTTGAAGATGATGATTATGAGGATGCTGTAGATGTGGATAATCTCTATAATGAAATTACTAGACTCAAGAGATGCATAGAAGAAAAGAGTGTGATCATTGATACTTTGCAATTTCAAATTGATGAAAAGGAAAAACATCTTGAAAAACTAGAAGGTGAAATTGTTGGTCTCAGAAAAGAAATTGAGAAAACAAAAGCTATTAATCTTAAGTTTGTCAAAGGATCTGAAACTTTGGATGAGATTATCAATGTGCAGCGGTCTCCTCTAAACAAGACAGGTTTGGGCTATAATGGAGAAACCTCTAAAGCATCCACCTCAAAGAGTTATCTTGATGCAGCAAGAAGAAATGAGCAGAAGAACAATGAAGATAATCAGGTAAAGCAGGGACGAATTACAAACAGAAACTATCAGGGACAATCCTTCTTAAGGGTGAACAAAAGCTACAACCAACCACAGGTAAAATCTTCTCAGTTTGGCACAAGAATAGATGAAAATAGAAATTACAATCAGTTGGCTGGTAGATTCAATAACCGCAGAAGCTTCTTCAATGGACAATGCTTTTCTTGCCATAACTTTGGTCACAAAGCAGCTCAATGTGTTGCATATAAAACAATCATGACTAGGGAAGCTCAAAAACAAAGAAGTATGACAGGGATTACAAAGAGGACCTATAACAACTTTTCGGTTCTTGAAAATGAAGTTGAATGTTCTATTTGCAATAATTTTGGTCATAAAGAATCTGAATGCAGGAGCAGGTTTCAGGAGAAAAAGGAACAAGCCACGAGCACCAAAAAATGGAGAATAAAAGAACCTCAGACAGAAAGATGTGGGATAGCGTTTTATGCAGAAGGACAGGAAAATCTATGGTACATTGACAGTGGATGTTCGAAACATATGACAGGTGATAAAGAAAAACTTGAATCTTATTCTACTTTAGAAAAGGGAAAGAAAGTTTCTTTTGGAAATGATACTCCTGCAACTATAAAAGGAAAAGGTATTGCTCCTTTGAAAGAAAAGGTCAAGGCTGGAAATGTTTTGTATGTTGATGGATTGAAGCATAATCTTCTAAGTGTCAGTCAGATGTGTGATCAAAAAACCGAGGTTATTTTCAGATCGAATGGATGTCTTGTTCGTGATCTTGATACAGGTAAAACAGTTCTCAAAGGCAAAAGAACTCCAAATAATCTGTACATATTTGAAGAAGGACAACAACAATGCTATCTTAGCAAGGATGAAGAGCACTGGTTATGGCATCGAAGGTTGGGACATCTAAGCTTCTCACAAATAAGAAAAGCATGCAAATATCAGGCAGTTCGCGATCTTCCAGATATCAAAATTCCAGACAACACTATATGCAAATCTTGTCAGTTTGGAAAGCAAACCAGAACTAACTTTCCAGAAAAGGAAGGATCAGCTAGCTTGCCTCTTGAGCTAGTCCATACAGATGTATGTGGTCCATTTAGGAAAAGGACACCTCGAGGAGAAGAATATCTGATATTATTCATTGATGATTTCTCAAGGTTTGTTTGGTTAGGGCTTATGAAGCACAAAGATGAAGCATTCGAAAAATTCAAATCCTTCAAAGCATTGGCTGAAAATGAATCAGGACACAAAATTAAGTGCCTCAGATCTGACAGAGGTGGGGAGTTCACATCAAATGAATTTTTCGATTTCTGCGATGAACATGGGATAAGAAGAGAATTCTCTACAGCTAGAACTCCTCAGCAAAATGGGGTTGTGGAAAGAATGAACAGAACTATCCAACAAATGGCTCGTGCTATGCTCGATGAATCAGGTACTCCTGCAACCTTCTGGGGTGAAGCTGCACATGCTGCTGTTATCATTCTTAACAAAACAAATGTCCGAGTAAACAGCACTCAAACACCTCATGAGCTTTGGAGTGGTAAAACTCCTTCCGTAAAGCATTTCAAAATCTTTGGGAGCAAATGTTATATCAAGAATACTGATGAGCAACTTGGCAAACTTGAACCTAGAGCAGATGAGGGCATTCTTCTTGGTTATTCTCCACATAGCAAAGCATACAAGTGCTACAATAAAAGACTTGGCAGAATTGTTGACAGTATTGATATAGTGGTTGATGAGAAGGGATATATTCCTAGGCAAGTTCATCATGAAGACATTGAAGAAGATGAAGGTTACTCTCAAAGGCGAAATAATGAAGAAGAAGAATCTCAAGAAGAAGAAGAATCTCAAGAAGAACCAGAGGAGCAGACAAGAACGGAAGAGAAGACTCCATCCAGATATGTCCAAAAGAATCATCCAGAAACTCAGATTGTGGGGCAGAAAGAAGCAGGAGTACAAACAAGAAGGACACTTGCAGAAGCTTCAAGCTACTTGGCTCTACTCTCCTCCATTGAACCACAAAATGTGAAAGAAGCATGCAAAGATGAATGTTGGGTCAAAGCAATGGATGAAGAACTTGAGCAAATCGAAAGGAACAACACTTGGGAATTAGTTCCTAGACCAAAAGATAAGAATGTAATAGGAACAAAATGGGTCTTCAAGAATAAGTTAAATGAAAATGGAGAAGTAATTAGAAACAAGGCCAGACTTGTTTGTAAAGGGTATGCACAGCAAGAAGGAATAGATTTTGAAGAGACCTTTGCTCCTGTGGCAAGACTAGAGGCCATCCGAATGTTCCTTGCTCTCTCTAGCTTTCAAAACTTCAAGGTATTTCAAATGGACGTGAAATCAGCCTTCCTAAATGGAGACTTAGAAGAAGAAGTATATATTGAGCAGCCAGATGGGTTCATTCTTGGAAATGATCCAAACCTTGTATGCAGATTGAAAAAGGCACTCTATGGGCTCAAACAAGCTCCAAGGGCTTGGTACTATCGGTTGGACAAATATCTTCACCAACAAGGCTTTTCAAAAGGATCAGCAGATAGCAATCTCTATATAAAAGTTGAAAATAACAAATTGCTAATCCTTGTTGTTTATGTAGATGATATTATTTTTGGCAGCAATGAAGAGACAATGAGTCAAAACTTTGCCTTGGTTATGCAGAAAGAATTCGAAATGTCACTTCTTGGAGAATTGACATATTTTCTTGGATTGCAAATCCAACAAAATGAAGGAGGTATCTTCTTGTCTCAAACCAAATACCTCAAGCAGATCTTGAAGAAGTATGGCATGGAAGAGTCAAAGCCAGTATGTACACCCATGGTTACAGGATGCAGCCTCAGTGCAAATGATGAATCAGCAGCAGTTCACCAACCCACTTATAGATCCATGATTGGGAGTTTGCTTTATTTGACAGGTACTCGACCAGATATTACACATGCAGTAGGAATGGTTGGAAGATTTCAAGCCAACCCAAAGGAAACTCATCTTCAGGCAGTCAAAAGAATCTTCAAATATCTTCAAGGGACCCAAAACTATGGCTTATGGTATCCTAGAAATACTGATCTCACTCTTCATGCTTACACAGATGCAGATTGGGCTGGAAGTGTGGATGATAGGAAAAGCACAAGTGGAGGTGCTTTCTTCATGGGTTCCAGATTAGTATCTTGGTTCAGCAAGAAACAAAGTTCGATTGCCTTATCTACAGCTGAAGCAGAATATGTGGCTGCAGCATCTTGTTGCACACAACTTCTTTGGATGATGCAGACCTTGCAGGACTTTCAAATCACTTGCACTCCACCTGTCTCTATCTTATGTGATAATACAAGTGCAATCAGCATTTCAAAGAATCCTGTCATGCACTCAAAGACCAAGCACATACCAATCAAGTACCATTTTCTTCGGGAACAAGTGCTTGAGCAGAAGGTCAAGTTGGAGTATGTTCCTTCTAAGGAGCAAGTTGCTGATATTCTCACAAAACCACTGCCCAGGGAAACTTTTGAATATCTCAGACAAAAGCTGGGAGTAGTTGATGCTTCATCCTGTTGTTGAAGATTGTTTGTTCTACAGAAAAGTTGGTATACGCAGGTTACGGAAGTGATATGAGCGTATACACGCGGATTCATGTTGTGTAAGTCGCGTGTATGCTGGACGCTTGTTGCAGAAAGAATATCCGCGTACATACGCTGTTTTATACAGGATAAAACGCGTATATGAAGTTCTGAACAGCAAGGGAAAACTCTGAAGTTCTGAACAGCAATAGGAATGTCAGAATTCTTCAGGCACAGTTTCAGGGAGTGCAACAGGCACAGGTTCAGGGGGAGCAGCTCAAAAGTCTCATAAAGCATTGTTGGCATTCAGATGTTTTGGTTGTTGGTTTCAGGAGAAGGAGCTCAGAAAGAAATTCTGGTTGCTGATCTAACAAGATGTTTATCAGATGCTGCTGGTGTCTTTCCTAAGTCTTGGTCTAGATCTGTTGTCTCTATGTCATGTATCTCTCTTGTCATATCTCTTTTATGGTGTCAAGGTCATGTAACGGCCTATGTTGGTTTCCCCACTATGCCTGGGATGAATGCTGTAATATAATTGGTTGTTTCTGATATGTCCCCTCTTGGTAGGGAGTATGGATGTATGTATTGAGTCTTTTGGTGATAGGAAGGTCCCTTATGGTGTATAAATCTTGGTTCTTATTGAAGAACATCTTTTTCAGATCTGGCCTACTGTCAGGGGGAGCACGAGTCAGCACAGCCAAGCAGAGGTATCAGCATGTCCTCAGGGGGAGCACAGCCCTTTGCTCTTGATGTCAAAGGGGGAGAGTGACTTGGTGTGGTGGTTGCCATCAAGTCCAAAGGGGGAGATTGTTGGCATTATGATTTAAGTGTTGTCCTTGATGGCAACTCACTCAGAGGATGGTACAGGTGCTCAGAGGTTGGTACAAGTGATGGCATCTTAATCAGAAGACAGATCTCAGTACAGCATGCCAAGGTAGCTCATACACGCCGTTTCGTTAAGCCCAAGTCGCGTGTACACGCTAGTTCTATTCATAAAAAGCGCGTGTATGTGGAAAGGTTCCTTTGGTCCATGGTGGTTAGTCCTTGGAAGTTGTGCCTATGATTTCGGACCATTGTGTCTCGACGGGCGTGTCGATCCCTAGTTTTGAAGTTGATGGTATTGTGTTACTATGGTTTTGGCTCTTGGTATTGAGCTAGGCCTAAGACTATATAAGGAGAAGAAGATCATTAGGCATTATTATCTTTCGACAAGGGCTTGAATATCTAAGAGTGAAAGAGATCTGATTTGCAGGTGCTGGGTTGCTTGATCTAAGCCAAGGAGAGATCACATTGGTTGATGGAAGACTAGATCTAAGGATAGATCGGGATCTAATGGTTTGAAATGCACTATCATGATATGGTTGATTATGCTTATTTCTAGATCTGCATATTGTCGCAATGCTATGCTCTGGGTCTAACTAATGTCTGGTACAGCTGCAAATTGAGAAAGTTTATTTTTAGATCTGTACGCAGGTTGGCTTCGGTAAAAGAGCGTGTATACGCGGGTTTGGCTCCTTGAAGTAGCGTATATCTTTTGAAGCTTGTTTTTGGGTTTACAGTGGGGTCTGACAGTTATTGCAGAGTTCTGTAGTCTGCTCTGTGTTCTGGTAACTGGTGATTGACAGGGTTCAGTGGTTCAGTGATTCAGAGTTTGGTTGTTTTATGCTTCAATGATCTGTTGTGGAAATTGAATGAATTGTGGTCTTCAGATTGTAATGTTGTGCTTCAGGAATATTCAAGTCTGAAAATGTATGAAAGGTGATACCTGAAGAAAAGAAGATTGTAGGTCAGCACCTACGTACTAGTATCTTGGCTAGTACAAGAACAAAGGGGGTTGGAGCTCCCTTCCAAGGAAGTTTGGAGAACGAGAGAAGGTTGTAGCCTTCTGCAGGTTGTAGCCTGCGTACTGGTATAAGGCTGCACCAGTACAAAAGATTGTAAACTGAAGTTTCTTAAAGAAAGATAGAGATAACTTGCAGCAGGTGGTTTTCACCCACATTGGGTTTCCACCTTATATCTTGGTGTTCATGTGTGTGGCTTTTGATCCGTTCTGTTATACTGCATCTGCTTACTGTTAATGTGCTGAATAATGTCCTGATGAACTTAACTGAAGAATAAGCTAACTAAGTTATGAGTTTTCTGCTTATACGCTGTTTTATTTAGTCACAGTAGCGTGTACACGCTGTTTTACTTAACTGAAGTAGCGTATATGTTTCTGAGCATTGAAAAGGTTTGATTGATCTGATAATACTGATTCACCCCCCCTCTCAGTATTATTTCCAACATGTTCGACATTATTTCCACATTGCCATAGAAAAACAAGATATCCATAAATAAAATGGGTGGAATTCTTGTAGACATCTTCATAGGCTTCGAACATTTCCTAGAGGAGGAAATAACACTAGTTCAGCTGGATGCCTTCTATGCAATGCTCTGGGACAGAAATTGTATCCAATGTGCACTCATTATTGGAAAAGTGATGCATCATCTTCCCCACAATAATGTATCAAGCAAACTTGATTTTTTGGGTGTTGATCAAATCTATGCATGCTCCCTTTCCTCCTCTCTTAGTATCATACTTGGTGTAGTAGTCATCATCCCTTTTCTCTTCACTCTCTTGGAAGTTTTCTTGATGCAGTTGAAACTACGTCTCCTCTCGCGGATAAACCCACGGGCCTTTGAATGTATATTGCATGAATTGGGTATTATTTATCAATCTAGAGTGATCGTTCATTCATTATATTGACCAGTAACTTTGTGCATTGCATTGTTGCGAGAGTCATCCAAAACGTAGGAAAACTTGTCAAATTCTGTAAGGTGGACCGTTGGATTCCTATGAAGTCAGTTTTGAATTTTATTGTTACACTCCTATCTTCCTACATGACTAAATCTATGTAGACATCACGTTTCATGGCTCAAAAATAGAAGGATTCTAAGAGATCATTATCAACTAGCACAAGCTTTTCATACTTGTCGTAAAGAGGCTCACTCACCCCAATTATTCCATCCAACCGGAGCTCTAGAATGGATACAATTGTCTTCATCATATTGAAGCGACATTGATAAACATGAATCGAATGGGGTTGGTATATGATTTTAGAACTAAAAAACTTAGAACTAGACTGAAAACAAAGTGACTCTACCACCTTGGCTTCAAATTTTGAGGAATTTAGAATTTCCATGCAAATTAAGTAGACCAAATCAACACGTCATTTTTTATGAGACCTCCTAACTAATTACTAAAACAAATTTCCCTATGCATACTCAATTTTGTTAATCTTGTCGTTGGTTGAGCTGAACCTAACTTGGATGACACAATTCTAAAAAAATGAAAGGTGGAGTTGATGGCTAATTATGTTATCGTCATCGAAGACCCTTAGGAATTAATTATTTCTAAATGGGAAATATTTAACATGAATCTAGGCTGACACAAGAATTATTATCTAATTATTATAGAAATTAATCTTAACACGTGTGACTCCCCCCGACCACAATCAGTTATAGTGCAGTGGAAGAACATCCGCAATTGGGAATGGCTTGACAAAACTTTTATTTGGAAATGTAAAGAACTGACTTACCAAAGAAAAAAATATGAATGATGTGACTAGCGTCGATGCAACTAAATAACTCCTACCTACTCTTACCTACTCCTACCTATGGTCTCCTTTTGGAGATATAATCAATTATGTGTATCATTGTGTGATTTGTGGAAGGGTTTCAAGTGTGTATCATTCACCAAACCTGGTAGCAATACCTTGTCCAGTTGTGCGAGCTTAACAACTCCTGTTTCCCTTACTTCCGCTACAACAAATGCCCTAACCGATGCATTTTTATAATTCTGGGAAACTTCAAGAACTTGTTGTCATATAGCATAACATGCAAAGAGAGTGTGAATGATATTCCTCTTACTATGTTAGTCATGCCATGCCTTCTTCATTTACTTCTCGACAATTTTATGGAAAATTTCCGTAAACCTTGCCTCATTGAGTTCTGAGAGTTCATATAGACTCTTCTGAATTGATTCCTCCTCTATCATATGAGTATCCTGAGCTATGAAAAGGTTGGTAATAAAAAATTAATTCGGCACTTCAACTTCCCCTCCATACACAAGTTGGAAAGGTGTATGCTTGTGTAACCACTTAACAGTTGTGTGATATGCACATAGAGTCGTTGGAACTCTCTCATCACAACCATCTCAATTGGCTGAGCATATCTTGGTAAAACCCTTCTTCAATATCTCATTAAAGGCCTCTATGGCACCATTAGCCTGAGGGTGGTATGGGATGCTTCTGTGGTGTTGTATCATGAATTTTTGAAGTGAGGAAACTGTTTCATTTATGAAGTGAGTCCCCTGATCACTGGTGAGACTCCTGAGGCACCCAAAATCTAGATATGATATTCTCAAATATGAACTTGGTGGCAGTATCTTCAGTATAGTCATTTACTATAGCTGCTTCTACACATCTTGTGAGGTACTCTGTGCAGTGATTATATACCTGGCATGAGAGTGACGCGCCAGATTATTTATAGGCCATATAAAGTTGACCACCCATTTTTCAAATATTTTTAGTGAATGTAACTGGTTGCAATGGTAGTTCATCTCAATTTGATGGCCTTCCAACCCTTTGGAAAACATTACAGCCTCTAGCATATTCTTTCACATCTTTGAAAACCGTCGGCCACCGTAATCCTACCTGGAATACTTTCCTTGCAATAGCCTTTCCTCCAACATGGCCACCTGCAACTCCTAAAAGACATTCCCATAGTACATCATGTCTCTCATGGTGAAGGAAACATCTGTGAAACATGTGATCAAGGCCCAATTTATACAGTTTCCCCATAATGAATTAATAATCGGCAGCTCATAGGACCATATGTCTTGTTTTCATGGATGTGTACTCGTTTGGACATTTTTCTATAGCTCAAAAGGCTGCAATGTCTTCTAGGTAATATGGTACTGCTTCAATCTGGAATAGATTTGTGACTGGTAGTTGATCATATAGGGATCCTCCACCTTCTCTTGATTCCAACCATGAAAGGTGATCCGATCCCACATTCAATCAATTAGTCTTAACAATTACCTCAAAAGTGAATCCTTAGAATTACAACAACCACCTGCAAATTCTTCCTTCAAGCATAGGCTTGTTCACTAAACATTTCAAAACGGAATAGTTAGTATAAAAAGTAAACGAGCCTCCCAACAAATAGTGTCTAGATTTTTTAAGTGAATATACCATCACTAGTGCCTCCCGCTCAGTCGTGGTATATTTCTTTTCTATTTCAGACAATTTTCTGCTGGAAAAATAAATTGGGTGGTCGAGGCTCCCTTCCCCTGGCTAATCCAGAACAATCCCCAAAGAAATTCTTGATGCATCAATGTGGACATGTAACTATTTTTCCTGGTAGGGGTAAACCAAAATCGGTGCACTGGCTATTTTTTCTTTCAGTATGTTGAGTGCATCCTGACATTCTTCCGATGACATGAAGCATTCAACCTTCCACAATAGTTTCTCCATCAGTGCAATAATTGAGTCGTAGTTGCGGATAAATCTCATTTTGTACCTGGTATGTCCCAAGGTGGATCTGAGTTGTTTTACACTTGCGCATGGGTCCATATTCACTATCGTTGAAACCATAGAAGGATCTATGCATACTCCTTCTCTGCACACTATGTGGCCCAAAAGTGTGCCAAAAGGGACTGCAAATATGCATTTTTCAAGTTAAACGATATCTGTAGTTGTCTACATTGATCAGAAATGATCCTAAGTATATTGGAGTGTTTCTTCAGTAGACTATAGACCGTCCCGTCATCCATATAGACTTTTAGGAACCTATGGATATAATCTCTAAAGGTGGCAATTACAATTATTAAGAACACTACGGGTGCATTCTTGATACCGAATGGCATAACATGATAGGCATAGGATCCTCATTCTGTAGTAAATGTAGTTTTCTTCTTATCCTCCTCAATGGTTCTAACTTTGTGATAGCCATAGAATCCGTCTATAAAAGAGTAGGATTCATTCCCCTCTACATTATCTAGAAATTCATCACTGAATGGTGTAGGAAATGGGTCATGCACACAAGAGTTGTTCAAGATGCAATAGTCCACATAGAACCATATCTGTGTAGCATCTTTCTTGTTTTGTATCACAATCAGACTCACCCATTCTTCCTCATCCATTAGAAATATAAGCCCCACTACTAGCATCTCGTCTATCTCTTTCTTCACTTTCTCCTTAACCCTCTTGTATAATCTATAAGTTCAATGCTTTACTGGCATTGCATATGGTTTTAGCATGATTTTCATCTCCCATAGATCTCCCATGATCCCTTTCAATTCCACAACTAGAGAAGGGAGCAAATATTCATACTCTTTTAGGCGGTTGAAAATCTCTTTTGTAGTTTGTTCATCCCAATAATCTCCAATTGAGGCTAGCTTTGTTTTTTCATCAAAATCGATGTTATGTTTCCACAAATTTAGTTGGATTAAGTGTGGCACATCGATTATAGGTCCATCCTTGATGTCCCTTTCCCATTTAGTTTTGTGGAATAACAGATACCACAATTCCTCCAGATAATCCTCATCGGGCTCTTTGTCCACCTTCCCACAGGCCACTGCTTTATGATACCTGGACTCATATTATTCTAATCTATGCACTCATCCATTAGTTGACCCATTGTGAGAAGAGTCCTCTTAACATCCTGCAATGCCTCGGTCAGCCTCCTTTTGTTGTCTGAGAAAGAGAAGTTGCTGAAAAATTGATCGACCAAAATATCTCAGTCTCTGGTTTGTCTCCTTATTTATTCTTGGACATACCAAGATTTTGGAAAGTTTGCCAGGGTTTGTATAAAACCATGCACACACAACTCCTTTGCAACTCCTTCCCAATTCCATCTTCCCTTAAAAATTTTCAAATGTTGTCAAGGGTCAGAGCCCCCCTATATTTGGTGAAATCTTTAGGGTACTCTCCCGCTTGTCTAAATCTTAATTCCATGTCTATTTGGATCTTCTCCCATTCTAGAAGGTAGTTATGGTGAACTCCCCACCATATTGTCGGTGTCACTTGTAAGGAGAAATTTAGTATCAATACTTTATGTTATTCAATAACAGTTGCATCAATCTTGTTGATAAATGAATTTACTGAATATATACAATTAAAAGTAAGGAAATACCTTACCTCAATACCAATCCAATTGGCCAGACATATTGTGTTGCAATGTCTAGTGTTAATCTCATGGCCACTCTGTTTTCAATCGTCCCAAGCAACCTCTGAGCCAACCTCCCAAATTTGAATGCTCTGCCAGCTAATAGACCCTTTAGTCGTTGGGTTAATGTAGTCCTCCCTTATTCTATTGTTAGTCTATACAATTGATCCAACATCCTTGTTTCTTCTCTATCATCTATTGATTCTGTGGATCTTGGTCCCTGATATGGATCTAGAGGCTAGATCACCCTAACCCCTTCTACTTTAAAAGTCATCAGTTCCTTCTTCAAGTCGATTATAACATAGTTCTCAAATTCTTAGTCTATCCTGAGCAGCGTTGGGTAGGGTTCCTTGTCTTCCATTATGTATAATTACCTTGAAATATGCATGCGCCTTCACCCCCACTACATCCACTTATACATCCTCTAGTCGCCCAATTGGAAGGATATAATACTATTTCGCCATCCGTAACTGGATTGGTGAAAATGTCAATTGAGGTTTTTCCAGTGCTTCCTATGTTCTCCTTGGTAGAATGTTGACATTTGAGCATAGATCCAACATAGTTTCCTTAGTTTGGAACCCCTCCATCTGAGCATTAGTCCTAAACTCTCTTCCTGTTCTCTTCTTGTTCCTTCATACCCTCCTAGAGTGTCTTTCGAGAAGTTAGTGGAAATGACTCCTCCCTCAAACTCCTCTTCTTGGATGACCACTTTCAGACTCTTCCACAACTTCCCCAACATCTGGTTTTCATTCACAATCTACATAAATAATATAAACCAGTCTTCGATGGGTCAGACTGTTGTGGACTGTGATAGGTCCAAGATATTAGCTTTATGAGATCTTGTCTGCTCCTTCCATGACCTTGCACCCCCAGTCAGATTGACGAAAAATTTTGTTGTTTCCTTGTAATACTACTTCTGTTACTCATGGTCGTATGAGAACTTTGGGTAGGCCAGTCTAGTAATTGTGGGTTGGTCCATGTCTCCTCGTTCAACCCCAGTATTTTTTCCTCCTCGTGTAACTATATTAATATTCGAGAGGGGGGCTTCCTCTAATACCCTTGGCTCTGCATTAATTAAGTCCTCTCCCCTTTGTTGGTTCTGCTATTTGTGTCTTACAATTAATTACAGACAATCCTATATTGCATGCACGTCAACCCTGCAGTGAGAGCACCATGTTCTTCTTGGTAGTGGGAAATATCACGCAACATGCCATTCTTAATCACAGTTGTAACAATGAAATGGATCTTTGCCTCCTATCCTTCCACCCCTTGTCCCTCCTACTTCTCACCCTCAAGGAGTCGCATTGACTCAGAAGGTTGAGTGGTCTAACCTATCAAATAGAGCATCCAATTCCCTACACTAGTTATTGTGGTGATTTGTTGAACCACATAATTCATAGTAATTTTTATTTGGAACATTGGAGTATTTTTGTAGTATTGGGCATAGATGAGGGGGGTTTCCACATCGCTTGCATACCTCACAGTACTTTGGTTAGTTGTGCCTAGGATATAAACCTTGCGATCCTACTTGCAAGACTCCTATTGTGGGTGTAGGCCTAGGTGGTCCTACTGGTGTAGATGTGGTACTCATGCCTCGCAACCTCCGACATTCTATAACAACATGACCTTCCACTAAGTAGGTTGCACACCATATGTTTGGGCACGCTAGGTGGGATGGTTGCAAATCCTTCAACTTCTCTGTTAGACTTGCAATTTGATGTTAGAAACCCAAAATAGACAGATCATGTGATGTTTCTCCCACCCCCCCCGGCCCCCAGTACTCGTGTGTGTATCCTTCCATAGCTTCTACATGAGTTTCTTGCTTGAGATCATCTTATAGTGTATCAATCTTCTGTTGTGTCGATGGTGTATGGGTGAGAGGAAATAATTCTTTGACAAACTAGTCCCTTTGATTATTCAGATCTATCGAGTAACTTTGTTTATTGATTGCATCCTTAAATATTTGAATCGACTCTCATGTAGTATCTCCCTCCCACTTCTTTATATCCCACAGCTCCGAAAACCTTTGTTGATTAGTTTTTAAAAGTTCAATTTCTTGCACAAATTCTATTTTAACATCATCCATAATTAGGTTTTGGTGTAATTCTGACCACTTTATGAACCATCTCAAGGCCCTTTCCCTAAGAGTGGAATGAAACTCGATTAAATTCACATCATCGGTGTCTGGAGGTCCCTCTAGATGGCCTCGCACACATACTATTGTTGTTCTACATCGTCGTTCCCCTTTCCAGAGAACTCAAGATACCTTGTGAATGATCCCACCATTTTTGAATGAGTCTGTGCTAAGAGCACAAATCCTTACAATCCGGGCTGCAGCGATCCTTGTAAAATCGTACCATTGTTACTAATTCCATTGCTACTAGTATTAGTTTTGTAATTAACATGCACACTATGAACTCTTATAGTTTTGATTAACTTAGATACAAACTTGTCAGGATTGTGATAGAGTACCAGGGGACAGTTGGGGGAGACACTACCATAACTTTGGGGACGCAGATCATTGATTACTTTGGACATGTCATCTTCAACAAAAAATCTCCATATAAAAAAATGCATGTCATCTTCTAGGCTTTCCTCCAAGCCTATGTGGCCCTTTCCATCCAACATCTCCATCTCCACTAGTGGGGGTGGGTCCCTATCACCTTCTAGACCCACTGTGGTTGTGGTCGTATTTGACCCTCCATTGAGCTTCTTTCCACACTTTCTCCTTCTTCTAGATATCTCAACACTGCTCCTGCTTGGTACAATCCCTTCTATCACCTTTTGATCATTTCTATGGCCCTTTCCTACCATTTATCTGATATCTTCACTCTCCTTTGTGCTCTTAGATCCCTGGCCTTTAAGGAGTCATCTGCATCTATCCTTGTGACAATCTCATAGTTCCCCACTTAGCAGAATCCCTCCCTTTAGGTCCTTCCCCCAGTACTAGGTGTTTACGTTGCCACGCTCGGGCTTTGGAACACCAAAAAACCCTCTTCCACTATTAAAACCTTGATCCAAAGAGCAACCTCTTTTAGCAGCTTCCCTCATAGCCCTAATTAGATCACAACTTCAAATTTTGAAACATACTAATTCCTTTCTGCTGAAAATTCAATAATATACCCTTCCAACATGGTATGTACACAACAAGCTACTGTTATCATCAAATTTGTATCCATATGATGTGGCGCAATGAGATCCACTTGAGTCCAAGTGTGACAAGATGGGTTTTGTTCACTAGACTTTCCTCTCACCTGCAATCTCCACAACCAGTTGTAAAGTTCTTCTAGGAACTTGCACTATAATATCTCGTACTAATCATTAGCCAACTTTGAATACAGGATTTCCTCCTTCAGCTTCCCAATAGTTCATCGGTGAAGTTGAGCTTGCTCAGAAACAAACTTGTCCACTTGCTCATCCAACTAGTTTTGAAGTTCTTTATTAAAGATCATCGATACCATATTCCAAACCCCAATTTTGAGTTTCATGTTCCAACAATGGAACCATTGGTTGGTGCAGAAATAACAACAAGGTCAAGAACCCCAAGCCGACATGCAAGGGCCAACAAAGCTTCACTATAGTCTAGCACAACGCCAACATTTTCACCTTACCTAGAATGGGTAAGGAGTCTCACCCGAGGTGTGCCACAACCTTAGTTAGATGAGGGCTGGAATCTAGTATCAGGAGGGACCATATTATAGAATAAAGAGTAGAGAACATTGAATCATTCTACAAGGAAGTCGGATCGCAACAGGTCTTACATGTTGTAACAGAAAGACTACTTAAATATGCACATACATAAAAAATTTAAAGAACAAGAATAACACATAGTTAAAACACTATAATCCCAAGAACAATATTCCTCATTGATATGAAATATGAATACATTACATCAAACTCAAGGCCTCTTCATCAACATACAATAATCTAACAAGACCGAATACAAGCTTATGGAAGAATAGACATGGAGTAATTTGCATAGCTCTGTAACTCAACAAGAATAACCATAACAAAAAAAAAATAACCTTGTTATGGTTCTCCTTTATGCCTTTTGTATTCTTCTTCCTTATCTCTGCATGCCAAACTGAATTGCCAGTTCCTTCTCCCTTACCCTGCAGTCTCCATTCCTCGGTTGTCTTTGCTCTTTTCCTGCTTGGTTATATCTTCTTCTTCCCTCCATCCCTCCGCAACTATCAGTATTCTTCAAGTTCCTTCCCTTTACAATGGTTGTTATTTCCATAGCTCTCTAATGACCATTTCCGCCACTTGTCACCATCCTTTTGAATTCTCTCCAAAACCTCTTAATTCCTTGAAAAATAAAGGCCCCAAAACTGGTAGCCATGTATTATGCTTCTGTTGAGCTGAGTACGATAGATACTTGCTTCCTTTTGTATTAAGAAACCGCTATGGGTCCAACATTGAAAATTCCACTTGATGTACTCTTTCAGTCTTATGGACTCCCCCACCCATTCTGCATTTGTGAAGCCACAAAACTTCACTCCCTCTGTCCATCTGTACCATATTCCAAAATTGGTAGTGCCTCTGAGGTATCGTAGAACATGCTTAGCTTCCCTCCAAAATCATTTTGTTGGCCTAACCATATATTGGTTTTGGGCACTAAAAGTTGTTTGTTACAACTCCTAATTTCCTCACATTAGTTATCAATCTGGGCAAATCCTTTCATTCCAAGAGTGTACACAATATGTGCAAGCTATAAATCCAGAGAGTAATTCTTTTCAAAATTAAATATAAACCTTTGATACAAGAGTAAACAGATGCATTTATAAAACTCAAATTGCAACTGTTAACGAAAATATTACATCTAAGAATTAAGACTTAATCCTCAACTAAAATTGTAATCAAATCTCAAACAAGAAATTCAATTGACAATAACATCAACTGAGAGCATAGTAGCACTAACCAATCTCTTTCAGCTGATTCTATAATAACCACACTCTTATCGTAATCAACAAGATTCAACGCCTTAACTGATAATCAATTTAATCTACAGTAAGCATAAATGTAATCAAATGACAAACCTGCGAAGTACATAAGGTCAGAATAAACGAAAGTAAATTAACTACAATACAGGAAATCAAAAAATAGCAAGAAAGATAAACTAGTAGAGGATGGAAAAACATAAAACCAATTAAACTTGCATGAATTAGAAAGATATAACACAAAGGATAGTAGTTTGATCCATTAGAGGCCGGGCCCTTAGCCACCAGCGAATATCGTTGAGCTACTTTAGAGAATACGAATGAACAACAATGTAAATTATGTATTAACCATTGAACTCAATCCTCATTACAATAAGGTCGTGTTCCTCAAAATCACGAGTCTGTAAATTAAAATTACAATTTGAAATAAATAGAGATTAATCCCATGTCTTCCTAAATTTTTCACTTTTATAGCAAAAAAGGTAAAAGATAAACGTGATCCCTCAGGATTGGGAGATCCTGAGGGATTCACAACTGAATGCTATCTTCTAACATTCTTCTTATTCAACATTGATCCTCCTAATTTGTCCTTCGGCCTGACTGAAACCGACGCGCCTCATTCCTCCTTTATTAGTTTACGTTGTTCCATCTCTAGGGAACAACATATGTTCCTTTCATCATTTTTTTGCATAAAAGGGAATAAGAGTTAGTTATGGTGGCTAAATCTTAATCGAGATTAGTTCATTCATTTCTTATCATAATCCATTAATATGTTAGCGTATCAAGGTATGAAATAGATAAGAAAAGGGGAAAAAGGCAACGCAATTGAGAGTAAATGCATACCCATTGCATAACTCAACATACTCCCCTACTTACCCTATTCCATGTCCTCATGGAAAATGAATGGTTTTTATGCAATGTAGTTAAAGAGTAGGCTGGAGAGAAAGCTTCAAAAATTGGCCTAAAGCCATGATGTTGAGCCAGGAGCGTAAAGGCAGCCTTTTCTTTCCCTTTAGGCAACTCGTAGTCAACCCGATACCCTTCAAGAGGATACCAAATAATGTGACTCCAAAACCGGCATCCTAACCAATGAGGTCCTTCTCTCAAAATAAGATTGTTGTAGGTGATCATCCGAGCCACAATAGCTTTAAATTCCTATAATTAAATGGTTCCCTTTCTTTCACACTATTAGTGGAGATTGTCCATCTAAGCTTAGTTGTAGTCAGGGATATTCTTGAATGGAGAGGAAATATGATATTCCTTTATGCACAATCTCCGTATGTATGGGCCCTAAAGTTTTAATCACCCCCTCTCGTTTCATCAACTTTTTATGGTTGGAAAACATTTGTAAAGGGCGTTTAGGTTCACTCCTCACCCAAATATCCAATCCATGTTCCTATTTCTAGAATGCATTATAAACGTTAAACCATTTGAGTTGGTAAACTGCAAAAGAGATAAAAGCCTAGAATTGAACGTCTCCAACAAAAGGATTAGTGTTATTTTCCACCTCATTTTCTAATATGAAATTATGTAGATAGAACTCACAAAGAAGCCTCTGGACCTTTGCACCATGTTCCTTGCAGCAATTTATAAAATCTTCAGTTGTCCCAAATTCAATTAGTTTACCAGATTTTTAATAACATGTACCATTCTAATAAGAACAAGGCATAATTGGTGGTGGGAGACCTACATGACAGGACATCTGAATACAGTGAGCATATGGTGTTTGTCTGACTCATGACTCTATCTAGCTTGAGTTTCACCTTCTCCAGCTTTTCTTCCCCCTTTCTACACCTGTCAAAGGTCTCGTTCTCCGTTATAGTTAGTTCCTTAATCTGTTTATGCAGCTCTTGATATCTCTGCAGGGGGACTATCTCTTGTTCATATCATTCTAAAGCGAGCTGGGCTTGTAACAATTCCTACTAAAGATTTAGTAAAATAGGGTCATGGTGTGTTAGGATGTCCTTGGCTTGTATGTATGTTTGAGTGCCTATGATACAAGAGAGGATATCCTCTATCTACACTTCTTTATTGTGGGAGGTCTAATCATCCGTCTGACCAACTACATCTACTAAATCTGCATGCAATCCCGCTTGAGTGGCGATTGTTTGAGTAGGTATGAGCTCAGTTTGAGTCCCCGTAGCCCTACCTTCATATAATTTCATTTGCACGGCCACATTGGCTACCTCAGGGGTATTGTTTGGAGCTTTTCCCATTGTAATTTCCTTTATTTTTCATCGGAGCCTCTTGACCATCTTATGAAGCTTCTGGTGTTCTTTTCTTAGCTTCCTCGATTTCTTTTTGGCTCTGTTCCTCTTTTGAGGAGTAACTGATCTGCTAATGGTCTCGTTGATAACCTTTGTCTCTAAAGAGCCTGGTTATTCACCCTGGCTTTGTTCCAATAAGATCATGTCTCCAGATTGATTTTTGGACTCCTGAATGACCTCTGTGTCTGCTTCCTCTTCTTGGCCCGTGACCTCTGTGTCTAGACCTCCTTGTTTTTTATCATGATTATTTTCCAATGGGAGCATGTCACCAGACTGGTTATTTGATTCCTGAATAGCCTCTATATCTCCTTCCTCTTCTCAGTTTGTATCTTTTAGGGAAGGTAGAATTCTGGTATGGCCAGAATTCTCTGGAGATTGGGCTTCTCCTAAGTTAGGATTAAGCAGTTCTTTAGGCTACATGTAGAATTTCATATTGGCAAGGACCTGGGCCATCCCTACCTCGAAATCCTACAAAATATCATCTTGAGAACTCATATTTGGCATTGGAGGAGGCCCTACTTTGTTTTCTCATTCATTGTCAGGATGCTCTGCTCCTTTCTGCACTGAGTCGGGTCTATCTGATTTAGGATCATCTTGTCCCTCTGACTCTAGTTGCAAGTCCTGTGAATTTACCAGGATAGATGATTCTGTTGGTTGACTAGCACTACCTTGAGGATTTTCAGATGTTCCCTGGTCTGAATTCAACCTTGTAGATTGTCTACACTTGTGATGTCTGCTTCCTGAAGGGGCAGTCATTTTTCTTTTTGGAACACAGTTAGGTGCTAGAAGGTTTTCACCTCTTTCGAGGGTCGATATGATATCATCCCATGTTGATTGTTGTTTGGCAAGGTTGTGACTAACTATTAACCTAATCAGACAATGGTGGCTAACTACTATCTCTGGGTGCTGAGCACATCTCAGCCTCTTGGAAGTGTCATGAAATAATGAATTCAACAGTGTAGGCAAATTAACAGAGAATTTTTGTTTCAAGACTACTAAAAGTTTGAGTTGTCCTAGCCTCACCACGTCTCGACACCCATTGCAAGTAATATACTTCTGGACAATTCATGCCAATTCTCCCCATGTCTCCCCAAGAGAAGAAAGTTGAATGCCTTTGCCCTTCTTGATTAGCTCTTATCCTTCATCCCTAAAAATCTCCATAGTGTTGTGCAACTTTAGTCGCTTTTCAGCCCATACTAGTCCTTCTGCCAGAAACCCAGACACCTCTGCTATCACAGCATCTGATAAGGTGATTTGGCTACCTCTCACCAAGGATTTTCCATTCTATATATGCTGTAGAAATTCAATGGTGATTTCCTCATTGGGGGGTTGAAATCTTGTAAAATATGTTGTCCATCTTGTGTAAGCTATAATTTCCCTGGCTCCATTGGAGACAACCAATATTAAAGGTTCTCAGCACACTGTTTTACCTCCCATGATGCTTGATTTCTTCCTACTCTTGCAAATGATTAGTGTAGTGGAGAAAACACAGCAACAATGAGCAGAAGCTGAGAGATGGAATAACGAGCAGTTGTAACAACATTGTCAGGTGATGTTTTATGAAAATAAATATTGTTAAATCAAAGACTGTTATAATGCCACACGATCTGTGATTATGGGATGTCGTATTATCCTACAAAATCCAATAAAACGATGACAATGCATGCATGAGTGTACTGGAGGTCCCCGCCCCCTCTCGAAATTAAAGGTCACCTATGATCGAATGGACAGAAAGATGAAATTTTGGTGGCAAAGTACAAGGGTGATGGATTGGGCAGTAAAGGCAGTAGAGTACGTATATTAATGAAAGGATTGTAAAAGGATATTGGAGTAATGAAAACAAGGTGTGCAATGAGAATTATTAATAAGTGATAAGATATCATGAGGTGATGCGATAAGTAAAAGGGACATCATACGTAAGAGATGATACCTTACCATTGTTATTCCACTTAAAAATGATGTGATTGACTTAGAAAAGATTCACTCATGCATAAAGGTTCAAGATAAGGTAAGTTAGGGAAACAATCTCTCTGTAGAAAAAAATAGAAAAATAACAAGAGGGCATTGTAATAATTATTGATGTAGGAAATAAAACTTCAATACCATAAGCAGAGCTTCTACTGCCTGCAAGCATCCATAGCTTCGACAGAGTTTCTTTCTAACCCTTAGGAGCCAGGATCCTCTATGTATAGTTGGGGAAGTGCATTATGATGTCCATAGTAGAGATCAATGTGCTGGCATGGTAACCAGATGAACACATTGCCATTCACTGGGAAGTAGCGAAAGTGGTCAGGCCAACTCATGATGAGACCTCTTGTTCCAAGGATTTTGTTTCTTGAGGCATCCATTGGATCATATCCCTGGTGTGGTGGCCATAGTGGGAATGCCACTTTGCCACATCCCTATGAACATGGTAGGCTGGCTCATGATGAGACCCCCTATCCTCCATCTGTAGATAATAATAAAAAAAATTGTTAGTGAATTTTATTATCTATATATATATATATATATATTGTACACTCCCCATTTTATATATAGAGGGTGGCTCAGTACTCCTTAAGAGTAGGGATAGTGGAAGAAGTTTGAACATATCAATAGAAAAAAGGTATACCCATAATCTTATTGATAATAAGCAGAGAGAATTATGCTAGAGGCAGTAGAACCAGCATGGTGAAGATAATCCATCAGTATCATTTATAGCAGAAATGAGGATAGTAAAGTGATATAGATAATTGTGTCCTTTCTTTTTCAATCATCACAAATTAGTCTTGTTAGAGATAATAATGTAAAGGATATTTTCCTATTTCAATAGATTCCATACTTGTTGTCCTCATATATGTATTGTACTTTATGCCATAAAGAGGATTATAAAAAATGAACTGGGATGGGCTAGGAATGATCATGCAAGGGGAAGAAAGGGTTGTTCTCGAAAATACTCCCAAAGTGCTATTCCCTTGAGGGAAAAAAAAAACACTCGAAAAAGTGTTGTTCCCTTTAGGGAACAACAACTGTTACCTGGAGGGAACTGTTGACACCTAATCATCAGGATTGGGTGAATAAGTGTAACTGATGTAAATAAATAATAAGAAATATGAATAGTCACCGGGAGATGAAGTGAACAGTCTCTCCCTCATGTATATAATAAATACCAACCTGAATGAATATGAATGAATCGATTTTGAGGAGTTACTACCTAGTCTGACATGGTATCAGAGCCAGTGCCATTTTGGCCTCCACCTGCTTTGTAACTCCCTATTCTGCCTATGTTTTTCCTTTCATAAAAACATTGCTCCTGTCGCTGCTCCACCTGCTATTCACTATTATTACTCCATTCGCTACTCCACATGCTATTCACTATTATTATTCTCTGCTACACAGGTATCAGAGCATACAAAACACTCATGGTGCATTGCATGCATTTCATTTATGTCATGATATTCAGCGTTACTGTTACTGTTAGCAATGACATTCGTTTTTCTAACTAGCCAAAAATAAATGAATTTTGAGGAAGTTTTTTGTCACATTGGTCGTGTTGAAAGATTTAACAACACTTATATTTGATCCCTATGCCTCCTTTCAAATGTCAAAATCTGTGAATACTTTCTGCCCCTAAACATAAACATCAAAAACACGTCTTTCAACACTCTTCCAACTATTTGTATTTCCAATTTGTATCTCTGCAAAATGTAGTTTTACAGTATATGGTCCATTATCAAGCCCTAAACCATAGTATCGAAGTGAGCTGGGAGATAAGTGTGCTATTTGATACAGTTCTAAGTTTAATGTCTTTGTAAATTGAGACTGATTGCTTGTTGTATAAGTTACATTACTACTGCCCATAAAATGTCTAGCATAACTCACTCCCCACTTCTGTGTATTGCTAACATAAAATGACGTATTATCAAGTGATTCACTCTCTGGCTCAAAAGAATCTCTGATAGAAAAAATATTCTAATTTCCTCCACAATTTATAGGAAAGAGAGAATTTGTAGAAGGAGGAGCCAAAATGTGAGTTTTTGTGGGTCTTTTTTCCAAAAGAATTCAGAGTTGAGAGACGCTCTGTCTCATGTTGCAATTATAAGCAGCTTGGAGCGAGAGGCATCGAATGAGGAACTCTTGCATAAGGTCTTTGAGAACGTGTTGAAATTCTAAAAGCCCGAGTTCGAGATTGGTCGGTGACTTCCGTCATTTTGCCTAAGATTTCCTGAGATTGCCTGAGAGTGCAATATCACTATTGTAAGCTTGCTCCGTTGATGGTTTTAATACATTGTTCTTTTTACATCATTTTAATACATGTGTGTTGCCTCTGTTGTGTAATACCGCACTTCCATACACATTTATGTCTCTCCATCGATCGCCATACCTTGAATGATGCATTGAATGTTGTTGAATGCGCAATACACTGCCCTCCTGTTTTGTTGTGTTAAAATATTCGAACATGTCGAATATTGTGCTGAATCTGAACTACAGTAGCCATTGAAGCAATTCTTGAGTAGATCATGCATTGGTGCACCATTCACACCCATTCCGTATGATGTTTTTAATGATTTGAAGGGTGGATACTAAGGTTTTAGAAAATTAACTTGTTCTGACATGGTAACTTGGTTTGGATTGCATACGTTTTGTGCGCTAGTCAAATTTGGCAGTGCATTGTATGGAGAGTGAGAATGGTGCATTGAACAATCTAGTTAGTGCATTGTGTGTGTTTGTAATGGTGAATTCTGAATGCTGCTGCAATAACCATATGCGTTGAGCTCTTGTAAAAATTGATTAATGTGTTGGTTGGGATATAAAAATATTATTTATATTTTGATGATTGTGTGCACAAGAACCTGACCTATGATCTTTTTGGGCCCCTACAATTTCTTTCATGATTTTGTTCCCTTGTTTTGTAAGATATTGTAGCTTGTTTCTTGGTTGTCATAAGAATTCAGAATATTGCTACTACAGTGCAATTATTTTTACATCAAAAGCACATTTTTTGCCAACAGAAGTATTTTTACAACACTCAGATTTTTCAATGCATTCAATCATATCTTCTTCTGAAATGGTTGTGTGCCTTGCTCATAAAGAAAAGAATCTTGCCCAAGATTCTTCCAGAGGAAGATATTTTAGAGGCAAGGGGGGTAGACACTCTCAAGGAGAAAAGTCAGATTTTCACTGCATACGCTGCAAAATAAATGGATCACATGATGCCTCTACATGCAGGTTACCTTGGGACAAAATTGAGCAGCAAAGAAACCGACAGAAAGGTAAAACTAATGACACAGACAAAGTTAAAGCACATGAATCCGCTCATTATGTTTTGGCACAATGTAATATTGGAGTAAATGAAGACTTATTTAATGCTCCACTTGCTTCTTGGAAAAATGATTGGTTGCTTGTTTCAGGAGCAACTTGCCACATGACTCATAGAATAGATTTTTTTGAAGAATTTACTGACAAGGTTGATGGAGCAGTATACTTTGCAGACCAACAAAAATCAAGCCATCAAGGCTTAGCACAATCAGGCTTAAATTGCCTGCTCTTCTAGACTTTCTTCTACATCATGTTCTATATCTCCCACAACTTTAGAGAAACTTGTTGTCCTTGGTCCACATCTGCCGACAAGGTCACTCCATTCATATGTTTGATGGCAATCTTGAGGTGAGAAAAGCATCTGACCACTCACTTGTCATGAGGGGGATAGAAGAGAAAAGGCTTCTCAAGCTGCAAGGTACCTCTGCTCGTGCACAAGATTTCTCATACAACTCTCATTATGAAGAAAGTACACTTCCATTAATTTTATTATGGCATGCTAGATTTGAACATTTGAACTATGACAACCTTCACTTGTTGAATAAAAATGGTGTTGCTAGTTTGCCTACAATTCCTAGGAAACTTAAGCATTGTGATGCTTGCATTCTAGGAAAGCATAGCAAACAGTCTTTTCATGATTCAAATTCAAGAGCACATAGAAAACTTGAACTCATTCATTTAGATTTATGTGGTCCAATGCCTGCTCCTTTTGCAAATGGAAACAAATATATGATGACATTTATTGATGACTACACCAGAATGTGTTGGGTTTATTTATTGAAGAACAAATCTGATGATTTTCAAACATTCAAGAACTTTCATAAATGGATTGAAAACGACGCACAATCTCATATTGCCTCTATTCACACTGATAATGGAAAAGAATACACTTCAAATGAATTTGAAAACTATCTTCACCAACATGGGATCAAACATCAAACAACTGTGCCTTATAATCCCCAACAGAATGGTGTAGCTGAAAGAATGAATAGGAAAATCTTAAATATGGTGCACTCCATGATGTTTTTCAAAAATGTAAAATTGATGTTTTGAGTTGATGCAGTTCTATGTGTTATATATATAAAGAATAGATGTCCATCTAATGCTATCAGAAACAAGACTCCCTATCAAATGTGGTATGGGCACGTTCCTTCATTAAAGCATCTCAGGGTCTTTGGTTCCCTGTTATGCCTTGATACCAAAGGTACATAGAAACAAACTTAGTGCAAGAAGTCATAAGTGTATCTTCCTGGGGTATTCAAACACCTCCAAAGCATACCGTCTCTATGATGAAGTCAATAAATTTTTTTTTGTATCTAGAGATGTAATCTTTCTTTAATCATCCAAAACTGACAATGTTGTTGAGCGGCAACTTGATCGCTTGGATAGATTCACAAATGCAAAATCATTTCAAGAATTTCATAATCAGATGCCACATCTTGAAGGGGGGATTCCTATACTAGATCAACATGTGGAATCTTGTTCTAAAGAACTCTCTCCCCCACATGAAACTCCAACAACGGATGATACTTTAAGTGATGTGATTGATAGAATTGGGAAACTCAATCTTGATTTAGTCCCAACTCAATCAACAGAACATTCTGGACCATCTGAGAAAGGTTCCCCAAAGTGGCTGACAAAGACACTTGAAAGTGTTCATCCTGATGAGGTTGGAAAGAGAGGAACTAGAAATTCACACTAGCAAAATGGAGGTGATGTAGATGATTCTGATTCACCTATTGATATGGATGTTTCTTATGATTGTGAATTGAATTTATCTATAGATTTCAAACCAACTTCCTTCAAAGAAGCTGCTTCTCATGATGAATGGAAAGAACAGAAGCAAAAGGAGTATGATTCCCTAATAAAAATTGGCACTTGGAAGCTGGTTGATCCTCCATTAGGAACCAAACCATTTGGCTGCAAGTGGGTCTACAAGAACAAGTATAAATATGATGGCTCACTTGAAAAGCACAAAGCTAGGATTGTGGAAAAAGGTTTTGCACAGAAGGAAGGGTTCGACTATGAGGAGACTTTTCCCCCATAGAAAAATGGGCTACCATCCAAACACTCCTTGCCCTAGCATCTTAGAACGGTTGGAAAGTCCATCAAATGGTGTAAAAACTGCTTTCTTGAATGGAGATCTAAAAGAGAATGTTTTTATGTCCCAGCCTAAAGGATTTACTGTGAAAGGACATGAACATAAAGTATGCAAACTTGTGAAATCCTTGTATGGCCTGAAACAAGCACTGTGAGCCTGGTATGAAAAACTAACTAAGCATCTTCTAAAACTCAATTTCAAACATTATTGTTAAACACACATGGACAACAAAGGAATATGAAGGATGAAACATGCAAGTACAATTTTTTATTGACAAATGATATACATTTATAGTACACTGTTGTGACCGTTGGGTTTCACATCCCAAGGTCTCTTGGACTACTTTGTCTATTCAGCTTCCACACTAACCCATTGAGGATTAGGTGTCCAACATTCCCCCCCTTAATCCGAAGGGTTATGTATGAGTCCAAGAAGAGAGTTGTAATACAAAATGTGCAAAAATGCATGGCAGCACTAGGCTGAATGTGCTCTATGAAATGTTGGTATAAAGGGCAGTGGTTTAAGGATGACCACCAACACTGGAACGCTTAGTGCAGTTCCCGGAACTCTTCCAAAACTCGCAAGAGACTGAAGTTTTCTGCTAGAGGAAGTGATCATATTATTTTAAAGAGGGAAACCTTCAATCATAAAAGGGAGGTCTCACCCGGCATAAAAGGTGAAACTTCAACCTGAAAAGAGAAGTCTCAACCTTTGATGGTTTAAGGATAACCAACAACTCTGGAATGCTTAGTGCAATTCCTGGAACTCTTCCAAAACTGGCAAGAAGCTAGAGTCTTCTCCTAGAGGAAGTGTTCTCAATTTTGTTCCTGGAATTCTTCCAAAACTGGCAAGAATCTGAAGTCTTCTGCTAGAGGAAGTGTCCCAGATTGCCAACTGAAGGCATGTTCACGGGCATCTTTGTTTCTGGCTACAACTCTGAAACTGGTGTGGCAGGTTGTGGCTCAGGCTCGCTTGATGTGACTTTGAAGCTTGTAGATGACCATAATTTCCCCCCCTGTCAGATACAAGGTGAGATGATGGAGAAAACTCAACTGCAAGACTGTTCAATACTCTAGAACAAGTTCTGACATGTGTTTGGAATATCTTCTTGGCTATTGATGCCCATTTCCAAGAAGCGATCCATCCAAGATGAATCTTTGTTCTTGTAGGACGTTTGTTTCTAAAGCATCTGTGTGAAGAATGACTGGTTTTATGACAATGCTTACATGGATGAAGATCAAAACAGTGATCTTTCAGATGGCCAACTGGGTCACAGTGTTGGAATTTTACAATCTGTTGTTGTTGTTGATTTGGAAGAGAGGCAGAGTCTGGAACAACTGGAGGTGAACTTTCATGAGAAGCAGGTGAACTGTCATGAATGAATCCAGCGCTCTGAAATTGAATGGGCTTGGCGTAGTCTAGAATATGAAAGGAAAAGTCCTTGTCATATCCAAGACCAGTTCTGTGCTTGTTGTGGACAAGTTGTTCCCAAGGTCTAATGATGGGATGAGTTTCTGCATCTGCATGTATAACTATTGCTTTATTGGGTATTGGATCTGAATGAACTTCAACAATATTGTCTTTTTGTTTATGGGAGTCTGCTTCATTGTTCTAAACAGAAACAGGTTCATAATGATGACTCCACTGCTGTAATTCTTCCTGTTGTAGCTTTGTCTCAAGCTGCAAAAACTCAATATTCTCTTGTACATTATGCAAACAGGTTCTAATGTCAAAAAGAGAAGCTTTGCTCATTCTTACTGTACCATGATCAGAGGAATGTATCAGAGTTTTTAAGAACTCCAATACTTCACTAATTCTGGCTATTTTATTCATTGTCAAAATTATATTGATCACAACTATGAACTCAATGCAAAAAAGTAATACCCACTCACAGTACACAGCAATATCCTTTATAAATGTGCAACAACTGAATCAAGGAAGCAAGGCAAAGAAGTGTTGTATTGATAAAGAAACAAATAAGAGTTTAAAGTATGCCCAACATCAAATCTGGAAATGATGGTGGCAGCTTAATGTCTTCAGTAGTAGAACACCCACGAAGGCTGGACTTGAGGACCCTTAGGAAAAACTGACTGAGTTGAAGCTCTTGATTCTTTCCCTGGTCAGCAGTGATCCCTACGATTTAAAGATCCTGTCGATTTACCTGTGTGGGTCCAAGAATATGTTGTACAACAGTTCGAATCTCTCCATATGATATCTACCACCCTCGCTTTCACAACAATCTCTACTACACTCAATCCAAATCTGCCTACAAAGCAAGGGGCATTTCGTTGTGTGTGTATATATATATAACTTTATCATTTCAGGCCTCTTGGTAGCAATGGCTTCCACACTTCTCCTGCTATGATACTTTGCTCCTGGTTTTCTTTTTTTTTTTCATTAACCTGCAGGCCAAGGCTAATTTATCCCCTCAAATTAAAAACGCCAGAGAAGTGTCTCCGCAATTTCCTGGAAAGCACTCAGATTTTTTTTTTTTAATGAATTATCTTCTATTCGCTGCGCCAACTCGTGCCATTCCATCCATTTCGTTAATATCGTAATATTTTTCGCGTCGTTCTTGCAGTCCCTTCTATTGCGGATTAAAAAGGCGACGGTTGAATTAATATTAAAATGGGAGGAGTGGATTGTGGAGTCTAATCAGCAAGGATATGGATACAATGTTCAGGGATAAAGCGCTGAGGAGCAATGTTTATATGACTCTGTTTCAGTGGATGAAATTGGTGGTGTTAGAGTGACTATTGTGAAAAAAGAAGCAGGTGGAAACTTGGTGTTAACAGTGGTACTCCGTGGAAGTACAGAAATCTCTTCGAGCATTTCGCTTCTTATGTAGATTCGGTGGGAATTGATATGCTCTTACAGAGATTGCCCATCGAAAGGAGAGGGAGATGATATCGACAACGATGTGATGTTCGGGAGGAGAACACTGAAATTTGGTCTAAGAATTTCGATGAGATTTCCTTTCGCTGCAGGTTCAAGGCACGAGAAGCCCTTGACAAGAGAATAAATCTGATCAAATATGCTTTGCTCCTCCACACAGAATAGCTCCTTGTCAGCTAAGTCAAACACAACCCCAATCAATAATTGGTAATCTTCAGCAGCAAAACTTCTGCCTCGCCCCAGGCATCTCCTACAATCAATTGATGTTCCTGCTACCAGCAACCTTACGTGGTTTTTTTAACGAGGTAAGAAAACGGAAACGTTAATAGTTTATTGGATTAAAACCAATGAGTTATAGAAAACTAGACCATCTATGATTTATTGCTTATATGGTGTAAATAGAGGTATTCTGTTGCCCCTCTCCATAAGAATGACTACTTGACAAATTCGTGTGTTGAGAGAAACCATTTCATTCCCACTCATGCCTATCACTTCGTTTTCCTCCTGGCTTCCATCATGGCCATTCCAATCGACCTGTGGGCAACATGAAAAGATGCTTGAGCAGCTTCCAATTGCATGTTTAGCTATGGAGTAGATCCGTGAGCCATGTCAGCCAAGTAGATGCTGCCATCGAGGAATCCAATAAGAAGCTGGAACTTGTATTTGGTCAGCCTCCCGTTGCCTTCAACTCTGGATCTCAATGCAATGGAAGCCAAATCTACATGATTCAATCACCCGTTATCATTTCCAAGGTCTGTTTATGCCAGTGATGTCCAAGTTGTTCCTTTTGCTACACTGCTCCTGTATCTACTCCACCACAGCACTCATAACGTTCAGCATTCATACCACAACGTTCACTTAAAAATGCATCTGATAGAGGGCGCAGTCTAGACAGAGGTGCAGACTTGTATATATGACACTGCCACAGAAGGAGTTACATAAAGCCAAGATAAAATGCAGTCATGCAATTATGTTCAGCTTAGTGAGCGTAGAGTGCAGACAATGATTAAAAATACCATATGGCAGAGAGGAGCAGCAAACAGTCGCCTTCTGGCAGACATTTATGAACATCAAACATTTATGGACAAACGGGTCAGCCAGAGACCAAAAATAGAGACCTGCAGATTTCAGAGGTCAGGAATATTGGGGATGGCAGAGCCAACGCGCCAGGACTTTTAACTGACACATGTGGTATTCATTCAACGGGCCAAAAATTATACATATGCCAGCACAAATATATACAACGAATTCAACACCAGCACATGAATTAATCAACCAGCAATATCACCGAGAGTTCACGACTTACATAACATTAATGGTCAATGCATAGGTCTGATGAGAGAAACACAACAAAAGGCCACAAGCAAAAAATGACTCAAATATGAGCAGGGCCAAAATTTGCCTGCTCTGATACCATGTTAAATACACATGGACAACAAAGGAATATGAAGGATGAAACATGCAAGTACAATTTTTTTATTGACAAATGATATACATTTATAGTACACTGTTGTGACCATTGGGTTTCACATCCCAAGGTCTCTTGGACTACTTTGTCTATTCAGCTTCCACACTAACCCATTGAGGATTAGGTGTCCAACAATTATGATCTTGATGATGAAAATTTATTTTTCAAGAAAGTTGGAAAAATAGTTGTATATCTTGTTGTATATGTAGATGATCTTTTGATGACAGTGAACAATGAAAGCTACATTGCATCCATAAATAAGGAATTGAGGAAAGGCTTTGAAATGACTGATTTGGGCTATGTTCATTACTATCTTGGTATTGAAGTAACTCAACATCCGAAGTCCATATTTATTTCTCAAAATAAGTAATTTGGAGATCTATTGAATAGGTTTGGCATGACAGAATGCAATCCTCTTACTACTCCAATTGAACAAAACTTAAAGCTCACATCCATTGAAGGAAAATAATTTGAGGATGTAACAAAGTATAGACAGCTTGTAGGAAGTGTCAACTACCTAACTACTACTAAACCAGACATTTCGTTTGCTGTTGGAATCCTCTCTAGGTTTATGCAAAAACCCTCTGAGGGACATTGGTCTGCAAAAAAAAGAGTTCTAAGGTACTTGAAGGGAACTCAAGACTTTGGAATCAAGTATACAAAGGTCGATTACTTCAGCTTGATTGGATAATCTGATTCAAACTTCGATGGAGACAAAGAAACTAGGGTATCTACTTTAGGTTATGATATGATCTTTGGATCAAGAGCTGTCTCCTAGAGATCATGCCATCAATCAGTTCCAACAGATTCCACAACAGAAGCAGAATATGTGGTAGCAGTTGTTCCCTGGAGGGAACAATAGCTATTCCTGGAACAACAAAAAAACACTCGGAAAAAGTGTTGTTCCCTTTAGGGAACAGTAGTTGTTCCCTGGAGGGAACAACAAAAAAAAAACACTCGGAAAAAGCAGTTGTTCTCTAGAGGGAACAACAAAATCATACTCAAAAAAAATGTGTTGTTCCCTGGAGGGAAGAACAAAGGAAAACATACAAAAAAATTGTTGTTCCCTTTAGGGAACAACAAAAAATACTCACAGAAAGTGATGTTCCTTGGAGGGAAAAACAATTTTTCCCTGTAGGGAACAACAAAAACACACAGAAAAAGTGTTTTTCCCTTTAGGGAACAACAGTTGTTCCATGTAGGGAACAACAAATCAACACACACGAAAACGTGTTGTTCCCTGGAGGGAACAGTAGCTATTCCCTGTAGGGAACAACAAAATAAAATAGGGAGAGAAAAAACACAGAAAAGAAATCATCCCTACTGATATAAACAACAGAAGGGAAATCATACAAAAGAAAGAAAAAAAATAGAAAAAACAGAAAAAACAATTGTATTTACAAGTCTCAAAAATAACTTTTTACAGAATTGGTGCTGCCGAAGGGTTGCCTTCTGCAGCAAGAATTTGTATCGTAGAATCTTCATGTATATTTTGGCAAAAGGATTCCCTTGTAAGAGGTTTGTCGTAGAGGTGTACCCGATGCCCATTTGATTTAAAGGAATAGCCAGACCCATCCATGGTGGCTAATGTAAGGGTTCCATTATCGTGCACTTATTTTATCTCATAGGGACCTAACCATCTAGTCTAGAGTTTGCCCGGGAAGTCCTAGAACCTAGAATCATACAGAAGTGCCCAGTTGCCTTTATGGAATGTCTTTTTCTTTATGAGGGCGTCATGCCATTTTTCTCTTCGTTTTTGAATAAGTGCATTATGTTGAAGAGCCAATAGCCGGATTTCATCTAATTCATTTATTTGTTGTAATATGTTGATTTGTGCTTCATTCAAATCCAACCTCACTTCTTTGGCTATCCTTAATGTTTATATTTCAAATTCTATGGGGAAGATAGGTTCCTTACCAAATACCAGCTGATATGGGGAGTATCCTGTTGTATTCCTCCAAGTCATGTGATATGCCCACAGGGCTTTCAAAAATCAAGTAGTCGAGTCACGTTTGTGTGAGGCGACTATCTTTGTTTGAATGGCCTCAGATACCTTGTTGGTACTCTCTACCTAGCTGTTTGCCTAAGGGTGGTATGGAGAGGTGATTCTATGCAAAATGTAATGATTTTTTAGTGTAGCAGTAATCTTATGGCCTACAAATTGTGGCCCTCCATCCATAATTATTTCTCTGGGTAAACCATATCGCACAAAAATTTCAAAGAGAAAATTGATTGCTGTTTCCTCTTTTGCTCTTGGTAACGCTACTGCATCCACCCATTTAGTCATGTATTCTGTTGCAACCAGTATATATGATTTTTGATTAGATGATGGATTTATTGGGCCGACAAAAATCTAATGCCTAGCATTCAAAGGGTTCGATGACTAGATGTGGGTGTAGGGGCATCTTGTCAAACTAGCCAGGGCAGTCCATTCTTTGGCAACTATATCATGCCTGGACAAATTTCTTGGCATTCTTAAAAATTGTGGGCCAATAATAGCCCATCTGTAAGATTTTATGTCCAGACTTGTGGTCTGCAAAGTGTCCACCGCAAGGTCCATCGTGGCAGGCTTTTAGGATATCGTAAATTTCATCTTCCCTGATACACCTACGGATATGCATATCGGCTCTTGTGTGAAAGAGGTATCCTCCGATCCAGGAGAACCAAGTGCTGCATTGCACTATTAATTTCCTTTCTCTGTGTGTCAAGTGTTTGGGTAGTTTTCCCACTGCTAAGTAATTCGCCACATCTGCATACCATAGTGTTTTCACGGTCACAACAAACAGGTGCTCATTGGGGAACTGGTCTTCTACCGCCACTGCATCATCTATTCTTGGCAATCGGGAGAGGAAGTATGCCACCATATTTTCCTTTCCTGGTCAATCCTTGATCATTATGTCAAATTCTTGCAAAAGGATTAACCATCGTGTCACTCTTCCATTCGTAATGAGTTTATTAGCTAAATATTTGATAGCAGAGTGATCAGTATACAGGACTACAAGGTCTCCAATTATATAGTGTCTGAATTTATTAATAGCGTAGATTACAGCTAGAAACTCCTTCTCTGTTACTGTGTAATTTAACTTAGCAGGAGTTAAATTTTTGTTGATGTAGTATATCGCATAGGGTTTCTTATCTTCTTCTTGGCTAAGAACTGCTCCAATGGCTGTATCTGATGCATTTGATGAAATCTGGAATGGTATATCCCAGTTCAGGCCTCGTAATACTAGTGTTGTTGATAGTAGCCATTTTAATTCTGCAAAGGCAATGTCACATTTTTCAGTCCATATAAAATCAATATTTCCTGTCAAGGCATATAATGGTGCAGCAATCTGTGAATTTTTCTTTATAAATCTTCAATAATATCCAACAAATCCCAAAAAAATTCTTACCTCTGTTTGAGTGCAGGGGATAGCTAGTAAGAGGATTACCTGTATTTTTGTTGGATCTACATAAATTCCAGCTGCTAAGATGTAATGGCCTAGGATCAGGTCATCTGTCATGATCATATGGCATTTCTCATGGCTCAAACAAAGCCTAGTAGCAATGCATCTTTCTAGGACTTTCTCCAATGTCTGTAATGCCTGTTCGAAGTCATCTCCATAAGGTGTGAAATCATCCATGTATACCTCTAATCCTTCATTTATGAAGTCTGCAAAAATACTAAGTATGGCTCTTTGGAATGTAGCAGGTGTGTTGCACCATCCAAAAGGTAATACCCTATAAGAAAACTTCCCCCAGCAGCAGGTGAAAGTAGTCTTATCTTGGTCTTCGGGGCAAATTTGGATTTGGTTGTAGCCACTGAATCCATCTAGAAAAGAGAAGAATTTTTTACCTACCAATGTGTCTAGAACCTGGTCGATAAATGGAAAGGGAAAATGGTCTTTTTGCATTACTTTGTTAAGCTCTCTGTAATCGATGCATATATGCCATTTCCCATTCTTTTTAGGAACCATAACTAATGGAGAAACCCATTTACTGTCAGATATAGGATAGATAAAATTCACATCTAACAGTTTCTGTAGTTCATCTTTAACGATATCATGTAGGTGGGGATTTAATCTACGCTGAGGTTGTCATACAGGTATTGTGTCTTTTTTAGTGAAAATGTGGTGCATACATAGTTGAGGGTCAATCACTTTCATATCTGGGTAATCCCAAACGAAAGCCTTTTTATATTTTCTAAGGATTTGAATAAGCTTTTGTTGTTGTCCATCACTCAAGTTTTTGTTAATGTTAAGGATTTTCCCTGGCTCAATTTCAATAGGTTTACTATTATAGAGAGTTGTTTTTGGTATTGTTTGGTCATTGATATCTTTTAAAGGATCTTATTCAATTTCATTATCAAGGACTGCTTCAATCATGTGACATTTTAGATTAGATACTGTAGCAGGGTGGTTAATGCAAGTGTTAATAATATCATCTTCTGTTTGGTTTTTAAATTCAAGAGCATCTGCTACAGTTAATGGTGATCAAATATATTCTGTTAAATATGTTACAGACTACTTCTTAGTTTTTATTATGGTTAGGCTTGGTTGAGCTGGAGGGTATAAAGATAGGCTCTTCACATAATTACCTCTAGTTATAGTCATATTGCATGTTCGGTAGCTTATATAAGAATCTGCAGTCGCTAGCCAAGGTCTTCCTAATATTAAAGGATGTCCATCTAGCCGGTTTCTAGGATTAATAATCAAAAAAGTTGTCGGGTATTCCCAAGAGTTTGCAGACACCATCACATCCTGTAATCTCCCTTCTAGTTTAATAACTGAATGGTTGACAAGTTCCAGCAAAGTCATAGTTGGATCTAAGGTTGTGATGCCAAGCTTGTCGTAGGTTTTTCTTGTGAGAATATTAAGGGCTACCCCTAAAGCGACTAACACATTGGGAAAGTAGCATCCATTTATTTGTACTGTGACAATGGGGTTTCCCGAATCTTTGTATTTCACAAGTTTCTCTTTGCCTAATAATAGATCAGACAAAGTTCTGACTACATGGACAGTTGGTGTTATCTTTATTTTCCTTGTAGACTTTTTGGCACACAATTCCTTAATGGTTAATAGATTGGAATGTCTTGAATAACCTGGAGGAGGGGTATTTTTATGCAAAGATTTTTTAGTTCACCCAATAGATCGAAGTCGGGATATTCAATTGGGCGAGGTATCATCAATCTTTCAGAGAATGGTGGGGAAGAGGTAATGATCTGTTCGTGACTTTTCTACTTGATTGTATTTTCCCCTTGTGATGTTTGTTCATCATCTACAGTCAACGACTTATTTGGATATGGTTCTTCAAGTTGCAGATTTTTATCGTCCTCTGGGGTGATTATTTGTCCATACCTCAATTTGAGTTCATTACATTCTCTCAACTCAGTTTCCGGATCTAGGCCTTCAATGATTTGTACCAACTAGACTAGTCTATTGTTAGGATTTGGGTTTGGCTGGGTTGGGAGTTGCGGTTGTATATTGGATTGAAGATTTTGCTACAACGTATAAGGTGCTGGTAGCATGGGTTGAGGTAGGGGACTGTCCCTACTAGCTGGTTAGTGGGTCTTTTCCAGCTTGATTGCCAATTTTGGTTTTGTGAAATGGAGGGGGACCATTGAGATGGATATGGGTTTTTCTACCAGAATGATGGAAGGTAAGAGGGATTTGGCCAACTATTGTCTGGGTTTGACTGATTGGACCAAGGTGGCATGGAGAATGCTTATGCTGGGCGATTAGGAAAAGGTGGCTGGTTCTGCCATGTAGCTCCTATATATTGCTGGGAATTATATTGTGAAGGTTGAAAGAATGAAGACGGGTCGATAGTCATACATATTTGTCGTGCTTGCCATTGGCGATGCTGGTTTAACAAGTATACTAGTTCTGCTTCTTCCTCTACCTCCTTGAAGGCCTCTTTTTATCCTGGGAGCCATGGGCAATTTTCCGTGGCATGTTCCTTAGTGCATATGGCATAGGTCTATACCATATCTAGTGGGCATTCTTTATGACAATGTTTCTTTCTGCATTGAGGGCAAAAAATAACTGGGTTCTGCTCTTCTTCGACTTGCTTCTGCTTGGCTTGCGTGATGTCTAACTATGTTGTCAAGGTTCCCAGGATATCCATTTTGAAATCTTCCATCAGGTTTCTGATTTCAGCACGAGTAACGCTTCCTCCAGATACTTTGTTGTCCGTGGTGATCGCATCGCGCTTAGCTGGTTTCAGTCTTGTACTGCCCCTCGAGCACCTGATGCACAAATCAATAATATTAGCATAGTCTTCTTGATAAATATCACCTTTACCCATGATATTTAGTGTCTCTATCCTCTGGTCTTTCATCCATTTAATCATCATGGTTTTTAGAACATTTTCAAGCAGATTTGCATAAGGATACCTTTGGAGGTTATATTGGAAATGCTCCACATATTCTTCCAAAGTTTCATTAGGCTTTGCTACCATTTGAAATATCTCATCTTTTAGTTCTCTAGATCTGCAATAATCTTGATATTTTTTAAGGAAGGCAGTTTTCATTTGGTCCCAATCATTGATGGTATCTCCACCCAATCCCATAAACCAATGCAGGGCTGCTCGCTTTAAAGTGGAGGGAAACAGCTTCAGTTTCTGGGGGTCGGTGGTGTAATCATAACCCCTACGTAGGACATCGAATTCAAACAGGAATGCATCCAGATCTGCTGAAGTGAGTCCATGAAAGGTGGAGATGTTTTGTAATGGGATAGATTTCATGGGGACATTGACAGTTGTGTCAACAATAGGATACTGTAGTGTAGAGGTCCGGGGTGGTTGTGGATTATTGGCCATTTGGTCAAGGATATGCCAGTATCCTTCTGTGATGTCCGGAATTGGAGAGTTGTTCCTAGGATGTCCAGAACAGGAGGGAATGATTCTAAAAACACTCCCTTGATCTGGGACACTGGGTGTCCTCTACTCAATTACTACCTTAGGAGATCTTGGTTCTGCTGATTTAACCTCAGATTTACCTATTTATCCTTTTCCTTCATAGAGGTTGCAAGAATTCCCTTCTTGTGAGGGAATTGATCATGAATTTTCAATATCTTGAGAACTTTGTTCAGTCCCTTCAGTTTTACTGTGAACCTCAGCGTAGGCTATAAGTGGTGATCCTGTGGCCTGAAGGGAGACAGTAGTGTTATGAAACCAGCTCAAGAAAAAGATAGAAAAGATAGATCAACGCCTTAGAATTTAGCCTCTTCGAGGGGGCAATCTCCTTTACATTACATAAATGAACAATTATTCGATGATTCAAATGACAAAACCTCCTTTCTATATATAGGAGTATAAGGAGTCACAATATAACCCAGCCAACCTAACAATAATAATATAAAGCCACAAAAATAACAATAGAGGGATTCTATGGGGCACAGTAATAAAAATATGGGGACAATAGCGGCACAACAATATTAATAAGGGATACAAATACAATAGTAATGGGGTAATCACTAGTATTATAGGGACCTATCATGCCCCTCTCCTTCAAAAAAAGTGTTGTCCTCAATGCTTGAGTAGTTTTGGATGCTTCTGTATAAAATTCTCATCCTCCCATGTGGAATCTTCAACAGATAAGTTCTTCCACTTGATGAGATACTCCGAGATTGATTGATTTCGTAGCTGTCGAGTTCTTGTTTCTATGACTGCTTCTGATTCCAATATAATTTTTCCTTCCTCACCAAGTTCTGGAAATATTGTTTGAACTGGGAGCTTTTCGCCTATACCTTCTTTAAACATGAAACATGGAAAACTGGGTGCACTCGAGACGCTGCAGGAAGCTCCAATTTGTATGCCATAGTACCAATCTTTTGCAACACCTTGTACGGACCATAATAGTTTGGTGATAATTTATTATCCTTTAAGAGTTGGAGGACTTGTTGTTGATGTTCAATGTGATGTTCCACTTCTTGAACATTAGAATTTTCTCTTAAATATGATGTGATGGATGGTGGTTGATATCCATAAAGTGCCATAAATGGGGTCATTTTTGTTGTTGTATGGAAGGAAGTGTTATACCACCATTCAACCAGAGGCAACCATTTGACCCATTGTGTCTATTTATCAGATACAAATCAACGAAGATATCCTTCCAAAAATTTGTTTACTATCTCAGTTTTCCCATCAGATTGAGGATGATAAGATGAGATATGAGCTAACTGAGTACCAAGACAAGAAAATAATTTTGTCCAAAAATTTCCAGTGAAAATGGGATCTCTGTCGCTTACAATAATCTTTGGGTTTCCATGTAGCTTTTGAATTGTTTCCATAAACGCAGTAGAAACTGTACTAGCTTTCAATGGATGTGATAATGCACAAAAGTGTGCATACTTGGTAAGTCTGTCAACTACCACCATGATGACACTTTTTCCCTCAGACTTGGGTAAACCTGTGATAAAATCCATTGAAACCTCCTCCCAACATTGGCTTGGAATGGATAAAGGTTGTAATAGACCTAGGGTCTTAATTGTTTCAACTTTATTTTTTTGGCAAACCAAACATTCCGCCACAAACTTTTGAATATCTGATTTAAGGCCATCCCAAAAAAATTCCTTCTTAACCCTGTGGTAAGTTTTTAAAAATCCTGAGTGCCCTCCTAAGGGAGAAGTGTGCAATTCCTTAAGAATCTTTTGTTTGAGTTGTGAATTCTTATAGAGGTATAAGTGATCTTTGTACCATAACAAATCATTTTTCCAACTAAATGTATTAGATGTAATGGAATCTTGTTGTAACTTTCGAATAAGTTCCCACACTTCTTCATCATTCTTACACTCCTCCCTTGCTTCATTTATCCAATCTGGTTGGAGAATAGAAATGGCACATAACAACGCTTCCACATCCTTATCCTTTCTTGAGAGTGCATTTGCCACCACATTTTGCTTCCCTTTTTTGTAGACGATTTCAAAGTCATAACCCAACATCTTTGTGACCCACTTTTGTTTCTTTTCAGAGGATAATCTTTATTCTAAAAAGTATTTAAGGCTATCATGATCCGTTTTTACCTTGAAGTGTCTTCCCATTAGCTAGGGTCTCCATTTCTTAAGTGCATGTAGTATTGCCAACATTTCCTTCTCATAAATAGCTTTGTGTAAAAACTTTCCCTTCATTGGACGGCTTTCAAAAGCAACGGATCTTTCATCTTGCATTAAAACAACACCAATTCCATTTCCTGAAGCATCACATTCCACAATAAAGGTTTTTGTGAAGTCCGGTGTAGCTATGACCAGTGCTTGGCACATTGCCTCTTTAAGATGTTCGAAGGCCTTTGTTTCTTCTGGAGTCCATGAAAATGCATATTTCTTCAATAATGTTGTTAGAGGTGCTGCTATTCTCCCATAATTCTTAAAAAACTTGCGATAGTACCCTGTGAACCCGAGAAATCCTCGCAGATGCTTTATGGATGTGGGGATTTTCCATTCCTTAATGGCTTTAATTTTGCTAGGGTCTACCTTAACTCCTTCATGAGATACAATATGACCCAAATATTCCACCTCTTGTACTCCAAGGAAACATTTGGATCTTTTTGCATATAATTGTTTCTCCTCCAATAGTTGTAGCACCTTGTCAACATGTTCAACATGATCCTTCCAAGACTTGTTGTAGATTAGTATATCACCAAAAAATACTAACACAAATTTTCTAAGGAAGGGTTTGAAAATGGAATTCATCAAACCTTGAAATGTACAAGGTGCATTGGTAAGGCCAAAAGGCATGACCAAAAATTCATAATGTCTCTCATGAGTTATAAATGTTGTTTTCGGAATGTATTCAGTCTTCATTCTGATTTGATGATATCCTGAATGAAGATCCAACTTGGTGAAGTAAATTGATCCATGCAATTCATCCAATAATTCATCAATGATAGGAATAGGAAACTTATCTTTAATAGTGAGCTTGTTGAGCTCCCTATAATCCGAACACATGCGACATGATCCATCCTTCTTGTGCACCAACACTGCTGGAGTAGAGAAAGAACTTTGACTAGGTTGAATTATACCAGCCTCTAACATTTCTGCAACCATACGTTCAATTTCACTCTTTTGGGAATAGGGATATCTGTACGACCTGATGTTTGGAGGAACACTTCCGGGAATTAGATGAATAGCATGATCATGATCACAAATACGTGGGAGACCTTCAGGAGTCTCAAATACCTTAGAATGATTGTCCAAGACTTTTTGGGGATATGGAGAAATAGATGATTCCAATGTGGAAACATCTAGTGAACATAATTGTGCAATTACACCTCTTTGTTCCCTTTTTAGAAGATTTTTCCTACTGTTAGAGCTGATTATCTTTCCCAGTTTCCTTGCAATACCCCTTAATTCAACTTCCTTTCCTTCTGCAGAAAATTTCATGAAAAGTTCTTGAAAATTAAAAGCTATTGTTCCCAAGGATTGTAGCCATTGGACTCCTAGTAAAACATCAGCACCTCCCATTGGAATGGAAAGCATTGGGCTAGTCGATACATATTCTCCCATGGATAGCTTGATATTATTGCACTTTCTAGAGAAATTTATCGTTCGTCCATTTGAAATCATCACTTGACACTCTGGTGTTGGATATAGGAAGCAATTCAATTCCTTTGCTACCTTACAATGAATAAAATTGTGGGTACTTCCTGAATCAATCAACACTATTACCTTTTTCTTCTTGATTTGTCCTTCTATCTTGACGGTTTGAGGAGTGGTAATTCCAGCCAATGCATTACAAGATATGGTCGGATTCATTTCTTCTTTATCTAGGCTTTGTTCCTGGAGTATATCCTCTTCCTTTGACCTTTCTTGCTCCTTTTCGTCTTCCTCTTCACAATCTATGTAGAATAATTTCTTCTCAGCACTTATGACCTTTAGTGTATTTGCTGCCACAACTGTAACAAAGCCTTTTTGCTATTTTTTCATCCAATTGTTGTGGTGTCAACCTTATAGGTTGTGGAAGGCTAGGGGTAAAAACACTTCCATATTTATAGTTGTGACTGGTATGCTTCCTGGTTGCCATAATTTTGCTTTCCATTTTTCTTGCTAACCTGAATGCCTTCTCTAATAAATCAGGTTCCCAAAGGCGAACATCATGTTGGATATTATCCTTTAAAGTCCCTATGAACACATCAATCCTATGCTCCTGTGGAATATCTTTTACCCTTATGTTCAATTTTTGGAACTCCTCAATGTGCTCCATTATTGAACCCTTTTGTTTGAGACTTATCAATTGGCTAAAAAAAGTGTTGCTTTTTGTATCCTCATAACGTGCTATCAATTCTTCCGTAAAAATTGCCCAAGTGATAATTTGTTTATGAGAGAAAAGCCATTGATACCATACAAACTGATTTGGTTCCAAATATAAAGTTGCAATACATACCTTTTGTGTGTTTTGCACATTATTGAGATCGAAAAATTGCTCCATCTGTAATATCCATGTTGCGGGATCCTTGCCATCAAACTTCCTCATATCAATTTTTCGAATATGGTGGGTCTTTGATCCAACATTAGAGTCTATGGAATCATGATTAACATTTCTTTCATTCTCATCACGAGTTTCCTTTACTACCCTTCCACCATTAGTGACCATTTCTTGTAGCAACTTATTCATATTTATATTCAATTCTTCCATGTCTGTCTTCAAATCTATCTTCAAATCATCCATCTTAGCTTCCACGTCAATCATCTTAGCTTCTACGCCTTTCTTTAAGCAATCCATCTTAGCTTCTACGCCTTTCTTTAAACCATCCATCTTAGCTTCTACATCTTTCTTTAAACCATCCATTTTAGATTCTGTTCCTTTTTGTGCAAGTGACACTTGTTGCACTTGGTCTCGTAATTTTGATATATCATGTTGCATTTCCTCCTCTTCTTCATGAGTCATTATAGAGCTTTCAGGTTTACTACTAAGTGTTTGCATTTTCTTTCCTTGGGGCATCAATCAATGATAATATTTCTTTACTATGCCCTTTGAATTCCTTCAAACTAATTTTTCAAACCAATCTTATGCAAAAATTTAAAAAACACTACACACCGTTTTTCACTTTGTAGGAGCCTGATATTGAATCTGATGTATCTATGTAATTTCAGATCATCCAGTTTTGAAATTGTGACCTGTAGTAGCCCTCTGCGTCCTCTTTCCAATGCCACCAGTCTGATCCAAATTGAATTCACCAAGAAAGAGTTATGCACAATCTCCCACAGTGACCTGATTATAGACAAGTTCAGTAGAGTGAACTTGTACGACGTGCCATGAGTCAATGCTTTGACTTTTCGCTCTGAAAAATATATAGAAGAAACTACATTCTGTCCTCTTTCTATGCCTTCTTATGAAATTTCAATCCAATGCTCAGAAAATAAGTTATGACGATTTTCCCCAGGTCACCTGTTTGGAATGTAATTCAAGAGTCTGCAAAAAGACCAATTTCCTCAGATCATATCTCCACAAATATAGCATGAAAAAATCTAAAATTCGGACCCAAGATTTAGCACAATTTCTTTTCAAATGGGTTTTTTTAGCTTCTGAAACATCGCAGAAAAAAAGTTATAGCCAAAATGCCACGATGACCTGTTTGGAGCAACGAAACCCTAGAATCCAAAGCTCTGATACCAAATGTTATGAAACCAGCTCAAGAAAAAGATAGAAAAGATAGATCAACGCCTTAGGATTCAGCCTCTTCGAGGGGGAAGCCTCCTTTACATTACATAAATGAACAATTCTTCGATGATTCAAATGAAAAAACATCCTTTCTATATATAGGAGTATAAGGAGTCACAATATAACCCAGCCGACCTAACAATAATAATATAAAACCACCAAAATAACAATAGAGGGATTCTATGGGGCACAATAATAAAAATATGGGGACAATAGGGGCACAACAATATTAATAAGGGATACAACTACAATAGTAATGGGGTAATCACTAGTATTATAGGGACCTATCAAGTAGGGTGTCTAGAAGCAATGGTTTGGGGTCCTACTGATGGCTGAGACTCAACTTTCCTTATGATTTCATCGATAAAGTTTGATATTCCAAGGGTCACTGTTCCCTTATATTTTCAGGTTTGGGATGTGGGATTATATCATTTTCTGGTCTTTTCTTCTTAGTCATTCATGCAAAAATTCAAACGTTTATTTCTACCTTAAAGTCCTAGCAACTCTACTGGAAAGCGGGCGAGGGAGTAGGCATTTTACTTGCTCCTTATGCAAGTTATTACCTTTCATTTTTAATATCCAGTTCTTCCTCAGTAAAAAAACATCAAACACCTACTTCACTTCTATGCAATTGTGCTTAAAAGCGTGTGGAGGAGCAAGGACTTTACTTGCTTGTTACGTAGGTTCTTACCTCCCGTTTTTAATACCCAATTCTTTCCCAGCACCAATTATCAAATATACATCACTCTTTGTAAAATGGCAACACTCTCCCTGACAATGGTGCCAAAATGTTGGGTACTAAAAGGTGTCTTTTACAACTCCTAATTTTCTCACATTAGTTATCAATCCGGGAAAGTCCTTTTATTCCAAGAGTGTACACAATATGTGCAAGCTATAAATCCAAAGAGTAATTCTTTTTAAAATGAAATATAAACCTTTGATACAAGAGTAAACAGATGGATTTATAAAACTCAAACTACAACTGTTAACAAAATATTACATCTAAGCATTAAGACTTAATCCTCAACTGAAATCGTAATGAAATCTCAAACAAGAAATTCAATTGACAATAGCATCAACCGAGTGCGTAGTAGCATTAACCAATCTCTTCTAGCTGATTCTATCCAAATCACACTTAATCTCAATTAAGCAATTCAAATGGAAATGATGTCAATCGAGAGTTCAGTAGCATTAACCAATCTCTTTCAACTGATTCTATAATAACCACACTCTTATTGTAATCAACAAGATTCAATGCCTTAACCGATAATCAATTTAATCTACAATAAGCATAAATGGAATCAAATGACAAAGCTTCGAAGTACATAAGGTCAAAATAAAGGAAAGTAAACTATCTACAATATAGGAAATCAAAAAATAGCAAACAAGATAAACTAGTAGAGAATGGAAAAACATCAAACCAATTAAACTTGTGTGAATTAGAAAGATATAACAAAAAGGATAGTAGTTTGATCCACCAAAGGTCGGGCCCTTAGCCACCAGTGAATATTGTTGAGCTACTTCATAGAATACGAATGAACAACAATGTAAATTATGTATTAACCATTGAACTCAATCCTCATTACAATACAGTCGTGTTCCTCAAAAGCACAAGTTTGTAAATTAAAATTAAAATTTAAAATAAACAGAGATTGATCGCCTATCTTCCTATAGTTTTCACTTTTATAGTAAAAAAGGTAAAAGATAAATGCTATCTTCTGACATTCTTCTTATTTATCTTTGATCCTCCTGATTCGTCCTCCGGCCTGACCACAACCAATGTGCCTCATTCCTCCTTTGTTAGTTTACGTTGTTCCATCTCTAGGGAACATCAGTTGTTCCTTTCGTCGTTTTTCTGCATAAAAAGGAATAAGAGTTAGTTATGGTGGCTAAATCTTAATCGAGAGTATTTCATTCATTTCTTATCATAATCCATCAATATGTTAGCGTATCAAGGTATGAAAGAGATAAGAAAATAGGAAAAAGGAAAAGTAATTGAGAGTAAATACATACCCATTGCATAACTCAACACTTGGCTGAGTTGGTTGATGACATAACACATATCTGGTCATGTGTTCACAAGATACATCAGTGAACCCCCCAACTGTCGGTAAATAGTAGCATGCACTTCCTCACCTGTCACCTGAAGTGGCATCCTCTTCCCTTTAGTTGGTCATTAGAGGTGTCTCCATGGGTTTGCAATTGTCCGTGTGTAACCTATGAAGTATCTCATTGGCATACTTTCCTTGAGAGATGAATAACTCCCCATCACCTTTCCATACTTCCAATTTGAGGAAGTAGTGCATGAGACCCATGTCCTTCATTTCAAACTCTCTTGCAAGGTCCTCCTTCCAAGATTTAATCAGCTGCTCATCACCAATTAAAATAAATCATCAACATGTAGGAGAATAATCAACAATTTACCTTCTACCAAAATATGATATAGGTTTGCATTTGCTTCACTTTAGGTGAAGCCCAAATCAGTAAGATAGTTATCTATCCTATTGTACCAAGCACAAGGTGATTTCTTGAGACCATACAATGCTCGCTTGAGTATTCACATTAGATACTCTCAATCAAAAGTATAAAACCCTTCTAGTTTCTTGATACACACCTCTTCCTCAATAAATCCATTTAGGAGTGTTGTTTTCACATCCATCTGGTGGATCTTCCACCCCATTTGTGCAGCCAGAAAAAAAATTGATCTGATGGATGAGTAACTTGCTACAGGAGAAAGGGTCTCCTCATAGTCAATCCCTGCAACTTTAGAATACCCTTTGGCCACAAATATGGCCTTATACTTTTATATGCTTCTATCTGCTACATGCTTTACCTTGAAGAACCATCTCGAACCCACAAATGATTTGTTTGTTGGTCTTGGGACCACTTCCCAAACACTATTCTTTACAATGGATTCGTATTACTCCACCATCACATCAACCCATACATGTTTCTCTAATGCTTCCTTAAAAGAGGATGGCTCAATCTATACAGTCTTAGTCATTAGAGCCCTATATCCAGTGTATTGATCTGGGGACCTTCTCTACCTGCACTAATTTGAAGGAGCACCCACATTCTCCATCGCATCCTACACAAGTATCTCATCTTCCCTAGTCCTTTTCTTGCCTTCTTTGGATGGTTCTACTTGAATGGCTTTCTCCACTCTCTGCTCCTCAATTTGTGGTTTCTCCACAACTTCTTGAGGTTCCTCTTTTGGAGTTAAAAGCTCATTTTCTGGTGGGATTTGAAGCTCCCTCTTAATAGAGCATTGCATGGATTTTTCTTCGTCAAATTTTACATCCCTTCACACAACTATCATTGTGAGGGGCATTATGATGGATGTCAAGTACACATGGTAGTTGTGGGGAGTTTCTTTGTAACCCAAAAATACCCCCCATTCTTTTGTCATCTCTAGCTTCTTCCTTGATTCTTTGGAGACATGGCAGTAAACAAAGGCTCCAAAATTCCTGAAGTGTGACAAATCCAACTTTCTCCCTGAGAAAGCCTCCTCCGATGTAATCATGCCAAGAATCCGATGAGGAATTTAGTTTTGTAAATAGACTATTATGATGCATGTTTTAGCCCATAAATGCAGAGGTAGGCCTTAATCATGCAACTTTTCCCTCATTGCTCCCACAATGCTATAGTTCTTTCTTTCAGTTACCCCATTCTATTGTGGGTTGTGGGGTGTTGTCAATTCTCGTTGAATGCCTTCTTTTGTGCATAAGTTTTTAAATTCATTTGACATGGACTCACCTCCATTATCACTCCTGACAGCCTTCACCTTCTTGCTTTTTTATTTCTCAACCAGTGCCTTGAATTCTATGAACTTGGAGAATCTCTCATCTTTCTTCCGCGTTAAGAAGATCCAACACTTATGTGAGAATTCATCAATAAAAATGAAAAAAAAATTGTTCCTAGAAATGGAGGCTATCGAGAAAGATCGAAAAACATCAGAGTGGATCCTATCAAGGGATGCATGTGCTTTGTTGTCCCAATCATGGAAAATGGCTTTTGTGTACTTCTATAAAGTACATCCTTTGCATACATCCTACTGCTCAAGTGCTCCTCTAGGGAGGCCTGTGGTTATCTATTTCATGATCTTCAAAGTGACATTATTCAAATGGCCAAGTCTTCTATGCCAAATTTCATCAACATTGTGACTATGCACCTTCTCCACCTTTGTGCGCAATGCAACAAAATCCTCCACATCTATCTTATACATGTTATTCACATGAATTTCGATCTACTTCACTTGTGCCATGGATATGTGTCTTAGGAATGCCTTTCCTTTGTTGAAGATCGCATCATAACCATGGTCTTCAAAAACTACAATAGAGATGATATTTTTATTTAGGTCTAGAATGAACATGAGATCCTTGAGCCTGTGGGGGGGGCCTGAATCCCTCTAAAAACTGATTGTACCAATTCCAGTTTTGCTGTACCTTCTTTCATCCCCCATCTTAATGTACATCTACAAGTATTTTTCCTTTGGGGCACAAAAAAATTCTTTATTCCTTATCATATGGAATAAGGCACCTGAGTCCAAGTACCACACACTCCCCATCATTGTGTTGGCCATGAATGAAATGAGGGTAAAGTCAACCTCAAAATGTGAATCCAAAGCTTCACCTATTGCTCATCCTAAGGTCCTCTTTATTTTCTTCTTATGTGGACGCTTTGTGGCATAGTGCCTGAATTCATGACACTGAAAGCACTTGATTTTTGACAAGTCTTTCTTCTTGCCCACTTGACTAGATTTTGGTTTGGATTGGGATTTATTTCCTTTTCCCTTCTTTTCCTTTCCATCCAAAGCATAATTTTATTCATCCTCGCCATTGGATGAAGTCCCATCTCTGGTATTCTTCCTTATTTCCACCTGTACCAATTCAAACCATAAGCACTCCCAAATCGGTAGTTTCTTCTTCCCATTCACCAAATCTCGATAGCCATGCCAGCTATTGGGAAGGCCTAGAAGGGCTAAGGTTACCAAGTCTTCTTTAGGGACATTAACACAAACCATACAAAGTTCATCACAACATTGTGTAAACTTGCTAAGATACTGTGAAATTGTGTCATTATTCTATGTCTTAATACTTCGAAGTTTATCCTTGAGTGTCAACTTCATGTGGTCACTACTATTCTCGAACAATTCAATTTTTTTCAGTGATTTCCACATCACAAATTTTTTTTATTTTCCATGGATATTCAAGACAATATGATCCCATACTCCATCCAAGATTATTCTCCACACCTTGGATACATCCTTCTTCCATTAAGAAAGGTTTTGGGCATCAGATGCTTGAGGTTTTGCAACATCTGTCTTGATGTATTATAGTAATCCATTGTCATCCAATACTTCCTCCATGCAGTCCTTCCATGCAACAAAATTATAGGTTTCATCCAAGGCGGAGTCTAGCGTTAGTCCATTGAAGGCCATCTTCTCAGCTAGGAGGAAATCTTGCTACACTGATCTTCAAATTTGAACCTCTGACAAAGAACTTCAAATTTCCCGCTCTAATTTGAATCCTTCTCTGATACCATGTAGAAATTGGGTTGTATATTTGAAATTTCTCATGAAATTTACTAAATCACAAGACTTGAAGCTACTCTACTGCTTTGGAGAAGTTAATTCATAATCTAGAACATAAATCATGAGCACGCAAGAAGAATTATCAGAAATGCACAAATATTTATCTAGGGGAAAGAAACTACTCGAAACCCATTCGTATATGTATTTCATTAATCAAAGAATAGAGATGAATACATATTCTTTCTCAAGCTTGACCACAACTTGCAAGTGTATAGTCTATTTCTTTACCTGACTGACTGACTCTAGCCAACACTTAGCTAATTTTCAACCCCTCCAAGCTCCTATCTCTTTGCACCATTCCTTAAGGAAACCAACCCCTATTATTTAGTAAATTCCCTTAATTGTATTGGGCAATTCCTCTAGGTTCTTCCTCTAACTGCATGATCCTCCTATACACATTGGAATAGTCTAAAACTGATAGTATGCTACCTTGGAATCTCCATCTCAACAGGGTAACTTGAATTCTCTGCATGCATTAGTTATTTTGGGATCGTTGATTAGTTAACTGGTTGGTCACTGAGTGTGGTTAAAGTTACACTTCCACAACTTGACCTCCATTAGTTGTTCAAATAGTTATAACTAGTTTAACTGATCATAACTCAATTTATCTGAAAAAAATCACTACAAATTAGAAATCACTCATGAAGAATTGAACTCTAACTCATCCAACCCGAATTTTCTGAGTAAACTAGGTGATACAAGCCATGTCACACAAGTTAACATCATCCAATTTGTCTGATGATGTGGAAATTTGAATTTTCTCAATTTAATTAAGGAAAAATCAAATTGAAAAACTCTTATAGAAGTTTCCAACATGGGGAACATCTCGCTTGAAGTACCCATGTTCTAGGAGTGTTGGGAGTGCGAGGAAAATATCTCCCGCCCTTGAGAACACATCCCCATGTAACATTGCAAAACCTTCAAAGCCCTGGTTTGAAAAAAATGTTGTTTCCTAAAATGTACACCTAAGGCACAATGCTTAGAACAAGGGTTGTCACTCTAATCCCTAAAAGCTGAAAAATAAAGGATGAAACTTGTTGGAACAAGTCTATGAGATATGAGGGCAAAGAAATTTTTATTATTGCAACTTGATTATTAGATGGAGCAAGTTTAAGAGTTTATAAGAAATGTTTTAAAATGGATTTAAATTAATATCAAATGAGGTAGATATAAGATGTAAAGGTGATAGACCAGTGCCTTAACAATGCTCAATGGAAATTTAGAGACTAAATAGATGTTCAAGTTAAAATAACAACAATGTTGCAAGACCTGTTACAAATGGCACAATATCAAATATGAGCAGATAAAAATAACTTGCACAACAAAAATAGCTTGTACTTTCAAGAAAATGCTAAAGAAAAGAATGTCAATGTAAATAGATAATGAGAAATATAATAAAAAAGGAGTACAAAACAAAATACAATATTTCAAGTAATATATAATACCCACAATGATAGTTATGCCACAAGAGATGAAAAGTTAGAAGGATGGAATCCAAGATCTTTGTTACTTTTAGTTAAATTCCTAGTCTAGATGAATCCTTCTTCTCAATTATTTTGAAGTTAGTCACAAACACAAGTTGTAGATAGAAGGTCTAGGGATGAAAGCTAAGGCTTTATTAAGGATACCTCCCCTTAATTCTAACTACCCAAGTGCCTCGACACTGGAAGGACTATGGCCCTGACGATTGTAAGGTCACCTATGTTAGTCGTGAATGAGGGTCTAGCCTCTCAAAATAGATGAAGAAGGTGGCCCTAAAACTTTTTGTAAACGAAGATTAGGCTTGAAGATAAAGTTTTAAGATGTAATGCTAAATTCTACGATGAAAATGCAATTTCTTAAAATTAGACAATTATATCAAAATTACTTTAAAGATAATTAATACCAATGTGCTTGCAATCACAATGAGGTAGGTACTTCAAAAATACAAGACTACTAGCAAATAACAATGCACAACAAAACAATAAGAAATTACCTCAATGAAATAGTAGCATTAATAGATGTTCAAATATTAGAGCAATGTGTTTATTAGATGTTCTCATTTATTTAGACAATTGAACATGCAAGAAATTTATAAACATCTCACAAATGTTAAATGACAGATGAGATTGCTAGCAATGATTAGAGAAACTAATTAGATCAAAATTGCAAACGAGACAAGACAAGAAGTTTTTTAAGTGAACAAAGTTACCGATCAAATGAGAACTATTACCTCAAAACAAGAACTCTAGCCCAAAATCCCCCAAAAAAATGAAAAAAAAAACCCAAAAATGAAAATTTTGTATGCCAGAACGATGTTTTTTTTAGGGTAAATTTTCAACATTTTTTTTAAATGGAAGTAAAAATCGATTTTTTTTTGCAAAATGGATGAAAAAACACCCTCGAAAAATAAGTGTCGATGCTGAAAAATAAATAAATAAAAATAAAAAATAAAATACAATAAAAATTGGGTTACAATTTTGACACTTTTTGGCAATGGAATTAAAGATAAAACATAAGGACTTTGAAAAAACATAAAATTCCCACAATTCTCAGACATGATGTTAAAGATAAAATATCATGTCTCAAAGACTTATAATTCCAACAATTTCCATCCATGTTGTTAAAGATAAAATATCTTGACTCTAAAAAACCCTAAAATTGTAATTGTTTTCAACAATAGCATTAAAGATAAAATATCATAACTCAAAAAAACCTTAAGATTTTGACAAATTTTCAACCATGGAATTAAAAAGCTTAAGTTTTTAACATATTTAAACCATGAAATTATGGACAAATTATATGACTAAAACAATTTTTAGAAATGAACAAGTAAATGAAAGATTCATTATTCCAAGGGTAATTATTATTTTAAAGGCTAAAACCATAACTCTTTTCAAATCTTAGCCTAAGACAACTTATCCTATTACAACAAAATCCTAAAAATCAACCATCAAAACGAAGTGTCCCCTTTTAATGAGACATTAAAATTTCAACATTTTTAAAACTATCTTATACCAAATGATAACAATAAATAATATCACGGCAATATCATTGTATAGTTTAAAAAATCAACATTAGTTTCTAATATTTCTTTACTTTTAATCAAAATATCAACTTTGGTAGATTGAATATAACATAAATTATCTTTGTAATTCATTATTACATTCACTAGGGATTCACTCAGTGAACCTCTGACATATCACATGTGTTCATGGCATATTAATGATGATGATGATGATGGTGGTGGTTAACATCCACTGAGAACAAATCAGTCTATCAGACCTATAATTTTCTTAGTTCTTAATTGTTTGGCTCCTCATATTTCTTGGCGAGATTGATGTTGTAGCTTTCTTTTTTTTCTCTACGGTCTTCCAACTTCCTTTATCTTACATCTCCTTCATCTCTTCTAGTTCTTGGGACATTGGTGTCTTAGCTTCGTGATATGTTGTGTTCATCCTTTTGAAGATAGTCGAAGAAGAAGTTTGGTCTAGGAGATCTACTTTGCTGTTAAATGAAGATTTATTTTGTGTGGTATTCAAATCCTCATAACTGTTGATGCTTGAGGGGTTGTCGAGTTCCATTTTTTGTTGTTGGGCGAGGCTTTCCCCCTACTTGTCTTGAGAGTTGTTTCTTTCTTACTCGATTTCTTGTGATTCAAATTTTTCTCGAGAGTATTCTTCTTTGATGACAGTGTAGTGTTCTTTTTGTGCTCCTTCCCACCATGTAGATCTGTGGTGATTTTTTCTAGCAGAATTTTTCTGGGAGGCTTTTGGGCAATTTTCGGCTAGATGGCCTGTCTCAAAGTAGGATCGACATCTGAAGAGGACACTTTCATAATTGAGTTTCTAGTTCCACACATAGTCTTTACTTGTTAGGTTTATTTCAGCTGGGAATCTGGCGCTGAAGTCCATTTCCACACAAATGCATGCATAGGTGGTTCTCGCATACTCCTCTGTTTCTGGGCACCTGCAATAAAATTTCAAAATTTCATTTCCAATGGCTTTTAGTGAGGAGAAATTCTAGAGATGCAAGGGTAGGTTTGGCAATCTCACCCAAACTGGTGCTGAGGTTATGAATGTTGTTGAGGGAGGGATTGAATGATGGGCTCCATGGCTTCATGAATAGGCCTAAGTTTTCCCAAAACTAAGGGCCATAATCTAGAATACATTGTCTGCTTTCAGGGTTTTCAAAATCTGCTATAAATAAACCCCTAGCACAAGGGTAGATATTAATTGCATCAGAAATGAAAAGCTTCCATACCTCCAAGATCCAATTGTGGAGAGCTGTCAGCTGTGGTCAAAAACCATTGGACTGGTAGATTAGGGCACTTTTAGAAAACTTCAAAGCCTCATCGAGTGAGGCCTAGACCACCCTGACAGTGGGAGTTGGGGCTTCACTGATGATACGGACAGGAGCTTGCCCCCCAGAATCGGACAGAACTAATCCAATAGCTATTTTTGCAAAGTTTGGAGCCATCTTGCTCTCCTGCTGAGTATTCTAGATACCTGGCCAAGATACCTAGCCACAAGAGATTAGACCCAGCCGTAGAAGATACCTGCAATATACAAGACGTAGGCTTGGTAGAACAAGAATGTTCAAGTGATCTGTCTAAAATTTATCGTAAAATAAATAAATAAATCTCGTCTACCATTCAATGACTTTGAAACCCATCCAGTAGATTAAATGTTTTTTAGGTATCGACTGGATGAAAATTAGATCTGAGCACAGCCACAAAAGAAGCTGAAACCCTCAAATTCAGAATGTTAACAATGCGATATTGCAGAGCAGGGCTCTTCCAAGGGGCTTCATCCCTTAGAGGTTATGTTTATTGAATGCCGTAGAAAATACCTATTGGCTTATATGGGCTTGACCTAGGTTCGGAAGAATTATTTAGCCAAACAAATCCCGCAGCTACTGGCTCTTTGGGCAACAACCTGCGAAGCGCGGACTAAGGTCTCACCCGAGGTAGCAGGGGAGGGTGCTGGAACCAGGTTTGCGCACCTTGGGGATGTCTTGGATGTGGTTTGGGGCTCGCACATTTTTCTACAGCCTCACGCTATGCCAGATCTGTGCAGATTGGAATACCCTTACCACACTTATTACAAATTGAATCACTTATTACTGGTTTGATCTAGTTAAAATGGTCTTTAAGCAAACAATTATTACTTTTGGTTACTTCACGCATCAAGGTTAACCCAGTTCACATGTATTCAACCGTAGCAAATGTAGAAACCATAATAGTTCATTTATCATAAAAGAGTAAAGTCTCAATCAACGCAAAATTTAGAAGAAACTTATCTTTATTATCAATTTTCAACAATACATCCAGATCCCATGCACACAACTGCGGACTTTCCAGGCCTCTGCGCACATAGTTGTAGAGTCTCTACCTTCTACCCTACTCCCTCGACTTGGACTTACAGACACTTTCAAGCTATTTCCTTTAAGGACCCATTACACTCCATCTCTCAAAAGAACTACTTTCCCTCATAGAGCCCCACTCTATTTATACTTTCACTTGGCCTGCGATCCCTCCACAAGCTGACTCTATTACTATTTCTTTACATTATTTTTGGGTGGACTACCCTTTAACTCAACCTATTATAGTTCACAATCGACACTTCCCATGGAGTCTTTTACCAAAATTCCAGGCTTCACACCCCATACTCATTCCACGGGGCTTGCGCTACCCAACAATCCCCCAACACAATCATCGTGACTTGTCCCAAGTTACTTACTGGCGTGGATAGACGCTCTATCTTGGCTTCGCAGTTCGCCCTTCGGTGAGTCGCATTCATCATTTGTCTACTCCTGCTTTATCTCCTGCAACGCTTTTCCTACTTCAGTGTTTCGACCATATCTCACAACTGATGATGCTTGTTCTGCTCTGCTCGGTTAACATACAACACCCTCTCTGAGGATTTTAGCACGAGCGGGGAAGCTGCATACAAGACCTCCTGGTACCACCGTAGCCCTTTCCGACCAACGTATATTCTCTTCGCACCGTCCGCTGCAACCTGTGTTGCAATTTTGCAAGACCCTGGTTGTTGTTCACTGGATCCCACTCGTCGAGAACCATCGGAGGAAACTTATTGACTGCATCTCCACCCATGGTCACCATATATCGATCCTTCTATTGTTTTGTTGTAACATGCCATCCTTCCCCTGGGCGGGGCGACGACATCTGGACCAATTCTACTTCACATTCCCTATTTTCCGGTACATCCCCTACTAGTAATACTGCAGCCTGCGGGATACCCGCATCTATCAATACTAGACTCCTTAGAGAGTCATGCCCCCTCTTTGGCCATATTACTACCTTCAGGTGCTTACCGAGTGTAGGGATGCTGAATATATCCATCTGCATTTCCAAAGTGTAGGTTGCCCAGTGGATTCCCCATGGTGCTTTATAAGCCATGAACACTTCAAATGCCCAAATTGTCGTTTGTTCTAGCTCATGTACCCTTCCTGTGTGAAATCTATGGCTGATCATTTCATAGCTGGGTCGTATTGTTGCTCTTAATTGCCCGCCGCCAGCTCCCTTTTGCCATAATGCAACCTTCTTGTCACGAACAATGGTATTAAAGGTCATCATTCCTTGGAACAACACACCTGTGTGGCTTTGTCCATGGAGCCATGCCCCTGATTGTTGGCCAAATGTACGCACACCCTAATACCCATGCCTCTGTCCCCCAAATTGCTTTATCGTCCCTCACTCTCTTTCAATTGGGTGGAGTGGTGAGACTCTCCTTGGAATCGTTATTCATGCAGTCAACCTGCCCGTATAGAGCTTCAGGCAACTACCATTCACTCTTCCCAGGAAGGGGTCTCCGTTGAGCTTAGCCAGCTGAACTGCGCCCCCATCAGTTACCTCTTTGACGACATAAGGTCCCCACCAATGCATGCAGAGCTTACCTTGGAATTTCTTCAACTTACTGTCATATAAAAATACGATATCATCCTTCTTGAACGTGTGCACCTTGATATGGCGATCATGCCATGCTTTCATGCGTTGGTTTTGTACCTGCTGATGAAATCCTACCAGAAATCATTTTTTGTCTAGTTCGTTTAGTTGTGCGAGCCTTTCCTCTAAGGCCCCATGATCAGCCATTCTTGTAGCTGCTGCAATCCGCAAACTGGGCATGATATATTCCATAGGCATCATGGCCTCCTTACCATAGACTAGTCGAAACGGTGTCCGGCATGTCAACTTTTTGCACGTGATTCAGTATGCCCATAGCACAGCAAGGATGCGCAAGTCCCAATCATTCCGTCGCACATTGTAGATCTTAGTCAGCATGGTTTCCAAAATTTTGTTGAATGCCTCAACTGTCCCATTTGCTTGCAGATGGTATGGCATGCTCTATTGGTGATATATCTGGAATTCCTCAATGAGCGCACTGATGGTTTCGTTCAAAAATGCATTCCTCGATCACTCATGAGAATCTTAGGACACCCAAACCTAGTTAACACATTCTCGAACAAGAACTTTGCCGTTGTCATGGCTATGAAATCCTTAACTGGCTATGCTTCTACTCATCGGGTCAAGTATTCAGTCGCAGTGATCATATAGCACACGCCTGTCTTCCCTCGTGATTCAATAGGCCTGACGAAGTCGATCGCCCATTTCTCAAATGGTTGTAGTGTTTTTTTTTCCACAGAAAAAAAGCCGAACTTTCTATTATAAATAGAATGTTACAGAGTAAATGCACAACATTACAAAATGACTTGAAATTTGCCAAGAAGGGATAAAAGAAGTTGCGCCTGGGAGGTAAAACAACCCTGAAGAGTGGATGCGCTCCAGTTACATCTGCCCATTAAGAGGCACAACACGCCTCCAACTGAGGGACCAACTCTTCGGGAAATGATTCACACAGAGAGGAGAGTTTACACGATGTGGCCGAAAGACCTAAAAAGAAAACAGCTTTCAGTGCCCCCGATGTAGTTTGAATAACAAAGAGGGTACACCACGGCCTGGACTTCCTATAGAGAAGGAAAACAGCCCAGGGGCCCTGGCGAAAGATGTAAAAAAGAAGTATATACAGAAGGAAAACTATGTACATGAACAAAAACAGACTCTGGAAAAAAAACTTAAACGAAAATAGGTTGTTCGAGCGGCCGAACTAGCCCATTTTCTTCCTCCAGAACAGACCAGGACCCCGAATCATGCTCAACCCCCTCTTTTGAAAGCTGATCAGCTTCGAAGTTTCTTTCCCGATAGATATGGCTAAGAGTGATCTCTGAGAAATGACCTTTTAGGTGAAGGACTTCTCTAAGCAGAGGGAGCAAGGTGAAGTTCCTACATTGATGAGTCCCGTTAAACCATTTCACATTGTTCATTGAATCACCAAAGATCTGGACGTCTCTCACATTCCTAAGTATAAGCCAATAGAGTAGGAAGGGCAGAGCTTTCAATTCGAAAAAGTTATTGGAGCCCTGTCCAAGACTGACAAAAGCTTTTACAACCTTAACCTCTGTTAAATGAATGATCAAACCAGCCCCACAACGACCATTAATATCTAAGGCACCGTCAAAATAAGCCCACCGCATTGAATATCTAATAATTTATTGGCATACAACTCTGGTGGGAGGAGGATCCAGAGGAACAGGGATACTTTCAAAAATTGCAGCTCCTTCAACGACAAGGCGACCTATCGGGAAAACAGAGTCCTTGAAAATAGCTTGATTCCTTGCAAGCCAGGTCCCCCAGGTAACGATCAGAGGAATGGATCTCTCTCTGTTGTTTGTGGCTTCATTCCACCACTTCTGCCAAGCTTCCAAGAGCCCCTGCCCTTCCCATCTGAAAGGAATTTTTAGAAGCATTAACGTTTCGGCCCAAAGGCTGGAGTTAAAAGGGTAGAAAGGAAAAGGTGCTGAGCAGACTCTACACTATCGTTACAGAGCGGGCACCATCCAGGACCAATCCTACCTCCTTTTTGGAGAAAATCCCACGTAGGGACTTTCTGGAGCAAAACACACCAGAAGAACAATCTTGATTTGGCAGGCCCTTTTAGTTTCCAGAGCGGTTTAAAACACCAATCTGGAATCTCCCATCCTTTTTGAGACATCATCCATTTGTAGCCCATCTTTGGGGAATATAGCCCATTTTGGGAAAAGACCCATCTGAGTTCATCTGGGGAGTCAGAGAGCCTGACTGAGGAATTGAGGAGGCCCCTTCTGAACTGATCCCATTCCTCCAGCCATTCTTCCTCCAAATGTAAATCTCTTCCCTGAATCCATCCTTGACTCCAAATGGATGAAGCCCGAGGATCAGTGACCTGATTTAGAGTGTATAGCCCTCTGTCTTTTAAAGCCGAAACCAAGCCCTGAGAAAGGGAGAAAATCTCAGTACAACCTATCCAAGGATCTCTACCCAGCCTGACCTGAGTTCCATCCCACACACTCCAAGCCAAACCCTTCTCTATAATTGTGACAGAGGCGACCACAGCTTTCCACACCACCGAGGAGTTTTTGCTAGTCTTTTGTGGCAATCTGATCCAATCTAGAGTTGTTAGCGGATCAATATATTTACTTTTAGAAACAGAAGTCCACAGATTCTCTGAATAAATAAGCCTCTAGCTGAGCTTTGCTGCAAGAGATTTGGAGAAGCATTCAAGATTTTTTATGCCCCAACCTCCCCACTCTTTGGGGCGAGCCACTTTATCCCAAGCAATCCATGGGGTAACTTTCTCCGTCTTGGACCCCACCCATAGGAATCTGCTACATAGTTTGTCAATTGAGGATAAGATTCCTTTGGGAACCCAAGTCAGACTAGCCCAATACACTGGGATTGCCATCAGAACAGATTTGATTAACACTAGCCTTCCTGCCCTGGACAACCACTTGAAACTCCAGTGTTTTAGCTTGGATTCAATTTTTACAAGTATCCATTTCCAGTCTTTTATCCTGTAATTGTCAGGCTTCAAATAGAACCCCAAATATTTAAAGGCATCCTCCATCGATTTGACTTCGAAATTTAGAACCAGCTCCACTCTGCGAACAAGCTCTCTGGGCATACCAGCACAGGTAAGAGTGGATTTTCTCTCATTAATGCATAGGCCTGTAGCCTTCAGGAAAAGGTCCAAAAGCTACTTTAGCGTCCTGCAATCCTCTAGACTTCCGTTGCTGAACAAGAGGATATCATCCACCAAAAGGAGGTGGGTGACCCACATGTTTACCGCCACTTCAATGCCTTTGAGAGTTCCTTGTCTTTTAGCATCCTGAATCATAAGGTTGATGCTGTCTACTGCCAGCAAAAAGAGAAGTGGAGAGAGCGGACAACCTTGACGTAGGCCACGCTCGGGACTAAAAAAACTAGAGGCTGCTCCGTTGATCAGCACGGCTATGGAAGAAGAGGAAACACAACTCATCACCCATCTCACAAAATCATAGCTAAAACCCAGATGAGTTAGCAGAAGCCTGAGATACAACCAGCTGATCCTGTCATAAGCCTTTGACAGATCGATTTTCACCACGACCCCTTTTTTTTTCCCAATTTTTAAACTATGAAGAGTTTCTTGCACAACTCCGACGGCTTCATGAATTTGTCTGTCGTCTAGAAATCCAAACTACTCTGGTGAAATATTTCTAGAGAGGACTAGTTTAATCCTGGAGGCAATTACTTTTGCAATAATTTTATAAACGTAGGTGCACAATGAGATAGGCCTGAATTCATCATAAGAAACCGGAAGATCTGATTTGGGAATAAGGGCCAGAAAAGTGGCATTGAAAGGATTTGGAATTGTACCTGTACGATTGGAATCTTCAACAACTGCCACTAGCTCATCTCCAATGAATTCAAAAAAGTGTTAGAAAAATTCGACAGTCCAGCCATCCGGGCCTAGACTTTTGTCCTTTTGCATTGACTTGAGAATGTCTTCAACCTCCTTTGTAACATGTGCCATTATAGAATCATTTCCTTCCTCCTCTATGAACCTTGGGAAGAACTGTGCAACTCTTATAACCTCTGCAATAGAAATTTCCTCTGTCACTTTGTACAAATTCTTAAAGAAATCTACCCCTAAGGAGGCCAGATCTTCAAAAGAGCACGCCTGCTCACCATTGGCTTTCTTCATTTCCTAGATAGTATTGGAATTTTTCCTCCCTCTTGCATAATTCTGAAAAAAACTTGGTGTTGTCGTCCCCCACCTGCAACCAGATCGCTCTACTTTTTAAACGCCAGCTTTCCTCTCTTTGATGAAGGATTCTCCTCCTTTATCTCTCCAACTCTTGTAATCTATCTCGAGCTTCAGCTGTTCCATAACCATTTCCACCTGGGACTTCCAAGAGAGCAATCTCAAAATTGACAGTTTCCAGTGTTGCTTCATCCTTCAGTTTCTTTTGGAGGGCCCATTGTTTAGAGGCAGCCTTCATCTTTTTTAGATTATCCATAAGATTTTGACTGCGGCTCTCATCTTCACTGAATGCATCTTTCTTCCAAGTGTTGTGGAATAAACTGATATAAGTTGCACCCAAAAGCCAAGAGGCGTTAAATTTGAAAGGGGTGCCCTATTTGGTGAAAGCCCCTTTCACTTCCAGAAAGACTGGAAAATGATCTCATAGACTGCTTTCCCCTACCCAATGTCTAAAAGCCTGTAAATTTTCTGCCATTGATTCACCAAGCAGAAATCGATCCAGTTTCTTTCCAACCCATTCTTCTACAATTCTACGATTCCTCCATGTCGGGCGTATCTTGAGCAGAGGGACATCCACCATGTGCGAAGAGGCCAGTTTATTTTGAAAAAAATTAGTGAGGGGATCAACCCTGGCTCTGACCCCCCACGATTCTGACATCCCCAAAGAAAAATTAAAATCTCCCCCAACTATAAGATTTGGGTGCGACAAAAAGGACTTTGCAAAGAAAGCGTTCTAGAAGTTCTCCCGATCCAAGACTGGACCATAAACATTTAGAATATGAAAAGGGATGTAGAGTTCATTGGAATAAAGTTCCACTGCCAAAACATTTTTCGATCCCCAAGAGGCGATCTCCCGAAGGACCTTTGCGTTGAAACCCAGAGCCACTCCTCCTGAATGACCATTTGCATCAATAGCGTGGAAGGTCCAACCCGGAAAGAGCTTGATGAGCCATCCTGTAACTTCTTCCCCCTTCCCTAGCGTTTCTTGAATCATAAGAATGTCAGGTTTGTTGGTCCTGACCAGTTCCTTCAGAGCTAGATTTTTGGGCAGACTAGCTAAACCCCTGCTGTTGTAGGATAAAATGATCATCGGGAAACCTCTGGGGGTGTCCGCTTTGCTCTAAGCACCCCTAGCAGGGACATTTGTTTCCCACCAGCAATATCAATGACATCCTGCAACTGTGCCTTCGTTAGATTTGATTTCCTTCCTATTGTCTTCCTCGGTCCTATTGACACCATGTCCAAATCCAGGCCTCCCACAGCTAGCCCTTTCCCTTTTTTGGAAGCCAATGATCTGAGATTGTAGGGGGGTTCAGGACTCCAAATGCTGGAAGGAAAAAGTAAGGCAGCATCCGTGGGACTAGAAGTCAACTTCGGAGAGGGTGGAATAGTCATAATAACATTGTCTGAAGTGACTAGGCCCTTCCTCAGGAGCGACAAATCATCCATGAGCTACCTGAGGGGGCCAGAATCATCATAGCATGATTGAGATAAATCAAAAGAAGAGCATAAGGAAAAAGGAGGGTATAGAAGCGGGCTAGCCTGGGCCACCCCTGCCGTTTCAGAAACTGCTGCGGTTCCCATGAGAGACATCGGAGTTGAGACAGACTCACTTGCTAAAACCCCAGGCTGTTCCTGTGCAGCTTCCTTCACTTGCTCCGGACCCGCCCCCTGAACTTCTACCTGTAGACCGCTCTCGTGTAATGGAGCCCCTTCTTTCTGGGAAGACAACCACTGATTAACCTCCATATTTTTTCCTTTTCTCTTTTTTCTTCGACGGCGCTTGTGACCTAGAGGACACTCCCAAGCCAGATGTCCGTGTTTGTGACAACGATGGCATCTGAAAGGGAGGTTTTCATAGTCCAGGGTCTGAAGGAACTCTAGGCTTCTATACTTCAGGTTCATAGCATCCGCCAGACCTTCTCTGGGATTTAGGCTTACCAGAATATGAGCGACACTCCAGTCATGAGTTCTAAGATAAGATCTATCAATATTGACAAACCTCCCCAGGGTATTACCCATCGAAGTAAAGGCCGAGTCCGTCCAGAATTTCATGGGGAGACCCGACATTTTGACCCATACTGGTGACTCCACCATCTTTTCTTTCTGAGCATGAAACAAGGGCGTCCACCTTCTGAATAGGATTGGCCTTTTCCCGAAACTCCAATGCTTGTCCAGCACCCATTCTGCATGCTCCTTTTGGCCAAATATAATGCAAAACCAACCTCTATCCAGATTCTTGATCTCTACTGGCTGTCCCAGAGCTTCTTTCCATTCAGCTTGTTCCCAGTCCTTGATGGAGTCAACCGAGAACTTTCTGCCACGAACTCTGCCGACTAAGAAGGTTTCCGAGGCTTCCATTGCCTAATCTATACTAATATCCACTCCAAAAACGCAACTAGGCCGCTCCTCCTTTTTTCTGATTGGTTTGTTCTTCTTTCTCTTCCCTCCCACGGCCTCCGTCTGAGTTCCTCCCTCTCCTGGATTATTCTTTCCATGAGCATTTGTTTCTTCTGTCTCATGAAGCTCAGAGCGTCTACAAACAGAGTCTTTGTTTTGTTCAGAAACCCTCCCAATCGCCCTCTCTACCAATAACTCAGGTGCATCGGCTACTCTTCCCATTTGTTCCTTGACTCTGAAGCCTTTCGGGTCCCCGCCTTCCTCTTCACTGGATGAGGACCACGTCAGGCTGGGGGGCAGCCTTATCGAAGAAGGGTTTGATGCATTTACTCTTTTCTGAGTGACTTTTTCGACCCCCTCCTTCCACCTTCTCTGCAGGAAAAACAGGGTCCTCTACGCTATTTGGGAAAAAAAGTTGCAGGTTTTTCTCAGATACTTCATGACCCCAATAAGCAAGAAGATCTTCGAGGGCTGGTTCTAAGTCCACTGATTCATTATCATGCTCCTTCTCCCGCTCTGCACAACGCCCTGAATCCATTTAAAAAATATGATACAGTAGAACGAGCCTCCGATACCTTCTGAAAAGAGTATTCCAGATCCTGTAAAACCTAACTTTCTTAAAACCGTCTGTCTGTTTTCCATGGCCGAATAATACTGAGACCCACCATTTTCATCAGCCAAAACTCCTTCCCTCTGGTTCGTCCGCCATTATTGTCATTCAAAAATCTCAAATAATAATTGACTTACCACAATATAGAAGGCATTCATATGCTTTGTCCAACACCACCTGTTGCAGAGGAAGTTGAGTTATCAAAGTCACAGTAGAAGACCGAATTGAGGAAGAAAGACAAGTTAATTCTTTTAGTTGCACTTTCTGCTGAAATGTCTGTTTCCAAATGGTTGTAGTGTTACCTGTGGCTGAAGTAGCATTTCATCTCTTTGTGATGGCTTGCCTATTCGTTGGCATACATCATAGGCTTGACAGTATGCTTTTGAATCTTGATGTAGAGTGGGCCACCACAATCTGGCGCGAAGAACCTTTTGGGCTATGGCACAACCCACATAATGTCCACCAACAACCCCTCCATGTACTTCGACAAGGATCGGTTCTCGCTCAAAATTTGGTCCATATCTGCGTAATATCTCATCATGGCCCATCTTATAGAGATGGTCGGCAATCATAGTGAAATCTTCTACTCGTGTCACCAATTCCTTTTTTTTTGCACAGAATACCCCTGCGGCGCAGTTCCGGTAGTCAAAAAATAGATTATATCTTCAAAGTGGCCATCCGCAATGCACACTGCATACAACTAGCTGTCTAGGAGTCCTTCTTCTAAATTCGTGGGTTCCTCGCCTATCTCAATCTAGGATATGTGGTCTGGACCCGCATTCAGACGTCCCGGCTTTACAACAACCTCAAAATCATATTCCTGAAACAACAAAAACCATCGACAGATGTGCCCCCCCAACACAAGCTTATTCACTAGGTATTTTAGCGCAGAGTGATAAATATACATCTTAAAATGTCCTCCAAGCAAATAGTGACGATACTTCTAGAGTGTGTACACCATCACCAATCCCTCTCACTCAGTAGTAGAGTAATTCTTCTTAGCATTCAACAACCTCTTACTTGCAAATGCAATCGGGTGGTCAACTCCATCTGCTCCTTCCTGAGTAAGTACTGCTCCTAACGTGATACACAATGCATCAACATGCACATGGAACTCCACGTCCCATTTTGGAAAGGTCAATATAGGGGCAAATGCCATTTTTTCCTTCAACATTTCCAGTCTTTTGTTACATTCCTCATTCCAGCAATACATGGCATCGTTTTTTAACAACTGTTCCACTGGAGCCGTGATCTGGGCGTAACCTTTTATGAACTTCTGATAGTACCCTGTGTGTCCTAGTGTAGTACGGAGCTATTTGACACTGCACAATGCTTGCAGACCTAATATGACAGTTATCTTTGCCAGATCCATCATCAGGCCTTGCCTACAAACTATGTGACCCAACAAGTTCCCGAAAGGAACAAAGAATGTACAATTCTTTAGATTGAGCACAATCTGGTGTCGACAGCAGGTATCCAGCATTAATAATAAGCTCTTAGTATTTTTCTTAACCAGGCAAAATATGGTCCAATCGTTGAGATAGAATTCCAAGAATTTATGTATAAATTCCTTGAATGCAGCTACCACAATGCGGGAAAATATTGCCAGCGCATTCTTTAGCCCAATTGGCATCACTGTATACTAAAAACAACCCCATTCCATAGAAAAATTTGTCTTGCTTCAATCTTTCAGTGCGATCTTGATCTGATGGTATCCAAAGAACCCATCTGTAAAGGAATACACTTCTTTCCACCCACATTTTCTAAGACTTCATCGGCAAAATGTGTGGTAAATGGATCGTTAACACAAGCATCATTGAGTTTCTGTAGATCCACGAAGATGCGAATCTCACCCTTCTATTTCTTCTCCTATACCACCATCAAACTTAACCAATCGGACTCCTCAACTGGTTCAATGATCCCGGTTGCTAGCATCTTGTCCAGCTCTTCTTGTACTTTTGCTTTGTATTTTGGATTCAATCTGTAAGGTCACTACTTTACTCGCTTCATGTCAGGCTTCATTGTTATCTTCATCATTCCTAGTCCATCTCAAATCCCTTTCAGCTCCGTAATATTGGTAGGGAAGAGGTCTCCATACTCCCAGAGTAGCTCGGCGACCTTTTCCATTGTAGCGTCGTCCCAATAATCTCCAAGCGTAGCATACTTCGGTTATTCCTCTGTTCTGATATTCACTTGCTTCGTTTTTAATGGTGGTGCAACATCTGGATCTTCTATTTCTGGGCTACACACTTCTCGACTTCCTTCAGATTCTATTATATTGATGTCACATGGATCATCTTTGTCCCCTTCTGCTTTTACATTGTAACATTCCAAGGCCCGGCTCAGCTGTCGCAACCAATCTGGTTTCACGACTTCTTCCAATTCAAGCGGCAACGTGAAAATTGCGGTTTTTACTAGCTTTAACGTGTCGTCCACTGTATCCATCCATTGATCCTCAAAAAGAAATGTTGACAGAAACCTTTCACACAAGATATCCCGCTCAACTGTGCCACGTCGGAGCTCTATTTCAGTATACCAATCCTTGGGATGACATCTAAGGTATGATAAAATAGGTGCACTCATTCTGGTTGCGGCTCTTTGCCATAGGCTTTGGTCCATTTTCTCAGATGTATGTGCAGATTTTCTTGTCCATCATATTTCTCCGTTAGTTGGAGTGTTGGCTTCCCAAATCATATATGCATCATGTGCTTACAACTTCGCCAATCTGCGAAAGTGCCTTCATGGGTACCCCACCATCGTGCCGGTGTCACCCGCAATGCCCATTTGAGTGCATTCTCAAACTTATCCAGGAATTCATTTACTATTGTGAGCCCATCATACACCGGCAGCTCACGGTCTTGAGCTTTAACATAGTACATGGATTTTGTCAGCATATTGTAGCTTAAAGTAGTTGCCCCATTCATTCTGTTCCGCCATTTCTCATCTTCTTCCTCCGAATCATCGGTGTATGGTTCCGTGTAACCCTATGAAATTCTCTATTCCTCAATTACCTTACCCTTTATTGGCCTTTGTGCAACAATTTGGTAGATGTAATCCAATTCCTCATCCTGCTCGTCGTCGCACATAGGTTCCATGTAGCAGGGTCCCTCGGTTGGATCTAGTGGAACAACTATGCGACGCGACTTTTTCTTAAATATCATCTTCTTGCGCTTGAAATTAATAATCCCATTCATGTCGATGGCCTAGTCTATTCCCAACAACACGGGGTATGGGATTTTCTCGTCCACTATCTCAATAACTTCAAAATTTGTTCTAGTGCTTGCACCATCCAGGTCTACAGTGATTCCTTGTAGCCTACCCATGGGCAAGATCTGCTGATTTTCCATCCGTAATTGGATTAGAGACCATTGGAGTGGTGGCTTGCCAATATGCTCCCACGTTTGCTTGGGAAAGATGTTTGCATTCAAACAAAGGTCTAGAATGACTTGATCCATCTCATAATCACCAATCTGCATTGTTAACCGCATTTCTTGTCTGGTCCGCGATGTATGACTCCCCATTCATCGGACTATGCGAGGTTCTCCCCATCCTGCATGTTTGTTAATTCCCTCCTGCAATCCTTTCACTGCCCTATTATCGCGAAGTAACTTCATGCAAGTTTCTATGAAAGTTTTTAACATCAAGGGACCTTTATATGGCTTAGGCCGATCTCCTTCTAAGATTGTACTGCTCCTTAGTACCATATTTACTTTAGATTCTTCATCGCATGGTTCGGCCCTTATCATCTGGGCATTTTGTGTCACCGTAGGAGGTGTTGTCCTTTTTTCTTGAATCTGTGCTAGCAGCATAGGGAAATATAGCAGTTCATGGTCAAATTGTTCGCAATAGGGACATGATACTTGAGTTGGATTTGTGCAATCCCGCACGTAGTGTCCTGGTCCTCTACAATTGTAACAAATTAGCTGTCCTCGACAACTTCCTAGTCCCATTCCGTCCCGTCCTCGACCCTGTCCTTGGAATCCACCACGTGCAAACATTACAACTGGATTTTGACCTTGTCCCACAGTCTGTATTCGGTAGGCAGATGCCTGATCCACCAACGTACGGCAATCTCTGTCCTCGTGACCCACCGATCTATAAAAGTTACAAAAGAGCTGTTGGGGAGTCTGATTGTATTTCGGCAACAGATGGCAATTATCTGTGTTTTTTTTCCTCCTACTTGACAGATTGTGCACCAGAGCAAGGCGATCACGCTCGACCCTACCTGTGCCTCTGGTCACAATGGTGTTGGTCCCCTAGTGATCACAAGGTTTACCGCGACTGGACAATGGTCTTTATCATGTCCCTGGTCCCTAAACTTGATGCACCAAACTTCTTCCTGAACTTCCCGCGCCTGGTCTTGTTTTAGCTTTTGTATTTCCAAACACAAATTTTGGACTTGCGCTTGGATTTGCTGAATTCCCAACCCTGGGTCTTGTACCAGGGTTTTGTGCAGCCACGTTGCTGCCTGCAGTGCTTCTTCTTGGGTTGAGATATTTTGTTGTTACAAATTTGATTTCAGATATGGCGTTAATGATGCGATAAACAAAGCGCAGTGCTTTGCATCCATCAGGGTCATGTTGGCTTCACGAATAGATATTTTTAACCTCTGATCTAGATGCCATGGGGTCTCACCAGGCATCATCTTGATTTCTTTGAATCCTATGACCGACTACGACTCTGATTTTGGCCAGCTGAACTCCTTTTTTAACTTCGTGTAGATGTCCGTTGTCCCCGCCGTTGGGTTGATGCCTGAATACTTCATATACCATGTTAGTGCTCAGTCATGTAGTGTTCTGACTAAGACCGATTTCTTGATATTATCATCCGTGATCTACTGCACGTTCCATACTGAATTCAATACAAACCAAACTTTTCTGAATCTTCACTTCTTGCTCCCTTCAATATTGGTAACTAGATGGCGCTTGCCATTACTACCATCCTGATCCTTTGTTTCTCTTTCCTCTAGCATCCCCGCCTTTCACACCAGACACCCCTTAGGCAAATCCCAGTCCTGGCAACAGAACCATTTGTTGGCTTATATGGGTTTGACCTAGGTTCGGAAAAATTATTTAGCCTAACAAATCCCGCAGCTACCGGCCCTTTTGGCAATAGCTCGCGAAGCGCGGACTGAGGTCTCACCCGAGGTAGCAGGGGAGGGTGCTAGAACTAGGTTTCTGCACCCTAGGGATGTCTTGGATGTGGTTTGGGGCTCATGCACTATTCTACAGCCTCGCGTTACGCCAGATCCGTGCAGATTGGAATACCCTTATCGCGCTTGTTACAGATTGAATCACTTATTACTGGTTTGATCTAGTTAAAACAGTCTTTAAGCAAACATTTATGACTTTTGGGTTACTTCGTGCATCAATATAAACCCAGTTCACATGTATTCAACCATAGAAAATTCAAAAAGAATAATAGTTCATTTATCATAAAGAGTAAAGTTGCAATCAACACATAATTCAGAAGAAACTTATCTTTATTATCAATCTTCAACAATACATCCAGATCCACCCTGCGCACTCAGCTGTAGGGGTCCACGCACACAGCTACGAACTTTCCAGGCCTCTGCACACACAGCTACAGAGCCTCTACCTTCTACCCTACTCCCTCGACTTGGACTTACAGATGCTTTCAAGCTATTGCCTTTAAGGACCCATTACACTCCATCTTTCAAAAGAACTACTTTCCCTCATAGAGCCCCGCTCTATTTATACTTTCCCTTGGCCTGTGATCCCTCCGTGGGCTGACTCTATTATTATTTCTTTACATTATTTTTGGGCGGATTACCATTTGACTCAACCTACTATAGTTTGCACTCCGTGCTTTCCATGGAGTCTTTTACCAAAATTCCAGGCTTCGCACCCCATACTCGCTCTGCGGGGCTTGCGCTACCCAATAATACCTACAATATCCAAGATGTAGGCCTAGTAGAACAAGCAAGTTTAGGTGCTCTGTCTAAGATTTATCATAAAATAAATAAATAAATCTCATCCAGCATTCAACGATGTTGAAACCCGTCTAGTAGACTTTAAACGCTTTCCAAAGGTATCGACTAGATGAAAATTAGATCCGAGCATAGCCACAAAAGAAGCTGAAACCCTCAAATTCAGAACGTTAACAATGCGATCTTGCAGAGCAGGGCTCTTCCAAGGGGCTTCTTCCCTTAGAGGTTATGTTTATTGAATGTCGTAGAAGATACCTAGTCGAACCAATGTATCTGGAATATGCAATCCACTGGCCGAGGATCCCACCAGAAGGCCGCAAAATATAACCCTCGAGCTATAGTAGAAACCCTCTGGCCATAGAAGAAACCCACTTATAGATTTCCGTAGAATATAACCCTCGAACAACAGAGGAAACCCTCTAGCCGCAGAAGAAACCCACTTATAGATCATTGTAGAAGATAACCCTCGGGCCGGAGAAGATAACCCACTTACATATAGTAATAACTTTCAACCAAGTATTTCTACAATACCCTTAATTTGACTACATATTGGAAAATACCTTTAAAATCACATTATTTAACCCCCTACTAATATGAACCCAATACAGTTTCCCAATTTAAAAAACCCCTACTTTCACTAGATACTGTAGGTATCCATTTTTCATTAACATTTTGTATACCCCTTTATATTTTTTATTAACTTTAAGCTCCATTTTTAATATTTTCCAATATAAAAACCATTTACCCTCTATATATCCCCCAATATCTTATGTCATTTTTTCCTCAATATATATCCCCCAATATGAAGCCACGTGGTATGATATTTCTCCCCCAGTGAAGCCCCATGATTGCATTGTGGATATTCTAAAGAGATGAATTCTTCATAATTAAAACATATAATCCAACAAACATAGAAATGACTCATAAATTCATGTAAGATCATATGGAAGTCAAAATATTTATTTTATGTTACCATGCAAACATCATTTACATGAAATGCCTTAGAAATTTATTCCAAATCACCCATAAGTTATAGCACACCATCAGAATCTACATCTTCAGATGAATGGCTGGATGTAGACGAAGATGACCCATATTCTTCTCTTTCATCAACTATAGCCCCATCTGAGTCAACATGCATGGCCACCATTTCAGGTTTCAAAAGTCTTCCAGATCTATGACTAGGTTCACAAACTCCCACCTCAACATTGTTTCTTTTGGTAGAAACTTCTTCAAAATCTCTATGGCCCTGAAGCAATGAGTTCCTCTCTTTATTAAATTGAATTCATAAACAAGTATGTCAACATCCTCCAATTTTAAGAGATATGTGTGGCGGTGATTTATATTTGTGCACAACACCATTGAATGGGTGGTATGGTGGCATACCAATGTACTTCAAGAGTTGTAATATCTTCATTTTCTTTAATGACCTTTATAACCTTTGCAACCTAGAATGGATAGGCAAGTGGATCTCCATATGCTAATATTTTTTATCGTGCAACCCTCTTTAACATCTTGCACAAAACCCCTGTAAAGGTATTCCATGGCTTAACGTTGTGCACATGATCTTCTAGAACCAATATAGATTTCTATTTCCTCTACCTATGGAGAATTAATAATACCTTCAAATTGTTGTTGTTCAATAATGTGTATTTCCTCCTGTTTATTTGGCATATTTTGTGGCCAAATAAATGTAGTATTCAAAACTGTATCTTCATTTCTTGATCTTGAAATGATATCACTTTTATTATTGAAAAAAGATGAGTCCGCCAAACTAAATGAGCAACATCAAAGTATTCATATGTATGTCTGATACATATTTTAATTTATTCTATATATTCAAAATATCTTATGCATTTGTGCATTATGGAGTTCAGAAATTGATTGTAATAATAATATCTTTAATGAAAATATTTGTTGATCTAGAATGAACTTCAAAAATTCTAAACCTGATGACGACCCCCATTTTGCAATGGTTGAATACTTCTTTCCCCATATAAGTGTTTTCCCATTATTTTTTTTGATATTAAATTGATGTTGGAAGCTAATGTCATTAAGTTCAACACATTTCTCCTCACCATGTGATCCTAGGATAAACCTTCACATCTCAATTGTTTCTTCCAACACATGAAAACCAGGCTTTGGAATGTATGATTTCTTAATAAATTTAATTAATGATGGCAGGCTGCCAACATCCTTCCCCCTCAATGTTACTGAAAATGACTAAACATATGATCAATATGGTCATGAGTGTGCCCAACAAGGAGGAAAGCAACCTTTACCTTTTTAAAAAATCCCAATTCAACAAGCATGTTTAGATATCCAAAAACAAATTGTGTTGTCTAATTAGAGATAGAAAACTTCAGGAAGAATACCAGACCAATGAGAAACCACATCATGGATTATAGTTATGGCAAGATTTACATTATTATGAATATTTGGTGCTGTGAACTAAACCCTTGGAAACATCTTCCCATTAAAGACCATACAACCAACCAAGTGAAATTGAATAAAATTTTCCTCCTGTAATTTTTTTGGTGTGCAGAAAAAATGTCGTAGAAGTGTTTTCTTTTGGTCCATACCATCAATTATCAAATCCAAATATTTATTTGGATTATCATAACACTTATTTTGATGATTATACAATTTTTTTCTTTCACTTGTTTGCTGATTGTGATTCTCTTGAAGTGCTTTGACAATGGAATTTGCACATAAAAAAAAATAAACATATTAATAAATATATTTTCATAGTTGATACCTATCCAATTTTTAAAAATAATGTTATGAATGCATACCTCTTTCTGCCTCTTGAAATTTATTCCTTTTATATTTAAGAGAAGCACATGTACTGAAAACCCCCATCCTTGTCTTCTTAGGAATACGAACATTGTTGAATTTGTTCTTCCATATCCTTGTAAAGTATGAGTATATAATACAACTACCATCTCCTTCAACACCTTGTGCATATTCTCTGTATAAGTTGTATATTTCTTGTCTTGAAAAATTATCTAGAATATGTAATGTGTCTTTATTTGGCATACACTCTGCATGCTTTGAAAAGAATTCTTCCATCCATGACATTGCAGTAATCATTGATGGCCCAACCTCTCTTTTATAACGTACTTTTGAATAAAATGTAGGATCTTTTTCTATTCTGTCTTAGATTCTTGACAAACAAAAATTACCAATTGAATGCAACATTTTGAAAGCCTTTATACAGAGAAATACATTCCCAATATGATAATCATAACCTGCTAGTGTAGATTGCATGCAACCCACTAAATATGAATTTTTCATGCTTTTATTCATTGACAAATATATCTTCCTTTGCTCCAAAGCAAACTTGAAATCCATATGTTTCAAGCAATCCTTTCGACAACATTCACTTGAAATCAGATCACCAATATAACTTCTACTTGTGAGATATTTTGTCGTAAGCCCTGTATAACTGGAATATTTTTCATTGATATGAAAAGGTGTACTCCTACTCCTGGATACAATATTTTCTTGCAACGTGTCCATCATTTCATTATTCTATGTAAAAGCATTTTCATCATCATTAGGATGAATATTATCCTCACTATGATCATTCTGAACATAGTTAGAAAATTCATCACCATCATTTCTTGGAAAATATTTGTTGTGAAGGTAAATCCTCTCTGCGGACAGAGACGATCCCTACTAGCCCAGATCGGGTCTAGCAACAATCAAACAATGCTATCACGCAAGTTCCTAATTGCAAATTAAAAGTGGATGGTGAGAACCTACTTGGATTCCAACGCTAATATTCATAGAAGAGACGTCACTCTCGTTCCTTTGCCTCGGCCAGTCACGATCCCCACGATCTCTATGATTGGACACTTGCACATGCAAAGAATAACACGAATAGAAGCATAAAATCCAATAGATGCAATTATATATCAGTCAGAAAATATATAACTCGACATCGATCATAGAACAATGAGAGTGGAACCATAATGATAGTCATCTATTATTGATAAATAACAAAGAAGAATACAACCATAGTTCTGACATCAACTCCTCCTTTGGCTGGGTAGTCAGCTACACAAGTCTTGCAAAGCTTGTTGGGATAGGGAACAAGCTTCTCTCTCTTTGGGTGACAAGAATCTCCTTACTTAGATTTGGCCTTATGGGTGCAAAGAAGGCTCTTGCAGCTTCAAACTCTTGAACTGCTGGTATTCTCTATCACTATGCTGGAACTAGAACTAACTTGCTCAAGGCATAGAGACAAGCTTTTATAGATAGAGAGGAAAGAGATAGGATCAACCACATTATTCATGGGATTGGCTTTATCACTTAGAAACTTCCATGAAAGGTGGCAAACCACTTCCCTTCTATGGAGATTTGAAGCCAAACCATCCTAGCTCAACATAGATTCAGTTGGTGAATGGGTTAAGGAGAACCTTCAGAAGCTTTTTTGTTGAAAACTTTACTCAATTCGGTTGGTGCGAGTGCGACTTTGAGACAGAGCGCCAATGGCGCACCCTTTTTAGAGGATTTCCCTCATTGGCACAGGCAGTGAACTGTGGACCCGTGCTAATGCAAAAAGAGCTGTTTTCATGGGTATTTTGCAGGAGATGTCTTCAGGGCATATGAAGCTCATACTTAGAGGAATATGATACAAGTGGTTTCAGGTCATGTCACTTTTCACAGGTCCCGGAATGATTCCCCCAGTGTGCGGGTGAGGGGTAACAGGGACGGTGACAAATGGTGACAAATTACTGTGTAATAGATTCCCCCTAAAGCATGAGGCCCGAGAGAGAGAGAGGGGTGAAATGCTTTACAAGAACATGCATGAATGAAAACACGACCGCCGGAGAACCTGAGAAAAGAAGTACAACTGATATCTCAAGTACATGATATATGTGGTATGGGCGCAGCCATCCATAACAGAGTACATAATAATTTAGATCCAAGGTATGGGTGCAGCCATCCAGAGAGGATCGATAAATAGACTCAGGCATGGTCGCAACCATCCATTGAATGAGTCATGTAGTGATCATAATAAACCACAAATCACAGCCTGGATTCCAACAAACAAAATCCAGGGTCTTGCGCTCCATCGCGACCCGAACAGAGTACAAGTTTAGGCATGCGAATGCATTAGTTGAAGTCAAACATGCATGAGCATCGTATGATTACCAGTCAATCATGAAAACTGTTAACAGACGCGAGAGGTACCACCAATAATGACAATGGCCCTCAAGGTACTATAGGTACAATCTATGGCGTGCGAATAAGTGAGTTGGCGTCGAACACCCGTAGAATCATTCGATCGGAGGCCAATGATAAAAACCTCTCATCGAACACGAAGAACCTGCCATTGAGGCATGCAGGCTCCAAGGCACCGGAAGGGAGTCTCTAGATCAGCTTCCTGGATAATGAGCTGAAGTCAACAGGAAGTGACCTTGATCAAAGGTGGGCCATAGTGTTTCCCACATCAGTGACACGAGACAGAGGAAGAATGTTGTGGTGAATCAAAATTATGTGAGGTATCAGAGGGAGGTTGTAATTCTGCAGAGGTCAACTTCTCTTGAACATATTGGTGGCACGACTGTGGACTTGGCAGTATTTGACATCAAATGAGTAGAGGTCATGGTGACAAGGCAATGAGCAGATGAGAGGTCAAATAGGATAACCCAAACCCACGGAAACTAGTGTAAAACAAGATGAGATGTCCCCACCCAGACACGAATGCAGACTAGCGCCATGTTCAAGAGTGACAGACTACCAACACAATAATAATTGTAGGTCCATTTTCCCCACCATTTCTGGCGAGTACCCCAGTTATTTTTAACAAGCTTGCCGGGGATAGCATATGCTTGTGAGCCTCATTTCGACGGAGTCCGATGTCATTAAGTTTTAATGAGTCTGAAAAACGAAGAACTCGGTGTCTTTTCTTATTTAGAGAGTTTGCAAGGATAACAGAAAAGAAAACTCTAGGGGGGTCCTTTTTCATAAAGTTGTGTCTCCCGAGCCCGAAAAAGTATAAAACAATGCTCGAAAGAACCGCCCGACCGTTACGACCGAGGATTACTTTTCATATATAGTGACATTGACCTGAAAAAGTAAAAAAGTGATCAACATCACGTTGTTTCATAACCATTAACGAACCTAAAACGACAAGGGTCCGACGATCTTTTCGTTTTTACATGGTCGGAAAAGGGTTTAAAGATGACCGCCTCTTATTTACGTTTAACGAGTCAAGAGGGATAACTCGGCGATCTTTTCTTCTTTAAACGGTCGGAAAAGAGCTGAAAGTAGACCTCCATTTTTATTCTCTTTAACGAGTCAAAAAGGGAAAATAATCGGCAATATTTTCATATTTTACGAGTCAGAAAAGAGCTTAAAGGTGACTCATCCTAGAGGAACGAGTGGTATAAAGGGTAGCAACTGGTTCCGGCAATGGTGGAACTGATCAAAACATGTAATGGTCAAGAGGCTGGCTAATAAAACCACTCATCGCTGCGGTTCCTCAAGAAAGGAAAAACAACCAAGTGAAAGCATATGATCAGCCAAAGAGATGGCGGCGATGGAATGAAAACAACCAAGGCTCATCTAGCAGAATTCAGCAGATAAAAATGGCAATCACGAGATGTAAATCGGGTATGGGTTCATTTTTACACAAGCTTGAACCAAGGAGAACTTTGCTTGGATTCGGTTTCATGTTTACATAAGCTTGAAACGAAAAACTATGCTTGTTATGAGTTTGCATGCCCCCGGCATAATAATGCAAATCGAGGTACATGCTCCCCAAGCTTGATTGCATTCAACAAAGTGGATGCAATGAAGGTTCACTTTCGAGATCTTGGAAAGACTCGACTTGGATTTTACGAGATCTTAATCAAAGACTCGATTTGGAAAGGGAGTTGTTTCATTTTTTAATGAGGTTGACACAGTAAAAGAACTATCCTCATAACCCTTGTTTCAGTTTTTAACGAGCTTGACACAAGATCAGGAACTATGCTCCGACCAAGCCTAGTTTCATTTTTTAAGGAGCTTGACACTGGAAAGGAACTATGCTCCAACCAAACCTAGTTTCATTTTTTAAGGAGCTTGACACCGGAAAGGAACTATGCTCCACCAAACCTAGTTTCATTTTTTAAGTAGCTTGACACCGGAAAGGAACTATGCTCCAACCGAACTTCATCATAATGAATAGAAAGTTGGGGCTTCCAAGATTTCCACTCCCGGTGGAAGGGAAACATCTTGGAAGTCAGGGCCCAATTCCCCCAGGAAACTATGCACGATGGCAGCATCACTGGATCCAGGCATGGGATAGGTGGCCACGTAGTTGATCTGCGATGGCGCAGATACAACTGGTGGATGAAAACCAGGAGGGGATGACAACTGTGCAGGAGGCACCCGGGGACGGACGAACGATAATTGATCTATCATCACTATTCTTCCATCGTGTGGAAAGCAAACCACTGGGAAAAGTGAAGAGACCAGGGCTCCCATGGCATAAACATAGTCACGGCCAAGGAGAAGACTGAAGTCTAAAGCACCTTGGGTAACCGATACGTCTATATAGACGGTCTTGCCTCCCAAAGTAACAGGGAACTATGGAAGGATCCCTAATGGTTGACTAGTTCCTCCGTCAAAAGCCGTCAGATTCGGTGCGACTGGCACAAGCTATGGGGAACCCAAGGCTTGCCAAGTAGTGGCAGGCATAAGACTAACCGATGCTCCCTCATCCAACACAGTGCCAGGTATCGCCTTATTATAGGCATATACCGTGACCCATAAAGGCACATGGGATGGAAGGGGGGAGGTAGTCAAACGACTCCAGTCGAAGGAAACGACTGAACTACTTGGTGGGGGAATCATATGATTGCCCCCCTGCTCTAAAGGAATTGAAGCAAGACTCTCAGGAGCAGCTGGGATAGGAGAGTCATTTCCAGACTCAGGAGAATCTGAGGAGACGAGAAGAACATGGGAGTGATTCTCTTTCGAAACAGAGTGATCGATGGGTGGTGAACTCGAGTCGACACTCTTTCCGACCAATGGGTGGTCTGGAACAGGCTGGGCACAGCCAGGTGCGGGAAGAGGAGGCTGGACAAGAGAAGAATATGAATCAATCTCTTTGTCAGCAGGGGAACGATCTGCGGCTACAGAGAGACGTTGATAACTAGCGGGAAGTTGGGGTGAAGGAGCTGTAAGACTTTCCAAGACAACGGAGGTTTTATCCATGAGTGGACAAAGGTGAAGGGGATGATTGCCTTCACAAAGTCTACAGGGGATTTGAATCTTCCCTTTTCCCTTACCATTCCCAACTGATAAGGTAGCATCGCCGTGAGCTTCAAAGGATGATGAGGGGCAGGCTAGATCGTGAGACCATAATTCTAGTACCCTGGGAATGCTTGGACAATCGCGAAGAAGATGGTCCTCCTTGCATAATCGACAAGGAAACTTGACCTTCTGCGGAGGAGCGGAAGGGGGCCCGACTTCAGGTGTACTCGAGGGGGTAGCTGCACTTGTAACCTCTCCCTTAGGAGCCTTCTTCTTCTTCGTCTTCTTCTTCTTCTTCTTAGCCACCCGATTACTCGAATCTAGACTTTCACCAGGTGAAGTAGAAGATGAGGACGTAGAAGTGGGCGTAGAAGGGGAGAGATCCACCTTAGAATCAACATGATGTTGTTCAGGTGGAGGGATGGATTGACTAGACGGTGAGACGGCAGGGACCAAAGAGGTGGAGAACAACCAAACCGGTAACCCAACAATTAACCCTGGGAGGGACAACTTCGCCATATAAGGAGCACCAACATTTCCGAAAGGAGCGAAATGACCAGGGTTCCCGTCAGAGGGGATCCCTGGGTTGGTGAACCCCGGAAAAGTTGCCTTCGAGAACAAAAAGAAGCCTACTCAAGCTAACGCAAACAAGATCTAACCAGGTAATGTTAATCGCAGCCAAATAAATTTTAAGACGCAAGGACACAGCTTGACCTTTTCATGTTTTAAGAGTTGAGAAAAGGACAAAAAGATGACTCTAGTCTCCTTCGAATGTTTAGTGAGCCTGAAGTGACAAACGCTCAGTTGAGCCTTTTCGTTTAAGGAGTCTGAAAAGGATCAAAAGTGACTACTCTGGAGAGCTAGGCAAAAAGGTTTACCAAAAAAATCCGTAAAACTGCATATACACCTTGGCAGTCATATGAAAACCAAGGACTTCCCATACAGCAGTCAATCTTCCCGAATGTTGTGTTCAATGCGTTACAGCTTGTAAGGCGGTAGACACGGCTTCGTGTGGATAAAGGATGATAACCTAGTGGGGTCTCCCCATATACTCAACGGTACGTGGGAGCTCAATTCCATGCTAGACCACTTATTGCGTCACGGAAGGAGGAATCACCCAACCTTAAGTGAAACAAAAGTGACTAGGTTTAATGACGCCGGAGAACGTCTCTAGCCTAGACCTCTAAACAGTGAGATTTATGTTCCAATGCATTTTTAAGTTCATTTAGTTCATTTTAGGGTTGATCTTTGATTTGGTTTCGATTTCTAGGTCCTACTGTATGTAATTCCTCACAATTCCCTAAATGCAAGCTATATGCCAAAAAGTATCATTTCGTTCGATGAACACTAACTACGAGAGAGTTGAGAACTTTTCAATCAAACAAAAAGACCATAAACAATCAAGAACTACTCTAATGCAGCTAATGGAAATAAACGAAACTTTTCTTTAAAGTCACTAATCAATTAAAAGCTCTAATTTCCATTAACTAATTCGACGCAAAAGAGACTGTTCATTTCTTTTCAATGGCAAAGTGAACTAAACAAATTTTGAGAGATAATAACACCGAGTAAAAGAGACAAATTTCACTCAATGAGAACGCAATCAAGTCCCAAAAACACCAAGGCATTCCTTCAAGCCAAGAGAATATCTCAAAGACCTCAATGGGCCATGTATTCTAAGCCCAAAACGAAGCCAAGCGAAATCCAAGCGAAAAGAAAAGAATCACTCGAATAACGCAATAAAAAGTTTAAAAATCACTGAACAAGTGCAAGAGAGTAACCAAAAAGTTAACTGGACAAACAGAAGACCAAAAATCCTAAGGAAGGCTCGATGCACAAAGCCACTAGATGCCCTAGGGCTAAAATGTGAAATCGGTGGAAAATGGCAAACACCCAAAGTATGCAAATGTAATCTATGCACACTTCTCATTCATATCCTGAAAATGAGAATTCTAATTATGTAAGTGTGATCTATGCAAGAGAATTCTCAAACACACGATGATTCTAATGTGATTTAAGAACCAATCAAGTGCAAATCAAGAAAAATGGGTGTGAGTTTCAAAGATCATAAACTAAAAACACTCAAAGGCGATTAACTCTCATACACAATTTAGCCCCCCCCCCGGCGAATGAGGGGGAATTTTTTTTGCAAAAACAAAAGCAAAAAGATGCAAAATTGTGAAAAGACTGAAACAAACCTCCAAGTAATGATCAAAGGAAATCAAATTAATAATTTGCCAAAAAAAAACTCAAAACCAGTCAAACAAGACTCTGACACTCAAGTGATTGAAAAAGGTGTAGCTAGACACAAAACCCAAGCTTGGAAGCATGTAAACAAGCAAACTGGAAAAGTTCACAGGCTTGGTGCGACTGTCAAGCGGAAAACTTGCGCCAATTGAGGATTGGCACGGGCTGTACACTGGCAAGTGGCGCCAATTGGCACGACTGTCATGCAAAAAAGAGCGCCAATCAAGTTTGCTAGCCTAAAAATAAAAACAAGCAGTCCAAGGCTTGGTCGACAGTATCCAGACAGACCAGGCAGCAAGAGACAATAGAGCATCCAACCCAGAAAGCTATCTAAGCAATCAAAACAAGAGAAACCAAAGAGACAAGACAAACTCCAAGTTGTTTAGTTCGTAAACCAAACCGGAGATTGACTGAAGTGGCATTGATCTACTTCGCTAATGCAAAGCAATAGCGTTTCAAAGGCTATCTGGCCGTACTTCAGGCTCCGTCTAAAGTTTACAAATCAAACAACAAGCTAACTCCCCAGCGGATTCGCCAAATTTTTGTGGAGGTAAATCCTCTCTGCGGACAGAGACGATCCCTACTAGCCCAGACCGGGTCTAGTAAAAATCAAACAATGCTATCACGCAAGTTCCTAATTGCAAATTAAAAGTGGATGGTGATAACCTACTTGGATTCCAACGCTAATATTCGTAGAAGAGGCATCGCTCTCGTTCCTTTGCCTCGGCCGGTCACGATCCCCACGATCTCCGTGATTGGACACCTGCACATGCAAAGAATAACATGAATACAAGCATAAAATCCAATAGATGCAATTATATATCAGTCAGAAAAGATATAACTTGACATCGATCATAGAACAATGAGAGTGGAACCATAATGATAGTCATCTATTATTGATAAATAAAAAAGAAGAATACAACCATAGTTCTGACGTCAAATCCTCCTTTGGCTGGGTATTCAGCTACACAAGTCTTGCAAAGCTTGTTGGGATAGGGAACAAGCCTCTCTCTCTTTGGGTGACAAGAATCTCCTTACTTAGATTTGGCCTTATGGGTGCAAAGAAGGCTCTTGCAGCTTCAAACTCTTGAACTCCTGGTATTCTCTATCACTATGCTGGAACTAGAACTAACTTGCTCAAGGCATAGAGACAAGATTTTATAGATAGAGAGGAAAGAGATAGGATCAACCACATTATTCATGGGATTGGATTTATCACTTATAAACTTCCATGAAAGGTGGAAAACCACTTCCCTTCTATGGAGATTCGAAGCCAAACCATCCTAGCTCAACATAGATTCAGTTGGTGAATGGGTTAAGGAGAACCTTCGGAAGCTTGTTCGTTGAAAACTTTACTCAATTCGGTTGGCGCGAGTGCAACTCTAAGACAGAGCGCCAATTGCGTGCCCTTTTTAGAGGATTTCCCTCATTGGTGCGGGCAGTGAACTGTGGACCTGCGCTAATGCAAAAAGAGCTATTTTCATGGGTATTTTGTAGGAGATGTCTTCAAGGCATATGAAGCTCATACTTAGAGAAATATGATGCAAGTGGTTTCAGGTCATGTCACTTTTCACAGGTCCCGGAATGAGTCCTCCAGTGTGCGGGTGAGGGGTAACAGGGATGGTGACAAATGGTGACAAATTACTGTGTAACAATATTCATTACCATCCTCACCTGAAGCAAATTCTTCACTACCAACATATACGCTTTTGAAATCTTGACTCAAATGAAATTCTTCACCATATTCATCCATTCTTTTGAAATCCTACCTTGGAGGATTCAATTCGTCATCACCATGAGTGCCTTTGAAACACTCACGTAGAGAAAATTCATTATTCACATCCATGCCTCTAAAAATTATCATTTGCAAGAAACTCTTCATCCTCCCCTTCATAACTGGTGCTCTCTGATGAGCCCCATAAATGGGTAATTATATGGGCTCATTTTGCCTCCTAACTTAGCTTAATCCACCATTCTCATTAGTTTATTGCATGTTTTTTATTATATTTATGCTAATAGAGTGAGTTGGGTTGGTCATTATGCCATGGAGTCTAATCTGTGTTTAATGCAGATTTTTGGTCAATTTTGTAGGTAAAGTCAAAGATTTAATGGACAATTGGCAGAAATAATTCGAAGTAGACAAGGGAGAGGATTTATAGGAGGGTATCCCCCTCATTTATGACTCCCCACCTTGAATTATCCATCATGCAGCTCGTAACACAAGTAGCCACATCAATGCACTAAAAAGGCAGCCGAGAAAGTGGAGGATAACTTCTATTTATCTCAAGTTTGGGAGCCAAGCCTCCCTGATTTTAAGGAATTTGTTGGGAGCTTCAATTGCATAAGTAGAGAGGCCTAAGGCCTCATTAGGTTTTTGGAAGTTAGTCAAATTTCAAATTTTTGATTCAGCTTTGCTCTACTCAACTTCGAGCTTACTTTTGTTGACAGTTTCATGTAATCCTATTATTATTTTGATAATAAAGATGAGATCTTGTTCGATATAGAACTGCGTTACCTCAGAGGGCTGAAGCTATTGGGTTAGGGCCCAATCCAAGTAGCCAAGCTCCTATTGTTTTGTATTCATATGCTTTGTTTCAATTTATGAATTAGTTGCAGTTAGATAGATTTCTTTCTTGGTTAAGAATAGGTTGATTTTGGTGATTTAGAAGGATGTTTCTATTTCAGTTTGTTGTAGCAGGTTGAATAGTGATAGGAAAAATATACAAAAAGGCCATCAATAGAGCCTTGGCCTCCTTTCCTCCCTCTAGGACCATGAAATAAGGCCAAGACCCTCTTGCTGCCACAAAAACACAGATTTTCCTTTTCCATAGGATTTCTGGTGTTGTAGTTTGTTAGAAGGTTAATGATTTGCTGTAGATCTATTTCACCATGCTCATTTTGACCTTTTCAATAAACTTCCTTCCATGCAACATTTTTCATCATTTACTTTCCTAGATTAGAATTTAGACTAGTTTGATGCAAAGTTCTATTTTGTTGATGTAGCTAGTTTCCTTGCTTGCTTAATCTCATGATGTGAGTTTCAGTTCTCTTGCAGCAATCCTCTTCTCACAATAAGTCAGTCAATCAGACATCACCATTTCTCTTTGATCTATGTTCCACATCTCACCCAAAGGCCCTCACAAATCTGCCTTCTTTTTCTGCACTTTTCTCATGAACTTTCCTCTCTTTCCTTGAACAAGTCCAACCATATTTCTCTTTCGTGATCCTTCTTGATGAACCCTAGACACCTTAACACATCAGCCTAGCCTTCAGCTACCCTTTCCACCCACTTTCCCACTTTCAAGACCTCTAAAACTGCTCTTGGCAACCTCTTATAGACCTCCTGTAGATCCCCTGCAGTCTCCTGTAGATTTTCCTGAAGGTGTCTTTTTGAAGTCCAATTGTAGGAAAAGCCTCTAGAAAGCCGCCTGGGACCTCCTAGGACCCATCCACACCTTCCTACACCTTTGAAAGTGCCAAAGTCACCCTCCATCGCCACCTAATCGCTACCACATTCACAAACAAATAAATTACATGCATGACAATTTCACCTAAGAATGCATAAAAATCCAAAAAGATGCTTTTTTCTCATTTCCTTTTAGAAATAGCTTGAGTAGATGTTGTTTACTTCCTAAGTAGGTAGTGGCATTCATTTCATGGTTCTTCATCTCTCTTTATGTGAAAGTAGAATCAGTTGGTTAAGTAGGGTTTGCTAGGTTTACTTCACATTTTTGTCTTCTTTCTCTTTCTGCAAGTAGAGTAGCCTCTGTAGAGTAAACTTTCCTTTCTTTCATCACATATAAAGCTTCTTCTGGAATTCATAGAAGTTGGCTTGAGCTCCTAGTGATCTTGCGCTAGCTAACCAAGTGATAGCATGTAGTAAGAACTAGTACTTGTGCATACAACATCGTCGCTTCCAAGTTTGTTACGAACCACTGGGTTTATAAAAGTAAAGTAGGAAGCCCAGGAGTTGCAGCATTTTTGCTGCAATACTGGTTCTCACCACTTTTTGGCGTCATTTCCGGGGAAGCGTCAGAGTATTTTGTGATTACTGTTTTTCTTCTATTTTCTACTGCAACATTCTACTAAGTAGTTTATTTCAGAAAAAGTAGAGTAGTTGTTCCTTTCAGTTTCTGCATTTCCTTTTCAATTTCTGAAATTTCCATTTTAGCAAAAGTAGATTAGTCATTTCCCTACTTTCCTTTCAATTCTGCAATTTCCATTTCAGAAAAAATAGATTAGTCATTTCCCTGCTTTCCTTTCAATTCTACGATTTCCATTTTAGCAAAAGTAGATTGGTCATTTCCTTGCTTTCCTTTCAATTCTGCAATTTCCATTTCAGAAAAAGTAGATTAGTCATTTCCCTGCTTTCCTTTCAATTATGAAATTTCCATTTCAGCAAAAGTATATTAGTCATTTCTTGCTTTCCTTTCTGCAACTCATTTTCTTTCCTTTTCAATTATGCAATTTCATTTCAGCAAGTTCATTTCAATTAGTTGCAATTTGTTTGTTCAACCAATTTTAGTTTTGCAAGTACAAGCAGAAAAAAGCAAAAGTCGACCAAAATATTTCTTTTCATACCTCGTAGGAACAGAGATAATTCAGGAAAATTCTTGCCCAACACCCCCACCACATCACATAGCCGCCCTGCTCTCTTCTTCGGTGGCAGTGATCAGGAAGAACATTTAGGTGAACAACCAAAGATATTTGAAAAACCTATAGGGGAAGAAGAAGAAGAAAACATCCCTCCTGAGACAATGGCTGAAAACAGAAATGCTAGGGGGAATGGAGAAAGAGTAGAGGGTACCTTTCCCATATGAGAGACCAATGGGGACACTAAAATAAATAACATAAGCCCTTCAGCCCTACCTCACTTCCATGGATTGACTACAGAAGATCCTGACACCTTTTTGTTTGAGTTTGTTGTTATCTGTCAAACGTATGACTATGCAGAAGATAAGAAAAAGTTGAAACTATTTCCTTCTACTCCCAAGGATGTAGCATTGCTTTGGTTCATGGGGTTACCTGGAAATAGCATCACAACTTGGGCTCAGAGGCAACAGGTCTTTAATAAAAAATATCGAGATTGTTGTAGGTCAAAAGACACCAGGGAATAAATCTTTCGAATGACCATGGGAAGTGATGAATCTTTGGAAGATTACGAAGAGAGGTTCTAGCTTAGTTATAAAAGGGCTAGGTGCACACTTGACCCTGAATCTCTGAAGTTGGTCCAGCTCAAGGGAATTCCGGAAGACCTTCTAGACACCCTCCATCTACTGGCTGGGGGAGACATCTACCAACTACCTTATGAAGACATAAAGACTATTTTTAGAAACCATTCTAGGGCAACCAGAAAGAGAGGTAGGGGGAGTAAACCCATAGCCAGTACCTCCTCATCCAGTTCATCCCTCAAAGGTGAACTTGGAAATATGCTGGAATACTTTAAGAGTGAGATGTTGCAGAATCTTGCCATGCAAATGGATACCTTGCATATCAAAAGGAAACAAGAGGAAGCAGAGAGGGCTTTGGCCATTTTATGTCCTAGGTGCACCAGAAGGCATCCTAGGAATGAATTTCCATTGAATTCTATAGAGGTTTGTTCAATATGTGAAGAAGATCAATCTACAGATAAGTGTCCTTCCTTGCCTGGACTTAAAGTTGTATACAAATGGGCTGAAGGAGCCACTGAACCACTCTATTTCATGAACCAAATGAGACCGCGTGGACCTAGACCATACCAGTAGGGGATGTAAGGGACATCTCAGGCATACTACAACCCCAAATGAGCCACTTCCGTACTTTCTTGGGTTGCTCCTACTCATCCTTCTTGGTCCACACCTCCTCCTTGGCCCTATCCATCTCAATATCATGCCCAACCAACTGGTCATGCATTTCAATCCTATGCTCAGCCACAACCTCAATGGAATGCATCTCATCGGGGGTGGAGGCCCCAGTACAACTCTCCTCCCACTCTTTTGCCTCCACCACCTGCTCAACCACAACCATTGCCTCCTTCTCCACTAAAGCAACCCCAAATGCCTATCCATCCGAACCTGAACCCGAACAATAGACAGGCCCAACAATTATATAGTGGGGAACCATCATGCCCGACCTATGTTGTGGCGTTTCAGGAGATTAACCTACGATCAGGGAAGGTTCTCCCAGATATCCAGCCTCCCCGTAAGGAGGTTGAGGAAGATAAAGAGGGAGGTGAACCTAAAGCAATTCCACCCTTTCCTGAGAGACTATCCGAGACAACACAGCCCACCCCAGAAGAAATTAAACTTCTAGGAGAATTGAAACAATTATGTGTCAAAATACCACTTCTCCAAGCCATAAAGGATGTGCCTATATACAACAGGATGATCAAAGAGAAGTGCTTTAGGCATCCAAGCAGGTGCAAGAGAGATGCCCCAACCATCAATGTCATAGGGCAATTGTTCGACTTGATGTTGGGGCAGATAATCTATCTGAAATATCTGGACCCTGGAAGCCCACTAGTTAATGTCCTCATCAATGGCACCATGATCCCACATACCTTGATTGATCTGGGAGCTGTCATTAATGTGATGACAAAGGACACCATGCTCAAACTCAACCTCCAGGGTTCCTTGAGGAAGACCACGATAGCACTGTAGCTAGCTAACTGCTCCATTGTGACCCCTGACGGGATTGTGGAGGATGTGATGGTCTCCATTGATTCTTGGGAGTACCCTGTTGATTTCTTAGTTCTCCAGCCGAAGGAAAAGCTCACTGGGTATCCTCTCATCCTGTGAAGACCCTGGTTGGCCACTGTCGATGCTTACATCAGTTGTCGGGCTGGGAACATGACCATCAAGAACGGGCATATGTCCAAGTAGTTAATCCTATGCCCTCCTACCCAACCCTTGCTAGAACATGATCTACCTCTCTGGTTGGAGGAGGAGGATGAGGATGAAGTCTATTTTGCACCACTGTGTGTAGTAGAAACTGTCATGGGGGGGAAACCACAAAATGAGGATGATATCATTGAAAATTTAATTTAGAATCCACCCCCCAGTGTTTTTCCATTAGAAGATCTAGTGAAAGAAACCCAAGAGAATCCCTTAACTGATCTCTATGTGGCTGACCCGACCTATCTTCGCGTTAAGAATATAAAGTTCGACCCAGAAAGAACCTTGAAAATCAACTCATCCCTATCCACTTCCCAGGAGAAGGAACTGTGCATCTTATTGAGAAAACATTTAGATGCCTCTGCTTGGAGTTATAAGGAGATGAAGGGAGTTCACCCTTTAGTATGTACTCATCATATATACATTAAGGAATACTACAAACCAGTCAGGTAGCCTCAAAGGAGGATGAATCCAGCCCTTAAAGACATTGTTAAGGAAGGATTGCAAAAATTAATTGATGCAAGAGTCATTTACCCCATCTCTGACAGTGAATGGGTCTCTCCTTTGGTGCTAGTGCCAAAGAAAAATGGTAAGTGTAGAATCTATGTCGATTATCAAGAATTGAACAAGGCCACTAAAAAGGACCATTTTCCTTTGCCTTTCATAGATCAAGTGTTAGATGGTCTGGCTGGGAAAAAGTTTTTCTCCTTCCTAGATGGGTTTAGCGGGTACAATCAAATTCAAATCAGCCCAAAAGACCAAGATAAGACCAATTTCACTTGTCCTTGGGGTACCTTTGCATATCGGGTCCTTCCTTTTGGTTTGTGCAATGCTCCAACCACTTTCCAGAGAGCAGTATTGAGTATATTTTCTGAACTAGTTCATGATGCAGTCGAAATATATATGGATAATTTTACTCCTTATGGTTCTAACTTTCAAGAAGCTTTATCTAACCTAGGAAAAGTTTTGGACAAGTGTATTGAAATGAACTTGTCCCTCAGTATGGAAAAATGTGAATTTTTTATGACTGGAGGGACCATGCTAGGTCATGCAAATAGCTCAACAAGGATTACAGGTGGACCCCAACAAAGTTGCCATCATCCAAAGGGTCCCACCTCCTCAAAAGGTGAGAGATGTCCGAAGTTTCTTAGGCTTAGCTAGATATTACAGAAGATTCATTAAAGATTTCAGTAAGTTAGCCTCTCCATTGTTTGGTCTTTTGGGAAAAGATGTCGAGTTCATATGGAATGAAAACTGTCAAGAAGCCCTAGATACCTTGAAAAGAAAACTTGTGACTGCCCCAATTTTGAGAGGCCCAAATTGGGCCCTACCTTTCCACATTCACACAGATGCCTCGAACAAAGCAATAGGAGCAGCCTTGGGACAAATTGATGAAAAGTTACCTTATGCCATATACTTTATAAGTAAAAATTTGTCAAAGGCAAAGTTAAACTACATGGTAACCGAGAAGGAACTCCTAGCTGTAGTGCATTCCTTAAATAAATTCAAACATTACATCACAAGCTATCAAACCTTTGTACACACTAATCATGCTGCAATTAGGTATTTAATGAATAAACCAGATGTAAATGATCGCATTATTAGATGGTTTCTTTTACTACAACAGTTTGATTTAACCATTGTTGATAAGCCTGGTAAATAAAATGTCATTGCTAACTTTTTGTCTAGAGTAAATTTGCCTGCAGGTAAAGAAGGAATGGTGGATGATCAAATGCCAGATGAAAACCTATTTTCTATCTCAGTAATCTCTCTATGGTTTGTTGATATAGCAAATTACTTGGTTTCAACACAGTTCCCAACACACCTATCCTCAAAAGAGAAGAGCAAGACCGTGAGGAAAAGCACCCCTTTCACCTGGATTGGGAGCAATCTCTTAAAACTTGGCCCAGACCAGATCTTGAGAAGATGTATCAAGGAGGAGGAAGTTTTTGACATTCTCTTGACCTGTCATGATGGGCCTTATGGGGGTAATTTTGTAGCAAAGAGGACTGCCTTCAAAATATTGCAGGTAGGCTACTATTGGCCCACTCTTCATCAAGATGTGAAGAGATATACCAGCCAATGTGATCAGTGCCAAAGGAAGGGGAAACCTACTCCAAAGGATGAGATGCCCATGCAACCTCAAGTGACCTTTAAGCAATTTGAGAAGTGGGGTATGGACTTTGTGGGTCCTATCAACCCTCCTTCAAAATAGAGGCAATACATCATTGTGTGCACCGATTATCTAATAAAATGGGTATAGACAAAAGCAATCAAGGCAGCAACAAAGGAAAAAGTGGCTGAGTTTTTAAGAGAAAACATATTCTATATGTTTAGGTATCCAAGAGAACTGGTCATAGTTCAAGGCAATTAGTTCACTTCCGATTTGATTAAAGACATGCTCACACATCATAAAACCAAGCATAAGACTTCCGCCCCCTACCAGCCACAAGCCAATGGGCAGGTGGAAGTCACTAATAGAGCTTTGGAAGGAATTTTGACCAAGGTAGTGAACAGTAGTAGAAAATATTGGGCAGATAGACCAGTTGAGGCCACCTGGGCCTATAACACAACATGGAAGACCACCACAGGGTTCACACCCTATGAACTAGTCTATGGGAAGAAGGATTTGTTGTCAATAGAATTTGAATACAATACACTAAGGATTGTAGCTCAACTGGACTTAGACCTCAACCATGCACAGAGAGAAAGACCACTCCAACTCAATGGATTGGATGAACAAATATTGTAGGCCCTTCTCCACACAGAGGTAGTTCATCTTCAAAGGAAAATATGGCATGACAAAAATATCAAGGAGAAGCAATCCTAAGAGGGAGATTGGGCACTGATCTATGAATCAAGGTATAAAGACTTCAAAGGCAAGCTGAGGATAAGATGGTTGGGACCCCACACTATGGAAAAATGAAATTACAATGGTTCAGTTCTGATCAGAAACATTGATGAGGAAGCCATCCACATGCTTGTCAATGGACATAGGTTGAAAATTTACAAGAATCCCCTCTCCAAGTGAGAGTTCATTGAAGATTTGAATAAGACAATGTTGGTAGTGGAGCAGGTCTTAGCCTCCAATCCACCCACTCATTGAAGAAACAGAAAAAAAAAAAAAAAAAAAAAAGGACTCATGTGAAAACCTCCATGAGGCACTTGAGTCCCATCATTGGGTTGAAAACCTCTTTTGAGGCGGCCCAGTGATGACAAGAATAAAAAAGAGAGAGAATAATGTCCCTGGGTGAAAACCTCCCTTGGAAGCGCCTAGGGCAAGCAATTAGGGTGAAAGGCTCCTTGAGGCGCCCTAGTTGTCTTTCAAAAAAAAAAAAGAGAAGAAAAAAACCGAAAAAAGGAAAAAGAAAATTGAATTTTAATGTGCATTAAAGGTTACAGGTGGAGCATAGGGAGAAAGAGAAAATGCCACAAAGCCTACTTCATCTCCTCCACACTCTTCTCCATCATTTTTGACCTTTCTTCCACCTCACTATGTTTTTTTTCTAAAGACTGTGTATCCTACAGGAGGCCCTATGTGTTCTACAGGAGGCTCCTGTAGAAATCACAGAGAGCCAGAAATGAATTTTTACAAAATAGTTTGAGGGGCTGAGAAGTTTCATGAAGAGCATCTAGGCCTTCTTATAGCTATCCACCCTCCTGGCTATCCATCCCACACCTGCACCACCTCATCATCATCGATTTCTTTCCTCCCTGTAAAAAAAACACAGAAACAAGTTTTTAAGAAAAACAAAAAATAAAAGGAACAACACCTCCAAATCTCACCTACAGCTTACCAAATACCTCTCCACCTCCATCAACATCTCTGGTATCATCCTCACAGTGCCTAACACAAAAATCAGCTAAACATTTTAAAGGGAGAAGCAGCTACAGGAGCTCCTGTAGGATTTCCTGTAGCAGCTGATCCCCTTAAAATCAAGCCACAATAGCAAAAGAAGTGTGGCCAAGTGATTGAAGAGGATATCGAAAGCCAGATCTAGCCAGAGGGTACCTCCACAAAGCAAACAAGCCACACATCGGGCAGTAGAATGCATGCAGAAAAGGTAACACAAGCATGCAGCAAAGAAAGTAACCAAAATGCCTCACAACATGTACATTCGACTCCCAGGTAAGTGACTAACCCTCTCCTCTGTTGCATCTATGTAATTGAAAAATATGCATAAGAGAATGAGATGGTTAGGGTTGAACAAGAAAAGGTGGCCAGTTAATTGGCCACCCTCATCCAGTTGACTGCGCTCATCTGGAGATGCCACCACATGTGTGCCTAGTCAACTCACTGAAAATCCAAAGGACAGGTAGTGGAGGGTATTCAAACTCCGATACAATGATGGGAAGTGATTGCAGGGAAGATTCATGACGACAAGGCAGCGGGGACCAATAGTCCAAATATGGAAACGTACATTTCTGCCAGCTCACCCCATCAACGAAAATATCTAAAAGAAGAAATAAGTATTCCTCCTCAAAACTCCTTCACCAATCCTCATCCACTTAGCTGCAGCAAGCTCTCTACCACCTCCATAGCCTCAAAACCATTGTTCTCCATCGCTTTCATCCGTCCTCCTGATATTGACATTCTACAGGAGCAGTAACAGGTTCTACAGGAGCACCTACAGCGAGTTCTACAGGAGGGGCAGTAAGCATTTTTTAAGGAGAAAAAACAGGGTTTTTGCTCGAATTCTGGCTTGAAGAGGTAGGTTCTATAAATACCCACCTTGATTATTAATATGTACAAGGAATGATACAGTTTTAAGGAGGTATTGAGCCTGTAGAAGAAGAGGAATTCCATAAAAAAATTGTGCCTGTTTTCTTAAAAGAAAAACACAGTTTTTCTCTATTTTCCTATTCCTTCAAAATTCTTCTCTCCATCTCTACCTTGGGTGTTCCAAAGGGGTATAAGCACAATGACATGGGGATTCATGGGGAAGGATCCTGCAAATTCAGCCAGGCTCCATGAACATCTCGAAGTAGTGGCCATTTTCACTAGAGCAAATTGGATGCCATTTTTTGAAAACTTTTGAGGGTTTGATGAAGAAGTGGCTCAGGAGTTTGCCCTTTCTTTAGCACCTCACTCAAAGACCCATGTCACTGTTAATTTTAGAGGTTTCTCCATGGAAATCACCCTAGAATTTATCAGTAGGGTTACCAACCTTCCCCTTGGATTACCTTGGAGAAAATATGAAAAGCCAATTGGATAATCAGCCAAGAAAAACTTCTTCCAACCTAATGAACATCCTATAGAAGACAAAAATGGAATTAGAAGAACAAGCATACCTTACCCTTGGGATGAGGTCAGTTATCAAATTATCAAGTATATTTCCTGTGAAGGGAGGTGTAGCATAGTTTATGGCTACCATTTTAGACTTCTCCATGAGCTGAGATATGGCATGGACACTCCAACATCCCAGAAACTCAGCATCCCCTATTTTCTCCTGTAGTCTCTCATAGATTTCAGCATTAAGTTGAAGGCAGAAGGTCCAGATCAGTTGGCTCACCATGGGTTAATTAAACTGTTAGTGGAAGAAGCCCTCCATACCTTCACAATCCCCATAGCATGGGAGATCTTTAGAAATATGACAGGAGAAGATGATATAAAGGCCCTCACATATGATCTCAGTCCCTTTGATAGTGAGGAGGAAAAGCAGCAAGGGTGAGAAGGGGAGGAAACTGAGGAACAAGAGGGGAAGAAAGAAAACACCAAAACAGAGAAGGAGGAAACCAAAACAAATAAGGAAGAAACCAAAATAGATCAAAAGAAAAAAAAACCAGTAGAGGTAGAGAAAAAGACAAAAGGAAAGGAACAAGGGGTAGAAAAGACAGAAGTGTAACTTAAGACCCTAGAAAGAGAGGCAATAGTTGCCCTCACTGCCCTTAGCACCCCAACAAAACCAAAACAAAAGAGGAAGAGGTATATATCAATGTATTTCAGGGCTCGAAAAAGCACAAGTATAAAAATAGGAAAACCACAGCCATCTTTAACAGTTCTTATTATAATTTAAGATTCACCCACTATCAAAGGGGAAGAATCACCCTCTAAAAGCCCCATCACATATGAAAGAGGAAGTCCCAGATGTTCCACTTAGAAGGAAAGAGTACAACTATAGGACTCAAAAACAGCTCTACAAGAGGCACAGACTGTTCTACAAGAGACCGAAAAACTTGAGAAAAGGGTAGAAGAACAGCCAAAGGGGAAGGAGGAAACAAAAAAGGCACAAGAACCTAACCCCTAGCCTAGTTTAGGCTCTTACTACAATATTCTTGAGGGGGGGAAAATCACTCCACAGAAATTTGCAGTCCCACTTTTCTTTGAGTTAGAGAAAGAAAGGATAAGGAGCCATAGATGGATGCAAATCGCCAAATCCAAAGGGGTACAGGATAATGTCCACATTGAGAACAAGCTTAGAGAAATGGGTAGGGAGTTAAGTGTTGTAATGCATAGAGAGGCAATCAGAAGAACTCACTTGGAAACAGAAAATGAGTTTCTAAGAAGACAACTGCAAGAAAAGAAGACACAATTGGCATGCATGGCCAGCTGGTCTATGGAGGCACTACAGTGCAAAACACAAGAAAAATCATATGGAGTATACCTCAAAGACCAATGGCTACAGTTTCAAATCAAGACTTTGGCACAGAGAGGCACAATGCCTTTTAAGGATTACAGACAGTTCATGGACCTATGTGACCAAAGCTCTTTAGAAGACAAGGCAAAAATAGCAGAGTTCTATTTGCATAACATGGCGCTCATAGAAATGAATGTGTGGGACCCCAATGCTAGGCTAGGGGACCTATAGCTAATGGCCATGGCCTCATGGATGAATCATGAGGAGAAAAGGGCAGTAGAAATGAAAAAGTTGATGGAAAAAGAGCAAAATGAACCCTTAATGATCAGATCTAAGCCATCAAACCCCATGGCTCTCATCCGCACACCCCATCTGCTTGCAAATAATCCTCAAAGTGCCCCTAAGTATATCAATGATCAGGCTCAGGCCATTGCACATTTTAAGGATATGGAAAGATTACTTGGGGATGACTGCATTCATGCTTGTATGAGGAGGTGGAACATGCTGCCACACTGCTTGCAAATCAGGGAGTATCACTTCCCAACAAGGATGAAAGAAGCATTAAGGAGAGTGCCAATGTACAAGCACTCTATGCAGAATTTGAAGGTCAATTGGATTGGCCTCAAATTCAGCCCCCCACTGCTGCTAGGCCTGCTAGAGGGTAGAAAAGAGGAAGAAGAACAACAACAGTGGTAAGAGGTGGACAGAAAGGTAGGATAGTATGAGAAAGAAGAGGACCTCATATCAGAAGCATGGGATGTCAGGGAGGCCATCAGGGCCATCAAAGATGAGGATATGGATTGAGTTGCTTAGAGGATGAGCAACACCTTCAATAGGGGGATGATGATGAGCCCCATAAATGGGTAATTATATGGGCTCATTTTGCCTCCTAACTTAGCTTAATCCACCATTCTCATTAGTTTATTGCATGTTTTTTTATTATATTTATGCTAATAGAGTGAGTTGGGTTGGTCATTATGCCATGGAGTCTAATATGTGTTTAATGCAGATTTTTGGCCAATTTAGGAGGTAAAGTCAATGATTTAATGGACAATTGGCAGCAATAATTCAAAGTAGACAAGGGAGAGGATTTATAAGAGGGTATCCTCCTCATTTATGACTCCCCACCTCGAATTCTCCATCATGCAACTTGGAGCACAAGTAGCCACATCAATGCACTAAAGAGGCAGCCGAGAAAGTGGAGGATAATTTATTTTTATCTCAAGTTTTGGGAGCCAAGTCTCCCGGATTTTAAGGAAGTTGTTGGGAGCTTCAGTTGTATAAGTAGAGAGGTCTAAGGCCTTATTAAGTTTTTGGAAGTTAGTCAAATTTTTGAATTTTTTTTGCAGCTTTGCTCTGCTCAACTTCGAGCTTACTTTTATTGACAGTTTCATGTAATCCTATTATTATTTTGATAATAAAGATGAGATCTTGTTCAAGCTAGCACTGAGTTACCTCAGAGGGCTGAAGCTCTTGGGTTAGGGCCCAATCCAAGAAGCCAAGCTCCTCTTGTTTTGTATTCATATGCTTTGTTTCATTTTATGAATTAGTTGCAGTTAGATAGATTTCTTTCTTAGTTAAGAATAAGTTGCTTTTGGTGATTTAGAAGGATGTTTCTATTTTATTTTGTTGTAGCAGGTTGAACAGTGATAGGAAAAAGATACAAAAATGCCATCAACAGAGCCTTGGCCTCCTTTCCTCCCTCTGGAACCATGAACTGAGTCCAAGACCCTCTTGTTGCCACAAAAACACAGATTTGCCTTTTCCATAGGATTTCTGGTGTTGCAGTTTGTTAGAAGGTTAATTCTTTGCTGTAGATATATTTCACCATGCTTATTTCCACCTTTTCAATAAACTTTCTTCCATGCAACATTTTTCATCATTTATTTTCCTAGATCAGAATTTAGACTAGATTGATGCAAAGTTCTGTTTTGTTGATGTAGCTAGTTTCCTTGCTTGCTTAATCTCATGATGTTAGTTTCAGTTCTCTTTCAGAAATCCTCTTCTCATAATAATTCAGCCAATCATCCATCACCATTTCTCTTTGATCTATGTTCGACAGGTCACCTAAAGTCCCTCATAAATCTGCCTTCGTTTTCTGCACTTTTCTCATCAACTTTCCTCTCTTTCCTTGAACAAGTCCAACCATCTTTCTCTTTCCTGATCCTTCTTCATAAACCCTAGACACCTTAACACATCACCCTAGCCTTTAGCTACCCTTTACACCCGCTTTCCCACTTTCAAGACCTCCAAAACTACTCTCAGCAACCTCCTGTAGATTTTCCTGTAGGTGTCTTTTTGAAGTCTGATTGCTGGAAAAGCCTCCAGAAGGCCACATGGGACCTCCTAGGACCCATCCACACCTTCCCACACCTCTGAAAACTCCAAATTCGCCCTCCATTGCCACCTAATCGCTGCCACCTTCATAAACAAATAAATTACATGCATGACAATTTCACCTCAGAATACATAAAAATCCAAAAAGATGTTTTTTTCTCATTTACTTCTAGAAATATATGAGTAAATTTTGTTTACTTCCTAAGTAGGTAATGGCATTAATTTCATGGTTCTTCATCTCTCTTTCTGCAAAAGTAGGATTAGTTGGTTAAGTAGGGTTTGCTAGGTTTACTTCACATTTTCGTCTTCTTTCTCTTTCTACAAGTAGAGTAGCCTCTGTAGAGTAAACTTTCCTTTCTTTCACCACATATAAAGCTTCTTCTGGAATTCATAGAAATTGGCTTGAGCTCCTAGTGATCTTGCTTCAGCTGACCAAGTGAAAACCTGTAGTAAGAACTAGTACTTGTGCATACAACATTGTCACTTCCAAGTTTGTTACGAACTACCGATTTGATAAAAGTAAAGTGGAAAGCCTAGGAGTTGTAGAATTATTGCTGCAATACTGGTTCTCACCACTCTCATAATCCTCAGCATTAGGACTAAGTGGAAAATATGACTGTTTATTCATAGTCAAATTATCATTTGCAGGAAATTATTCATCCCCCCCTTCATCAATGGTGGTCTCATAATCCTTGGGATTAAGACTATGTGGAAACTTTGAATTTATATTTGATGGAAATTATTCATCCTCCACTTCGTCAATGGTGCTCTCATAATCTTTATGATTAGGACTAAGTGGAATCTTTCAATCTTTATTTAATAGAAATTCTAAATCCCATCCCTCCCCTTCCTCAGTGGTGCTCTCACAATCCTTAGGATTAGAACTATGTGGAAAATTTGACTCTGGAAATTCTTCATCCCCCCCTTCATCCGTGGTGCTCCAATAATCCTTAGGAGTAGGACTAAGTGGAAAATTTGACTCTCTATTTACTAGAAATTCTTCATCCTGCCCTTCATTAATGGTTCTCTCATAATCCTTAGGATTAGGACTAAGTGGAAAAATTGACTCTCTATTCACAGGAAATTATTTTTGCTGCCCTTCATCAATGATGCTCTCATCATCCTTAGGATTAAGACCAAGTGGAAAATTTGTCTCTCTAATAATAGTGAAAGAATTCAGGTTATATCCATAAAAATGAATAGAGTTTTTGCATGATGAAAATGTTGATGTTTTAGAAATAAAATTGTTACTATCAAAAGAATCCATGAATTTCAACCAGAAGATGTCGAATGATACAAATCTACTCTCTCCCAATGACAATTTATAGCTTAGAGATTGAAAACTTACCTCTAAAGTTTCCCCCCAAAAATTTTCGCCGAAAATTTTCCCTCCAAAGTTTCCCCCCCAAAAAAATTTGCCAAAACGTTTCCCTCCAAAACTTTTGTTTGAAATATTTCCCTCCAAATTTTTTGTCTAAAGTTTACTTCAACACATTTTACTAAGCTTTTGGCCTTGAAATTTTTCACCCTAGTTTACATTCAAAATTTCCATGGAAATTTTCTTTTAATGGATTCCTTCAAAATTAAAATAATTTTTTGATTTAAATTATTTAACATTGAATACATAACTAAATTAATTTTTATAATTAATATTTTATTTTTTATTCCACAACGAATTTAAGTTAATATAAACCTATAATATTAACTATATGTTAATTAAGTATTGGGTGTTTTCGCAATGCACTATATTAGATATCATTTTTAGGGATTCAACTGTGTTACGGAAGCCATTCATATATGACCATTTCCATGAGAGGTAGTCATAACTGACTAATTTGTCATGATTTTTTAGTTGTCCACTTAGCACTGATTTCATCGGGTGATACTCACAAGTGTGAAGAAGTGGGATTGAAACTAGTAAAATGAATCACATAGCATCAACCATCATTTCTAGGGCTTGCACCTGGTAACCAAGACTTCCTGGGAGGTCATCCATCCTAGGTCACCTCTGGCTCAAGCGCACTTAACTGTGGAGTTTTCCTCACAATCAAGACCACTTAGTTTGTTTCACATATTGTATTTTGTTTGATAGGATTTTGCTGAGATTCTTTCAATAATGTTGGAGGGTATTTATTATCTAGAGACAAATATTATGAATGTGATCAACGGTTTCCATAGAGAGATAGAAGAAGAGAGGAGAAGGAAGCAAAGACAAATAATTCATGACATTGCAATAGTACATATAGGGGATAAAAAAAGAATCCCTAAGGCAGATCAATCTAGTAAAACAAATTAACATGTTGATTTTGAAGGTGTGGAAACTGAAGCTAAAGCTGAAAAATATGTTGCCATTAGTGAGGAGGAGATTAGAACTATTCTTCAAAAGGAGAGAATAAATACAACACAAAAACGAAAAATGGCCACGAATGTCTCTCTTCCAGTTGATGATGAGGAGATTGTTTATATATAATAAGATATGTTAACTGGTAAGAAGAAGAAATCAAAAGCTTCTCCATCACTAGAAATCATGGGCAACAGTGAAGATCAAAGTAAAAGCTCTAAAGGCAGTAGAGAAATCATAGCACTAGGTGTTGAGTTAGAGGATGGAAATATTAAAACAAAACAAAATGCCATTCAAGATCACTTGGTGAAGAATAAATTAATTAATGGTGGTAAAAAAATCAGCTTAATGTTAGTCAAGTTTATAGGCCAAACGAAGGACAATCTCAATATCAAATTAAAAAGGCACGTCACCTACATGTACATAATTTGAAAACATTGTTTAGGTACAATCCATATGCACATGTGTTGGATTATATGGTTCTTGTTGATCTAAATCAAGTTCCCAAGAAAGAGGAATTTGATAGGACATGATGTTTTGAATACAAATATTATGTGATTGGAGGGAAACATTCAGCAGAGGCCAAAAGACAATTGATCTAGGAATATCCGAATAACTCTCTTTTTGAAACACTAAAATGAATCATTTATGTTGGTTTAACAGAAATAAAAGAAAATTTATTGGCATGTGATCATAATGTAGATAATGAGTATAGAATGTTTCTGACTTTCATCCAAAGGGTCAGATTTATTTATAATGAATTTGTAGAAAAATGTTGTGGGGATAAGATAAAAGTTAGTTTAAGCTTTTAGAAGGAATTTTGTATGGAAACATGTTATAAAATTGAAGATAAAATCAATTCAAAATGTGGCAAAGTAAATTCAAATTTATTCAAAGGCATGGATAACATTTTCCAATTGGCATTTATAACTGGGGAGATATGGGAATTGATTGGTGAGATTTTCGACATGTGGGAGAATATTGCCATAAAATATCAGAAGGCTAAAAATTCTTAACACATAATATGTACCAACAGTAAGATGGGTCTTGAAATGAATCAACTTCCATACAATATGACTATCACACCTTGCAGAACATTACAAGGAGTGAAAGATAACAAACTAGTCAAATCAATATTATGTCATGTGAAATCAGGTGAATTGTCATTGCATGAAATGTGCTTAGAATTTCAAAAGTAAGTTTGTTGAATTATTTTTGTTTCTTGGATTATAATTTTCTTTTAAATATAACATATTGTTTTTTGTAGTATTTGTTATAAATATCGCTATATTAACAAATTTTACTTTATTTATTCATTCATAAGATTTATATGAAAATACAAGAATATTGGTTAAAATGTTGAATGATGAGAGTTGGGATGTTGTTGTATGCAACTACCCATAAATAAGTTCTACATCAACACTTAAAGATTTTTATCTTGCATTAAAAAAGGTATGTTGATTTCTACATTCATTTTACTCATAGGTTATTTTATTTTATTTTATTACTTATACATATATTTGTTTATTTGATTAAATATATCAAAGAAGGATGTGGATGGAGTACCAAATAATTTCAAAAGATTTATTAAAAAAATCAAGTTGGAAAGGCTGAGAAAGCAACGTCCTAGGAATATTGAACTTGATCCTACTCTTACTCATTTCATTTGGAATTGGTTGGACACTATCCAATATCAAATAATACAAGGTGATTGTGAAGACATTGCAAAACTCATACCTAAAAGGGAATATGCCCTGGTTATTGCAGAAAGTCCTCATGGTTTCAATTTCCCAGACATTGGATATGATAATGAGCCTTATATTTATCAAGCTTTTAATAAAGTGGTTACGGGATTTCAAGAAGTCACAACATCACCACTTTGGAGATTTATGACATTTCATTTAGACACACAATTTGCAATGTTATTAACAAGGTTCAATGGAAAAGCAAAATCAAGGATGAGGATTACATGGTAAGACATTGAAATTTCATGTTTGATTAATGTTTTAAAATATTATTTATGTAAAAGTTAATTGAAGTTTTACTATGTCATGTTACAGGAAAAAGTCAAATCTTATTTCTTTCGGATATCAACCAATTATAAGTGATTGTACATTCATCCATGTTGAATGTTGGACAAAAGATGATAGTTATAAGCCTATTCTTCTTAATCAAGTAGATGGAAAGAATGATAGTCAAGTATTGGTTCATCATGCTATCATAAGAAAGTTAACATATGAGGATAAAGCTGCAAAAGGAGAGATAGTTAACATTTATAAAATACCACAAACATTGATTAATTATCTTATATATTTATGTTCAAATGAAGGAGATTGGGTTTCGAATTTATTTTCAAGTTCATGTAAGTTTTATTATATAAAATTGAATTTTATTATTTTCTTTTTTAGTTTTTATGTTCTTATACTAATATACTAATTTCTTTTGTGCTTGATGATTAGGTATACCACTAGCATGTTTCCTACAAAAAGAAATAAATTGCATTGTCATTGAAAAAACCCACTACAATGCAATTTTATTCAACAAAGAATTAATGCTCTTCAATTTCCTGCAAATGCAATGCAAGAAATTGGTTTGAGGAAAGGACATTTTAATGAATAACATGTGGAAAAAAAAGCAAAGGAAACTAAACCACCATTATATGGAATGATTGGAAAAGGAAACTTTGGGATATTTGTAGACATGAAAGATTCATTAGAAGATGAAAATGAGGAAACTGAAGCAGAATATATTGTGGAAGAAGAAAATAATGAAGTTATAGAAGATGATGAAAATGGATTATTGTTGTTTTTTTCCAAGGAAAAGTCACAATTTTATTAATGAAAAAAAATTACATGTTGCAAATGCTTACAAACATTCCATCATCTAGTCAAAGACTGATGATCATAATTTCATACAAATTAAACAACTAACAGATGAAGAGGAAAGGTTAACCTTTTCTCCATTTCTTCTTTTCAACCTTCCACCATTCTCCTTGAGATGGAATGGATGAGACAATAGCTAGTTTATTTCCTTCTTCTATTCTTGTAATTTCCATGTCTGAATCAAAATTATCAGATGCATGGTGATGTTTGTTTCCACCAGAGTCCTTCTCTTCAGGTATCCTCACTAGTTGTGCCACATTGACCTGTAATTTTATTGTTTCTTGAGATTCTTCCCCCTTTCCTTCTCTTTCTTATGTGTTGTGATTTTCCACAGTGGAAATGGAATTCTTTTCTGATTCATCCTCTTCCTCATCTGGCACATTGGAGGGAAATTTCCATCCTTTGGTTTGCTTTCCTAGTTTCTTCTTCCTTCATGACTCTTTCTTGGCATCAAGACACATGTTTTGTAGATGGCATGTCTGTTTTCATATCCAACATCTGATGGTTGTATTCTAGAAATCTAAGAACCCTATCCAGCTCTGCTTGTTGTGTGACAATTGTATTCAATTGGACAAGACTTTACTGAGGTCCACCTCCACACATGTTCGTGTGAATGTATAGATTTGTTCTTCCATTCTTTTGTGTATGTATTTATGAATCATCCTAAGAGATTCCCAATGCCTTATAGCACTTGTGGATGCAAGAAATGAAGGGGGAGATTATGAAGCATACCCCAATTGACATTCTTGATACAATCACGGTGTTTGCATCAAAAACTAGGAACCATGGGGTAATGAATAGTCTCGTTGATCCCCAAAAACATGGGCCTTCCTAAAGGATAATTTCTCGATCCTCTGATGATGCAAAATTTACGATGAGGAATCATTTGGAGAAAAGGTGTATTTCACAATTAGGTGTCCAATTTGTGAAAATCCAATGGAAGAGATCTATTTTTTTTGGCCAAAAATTGTTGAATCTATAAATGATGGCTTGAGATTCATCAGTTTTGTAGAGATCATTTTTTTTGGAAGATATATGGTCAGTTTTGGGACATGATTCAATTATTCCAATATGTAGCAACTGGAAGTATTTTGTGTTTGTTCTGGGATTTTTGTAGCTGTTGGTTTCCCTTGGAGGATGATTTTTTAGGAGAGACCATCATTTATATGTTCTTGATTTGGTTTTGTACCTTTCGATAAGGTAGAGCCAACAAAACCTCCTACTCCCTTTGATTTACTTGATCCCGCTACTATGCCTCTCAATCTCATATTTAGGATGATGGTGGTTGCAGGAAGAATGTTGTATTCATGTAGACTTTGATCATCCTGCAGAGATATGTTTCCACAGATCAGGTTTTGAAAGTGTGATGGATAGCCCTGATTATGCATGATATTTTGCTTCATTTGAAAAGCTTCAAAATCCTCCAGCCAAAATAATGATGATTTACCAGCAGGGGTTTTAAAAACAATTGGAAAGCATTTTGTTCTTCCTTCTCTATGTAATCATATGATTCAGGTTCTGGATCAGTGTTATATGATGTTTATGTTGCTTGAGTGGAGATTACAATGTAGGAATAATCTTCGAATGTGAATTTCATACTACTTTTTGATCTATTACGTTTGACAACAGAACCAAAGAAAAGGGTTCCAAAAGCCTCGATTTTGATCATGATCCATCTTGCCTGGTACACACTACTTCAATGAGAAATATCGTTGTGATGTATTCAGTCCTTCATTTAAGTTCTTGTAGCAAATCTTTTGAGACAAGATACAAAAGGTGAATAAATCTTTAAATCAATTCTAGCTAGCCTCTATGAAAATAGATCTAGTGAGTACCATCTTATCCTTGTATAGGCTTTCCATTATTCTCATAAGGCCTAGGTGATTCGACCCTCGACGTCGACAAAATGAGTACCCCCAGTAATTTTATGCGAGCACCCAGAGTGTGTGGTCGCATATGTGTAGATCCACCCACATTAATCACTAAAGGGAGATCCATGTGAGCGATGACGTAGTTCTGCTAGTGCAGATCTGGCCTAAAATAGTAAATCGATAAAAAGAAAAAATTTCTCCTCTCTTTCAGATACAATAGATGGTTCATATCTGATGATCGAAAGTAAGCGAAGAGAGATGAGAGATGTAGCCCCAATGTCAACAATATCCTCAATTGCAGAGTGCAGCGAAGCCCTAACGCACTCCATCGTTTCTCCCCCTGTTGGGTTCAAGTCATGCATAGTGAAGCTTTCATTTTCTAATTATTTTCGTTATATGTTTAATATTCATATTATCTAATTTTCACTTCATTGTTTATGTGAATCATTTTTTTTTGTAAAAACAACTGTGGTTACTATTAATTTTTAACATAAAATTCATTAAAAAAATTATATTTTTTAAAGTTTTTTGTTAGGATTTTCCCATAAAAATATTTTATTTGGCATGTCATTTCTAACAAAGAGTCTCAAAATGTGTATTTTTTTCATTTTATTTATATTGAAAATGTGTATTTTTTTGTTAGTTGTTTAAAATTATTGTTTTTTCAGGGACAATTATTTGATGTGCATTGAAATATTAATTAACAATACATAAACATATAGAAATTATTGACTTTAAAATATTAACCCATTTTTTATTTTTTAACTATGAGAAAAAATTAAGATTTCATTTAAAAAAAAATTGAAAATAAAAATAAGAAAACACAAATACATAAATACACCTAAAAATAAATATCTTAGGGAAGAAGAAGACATTAGAAAATTTAAAGTGTCAAAAATAAACCCTATAAAACAAGTGGTTGATGCTTCATCAACATGTTTTAAAATCATCATGAAAATCACTCACATTTAAAATAAAATGTTCATACTTGATACATAAGAAATTTTCAAGTGCCAAAAATATGCTCCAAAAAAAAGTGTATTTTGAATCACCACTTTTCAAAATCATGTGATTTTTTTGCTACCTCAAAAAAACGGTTAATTGGTAATTTTCTCGTTTGGTTGGTATCTATGTTAGTGCAGCTTAGACCAACTAGAAGTGAAAGGAAATGCAAGTTATAAATGCAATTAGAATGTAAATGCAATTAAACTAGATTAGAAATGAAAATGCAGGAGGACCAAGTTAGTGAGTTAGTAGATTAGCTCTCCCTTTTAAATATGGATATAGAGGATGCCTAGGGACCAAAATTCCAAGCTCCCCAAAATAAAGATTCACTTTTATTAATGAGGTTACAAGGAGGAAGAATCCCTTGACAAGATAAAAGACCCTCTACTAAAATCCTTTCTTTCAAACCAGACCTTCAAAGTTCAAATAGGCTCCAACATAGGCCTACATCGTAAATGTTCCTATTCTAATAACCATGTCCCTACATATATGCTTAATTCATTCAATATATATATATATATATATATATATATATAACAAATGTTTTGGACATCAATACACCCTACATCTTACCATATGGAAAATAATTGCTAAGACAAGTGCTAAGACTCAAGATCATCCCTAGTGCTAGCAATCATCTTCATTTCTTCTCTAGGGTTTACATCACAAACTATAGGTATTCCTATATCGAATCACACAAGCACTAAGAACTCCCCATGAAAATTATATAGATGGAATAATGAGTATAGTGTATACAAAGAAATTTTCTTACTTCTATACAGAGTAGGAGAGGGAGGCCAACATTGGTAAAGTGGACTAATTACACAAGAAATTTAATTTAATACACAAGATAAAGTTTCCAATTGAAGAGCTCTCTCTCCAAGGTATACACCTCAAGAGACCAATCCTCAGGTGGTCCACTCTCTAAGCATGGGTTTCAAGTGTCAAATATTATTCCTCATAAGGCTTCTCTCTTTCCAAGGCAATCATCCCATGCTCCTCAACACATGTATCTTGGGTCCATAATCAATATCGTGTAATGTGCTCTCAACCCAAGCATCCATAATCAATCACATGTAATCTGGTTGTCATTTACAAGTTATGTATTATGTTGTACTTAAGTCTTTGAGCTTTTCCAAAAATTTATACTAAAAGGGAAGGGGGGAGGAATATAAAATGAAAACAAAGGAGGGAGAATTATTTGGGTTAGTGAACTTGCATTTTTTCTTTTTATCCAAACCAATAGGCCCATGTGCAAGTTTCTAAAAAGAGATCCACATTAAGAGCATCAATGGTTAAGCACCATGCAATTTCAACGACAGATCAACATAGGTTCATTGGCATCGTATGAAAATGCGCCACGCCAAGTATCACAACCATTAAGTTGGGTAGGGGGTGATGCCATATAGGATTTTACTCTCATCGATCAACCAATAAATGAATATGATCTATTGTGCCACCCAGACTATTTTTTTGGAAAAGCACAAGCAAGGGTAGAGTAGGGCCATAAACAAATTCCAAAACCGCCCGCATTCTTGTCATATGACCTCTCCATCTGCAAGGCAATCATATCAAGTGAGTATGCCAAGCAAGCCTTCCTGCCACCTCTCCCTACCATATTAGTCTCACTCCACCTCATTTTCTCCCCTATCCACCCCCTGATTCATTCACCTACCTCATTACGCACGTCATTTCATTGTCGCATCATTACTCTCGTCTTATGTGAATTCCATCTAATTTCCTACTCTTATTGAACTCAAATGAGAAACAGGTTTTATTCATAAGTATTTCTTGTTCCATGTCTCTTTCAGATCACAAAGCACCTTACTTCTAATTTCCAAGTTAGCTCGCAAACAACACAGTCCAAATTCCATCGCTCCCCTCCAGTTTCAAGTACTTATACTCCTCATTAAACCAAATTATCATCATGTTGAAGTTAAATAAGTCTCAGAAAATTGCCCCAAAGCATGAAAGTTCTAACCCCTCCACTCAAGGACCCCTGATGGATACTAAATTATAGATACATGACCCAAGGTACCTGTTGGACTTCGACCAGTTCTGTCGTGACTCATGGGGAATTTTTTTAATAAAACGAGATTATTTTGACATAGTAAATTTTGGTCTCTATTATATGTTAACCCCAACCACTTATCACTTCCCAGAGTTTGTGACTTGGGTGGCTGCTTCATACGTCCCTAAGAAAAACTATGTTGCATCCTCCATAGGAGAAGTTATCCTTGAATTCACCTCTAACGTCATTCACAAGGCTTTCTGTTTTCCCTAATATCCAATACCCAAATCCATTCAATGAAGACTCATTGACTCTATACTTCACTCAATTATCATAAGGGAATAAATTGGCCTTATTTGCAATAGCCTCACTACCAAGGACACCAACTCCTTAGTTGGCCGAGACCTATCCTGTGAATATACTTTCTCAAGATGCCCAAAAGGTCTTAGCCTCAATTTTGGTGCTACTTGGGGAAGACAAAACCAACAATGTGACTAAGACATCCTTAGGGTTTCTGAGCCACATGTTAGATTGCACTAAGTATTTAAACATACCTAAATTCCTAGCTCAATCCATTAGTATCCAATTTGGGCAGTTCCACACTTCCCATCTCTTCATATTTCCCTTCATTCTAGTCTACTTATTCTTGTATTTTCATATGGATAAATTTGAGTACCTAGGCCTAAGAACTTGTGACTCTATAAACTAGAGAAACTTTGTGATTGAATGGACAAATATAGTCAAACTAAAGCATGAAAATTAAGGATTTTCTAACTTCCTATCCACTTTTATGGTGACCGTCTACACTATCCTAAATGGCACACCACCCCCAAGGATCCTACCACAACATCAACAATTATTGTAGCTAAGTAAGGATGCCAAAGTGGGAGATTGGTATTTTTTTGAGTATTTTGATCGAACCAGGCTATATGGATTTGATGAGAAGCCATATAGATTGCCAATGTTTATGCCCGTTAGGGTTTCCGCTTTGGAATATATAAGAAAAATCTTATATGTGAACCAAGTTCATTTCCTTCCTAGGTGTAAAGGATACATGTTCAAGTTAGGAAATATTGTGGGTCCATTCATTGTAAATTCTAGACAAGCTCTAACTTATGTTGAAGACAAGATTAAGGAGTTCCATTTTGAGTTGGGAGAGAGATGGAAATATGATCCTTGTCATATTTCTTCTGATAGGAGAATGGGTGTCAACTCAACTCCAAATACCCATGAAAGCAAGCTTGAAATAGAGTTCAAGGAAAATCAAGAGGCCGGACCCATCAGTTCAAAATTGGACATTGAGACCCCCAAAACCAAAGAGAAAATTTTAATAAGAAATACTCTTGTAGCAATGGATATAAACGTGGAGGTAAAAAAATCAAATAATTCTAGGATACAACCTAAGGATGAGGAGGAAATACAGATGAAATTGACAAGAAGTACCTCTGATCAGCTAGGTTTTCACATGACACTGGAAAACCTAGAACAAATTGTACCATCCAGCTTCATAAGCCTGAAAGTGCCTACAATGGAACGAAATTCTTTTGTTCTAGATGAAAAATTAAAATATTATCACAAAATTGAAGAAAATAGTCAAAGAGAAAAGGTAGTGATGATGGCTCAGCTAACCAAACATGTATCATATTCTTCTAAGACTAGATTTCTTTCAGCAATGGACCTAGAGAAGAATTGACTCAAGATTTTCTTATTGCATCCTACTGCTCAACTACTCCCCACAAGGGTTAAGTTTAAGAATGTGGACTTATCTCTCAACACTTCAGGTGTCCCTCTACATGACAATATTAATTTACATAGGCAGACTGGTGAGATGATATATCATGATCTAAGCAAGGCCTCATTGTCAATCAACAAAGCAGAGAAACTTCTAGAAAAGGCCTCTAACAAAATCAAGCAAGAAAAGACACATTCTAGGGCCTTGTATGTACAGAATGAGGGTTTAAAAGAGTTGATCATCAAATTGGGTGTTGACTTGGAGGAAAGAGAGGCAATTAAATCCCTAATACAAGGAACAAAGGATAAATTCCAGCTGTTTAAATAAAAGCTAAGGATGACTGCAACAAAGCTTGTGCACACTACTGAAGTAGATTATGTGAAGAAATAAAAGGAACAAATAACCCTTCAATTGATTGATAGGAAAAAAGGGGTAACAAGGAGAAGGTTCAAGACCTATAATGCATTATTAGATCTCATGTTTGCACTATTGTAGTTCCTACCAAATCAAATGATCCTTCAGAAAATATGACAAATGCGATCACCGAGCTTAAAATTTTTTAGGCGAAAATGAAAAAAATTAAAGATCAAATAACCTTTCTTCAAGTAAAGAGGGCTACTAAGGAAAAGTAATTAAAATCAGCCAAATTGGAGGCAGGAAAAAATTATGAAAAAAACACGACAACTCAAGGAGGTAAAGGAGTCAAAAAGTAGGCTAAAAGGGAATATTTTTGTAATTGATGCTAGACATGTCATTTTGGATGATATCATCCAAAAATTATAGGCTACATGGCAATTTTTCCAAGTTGTTCCAGAAGAAATGGAAATAGCTTCTACTATTATTGAAGTTTTTCCTACATGCAAGAAAGAAACTCAAAAAGAAGCACAAAGAGACAGAAAAATTATCAAATTCTTAAATGAAAAATCTCCAACAGACTTGAAGGAAATGCACATTGTTGAAAGGGTTGTGGTAATTCTAGAGATAAATAAACTTATTGAGAAGAATCAACATTGTGTTTAGGCTAAGAATAAACTATAGGTATTTAATAGTTTTGTAACCACTTTTAACTCCAAGTTTGATTAGAGGAAGAAAGCTAGATTACCAATATGTTGGGATATAGATGTAAGTTTATTTTCCTAGGAAGATTCTGAGAAGGAGTGAATAGCATCAACGTGTATATTGGACACCTCTTTGTAGGAGAAGACAGTGGTATTGAAAGTAAATACAATGGCTAACTTCTTGTAGAGGGATTTCCAATTATTTTGGTTAATAAAAACTTTGTTTGAATCCACTCCAGACTGCACCAAGCTATCAGAGCTAAAATTGGCTTTCACATAATGTATCAATGCACAATGCTATATGAAAATCTGTGGGATAGATGCAAAACTCTCCTTAAGTAATCTACAGTCAGTCTTAAAGACCCAAGTGTTGGGCCCCAGGGGCAAAGTTCCTCTTCCCATGTGAATGTTTCAGCATGTGGCCTTTAATTTTGTTATGATGTATATGTTTTAGTTAAGAGATAGTTAGAACAACTGGATAATAAGGAAACTAGATAAATAGATAGTTGTACCTTCTGACATGTGTTTGTAACTGTAATTTTTATCTAAGAAACCTTAATGAAGTGCTCCACAATTTTTGCATCTCATTTTCTTTCATTTCATGTTCTCTACTAAAGATCTAATGCATAGGATTTTGTTTAGCCCTGTGTTTTAAATTTAAAATTCCTTAATTTTCTTCTACCTATACTACCATGTCAATTTTAAGGATGTAATCATAGATAAGTAGGCCAATTGAACTTATTTGTTAATTTTCCAAATAACTAGCTCACATTACATCTAGAGGTTCTTCTCTAGGAAAATATATCGTCCAAATGTATAAATCTCGGTTTAATTTTGAGCAGAGTGTGCAAATGTTGAAACGAATTATATGGATGTCCTGGGTACTAACCTTTTTCAACCCAAAGGTTTTCTCTAGGAGCTACAACATATTACATGGTCTTGAATCTCTCCTTTGGCCTAGGTTTTTTGGAAAAGGACTTGATAAAGCCATGATTAGATAATGATTTATAAGGACTTGATCATAGTGAAAGGTTGGTGATTTATAAGGGTGCTATGACCAATGGGAGCACAAAATAACTCAAGCTACACATAAATAAACAACTCAACACAAGAAATGAAAATTGACATATTAACATAACAATATCCAACTAAGTTATTGAAATTCAACTAATGATACCTTATTCTCCATCCAGATAACAAAATCAGACCACTTTTTGTCTTGTATCATATCAAATTCCAATTGTGATGGATAATGGGCATATTGTTTTTCCTATCAAAACATGGCAGATGGACAAGTTAAAGTAATTAATATCCAATCATTTACTTTTTTGTACAAATATATATATATATATATATATATATATATATATATATATATATATATATATATATATATATATATATATATATATATATATATATATATATATATATATATATATATATATATATATACATATATACATATATATATATATATACATATATATATATATATATATATATATATATATATATATACATATATATATATATATATATATATATATATATATATATATATATATATATATATATATATATATACATATATATATATATATATATATATATATATATATATATATATATATATATATATATATATATATATATATATATATATATATATATATATATAAATATATATATATATAATTTCAGATTTTAAATATACTTACAAACTTTCATGTTAAGGCTTCTAAACTTGTTTTGCCACTGTGATGTGTGGCATGATATTTGGCAAGCCTAGACTTCATCAAGGCCTTGTCCTGAAACATGCACCAATTCAATTTAATTATGCACCAATAAAATATAAAAATCATTTAATGAATTTGAAATAATCTTATGACCAAATTTAAATACATGTGTGCTATCCTTGTCTACTTCTTCCATGTATCTACTCTATCATATGATTTCATGATATCTTTCCATACAATCACACTTACATCAATTGGCCTTCTTTTGTCCCTTAGTTCTGGAGGATTTTGTTTTATCTTTTTCATTTGGTGGAGATGAAATTCTTGCAGTTCTGAGTCATTTTTCTTTACTTTCTTTACTCACCAATCTATCCCAAATTTATTTTGCATGTCATGGATGACTTCATTTTGAAGGTGCATGGGCATCTTCGATAATGGAAGATGTATATGCCTTTTGAAGTGTTGAAGGCATGATTCCTTCAACCTATGGTTGAAAACATTCCTAGCATCTATCATTCTAATTTCCCTAGAGACAACATCATATTCTACCTCGGTTTTGTATGCACTAATGTAAGATGAATAAGTACCTATACTAGTGGTGGAAGAAACATGTGTCTCCTGAGTGGGTGGGACATTGGACATCTCTATTCCTAGTTCCACATTCTTAGAGGTTGTTGTGATTGATTTTTTCCTAGATCTTTTGCTCGATCCAGAAGTTTATGGGGAATAAATCAATTCCCTTTGATACAATTGCTTTGGTTGGTATGTTTCGGTGCCTTTATTATGTTCTTCCATGTATTTGGAAAAGATGGACAAGTCCATACCTTCTATTTTTTTCACTGCTTCTACCCCCAATATAGAATCCATTTCCTCTCTCAGTTTATCACTGTCATGAAACTAAAAACTAAAAAATACAATTCAAAAAAACAATGGAAACATGTACAAATCTATAAATTGAGTATGAAATACCTCATTCTCATAAGAATTAGATCCTTTTTCTTGTTTCTTGATACTGTTGCTTGACATTTTTTGGCATCCTATGGCGAATGTTTTTCCTCTAGACTGTGGAAAATCCATTATCTTTGTTCCCTATGTTTTTCTCCCTTCCCTATAACAGTTTTAAGTAACAACAATGAAAAATTTATGGAGAAGGGTTTGATTTTCACCTTTCATATGGTGGGAATGAGATGAAAAACTTGATTTAGTGACTGCTAGAGGCAAAATCACACCCACAAATCAATTTTTTTAACTAGAATCCACAACATGGGTGGAGAGGTCCGTTAATATCTCTGCCCACCATAAAAAAATATCCAATTAATTAGTTATTTGGTTTCATAGACCCAACGCATTGCTCAATCGTGGTTTGCTACAACTCCACACAAAACTTCAAAGCTCCATCGACTTGCAATTGGTGACCATGAGAATGGAAATTTTTTACATTGTTTTGGTTGATTAGTCGGGATACACAATAGGTTTATCCATAACTCGGGTGAATTATAGATTGGTGGGATTTTCATTTTTTTCTTTGATTTGGTTAAATAGTCGATGGTAATTTGTGCATTATTATCACCATATTTAACACCGACTATTGGCTAAAAAGTGTAGTCGGTTTGGGGTGCAAAATGGGAAAAAATTGCTTCTAATTTATTGACTATAATATTGCAATTTTTTCCCTTTGTCTTCATTCCAACTTTACACTTTGAAATGTCGATGTGGGAGGATTCCATGTTATGAAGGGTTTGAATTAAGTTAAATGAAAATATGAAAAAGAGAAAAAGTATTCCAATAGTTTTCATAATCCTCAACTAAGATTTATAAGAGTTGTTTCATGTCACCATATTGGGAGTCAAAATTAATGAAAAGAGTATATATTGAAAATAGGGGCATTCTATGTTGAAAATTACAATAAGAAAAGTTGAAAATAATATCAAGAAAATCATGATTTAACTTTTTCCTTGAATTAAATTGGGAATAAAATTGTAAGTACACATCTCATGACAACTTGTATTAGTTAACTAAGTTAATTTGACTTAGTTGGCATAGTTAATTCAAGTTGAGGGTCTATCTAGAGTCATGTAGAGTGTCTCCTACAATTAGGAGCACTATTTGAGTTTATTTTGAGTAGTAATTATTTAATTCAGTCTAACTAAGTTAAAGTTAGTTAAACTAGTTCCAACTATTGGAGGAATTAATGGGAGGTCTAGTGGCAGGGTGTTGCCTACGGTAGTGGGGTGTTTCCTATAGTACTGGGAAGCTTCCTACAGTAGTAGGATGGTGCATGAAGTACAGTGGGGTAATGCCTGAAGTGCAGTGTGGTGCTACTGATAGTATAGTGAGGTGTTGCCTAAAGTGCAGTGTGGTGTTTCCTACAATACAATGTGGTGTTGCCTATAGACAAGTGTGGTGCTTCCCTCATTGATCAACCAGTAAACTAAAGATTCACTCATAATTAACTCATGCATTTCATATAAGATAAATACCCAATTGAGATTGGAGTTCAGGGACAATGTACTATCAGTTGTAAAATCATCTAAATTAAACCAATGGTACATGCAATTAGAAAAAGGCCTATGAGGATTGTGCAATTCAGAATTGAGGAATTTCCTAATCAAATAGAGTCTAATTCCATGAGGAATAGCACAAGGAAATAGGGACTTAGACAAGCAATAAATTTGTTAAGTATTGACTTGATCTTTTCTAGGAAACACTAAGATAGATGGAGATAGTGCAAAGGTTGCTTAGGCTTGAGAAAAGCATTGTAATCTTCTCATATTTTAGGATTAATGAAATATACAAATAGTAGGGGTTTTAGCTGTGGCTTTCCCGAGAAAATAACAGTGTTATGTGTGATTGAATTATTTCTCTTGTATGCTTCGTGATTTCATCGATCATTTATTGTTTCCTCTTACGAGTAGAGTAGATTCAAGTCAATTGTTTTAGCGTATTATAATTAACAATTTGAATCTACAAGGAATTTTTACATTCTAGTTAGAAAGGTGCAGTGAAAACTAGTTGAGCTTAAATAGATTGTGTGTTTAGCCAATTGGATCGAGCAACAATAAAGTGAATAGATGTAATGTGATTGATCTCATTTTTTTGTATTACAGGATCTAGAGGAGGCCATGGATAGAGGATGTGGACAATGTAGACCTACTAAATCAATGAGAGGAAAGTGAGCGGCCATAGAATTAGATATAGAATCAACAAATACAATAAAGTTAAGAATACAAAGCAACCTCAACCAAAGGAGGATGGTGTTTATGAATTCATAAATTCTACAACATAGACGAGATAAAGTTATATAATTTTTTTTGTTTTTTTTCAAATCCAAAACATGATATCAACACTACAAGGCAAATACCTTCTAGAGGAGGTTATAACGGAGGTTTTTAGTTTATAAGTTTGGAAAATTTTGTCAAAAACATATCCGCTAAAACATTCGTTTGTGATAGAATATGTTTGGATTAATTTGTTGTATTATCAGATTTCGCATCTCTTCATTATAATATTTAATCATCCATATATTTAATCAATGGAGTAACATTTCACAATGACATTGGATAACACAATATAATAAATTAAAATGTATTAGGAGTGCTCCAAAGTGTTTGTCCAACAGAGCATTTGTGATTTTATGCTAAACTAAACCCCCAATCACTCCCATGACAAACCTTCCATGCAAACAAGACCCTCTTGTCGCTCCCACAACAAGGCATCCATGCAACTACATCCTTTTTCAGGTAATTTTGTGCCAGTGACCCTGAATTTTGAGCCACCTTTTCAGGACTAGGACTCAAGCCTCTATCCATAACTTGATGAAATTCTTAGAAATTATAATTAACAAGAAGAAAATGCCTCTAATGCAAAACTTGAACAAGGATCGAACCATACTTATCCTAACCATGAAAGGCCTTTCGTCAAATGCATCATAAATATGTAACGTATAGGTCATAAATACACATCTTAACATAGGGGTCTCATACTTATCTGAGAATCATCAATAAGATCAAACTCCCTCTCATATTAGCTGCAATAACATATATTAGGTCATGCATTCGATAACCATCACATATTCATCAAACATGTCAAGAGACATAAACACTATACATTATATAACCAACATATAACCAACTAATAACGAACATATCAACCAACAATAACCAACATATAAACCATGGAAACTCAACCATAATGTCACCGTCATAATCAATACATGTGGTCATAGATCACAATAGAAAATACCTCTTATTAACATATAAAAATGTCAACCAAGTTAGGGACTTCCACATACCACCCGACCGTAGACTTGGATGAACCAAATCTCTCTTTCAGTCAGTCACCCCCATGCCATATTCCAAGCATGAATGTGGGATCTCATGAAACAAATCAACCAAAAACAAATCAGGGCTTCCAGAGGCCAAACCACCTCAATCCTCAACCAATGATTCCACCTCACGGTTGGACATCACTAACCATCACCAGACCGGTCTTTATCCAAGTTGTCAAGGGCTACAGAGCATTTGTTCCAACCCGTCTTCCAGGACTAGTAATTGAACCCACATCTTTCACTGGGCTCCAAAGTGTTTGTCCAACCAAGGCTTCCAAGACTAGTAACTCAATGCACCAAGGGCTCCAAAGTGTTTGTCCAACCAAGGCTCCAGGACTAGCAACTCAACTCAAGTTGTTATAGGCCATCCAAAGAATTTGTCCAACCAAGGCTCTAGGAACTAATAACTCAACCCACAGCCATAAGGAACATGAGAAATGACCATAAATCAAAAGGTAAAACCCACAACACCATGGCTTATCAAGGAAATTGAAAGGCTAGGCAAAACCATTCTCAATCTAGGCAATCCTCCATGCTAATGACGGATCAAACCAAATAACCACATTCATATGCCATGCATTCAAAAACTAGCAAGGAAATCATTTATGCAACTTGGTACCTACAAATAAAATGCGTTGTATCTATCTATCCACTTGTTCCCTTGAATTTTCCTGATTTCCTTTGCCTTCTTTCCCAAGTCCAATGTATTCCAAAGTGCTACAAGAATTATCCCAAAATACTCTAAGTGTGCATGACGATGAGAGAATCAGAGAAATGAAGAGAGAACCATAAGTGAATTGACACAAGTTTGTGAATTGATCCTCATAAGCCTTTTTATCATTGAGGCCTCTAATTTCTTCATTTTCCTTTCAATTTCCCTTTCATGCAAACCTATAACATTTCACCTTCCTTTTCTCCTATTTTCCTTTATTTTCATAAATAAAATGCTAATTAATGCCTCTCTGCATTTTTCACTGTCTTTGCCAATTTCCTTAGCCATTAATAAATCAAAGTGACACCCCACTAAGATGTTTTTCCCATCATTCAACTTGGAATATGTGTCCCATGACCTTAGTGTTATATTTTTTTACATGGAAATTAAAAAAGGGTTGTTACTGAACCCTACCCCTTGGGGAACACCATCCTTGGTGTCCAATGACACCTATAAATAGTAAGACTATTGAAAACCAAAACATACTACGTATGGAGCTTTATAGCATAACTCGTTGTAGTATTTACAATAATATACACATATATACAAATGAACATTTTCTCAACCAGTAAATAAAAGGAGACGATGCTCGTATCAAGTAACAAGGGAATCCATAGGCTCACACCTCTACCCTCAAAATTAGTACTAGGATTCACCTCATTCCAAGGAAGTCTAGAATCCACTGCTAAATTTAAATTTGCATCCAATGTCCAAAGCTACAATCTTACATTGTTGTCCTGTCAATGAACAGTCACCAGCTCATTGATCCATGGCACACTCCCAATGTGCATCTAATTCCATCTGGAAATGCTAATGACCAAAATAAATTCATTCCCCATCCTTACCTTCTCTGCTACATAGTCCCTTGAGCAATTCGATCACTGTTAAAATTGGCAACCAGGGAAAAACTTCATATATGAGTCTCTTCTCTACTGCGCTGAAATGGGTCTCTCTCTCTCACACATGTGAAGCCAGAAGCTGTTGAATTTGAAGCTGCAACTGCAGAAGTAAAGATTGAATTTTGTGGCCTAGAAGATCTCCTTATCTGAACTGCGTTGTAGGTTCATCTGAACCTGCTTCGAAAGCCGCAACTTTTTGTGGTGGAATGAAGTCAATCCGACGAACGGTTTTCAAGATATCGACTGCGATAGTTTGAAGCCAGAAACTGCTGAAACTGAAGCTACAACTGCAGAAGTAAAGATTGACTTGCGTGGCCTAGAAGATCTCCTCATCTAAACTGTGCTGTAGTTTCATCTGAACCTCCTTTGAAAGCCACAACTTTTGGTGGTGGAATGAAGTCAATCCGACGAATGGTTTGCAAGATATCGACTGCCCTAGTTTGAAGCCGGAAACTGCTGAAACTAAAGCTGGAAATGCAGAAGTAAAGATTGTCTTGCATGGCCTAGAAGATCTCCTCACCTGAGCTACGCTCTAGGTTCATCTGAACCTCCTCTGGAAGCCGAAACTTTTGGTGGTGAAATGAAGTCAATCCGACTGCCGGTTTGTGAGATATGGTCTGCCCTAGTTTGATAATGAAGCCGCTAATGCTGATGCTACTGATCTAGGGCTTGCTACTGCTGATATGAATCAGATTTATTGTACTATTTCTCTCTGCTGAATTATTGAAGATAAAATAAGATTTGATCAAAGGGTTTCCCCACATATTGTGGGGTTTGTCCCTGGCTAGCCGCCACATCTTGTGTCTCTTGTCTTGGCTTGTTTTCTGTCGATCGTTTAATGTTCTATCTGCACTTTACTTTATGTACATGTGATTTCTAATCGGTGGAATATAATAAGAAAAAGAAGTAAACTGTTATAAGCATAGAACATACCAGAACTTAACATGGTATCAGAGCTGAGGTGAAGACAAAGCCCGAGCAAGAGCAAGAGCAATCATTGAAGAGAAGATTGGCAAGGCTATCCTAAAAGAACTATGGGGTCCTCAACACTCTTTCCTGTCGAAGACAAGCTCCATGAGAAAGCTGACTATCACAGATGGAAGATGTCTATAGATCTAACCCTTGAAGATCAAGGAGTGCTGGACAATGTAAGAGGAAATATTGTTGAGCCTTCATCAAATGCATCTGCTGCTGCCTGGAACAAATGGAAAAATGGAGAAGTCAAAACAAAGAAGATCATCCGGGACTCTATCGACAAGCGCTTGGTGGCCTACATCTCTGATCTAGACACCTCCAAGGAAATCTACGACAGACTGGTGAGTTTATTTAAATTTAATGATGCAAATCAAGTTTTGTTTCTTAGAAATAAGTTGAGGGAAATCAAGAAGGGTAAATATGAAAGTATGCAAGCATACTTCTTAAGAATCACCGAGATCAAGAAAGATCTCCTATCTATTGGGGAAACCATTACTGACAGAGAAATGGCACTCACAACTCTCGGAGGATTACCATCTGAATGGTATGTGTTCAGGACTACTCTTCTGAACAATAATGTAATTCCTAGTATCGAGGAATTAATGGCTAGATGCATTCAAGAACAATCAAGGGTAGAAGAGCAGGAAATGCCCTTGCCTAAAGGTCCTCCTGCTGTTTTTTCTTCTCATGCAAAGAAAAGAAATAATTCCAGGACTAAATCCAAAGGAAAGGCTGGACGTAAGGCTAGAAGAAAATGACGATGTTACATTTGCGATAAAGAAATTCACTATGTATGAGGTCATGAGCATCATGGTAAATGAGATCATGGACATAAAGGGCAACATGAGATCATGGACATATAGGATAGCATGATGATGATGCACACTAGTTTGAGCAGCATTATGATGGATAAAATCATGGACATGGGCAGCATGATGATAATCATGATTATAGAAGCATGGTACAGTATGCAGTGGTGCAACTCAAAATCTCTCTGATGGTAATCAAAGGAATGACAAATTCAACAGCAAAGGTAAGAGGAGAGCTGGGAATCAAGGAAGAGGACAAGCATTCAAGAAGGCTAGAAATTCCAGGATGTATGAAATGCACCTAACCTCAAAAAGAACCTAGTGTCCATCTCGGCAATGGAAGACAAAGGCTACAAGGTCGATGGAAGTCTACTAGGTGTCATGTCTTATGACACATCTCTTCAGTCCGAACTTTGGCATCGGAGGTTTACCCACCTTCATTACAAAGCTCTACCCGATGTAAGACAGATGGTAACAGGGATGTCCGAATTCCAAGTAGAGAAAGAAGGTGTATGTCCGGGATGTGCCGAAGGAAAGCTCAAAAGGGGACCATTCCCTTCAAGTCAAAGCAAGACCTCTGATATATTACAATTGGTTTACTCAGGCATACCTAAGGTTGGCATTAAGAGGGAGAATACTACACCACATACTCCTGAGCAGAATGGTGTGGTGGGAAGGAAGAACCACACGATGATGGAAGCTGTCCGGGCCATGCTACATGATCAAAGAATTACAAAGTTTCTATGGGCTGAAACTACATTCACCGCCGTATAAGTACAAAATCGATGCCCTCATCAAGCATTGGGTTCCTAAACTCCTGAAGAAATGTTCACCACCGGTCAAAGGGAAGTCATGATTAGTCATGATGTCACCTTTGACAAAGATATGGCTCTCAGCAAGGTGGACAATCTGCTGACTTTGAGTATCTCTCAAGAAGCCGACACCAGGGAACCGAAAGAAAAGGATGATGAATCAATGCCTGATGTAGAAGAACCCATGGATACGATTGATCCTCATCCACATGGGCCTTCCTCTTCTAGGAAGAGGCCTTCATGGCTTAGGGGGATACTTGATGATGCTGAAGGACATGTTGCACCCTGAGGAACCTTCCATCAAAGTAAGAAACTTAACAGGTATCAGGGATACCTGACCATCATGAGCACGATCATACAAAATGAACCTTCATCATTCTCAGATGTCATCAAGAATTAACTATGGAAGGATGCTATGACCATAGAATATGAGTCTATTATGGAGAATGATGTTTGGGAAGTAGTTCCCAGACCCCAGGACAAGACTGTTGTTACTTCCAAATGGATTTACAAGATAAAGCATGCAGCAGATAGAAGCACGGAAAAGTATAAGGCTCATTTTGTTGCTCGAGGTTTCTCCCAAAAGGAAGGTATAGACTATGATGAGATATTTGAACCTGTTGCCAGATATACGACCATCCGCTCGATCATAGCCCTTGCCGCTTCACAAGGATGGAACCTACATCAAATGGATGTCAATACTGCGTTCTTGCATGGCTCAATCAAAGAAGAGGTCTACTTGGAGCAACCCGAAGGATATGAGATTTATGACCGAAAATCTCATGTATGCAGGTTGAAGAAAGCTCTCTATGGGCTGAAGCAAGCACCCCGAGCATCGTATGAGAGGATCGATAGCTACTTGATGAAGCTGGGATTCACTAGGAGTGAAGCTGATCCTAACCTTTACCTTAAGGTTGAAGATGACAAGCCTCTCATACTGGTGTTGTATGTGGATGACCTCTTTCTAACAGGTGCAAACCCTCTCATTCACAAATGTAAGAGGGAGATGGCTTCTGAATTTGAAATGAAGGACCAATGACTTGAAGTGTGGCAGAAGCCAAGGGAAATTTTCCTATCTCAAGGAAAATATGTGGTAAATATATTGGAAAGATTCGGTATGATGGACTGCAAGCCTATGACTACCTCGAGGATCTTAACTTTTAGAAGTTATATGGTAATGATGTCGGACCAGACTTGGGAAATGCCTCTGAGTTTCAAAAACTCATTCGCATTGATTTTCTTGGTGAACCTCCGTCCGAACATATGTTTTGCAATTAGCATTGTGTGAGCTCATATTTGGTTGAGCCTCACTGGATTGATGCCAGGAATCTTCTGAGATGTCTTCAGGACACAATCTCTCATGGATTAAGATACACTGCCGGAATTGTGAGACTACTTGGATATATTGATGTTGATTGGGTAGGCAGTGTGGTGGACCGTAAGAGAACTTCCGGGTACTATTTCACCTTGGGATCTGCTTCGATATCCTGGATGAGTAGGAAGCAAAAGTTGGTGTCTTTGAGCACTGCCGAAGCAGGATATATTGTTACTAGCATAACCTCGTGTGAGGATGTCTAGTTGCGAAAGCTCTTCAGTGAGCTATTTGGATTTACATTGGATACCACTTTGATTCTTTGTAACAACCAGAGGTGGGATTCGATTATTGAGGAATCCCATATTCGTCAGTTGCTCCTGCAGATAGACATCATCTGGGATATGGTAAGTCAATGAGCAAGGAAGCTCCATCACATTAAGATTATGTACAAGTTAATACACCTTGTCAAAGCCCCGAGGAAAGATCTAATCTGTGATTTTCCCAAACGACTTGGCGTCAGCAAGAAACCTTTGTACAAGGGTCCTACATGTTGCATACATTGAGATCTGGGAGCTCAGAGGGCTTGCGGTTCCTACTGGAGCAACTTATGACCACAGGGTGACTCACCCTCCCCTGGTGGTGCACACTGGAACAAGATGATTCACTCTCTTGTGGGACAAGATGATTCACTCTCTTGTGGAATAGGATGATTCGCTCTCCTGTGTAGCAGGAATGATTAGTTCTCCTGTGAGGCCTAGATTGATCTGTTCTCCATGGCAACCTGGATTGATTTGTTCTCCACGGTGATTGTAGCAGGATTGATGTGTTCTCCATGGCAATTGTAGCAGGATTAATGTGTTCTCCTGTGAGGACAGGATTGATTAGTTCTCTTGTTGAGGCATCCTACCCATGCAGTCTGGGACTCATGGGAAGTACCTCTCATCTGATCAATGAGCAGGGAAATGAAGTTAGGGACCATAGTAGTACCGATGGATGCATCATTGTAAATACCATACTCCCTACGATAGGATGACCTCCATTGATCTGGGATCAATGATACTGGTCTGGGACCAGTGGTAGGAGTTGTACCATACTATGACGCTGACTTCGGGTCAGTTGAGACTGGTCTGGGATCAGTGGTACATACTCTGAGACTGACTTTGAGTCAGTGGAGGATGATATTGGTCTGGGACCATTAGAGTTGTACTCACTATGACGCTGACTTTGGGTTGGTTGAGACTGGTCTGGGACCAGTAGTATATACTCTGAGACTGACTTTGAGTTAGTATGATACATCCTCGATCATTTATTCTTCTTCATAATTTGGACAAAAGTAGAGTAGAACAAAACAATGCAAGAGTAGAGTAGAACAGAACAAAAAAGTACAGATCAGTGCAGGGCAGAACAAGACAAAGTAGAACAGGCAAAATAGAGCAGAGCAGGGCAAGGGTCAGGTTGTACAAGGCAGTGCATTTGATGGATGAATAGTAACGACCAATAGACAAAATGTAGATGAAGTTCTCCATGGTTGAGAGGGAGTGTTAACATTGGAAACCAGGGAAAAACTTCATATATGAGTCTCTTCTCTACTGCACTGAAATGGGCCTCTCTCTCTCACACATGTGAAGCCGGAAGCTGTTGAATTTGAAGCTGCAACTGCAGAAGTAAAGATTGACTTGTGTGGCCTAGAATATCTCCTCATCTGAACTGCACTGTAGGTTCATCTGAACCTCCTTTGAAAGCCCCAACTTTTGGTGGTGGAATGAAGTCAATCCGACGAACGGTTTTCAAGATATCGACTGCCCTAGTTTGAAGCCGGAAACTGCTGAAACTGAAGCTGCAACTATAGAAGTAAAGATTGAATTGCGTGGCCTAGAAGATATCCTCATCTGAACTACGCTGTAGGTTCATCTGAACCTCCTTTGAAATCCGCAACTTTTGGTGGTGGAATGAAGTCAATCCGACGAACGGTTTGCAAGATATCGACTGCCCTAGTTTGAAGCCGGAAACTGCTGAAACTGAAGCTGCAACTGCAGAAGTAAAGATTGACTTGCGTGGCCTAGAAGATCTCCTCATCTTAACTGCACTGTAGGTTCATCTAAACCTCCTCTGGAAGCCGAAACTTTTGGTGGTGAAATGAAGTCAATCCGACTGTCGGTTTGTGAGATATGGTCTGCCCTAGTTTGATAATGAAGCCGCTAATGCTGATGCTACTGATCTAGGGTTTGCTACTGCTGATATGAATCGAATTTATTGTACTATTTCTCTCTGCTGAATTATTGAAGATGAAAGAAGATTTGATCAAAGGGTTTCCCCACACATTGTGGGGTTTGTCCCTGGCTAGCTGCCACATCTTGTGTCTCTTGTCTTGGCTTGTTTTCTGCCGATCGTTTAATGTTCTATCTGCACTTTACTTTATGTACATGTGATTGCTAATCGGTGGAAAATAATAAGAAAAAGAATTAAACTGTTATAGGCATAGAACATACCATAACTTAAAAATCACCCCCTTCCATGTAGTCACACACCTTCCAAGTTCTGCGAGCATCCCCTTCTTTTCTACATAGTCCATCAAGAAACCCCTCCCTTGGCAAGATTTCATCACATCAGAAGGTCTAAAAAACAAGACATATCCCTACCCCAAAGCCATCATACTGGTCATAGCATGCTCATGGAAATCAATGGACACTATTGGCTACCAGTGCCCCACAATGGCCTTGCTCTTGAAGTGCTTTACCTACATATTGTTGCATGTTCCAATTCCTTTCACTAATGCTACTAATTCTTATGGTAGGTTTCAACCAACCATTCCGGGCATTTCCATGCTTTCCTATACCAAGCAAATAATTCCCATTAGATTAAAAACAAATTGAAATAATTCCAAATCATACCTCATTGGTGGCCCATTAATAAGGTACACCTACACTTGTGTTCACTTCCTATCACAACAAGCCAAACCATGTCTTGATCAAATCATCATGTATAAACATATCAAATCAAGTTAGCTCAAAACAAAACCATCATAGATCAAAAGCATGAATCACATAAAATCATCATAAACCAGAATCATAGATCACATGTAACCATCATAAATCAAAATCATAGATCACATGCATAATAAAACTGAAATAAAATACTAATACTTATCCTTTAATCGGTCCTTTTCTTCTACCTTTGTACTTTTTCCTTTTCGTACACACACCACATTGATTGCCATGCCCGATAAGAACCTAGAGCCTTCTCTCCTCTTTAATCATGTACACATACACACAGTATACATCACAACGCATACACCTACACCCAGTGTACAACACCACACAATAAATACACCTACACCCAACGTACAACATAATACATATACGTACATAGAGTACAACACAACAAATACACATGTCACGATATAATGGCTACACAATCCCTATAACACAATAACACAATACCACATGTGTGCAACACAATGTGTCTAATGTGTACACAATACCACATGTGTGCAACACAATGTGTCTAATGTGTACACAATACCACATTTATATAGTGCCACCTAAACAACGTGTACACAACACCACCTACACCACATGTACACAACACCACATGCACGACCTATACACAAAACCATATGAAAAACATGTACACAATACGACCTACACATAAAACTCCATGTATAATATGTACACAACACCACATGCACATAACACGACATGTACATAGCATCACATATACAACATGCACCTTTTTACAGGTCTATTTGGGCACATCACTCCCGACGATCAGATCAGTACAATTAGGGCTCATCAAACCCTAATTCGGTTACTACATGCCCTAGAAAAGTCATCATATTGAATGCCTTCATCCATAAAAGTTTCCTAGCCTGAAACCTTGCTGAAGTTCCTCTTTGGGAAAGCAGCGCAGCCTTGGTCAAGGGCAACTGTTCTGCATAGCAGGCAGGCCCATTCAGACTTGCACTGCAGTGCACTTAGGCCCACTTTAACCTACTTTGGGAGAGGATGAGTGAAATTGGCATAATATCCTGGGAATACTCCTTGATTCTAGAGCATTCTAGAAGGATGCCCTGCTCTTATCTCATCCTATGAGCTCGTTTTTGGATAGGCTATGGATCATTCAACCCTCTATCATCTCATCCCTTTCTCCATGGAAACTAACTATCCAATTATGGAAAACCATTCAATGCCCAATTTATGACAAAACCACTTGCATTTGCCTATAAATTGACCACTCATCATAGTAATCAGGGGGCTAGAATTTGGATTATAGTGAAATATTGTTGGTTTGAGACTTGAAATCATTGTCAAGTAATGTTATGTTGTTGTATTTATGTGCTATTGGTGTGATGAGGGTTTGGACTAAGCTGGCTGAGTGACACGGGATCGAACCACATTGGGTGTAACTTCTCCTTCTACCAATCAATAAAGTTGTTTGTTCCTTTTCCAATACCTTTGCCTAACTATGATGAATGTATGTTCAAATTTTGTCAATTCTATTTGGTTATAGTAGATAGATCATATGGTTTGATTGTTGTCGTCTTTTTTTTATGTTGCAGGTACTAGTTGAGAAAATTCAGTTTGAGCGAGAACAATGGGAGCAATTCAAAGGAGATCAAAGGAAGCGAAGGATCACAAGTAGATTCCTTTATCTTATCTATCTATTATAGGAAAAGGTTTAACATCTTTACTTCTATTGTTCTAAGTTTAACTACCCACTTAGGGAATATGTACTTATCCATAGGTATAAATTCTGTATAACACACCCAACACCATATGTACACAAAACCACATATGCAACACGCACAAAGCACCATATGTACACAACACCGCATATCCAACATGCACACAACACCATATGTACACAATACCACATATCCAACATGCGCACAACACCATCTATACACATCTCTGCATATACAACATGTATATAACACTATACATACAAAACACCACATATATACAACATCACAGGTACAACATGTATAATATATACACAATAGTAGTATTGCACATCTAGAGACCACACTATCCCAATTTCTTTCCACCATCCATTCTTGCCACAACATGCATAGATCACATTGCTTTCACTCTGCTGATGTATCCCTCAGCATTTCCTGCCATAACATAGAAATGGTATAATCACATAATATCAATTCATATCCACATGATACTGACCTCATATATTTGTTAGGGCTACTCTTCCCACTTGATTCCTCATAAGACCAAGAACATCTTCATGCCATTCACCTGCATAAGTAATCATTCCTCCATAAGAATGATCCCTGACAACCCGCTCAGATAATGACATACATACATACATACATATATACATATAAACATTAGCATAAAACAACCATAATCCCTGATGAACCTGTCAAAAAATGACACACATACATACATATATACATATATATACATCATCATAATCATAATCACAACATAATTAACAACTATCATAAGGTTAAGGTTAAGATAATTCCCTTTATCCATGCACAACATTGAGAATAACAATTCCCAACATAGCCAAGGCATCTAACGCAAAAAATCCATTTACTTTACCTTCCGTGTTACCTTTCTCATAAATATCCTCCCACTGTCCTTTTATCCCAATGGACCCAACCAATCCAATTGGTTGTCATACTATTGCCTTCTAATGCCCTTTACATGCACTAAGCTTCATATGGGTCTTACATTACATGTTTGGTTTCATTTAGCTCTCCTCGAGCTCCATTAACTTCCTCTTTCCCAACCAATTCCCAAGACCCTCAAACATAACAGACAAGAAAAAGAAACAAACAAGAATCAAATCATGAAAGACTAATAGCAATACGACACCAAAAACAAAGTGCCATGGCCATGCACTAGACATATCAAAACCGTAAATCAAGCGCAACAAATGACAAAGAACCAAAAGCAGAAAACTAGCAACAAACACCATGACTTAATCTAATGGGTTCCTAATACCTCAAAGGGAAAGCTCTACCTGAGCCTTCTTCAAGATTTTAAAATAGTCTCTTTTTCCATTCAATTCCCTGCATCATAATTCCAAAAACACATAACTGTCAGTGCATAAATAAACATAACAACATACCAGTTACTTTACCTCGTTGTGCCAAGAACATTTCCTTGTAACTAGCTACTCTATCCCTTTTAGTTACATTTTTCATTGTTTGAATCAAATGAAAAGAATGTTTGTCATCTTAGTTTCATTCTAGGAGTTTTAGAAACATCATGCGGTGAACCTGAAAGGAAAACTTTTAATCTCAATTAACCTAATGGAGCATTGTAACTTAACACATAACATTTAGAGATCTAGGCTAGAGACGTGTTCCAGCGTCGTTAAACATAGAAGTTGTTGCTAATGGTCTGTGATACATTCCAAGTGTGATACCACATTCCACGTATGTAAGTATATCATTGCTTGTCCATGTACTTTCAGGTATATCGGGCAGTGTTATAGTATGAAAAGTATAAAGGAATGCTCTCACTGTGTGGCTTCACATTAGATAGTGCTAACACGGATTGGGCTTCCACGTACTTTAGGGTATATTTGGGAGGACTACATTAGGTTTCTATCCATCCATAGGTAACAAAGTCGACCGCCTTGTATATTGTGATACACCGAAAACAACATTCAAGGAGATTGCCTGCACATATGTTAATTCCTTGGTTTATTGAGGTAGTATACTGCAGTTCATAGTTACCTGGTAATCGTTTTGCCTAGATTACCCTCTTTATGTTTATTTCTTTTTGTAATAAAATAAATCAACAATCGTGGAGGAAAAACAACCTTTACCCTATCATTTGCGTAGGACAATGAGTAAATCGCCTTTACCGCCTGAAGCTACACCTAGTTGACAAAAGCAGTCTCATTTAACTAAGTCCAATACATCACAAACTTTTGGTTCTTCATCTGATTTACCAGAGTCACCTATACCAGTAAGTACTATGATCCTAGTTACTCCTACTATTACTGGTTTATCTGATACTGAAGTGGAACCTTTAAATTACCTAAGGATACAAAAAGTGAACTTAATGAAACAGTAACTGAAGTTTTCCAGCAAGAAGTTGATCCTCAACCCAAAGTTTTTCAATAAGAAATTACTTTTGAACTTTAATCTGTTCAACTGAAATTTGATCCTAAACCTATCATATTTCAACCAGAAGTTACTTATGAACCAAAAGTTGTTCAAGGAATTCATCGTAAACCCATTGTTATTTTACCAGAACACTTGGATCTCGAAGTTGAACAACCAAAAGTTGTTCCTGTACTAGAAGATGATCGATTGGTTTATCCTCATACATCTGTAACTATTGAGACTTCTCCTTTACTGCAGATTCAAACACCAAAGATTTATTACGGACCTGACAGTGAAATCCTTCCGCTTGGTTTGATTTATATTGAAGAGAAATCTTAACAAGAAACTTCGCCTGGAATTCCAACTCGTTTTGGACCAGGGCTTTATCTTTATCCTTATTATCCTCAGTTAACTACTCCTTTACTTTCAAACTCCCGTAGATTCATTAGGAAATTTATTGGGTCATTTGACTATGGCTGAAACAACATCCCAGACTGTATCATATGTTATAGTTGTGACAACATCTATTGTCACTACTTCTTCGATGTTTACCACAACACCCGAGTCACATCTGTATGGTGGTCCATCCATCCCATTGGGTTACCAATCATTATCTGGAACTCACTCCAGTGTTTCTTCTAGTCCATGGTCTTCACTCATGTTGTCCATGGGAATTTTACGTGGTTCTTCACCTATGGATACTAAACAGTTTGATCCATCAAGTCAATATCAAGCTGGTCCATATGGTTATCATCCAATGTATCCCCTTTACACTGGATTACCTCCATATGGAGAAAAATATGCCCAATATGCTTATCCTCCATTTTCTTGGGGGACATCACATGGTAGTATATCATCATCTTTAGGTCCAACTTATTCTGGAATGACTGTTTATCAATGGCAGCCTACAATTCCCATTCAACCAAGGCTTTTGTATCCATCACAACCAATGCAACCTATTTCATCCATACCTACTACACGTATCGTTACGACCTTACCACAATTGCAAGCTCAGTTGATTGAATATCAAAATTTGCAAGCTGGTCCTTCCACCTCTTACCCTCAAGTTTCAGATCTATAGGATCAGTCTTCTCAGGCCATTTTACAACAACCATTTACGTCTGGAATCCAACAACCTCAGTCCAATTGACCATTAACTGGGATGACTAAGACTTATACTAGTCTAATTTATTCACAGCCCGGTCAAACTTACATTAGTGGGAAACAATTGTTACATCAACAACTGTGGCAGCCACAATATCAACAACAACAATTCCGATAGTACCAAACTTATCTTGGACTTGGTTAACAAGCCTATGCTGGTTTTCGTCAACAACAAGCTTACCCAGGTCCTGGTCAACAAGCCTATGCTGGGTTCGGACAACAACAAATTTATCCTAGTGCCCAACAACCATCTTATATTGGATATGCATAACAAAACTACCCCTATAAAGGTTACTAGAAAAAGATTCCTTATGTTGGTATGCAAAGGCCTATTGCCCAAGCAATTCCATCTTACCCTAGTTACGCTCAACCTGACCTCAACCAACAATTTCCTTTTGTCACAGCACTTCAATTACCAGATTTAAATCTGCTTACCAATGATCCCATTCTTTATGCACCTTGGTGGCCGGTGATTCCACACAAATTGCCTTCTAATATTCCTAAGTTTAATGGAAACCCTGAAGAAGATCCATCCAATCACGTTATGAAATTTCATTTATGGTGTTCATTCAACTCCATAAATGATGATTCAGTAAGACTACGTCATTTCCAGTGAACACTCACTAGTCTAGCTGCAAAATGGTATATTGAATTACCACGAGCTTCATTTGACAACTTCACATCCTTAGCCACTACATTTTTAACCCACTTCGAGTTACCCATCAAATATGAAATTGGAATGGAACTTGTTATCACTAAAATAAAAATTCTAAAATTTTGGACAACTGGTATGGTTCCAAAGTTTTATGTTAGTCTTGGTCAAGTCATTTTTATTGTTTTGTTTAGGAAGTCTAAATCATAGAGTGGAGTCTTGTTCCCATTATCAAATAAGGTCAACAATATTGTTTTACCTATCATTGATCCCACATTATTTCAAAAGTGTCATGTGTTAAGGTTGTTTCAAAATTGACATGTGCTACGAAATTGCCTAGGAGTTTTCATAGCGCAAAACTTAGAAAATACACTATGTGCACTACGAAATCAGGGATTCGTAGTTAGGAGTTTTCGTAGTGAAAAACCCAGAATTTGCACTGGATGTGCTATGAAATTGGGGATTCGTGCCAAATCTTGTCTAGCTATCAAATCCATCAAAATCCATTAATGTTTCATCATCAGGTATCAGTCCAAGAACCTTGCTTATCACATGCAACCATTCACTCTCATCATTAGATTCGTTAGGGGTTTTGTACGCACTCTTTTCAAAATTCAAAAAAGGGTAAGGTAAGGTGAATTGGTCTTGGTCTTTTTCGTGTTCCTTTCATGCATAAGAGACAATTGGCAAGCTTAGGGACGAGATTCACCAGAAGTCTTTGAAAGCTCAAGCGAGGCAGTTCTCCATTTCAGCTCAAGCAAGGCAATGTTCAAACTAAGACAGTGCAAGTTCTTTCAAGTCTCCTTGCAGGGGTCTCACAAAAATGTCTGAAGAAAAGAAAAATCATAGATCAGGCCGATGTCTTAGAGCTGAGCCTAAAGGCTTAGATGTTCTCACGAGGAATAGAGAGGTTGAATATGCATTCAAGCAGGTGGGCTGTTGGAGGTTCTGTGAAAAGCTTCAAGGAGGTCACATTCAAGTAACCAAGGATTTTTCCTTTAATTTCACTAGTTTGAATTCAAAGGTTGGAGTGCTAGAAATACCATTTTCTTCTGAGGTTATATCTACAGTCATAGAGATCCTTAGAGGCCAGGAGAGATGGTTTAAGAACTTCAAATTTGAAATGGCACCTTGCAAGGAATTTCTGAAGCCAGAATACATAGACTCAGTGTTGGGTTCTGTTATATTCTTTCCACGACTAACCCACATATTATGGAGTCCCCCCCATTGCACTCCCCTTGTCTGGGGGGTTTGAGGGGGGCGGGTAGCCCCCCTCTACGGGGTCTGGGGTAGCGCCCCAGGAAAATTTCTTTTGGACCCTATATTAGGTTGGGCAAACCTACCCATGGTTTTCGGTCCTTGGTTGTGGACGCAATGGTTTTCGGTCCATGGTATTGGATGCTTCGGCATGTATAAATATGTATTGTAACATTGAAAGGAATATAATGAATCAAGCTGGTAGTCCCGGTTTTGGGATCCAGGGGAAAATCTTTGTGTATATGTTTTTTATGTGTTATGCTTTCGCATTGTTTATTTTTCTGTGATTTAGAATTCGTATGCAAGTAATTTCTGTATGGGGTTAAAACCTTCATTTGGTATCAGAGCCAGGTTTTGGCTTCAAGGGGATGCCTTTGTTGCTGAGGGGTTTTGCTCGGGCCTATGGTAGACCCTGTTCAGTGGGAGATCTGCGAGATCAATTCTAGTGGTGAAAGAAGATGGAAAGCAGCGGAAATATAGAGATCGAGAAGTTCAATGGTCAGAATTTTGAGTTATGGAAACTCACGATGGAGGATCTATTGGTGGATAAAGATCAGTGGATCACGGTAGATCCAGGCACTAAACCAACGGGAGTGACCAATGAAGAATGGAAGAAGTTGGATCGGAAGGCAAAGAGCACAATACGATTGTGTGTCTCAGATTCAGTATTGTTGGATGTATCAAGGGAAGCTACGGCGAAGGCTTTGTGGGACAAATTAGGGACTTTGTACCAATCTAAGTCTCTAGTGAATAAACAGTTCCTGCGGAAAAAGTTGTATAACCTGAGGATGAAAGATGGAGACTCGGTGACACAGCATCTGAATGCATTTAATACTGTGGTAAGTCAGCTACCGTCTGTTGATATTAAAATTTCAGATGAAGATAAGTGCATTAGTTTATTGTGTTCTCTACCAGATTTGTGGGATAGTCTGGTTATTGCGATAGGTAGCAATGAAACTTCTTTGCAGTTTGATGAAATAGTCTCAGCCTTGCTCACGGAGGAGATGAGACGAAAAAATATGGAGAGCCAGAATGGTGATGCCTTGTCTGTATGAGGACGGTCCCAGAATAGAAACAAAAATAAGTCATCGAGCGGGAGATCTAAATCTAGAGGGAGATCTAAATCTCCAGGAAAACCTATAAAGGTGGTATGCTGGAAATGCGGAAAGGAAGGGCACTTAAAAAGGGACTGTAAATCTAAAGCTCCTGATAAAGGAAAGGGATCTGATGATGCTCCTTCTGCAGAGGCGAAAACCACCTCAGATGAAGGTGGGGATGTGTACTTGGCTTCTTTAGGTACACATGTAGATCATGAGGCATGGTTGATTGACTCAGATGCATCCTTTCACTTCACTCCCCATAGAGAGTGGTTCTGCGAGTATGAGAAATATGATGGTGGTGATGTCTTCTTAGGAGATTATAGGAAGGCTAGAATCCTTGGTCGCGGAAAAGTAAAGTTGAAGTTGCAAGGTGGAAGGGTTAGAACACTTCCGGGTGTTCTGCATATTCCTGCATTAGCCAGAAATCTGATTTCTGTAAGCAAGTTGGATGATGCAGGTGTAAAAACAGTGTTCGAGAAGGATACTTGCAAGATGGTTCGGGGAGCACTGGTATTAATGCAGGGAGTTCGGACTGGAACTCTATACAAGCTGCAAGGTAGCACTGTTGTTGATGGATGCAACAGTTATGTGGTTCCTGAAAGTGGAGCTGAAAATCTAGTGGTGTCTGGAGAGAAGACCATGCTGTGCAATCAAAGGCTTGGACATATTGGAGAGAAGGGCCTTTGAATACTTCATGGTAAAGGTATGGTAGAAGGTATGAGTAATAGCTCTCTGGATTTTGATTTCTGTGAAAATTGTGTATATGGGAAGCAGAATTGGGTGAGTTTCCCCTCTGGTGCTAAGAGGGCGAAACAGATATTAGAGCTTGTGCACAGTGATGTGTTTGGACTTGTGAAGGTTCCATCACCGGGTAAGTCTGTGTACTATGTATCATTTATAGATGACTTCTCAAGGAATACATGGATATATTTCCTTAAGAAGAAATCTAAAGTCTTTGACAGGTTTAAAGAATTTAAGGCTCTAGTGGAAAATCAGACAGAGAAGAAGATAAGGTGTCGAGGATAGATAACGGTGGAGAGTTTTGCAACAAGGAATTTGAAGAATTCTGTAAGAAGAGTGGTATAGCACGACAGAAGACTACTCCATATGCACCTCAGCAAAATGGAGTCGCACAAAGGATGAACAAGACATTGATGGAAAGGGAAAGAAGCATGCTCAGTGGAGCCAGGTTAGGACAGGAATTTTGGGCAGAGGCGGTGGATACTGCATGTTACTTGGTCAACAGGTCACCTTCATCAGCATTGGAGGATAAGACTCCACAACAAGTATGGACTGGTAAGAAACCCTCTCTTTCACATCTGAGGGTATTTGGATGTGATGCATATGTACATGTTCCAAAGGAGAAACGAACCAAGTTGGATAGTAAATCTGAAAAGTGAATCTTTATTGGGTATAAGGATAGTTTAAAGGGTTATAAGCTTTGGAACCCAGTCACATGGAAGGTCGTGTACAGCCGAGATATGGTGTTCAAAGAGGTAAAATATGTTATTAAACATGAAGTCAAACCAAAGGAACTTGAGAAGATAGAGTTTGAGCTAAAGGAGGAAGAATCAGACTCTGTAGCAGAGGAGGAATCAGAAGATGAAGATCCACAAACTCCGGCTGTGAGAAGATCAGTTCAAGAAAGAAGGCAGCCAGAAAGGTATAGTCCTTCTGCTTTCTATTCAAAATTTGCTTTGTCTGTTACTGATGATGATCCCAGAACTGTGAAGGAAGCAGTAGGTTCAAAGGATGGAAAACTCTGGAAAGAGGCCATCGTTGATGAAATGGCATCTTTGCACAAAAATGAGGCTTGGGATCTGGTGGAGTTGTCGTTTGGAAGGAAACCCATTGGCAGCAAATCAGTGTTTAAAAAGAAGACAAATGCAGAAGGGAAAGTGGAAAAATACAAAGCTCGGTTGGTAGCAAAAGGTTATTCCCAGGTGCCGGGAATTGATTTTGGTGATATTTTTTCTCCTGTTGGCAAGGTAACTTCTATTAGGTTACTTTCATCTGTTGCTGTTGCTTTTTATTTTGAGTTAGAACAGATGGATGTGAAGACATCATTTCTTCATGGGGATTTGGAATAGGAAATCTACATGAAGCAGCCTGAAGGCTTTGTGGTGAAGGGTAAGAAAGAACTGGTATGCAAGTTAAAGAAGTCTCTATATGGGTTAAAACAGTCACCAAGGATGTGGTATCAAAAATTTGATACATTTATACGGGGACTTGGCTTCACCAGAAGAAAAGCAGATCACTGTGTGTATTTTAAATTAATTGGTGTCCATGTTATTTATCTGGTCTTGTATGTGGATGATATGTTGCTGGTTGTAAATGACAAAGAAATTATCCACGACTTGAAGACCCAATTGTCCTCCAAATTCGACATGAAATATCTTGGTGCTGCAAACTATATTTTGGGCATGGAAATTAAAAGAGATCAAGCAAAGAGGAAGCTCTGGTTAAACCAGAGGAAGTATGTCGAGACAATACTGCAGAGGTTTAATATGCAGAATAGTAAATCGGTGAAGGTTCCTATTCCTGTAGGTGTGAGGTTATCTTCTGAACAGTGTCCCAAGACACAAGAACAGGAAGAGGACATGTCTCGTGTTCCATATGCGAGTGCAGTCGAGAGCCTGATGTATGCAATGGTCTGTACTAGAACAGACATTGCACATGTAGTGGGAGTATTGAGCAGGTTTATGTCAAAACCAGGGAAGGAGCACTGGACAACACTGAAGTGGGTTTTAAGGTATTTGCGTGGTACTAGTGATTATGGTTTGTGCTACCAAGGAAGACCAGGATTGGACAGAGTGTTGGATATTCGTGGCTTTGTTGATGCAGACTGGGCTGGAGATCTAGATCAGAGAAGATCTACAAGTGGGTATGTGTTTAACCTATTTGGAGGTGCAGTCAGTTGGATGAGTAAGAAACAATCTATAGTGGCACTATCAACTACAGAGGCAGAATACATGGCAGCCACTCATGCAAGCAAGGAAGCAGTTTGGTTGCAAAGATTGTGTTCAAGTATGGAGTTAGTACAGGGAGCTATAAGAATAGGCTGTGATAGCCAAAGTGCAATTTTCTTGGCAAAGAACCCTGCTTATCATTCAAAGACAAAGCACATTGATGTTCAATATCACTTTGTGAGGGATATGATAGAAGACAAAAAGGTGTTGCTGGTAAAGGTGGACACTTTGAAGAATATTGCAGATGCGTTGACAAAATCTGTGAGCTCTGAGAAGTTCTCTTGGTGTAGAGAAACAATGGGCATTTCAGGGCTGGAAAAATGACTAAGCTCTCTTGTGGCCCCTTGTGGAAAGAAAACAACAAGTGGGAGATTTTTGGGTTGTGTTATATTCTTTCCAGGACTAACCCACGTAGTGAACTGGGGGGTTAGAGGGAGGGCGGAGCCCCCCCTTCATTGCGCCAAATGCGCAGCAGGGGGGCAACAGACCCCCCTATCCGGGGGGTTTGAGGGGGGCGGGTAGCCCCCCTGTACGGGGTCTAGGGCAGTGCCCTGGGAAAGAAATTTTTGGACCCTATATTAGGTTGGGTGAACCTACCTATGGTTTTTGGTCCTTGGTTTTGGACGCGATGGTTTTCGGTCCATGGTATTGGATGCTTCAACATGTATAAATATGTATTGTAACATTGAAAGGAATATAATGAAAAATCAAGCTGGTAGTCCCGGTTTTGGGATCTAGGGGAAAATCTCTATGTATATGTGTTTTATGTGTTATGCTCTCACATTGTTTATTTTTCTGTGATTTAGAATTCGTATGCAGGTAATTTCTGTATGGGGTTAAAACCTTCACTCTGACTCAACCAAATCAATGCCTAGAAGATATGTAAAAAATTCATATGCCAATTTACTTTCATGCATCCAAAGATATTGTACCCGTGAAGGGAGATACCATAAGGTGTACTCTTACCATTTTAAGCTTCTATTACATTTCACTAGAAAAATATCTATAGACCTTCCTTTTTATCTGTTTCGTAGCTTAGGAAAGATGTCTAATAAGATTCAATTTAAGAAAGAAGCTTTTGAAACCTCGTTGTTCCATCATGGTTTGATCAAATTAATTGTTTTACATGAGCTTCAAAAGATAGGTAGAGAATGGTCTTCTTTCTTGTTTATGATAGGATTTAGAACTTAAACAAGCCTTAGCCCTAAGGCTAAGGAAATATCTTCACCAATAGTAAGTCATCAGGAGGAAGCAAGATCAAGTAGGTTTGTGAAATTGAAAGCCAGAAAGTAGGTGAAGGAGCCTATGACACCACTAATGGTTCAAGATAACCCTCAACAGTCACAGAAGAAGAAAGTTCAGATCAAGGAAGTGCTACAAGAGCATTCTATTGATAAAACAGTCCAAAGAAGAGTAACCAGAAGTCAATTAGCCAAGGAAAAGGGGAAAACATAGATTACTGATGAAAGCCTAGCTTTAAAGGGAACTTTGAATGATCTCCTCCAGGCTATCGACATAGAAGAGTCCCCTATAGTCCAAGCAGACTTATTTGAAGCATGTAAGAACAAAACAAAAAGAGTTAAATCTTCTAAAAAACTCCAATTTGATGACCAGGTCTCAGAGTTTGTTTTCAAGCCAAGAAGGCCTATGACTAGACATTTAAGAAGGTTACAAGAGGCAGAGCTAGAGGTAAGTGAGACAGGGGAGGTAGAAGAGTTCCTTGAAGAGCCTGTGGTTCCATCAGTACAATCATCACTAGTGCACAAAGATGACAAAAACAAGGCAGTTATCACTGATGAAGAAGAATGTAGCTTTGAGGAGGTCAAAAAGAAATTGGTGTCTGCCAATATAGAGATTTCCCAACTCAAAAAAAGGGCAAGGAAACATACAGTTGAAAAATAAAATTTCAAAAGAGTAAAAGCTAGTTGGGAAGATGGAAAAGTTCTAAGATATAAAGTAGTGGACAGTCATGCTCAATATTTCACTTGGATTATCCCTGTAATAAAGGAGGCAAGATATATCAGAAGGATCAATGGTAAATTAAGAACTAAAATCCAGATGAGGAAAAGACAAATTGAATATTTGAAGATTCAACTGAGTGAACCTGAAGGACAGCCTCAGCATAAATGAACTAGATAGTAAGTGAAGAAGTTTTGACACAATTTTGATGTGAAACTTACCTTTTTGAAGATTGAAGATTGTTTTTGGATGGAAAATGTCAGTTTTGTATGGCTCATTAGCATATGGTGAAACCATTAAAAATCCTAAGAATGACAAAAAATGTGTGATTTTGACTCACACAACAGTTTCGTAGCACGCTATGAAACTGCTGAAGGTGACATATAATGCACAGCAGTTTCGTAGTGCGCTACGAAACTATTGTAGCTGCCAGTTTTGTTTTTGTGGATCAATCTTGAAATGAAAGGGGGAATATTTTGAAATTATTCTACTGAAAAGAAATAATAAGACCACCTAAGAAGTTTTGAACCTTAAGCAAAGGAAAATTCAAGAAATGAGAGACATATAGAAACCCCAAACCCTGCGCTACGAAAATAGTAGTCATTTCATAGCTCAGACAGTTTGTCATGCTTCAGGTAACATTCAAGAGGTTTTTGTCTTGGCATGAGTATAGGAGCAGGATCTGTAGTTAATTCAATGCATCACATGTGATTAAAGGAGACAATATGGTTAGCAGACTTCGAAGAACCTCCTTGGAGACCAAAGCAAAAATACAGGGGCAGTTTCCTAATATCCAGGAACAGTCAAAGGACAAGCAATCAAAGGCCAGCATGGAGTTTAAAGTCATCACTTAAGCCAAAGTTGAAGAGGGACAACTGTCAAAGAATGAATTTATTTCATAGTCAAGGTTGTTTCCAGCATAATAAGGAGTTACACTCCTAGTTGTATTAGGTCTCTAGGGCTGTTAGTTAACAGCTAGTTGTAATTAATGGTTTGTTTAAGTATCAATATGTGTCAAGTCAAGTAAAATTCAAATTCCCCTCATGCTAGAGGAAGGAATCCAAGATTGTAATGAACTCTATATATGACAAGAGATGTAATGCACCAAGGGTTAGAAATTTTTGAGAAAAACACTCATATTGTGTCATTGTAGAAGACTATGTTTTTTATGTAATACAAAGTTTGGCTTTTCTACTTAGAATTTAGAAAAGAGTTCAATGCTTGGTTGCCTTATGATTTTTTTCATTTCCTTATTTGCAGTGGTATGAATGTATGTTACTTATAACTCATTGGCAATGCTCTAACTTCATTCATGCATTTGTAGACTGTGTTTCCTACATGTTCTTATGTGTTACTGATATTCTAAATTCTTGATGCCCTGACTTCCATGTTAAGCTAATATTGTGATCATACTAAACATTTTCTGACTCCATAAGCCCAATGGATGTTTATTAAATGTGTTCAACCATTCAAACTCCTTTAATTGTTTCATAGAGTTAGCCATCTAATCTTTTACTAAAATCTTTAACCTAGTGAGAGAGCCCTCTCAGGTTGAGGAGGCTAAGCCTTAGCCAAAAGTTGGTTTGAAACAGTTACTCAAGGTCTTCCCGATCAGCAACCTATCAGGAGAAGGTTTTGTGATAACATAATCGTTGACCAACTTTAAACAGACCACTGCTACTCACATTCCTGATCATATTCATGAGTGGTGTCATCATCGTCGAATGGTCAAAACTTTTGTTCCTGATTAGCTTTTAGCTCAGTGGTTTATTAAATACTTGTTTCCATCTATCACCAAGGATGTGGCTAAAGGAGGAGTTATTACCGAAGAGCAAGTAATTTCTCGTGCCCAATACTTAGACTTAAATTACACCTAGTATGGAACTCTCTATGATAAGATTCAAAATGCACCTAGACCGGCTTTTACTGTTCCACCACCTCCATCTAGTAAGGAATCTCATGCTGGTGATGGTGTGATAGGTTCTTCAAGCACTCAAACAATAAGTAGACCATCTAGTCAAACACATTCTATTTCAAATCAAACTTCTAATACACTACTTGGTTCCGAAATAAATGTTGTGTCATCTGACAAAGATAAAAATGAAAAGAAACCTGGAAGCAATAAAAAGGGGAAAACCAAAAAGAAACAAAATTATCCCCCTCAAGAGAAATCATCTGATTCCTCTTCTCCAGCTAGGAAACCTTGTTACCCATGTTTAATTTGTAATGATGATCACTTTACGTGAGAGTTTCCTCACCGCTCTGAAGTCTCAAAACTTCTTAAGACTTCTAGTATATCCGTTGTGTTGACAGACCCTTTTCCAAACCCAGAGACTTGTTTGGTTGCTACAGATCATGCTTCCACTTCACAGGTGCTTATGATATCTACCACTAAGCCTGAGACTAATGTTTTGGTGACTACACAAAGTAAAGATTATGGTAATCCACCGCTGTCATTGAATAACTAGGCTATAGATCAACCTAATACTTTGAATTCGACTTCGTCTGATTCCATTCCACCACCCATTGTACCAAAATTAATAATAAAAATGCCAAGGGAGTTGTTCATAAATCTATATTCAACCCTCTAGCTCGAGTAGTGCAAAAATATAACATAGTAGAATATTTGGCTCAGTCACCTTCTGCTATGTTGACGCTTAAGGTGCTTCAAAATTGTCCCTTCCAAAAGCATGCTTTATTGTCAGCAATTGGTGGAATTGATCCAACAGATTCCAATCTTGTGTTTTTTAACCATAGAAAATTTTAGGGGCGAATGTTCACCCTTTGGCGAAATTAAGGGGTTTTAAATTTTTAGTGGGCGAATATTTTGTATCATAGTACATTTTTACAAATCACCTCAAATAGCCCACCTTATTTTAAGGGAGGGTAAAAAAGGTAAATTTAGCCCTTGAAATTAAGAGTTACAACCTTCCATTCGCCCATTTTCAAGAATAGGTTTTATTTAAGTGAATCCTATGGGCCAAAGTGCCAAATACCATATTTATAAAAGAGGTATGGTAAATTAATAAAAATATAAATAAATGAGAGGTATGGTAAATAAATAAAACATTTTTTATATTTACTCCATAAGTCACCTTATATACATGCAAGGGTGTAAACAAATAAAAATATAAGAAAAGTGGAGGTATGGTAAATAAATAAAACGTCTTTTTATACTTACTCAAAAGGTATGGTAAATAAATAAAAATATAAATAAACTAGACGCATGGTAAATAAATAAAACCTCTTTTTATATTTAGTCCATAACCCTCGTTCTATTTATGAAGGCTCAAGAAAGAGGTTTCATTTAAGTGAATCCTATGGGCCAAATACCATATTTGTAAAAGAGGTATGGTAAATTAATAAAAATATAAATAAACGAGAGGTATGGTAAACAAATAAAACATTTTTTTATATTTACTCCATAAGTCACCTTATACACTCAAAAAATGCGTTATATTTAGGTGAAACCTATGGGAAAAATACTATGGGACAAATACCATGGACTAAATTGTTATTAATACCATGCAAAAAACATTATTAACCCTAATATTAGTATTAATAAAAATAAAAATGGCACATGGTATTGACCCATGGTATTCACGGGGGAATTAAACCAGCATAGATCCACCTTTACTCTAGATCTACTAACCCCGAGAGGTATCAAATATCGTGATATGCAAACTAGCATAGAGTGAAAAGATATTTGATCCGATCAAGAGTAAAAATGGATGTTGTAATTTAATGTATGTTAAACATTTTAGCTTGGTTAAAATAAAAAATAAAATAAAAATAAAGTATTAATTTTATTAATTTTTATAAATTACTAATAGTAATTTTTAAGCTCCAGGTTTATGATAACCCATGGTATTGACCCATGGTAATACTGTGGTATTCATGTGAGCATAGAATATTTAAAGAGGAAATTCTATCATCTTAGATCCATCTTAATTCTGGGTCTACCAAGTGCTCAAACGGATAAATTTATTTCATCCCCCTCAGAGTGGTAGATGTGGAGTTAAGATGGATATAGGTTGGTTTTTATGATAATGAAGATACTAAATAGACTTAGGAAATTATATTGTCAAGACATCTTAAGGTGAATGGTTAAAGCATAGACATTGGACAAGTATATTTGTATACTTCTGTTTTAAACTGAAACAAATCTAGGGCTAAAAGGAATGGATTGATTGCACTAGTCATCCTTCTATAACTTTCCAACATATGCTGGAGTACACAGATTATAATTTGGGTAATTTTTCTAATTGCAAACAGGAACATACTTTTGTATTGGCAGGGTGGTTATGAGGTCCCTAGAAGTGATGAATTTGAATTTTTCTTGGTTTTATATATAGTATTAGGTTTTTTCTCATGCTTTCTGTAAATGGCACGGGTGAATTTTATCCTACACCCACTAGGTTATCAATATGTAATTTTGGTAATTTTGATTTCAAAAGATATTTTAAAGAAATGCAATGATTTCATTTGTGTATTCAATAAACACAAGAATTTATAATTGAGTAAAATATTCGCCATGCCTGGTGAGAGATTCGCCAAAAAATTATATATACATATCATATTATTGATAAAATCACCTTCCATTTTTCCTATATACCATGGAGATTCGCCCATTTATTATACATGTAAATTTAGGGGGAGTTCTTAAAATTTTCCCTATTTTTAACCATGAGGGTTATACACCACAATTAGCATTCTCGATCCAAGTAAATTCTTTGAATAAACTCATTCACCAAACCATTGTTGATGAGGGGTGCATATACTTGTATAATTTCAATGAATTGCTAGAAAACACTTGGCTCACCACCTTTGTCATGATCACCTACGACGTTAAAATCTTTTGATGATTGCACTTATACACCTTATGGAATTTTAAGTAACCTGCACATAGAACTAGGGGGAAAAACTGTAATTATTGAAGTTGAGCTCATTGACAGATCCCTTGACTACAATATTTTACTATGAAGATCGTGCGTTTACACTATGTTTGTTGTGGTTTCAACATACTTTCATATGATCGCTTTCCCTCATAAAGGCAGAATCATAGTAATTGATCAAATCACCTTCTTCACCTCTAGTTCACAGGAAACTAGAAGCGTTCCGTTAGTTCACGAACCTCTGCTATCTCTTCATAACATTGGAGTAGGTATCTTCAAATATTCTTCCCTAATGGGCACCTTTTCACTACCATCACCATCACAAATGGCATAAGTTGCAAAAGTTGAGACCTGTAACATGATATCTTCCACTTCATATGACTCATGGAAGATTTCCAATAATTCTGAAGTTGATATGCGTAATGAAACCATGCCTATAAGCCTAATTGAGCTCTCATAGCAATCAATATTTTTTCCTTGCACGAAAAATCCAAATCCATCATCACCAATTGTATGGGTTGATCGTTCGTTAGAATACGGTACTTCCTTTGATATTTTTTCACATACATTTTCTACTGATTAAGGAATCATCCAATCAATGATGACAGAAGAAGAACCATGGGACGATTATCATCATCAATCCCATCTTCCAGATCACATAGAAGATATTCCAAATGAGCTAAATCACCCTTCAATCGTTGATTTCCTTTCGAATTTTGTATTTATAGACATAGTCGATTCCGAACAAAACTTATCAAATATCGAAGATACCATTTCTATTGATATTTTGACCAAACCGCTAATTATCGAAAACATCCATGATGGCAAATCTTGTTCTCCATCGAAACTTGAAACTTACCGTGCTCTTTTTCGTGAATTCCGCTATATATTTGCATGGTCATATGAGGAAATGCCAGGTATTGATTCTAGTATAGTTGAACACGAGATTAAAATGTACCTTGATGTTAAACGAGTACGATAGTGCCTTCGTCTTGTTCATTTGAAGAAATTTGTTGCCATAAAAGCAGAAGTTGAAAAAAATTTGCATGTTGGTTCCATATACCCCATTCCTCTTACCGATTAGGTTTCCAATATTGTTCCTATCATGAAGAAGCAAGGAACAATATGAGTGTGTGTTTATTATAGGGATGTTAATCATGCTTGTCCAAAAGACAACTATCTCACTCCCTTTATCAACCAGATAATTGATGAATGTGCTGGATGTGAAATATTTTCATTTATGGATGGATTTTCTAACTATAATTAGATCAATATGCACCTAAAAGACCAATATAAAACTGCCTTTATTTGTCCCTGGGGCACATTCGCATATAGGAAACTCCCTTTTGGTTTGAAGAATGTTGGGGAAAATTTTCAGAGTGCAATGAATTATGCCTTCCATGACATCAAACACATTGTTCAACCCTACTTAGATGATTTACCTTCTCTTTCATAGAAACGGGTTGATCACCCGTAACATTTGAGAGCCACCCTTTTATGGTGCCAACACTACAAAATTTGACTCAATCCACATAAATGTGTGTTTTGTGTTGGTTCTGATTGTTTTCTTGGTTTCGTAGTGTCTAAAGAAGGAATTTGACTCGACCCCTTGAAGGTTAAGGAAATTATTGATCTGCCTCCACCTTCCAATTTACTTCAGTTACAAAGACTCCAAGGGAAGGCTAACTTTCTAAGGAGATTCATTCCAAACTATGCCGAAATGGCTAAAGGATTTACTCATCTTTTGAAAAAGGGAATTCCCTTCCATTGGGATGAGGTTGCGCAAGCTTCCTTTGATGCTCTCAAAGATACCCTGATCCAAGGATCATTAATGTATGCCCCTAATTATCAAAATGACTATTTCTTGTATCTCGCAACTGCAGATACGACCATTGCTATGGTTTTAGTCCAAGAAGAATATGAGATTGAACATCCAATCTATTATTTGAGTCGTAATCTCAATGATATGAAAGTTAAGTATTCTTATGTTGAGAAACTAGCTTTGGCTACCGTTCAAGTTGTACAGAGATTTCACCATTATATCCTGCTCCAAAAGACCACTATCATTTTGGATTGCAACCCTATGACATACATCTTATCATGTCAATTTCTGGGGAAAAATATTCAAAATCGTCATTTTGAAGGAATTTGATTTGGAATTCATCAAATCCAAGTCAAAGAAATCTCTAATTTTTGTTGAGCTTCTTTGTCACCTTCCCTCTACCACCATCGACTCAACAACGGAACCATCAATTCCAGACGAGTCTCTGTTTCTGATCTCATCATATGACCCTTGGTATGGAGATATACTGATCTATCTCCAAACCCAAACTTTTCAGCCCGATACCTCTTGCTTGCAATAGCGACGTATTCAATATAAAGCCAAAGATTATCTGATCATTGGTGACACCCTTTACTGTCATGGTATCGATAAAATTTTACGAAGGTGCCTCACACATGAGGAAGCTAAGAAAGTTCTAAATTATTTCCATTCTAGTGCTTGTGGTTGTGGTTGAAATTTATTTGGTTATTCTACCACACAAAAAATTCTTCGTGTTGGTTACTTCTGGCCTACCATATTTAACGATTGCATTACTTCTGTCGGAAGTTGTCATGCATGCCATATTTTTTTACCGTAAAACTAGATTACCACCTGCACCATTACATCCTTTCATCATTGTTGGACCATTTGCAAAATGGGGCATTGATTTCATGACATGTAACCCTCCCTCGGCTGGGGGGCATGGGTATATTATTGTCGTCATTGACTATTTTACGAAATGGGCCAAGGAGATGCCTACATTAAACAACAGTGGTGAGACAACTGCACTTTTTTTCTTCAACCATGTGGTTTCATGGTTTGGTGTACCAGAAGCCATAGTTATAGATCATGGTTTGCATTTTCGCAATCACATGATGATTGAATTAACTGCCAAGTTAGGACTTTCACATGATAGTTCTACTCCTTATTATCCACAGGCTAAAGGACAAGTTGAAGCCATCAACAAAATCCTTAAGGGAATGCTTCAATGAATGATAGGAGTTCATAAACGAAACTGGCATTTGATCTTGTGCTCATATTTGTGGGCTTACCGAACCTCAGTAAGAAATGCAACTGGATTCACACCTTTCCAATTGGTGTATGGTCTGGAGGCAATCTTGCCAATACATGTGAAATTTCATCATTAAAACTCGCAATGATTTGTTACCTAACACTTCTGATGAGGAACAACGTTTCTTAGAACTCATCCATCTAGATGAAACACATCATGAAGCCGCATTGGCCAACGAAGCACATAGGAAATGAATTAAGGTGCAATATCACCGCAATGTCAAGCCTCGCATATTCTCAAAAGGAGAGCTGGTCTTGCTTTATGATCAGGAAGCTGATAAATTAGGAGTAGGAAAATTTGAACTACTATGGATGGGCCCCTACATTGTCAAGCGTGTTTTGGCAAAAGGCGCTTATGAGTTGGTTGATTATGATGGAATTTCATTGTCACAGCCCCGAAAAGGGTTGTATCTTAAACGTTACTATGCTTGATTATGCACAGTAAAAACACTGTATATATGGTTTGATTGCATGTGTGTGCCACAATGTGAGTTTTAGATTTTTTATGTGGTTAGTAATCCTCTTTGCATTTGTTGCAGATGTCAGAATCTTTGGAACCATTTGTTGGTTATGCCAATGGTGCTAGTTGTAGTACACAAAACATATCTTCAGCAGCATGGGCCATATTTGCTCCAAGTGGCGAGTTAATGAGTTTTCAAGGGATTTGTATCAATCATTCTATGAACAATATCGTTGAGTATAGTGCATTGATCGAACTCCTCTCTGATGCCATTTTAGTTGGCATTTGCTAAATCATCATTAGGCTAGACTTACAACTTGTCATACTACAACTTACGAATGTTTATACCATTTGAAACCCAACTATTCATCATATGTTCCTTAGAGTTTGTCTTTTGGAAAGACATTTTGATTATATTCAATATCAACACATTTCCAGAAACCTTAACACATTAACTGATTCTTTAGCGAATTACGTGTTAAACAGACATTTATGACATATGTAAAGAGTAAATTTTCAATTCACATCAACAATTGAATAGGATTACACATAATCATACAAAAACACTGAAAGTAAAATAGATAGATGTTCAAAGTTTCACAAAAATTTGTGTCTAAGACATGTTGCTCATCTGACCTCAAAACCTCAAAATGCATACAGTAAATCATACTAAGTAGATCTAATGGTGCTCATGATAACAGGTCACTGCCTGAGATATCATGCGCAATAGCCTCATCCAACTGCTACGTACACCAATAGTGTGGCGTTGTAGTCTCACCAGTAACTCCTCAATCCAAACATTCAATATACCGAGGGTTAACCCCTATATATGATCCTATAACTCTGCCGGTGTCTCCGTCAAATCCAAATCCTAGAGAACTTCTCTTATAACATTTTTTGTGTTGGTTCACCCCCCTCCTGTTGATGACCCATTGGTCAAATAGTGCCAACATCTATATAGATGAGAACATTTTTATTTTAGTCTTGGAAACATCAAAAAACACAAAAAACATGTAAAAAATAAAAAAATCAAAATACATGGTCAAAACAATTTACCTATAGCACCCCATTGAGCACCCACTAGTAATCTCAAATCTAGATCTCCACAAAAATCCATCCCTGCATATGGATGCTCCTCGATGACAATATGTTGTCGACGGAGCCAACTGAAGAATGCGGTAGAAAATGAGATTGATGACTGACCAACATGTCTAGCCATCAACTTGATCCATCCCTGCATCTGTGGATCTCTAGGACTAGTTAAACTAAGTGACACATGCTGAGGTTGCATCAATGGAATTCTCTCCAAAGTAAAAGTAATCAATATCGAACCATAGCCAAAAAATTTCATCTTGCTGCTCTTTACTTTAGTCAGACGCTCTTTCATCGAAGAGAGTACTACCTCACAATAGTTGAATATAGTTGGGTCAAGACACTCGAGCACATACTACATGTATGATCTATTTTCCAGATGAAGTGTCACACTACCCACCAACTTTGAGATAGTAAAGAGGATTGTTCACAAGGGAAAATCATGAACATCCCTGATTTTTATCTTCCCATCTTTTCTAGGTTGTGTACCTGGCCGACAAAATTGTCAAACGTAGTCCCTCACTGATTCACCCCCACAGGTAGAACCCTAAAGAGAAATGTGGGCACCACGTCTCGACAATCCTGTGAGAAAGTAAGTATCATCGATCAATATAGGGAGCACTTTCTCCCCTATGTGAAAAACATGTTTCGTTGGATCCCATGAATGAACCAAAAAATGCAATAGTTCTAATTGTTCCCTCATCCTGAATAACCTGAAATATTTAAGTAAACCACAATATTTGAGGGCCTCAACAATACCAGGATCATTTAGGGCAACTATATCATGTTCTTAATGTTCTCATTCATGCCAACTGATAGCCATTTTGATCTGATCAAAGTCTGAAATCACACCATATGCTTAGTTAGAATCCATTTCATATAAAAAACTGAAGATATTTTGGGTAAGGATGATGAAAAAATTTCTAAACTATTCCCAACGCACCCTTGGTCTTGAGACAATGCACTGCAGAGCAGTTCCCCTTCTGCTTGATTACACTGCAGTGCAGTTTTTGATGCATTGGGATGCATTGATCCCAAGGCGTGGTATATTTTCCCTAGGGACCACAAAAGCCTAAAACAAAATCCTGAAATTGAAGAAGAATGACCTTAAATGAAAGAGAAGAGGTATATCTTCTACCTAGTCCTGATGGCATGAAGAATGATCCACAGAAGCTCTCGCAATCAGCTGTTAAAGTTCGAGGTAAAAACTAGTTTAGAACACAAAAACTGAATGGTAAACGTAAAATGGTAAAAATAACTTGGTAAATTCTTATTTTATGGTTATTTCATGTTCATTAAATGAATAAACTATAGTTTTTACCTATTTTTACCACTGAAATAGGTATGTTTCATCTGTTTGGTGGTTCTTTGAACAAGTTTACAGTTGACATAGTAAATTTGACGTGCATGATCATAAAATGTACTTTTGACCATAGAGCATACTTTTATCTCTTTTTTGAGCTCTGTTAAACATCGAAAAAGGAAGCCCCCTGGAGTCCTCTTTAATCTCTTTTCAGACTCTTGAAATATGAAAAGGTTTCAGAGCACTTGTCCTTTTCAACTCGTAAACAGATTGGAAATTATATCTACTCTCGTACAAGTTTAACCCTTTTCCAGGCTGAGGTAGATTACTTATGAAAAAGGAATACGTTGATAAAACATGGTCAATAGGTTCTTTCTTGTATTATTTTACGTTTTTTCGCACTTGAGAGACAGATTTACAAAAAAGAACTTGTGGACTTTTATTTTTGTGTCTTCCCAAACTCTTTAAATATAAAAAGGACCAATTTCTCATTGTCGTTAAATTCGTCAAAACATCAAATAGCGACAAACTTTTCCATCATGACAAGACCGAGTTTCAGCTTCGCTAGACTCATTAAAACATCACATAGCAATGGATTCACCCGAAGAGTGGAATTATACTACAAGCATATGTTATCGTCCTCAAGATTGTTAAAAAATAAAGAGGTATTGGTAAGCAATGACTGGGGAAAATGGGAAAAGGGATAAATCATTTTATGGTAGCAAGTCGTTCTTGAACATGACACTTTCACTTCATCTCTGTAACTATTTGGGTTTGGTTATCTGCTTGATGGTTATCATACCTATGGTCTATCACACCATCCATCACTTTGGTTTTGGGTCAATGTTTCCAATTAATTCAGTGTCACCGACTTGTTCAAGAGAAGTCACTCAGTAAACTTCATCCTTTGCAATACTCATAAACCTTCATTTTCATGACTGCCATTCCTGAACATTGTGTCATCAACCACATTCTATCTTCAAAATCATTACACTCATTTCGTGTCATTAATGGGGGATACATCAAGGCCCTCTTATGATGAGTCACTTCTTGTCAACATCAGCTGATTATCCAGGAAGTTGACTTAGAAACACCCTTTGAGTGCCTTGAGGCTTGCATACATCAATGGAAATTTTCTCGCTTCTGGTGACAAGTTGACATCACAAACCTTCAACTGAAAGACTTTGTATGGTGTTCAACATCAAAACGTCTATTCACATGATGTAGAATCTACTGTAGTACCTTGAGAATCATTATCATTATCGGTGATTTCTCTCGCATCTTTTAACAACTTACATAATTGGCTGGTAATGAGACAGTGTCTTCCCATGTTCGACTTCATATCACATTTTCAAATGGTTAGAATTGTACTTGAGCGAACGACTGGATGAGATAGAAGACCTCGGATCTAGTTTCATCCATCTGGGCTGTGAATTTAGGAGAGTACTAAATCATTTGTACGATGGCTTTACACAGATGGCCATCCTATCATGGGTCTATATATGTAGATGACTATCTGATTTATATAAATGTAATGAAAAATTTATATGTTGAGCATCGGTATGCCTTTCCTAAGAAATTCATGAAAAATTCAAAGATATCATGATATTATGTATTGTAACTGATGCAAGTCAATGTCCGCTTCAGATCCTCCTCATCACATCATAAAGCATATCACTCAACATTATCATTTTCAACTTCATGCTTTAGGGGGTAGCTGTTATAGGTCTATTTTGGCACATCACTCCTGACGATTAGATCAATACAATTAGGGCTCATCAAACCCTAAATCAGTTGCTACATACCCCAGAAAATTCATCATATTGAATGCTTTCATCCATACAAGTTTCCTAGCTTGAAACCCTACTGAAATGCCGCTTTGGGACACCAACGCAACCTTGGTCAGGGGAAACTGCTTTGCATAGTAGGTAGGCCCATTCATACCTATGCTACAATGTAGTTAGGCCCACTTTAACCTGTCCTGGGTGAGGATGGGCGAAACTGGCATAGGATTTTGGGAATATTCCTTGATTCTAGAGCATTCTAGAAGGATGCCCAACTCTTATCTCATCCTATGAGCTCACTTTTGGATAAGCTATTGATCATTCAACCCTCTATCCTCTCATCCCTTTCTCCATGGAAACTAACTATCCAATTATGGAAAACCATTCAATGCCCAATTTATGACAAAACCACTTGCATTTCCCTATAAGTGGACCCCTCATCTTAGTGATCAGGGGGGGCTAGAATTTGGATTGTAGTGAAAATTGTTGGTTTGAGACTTGAAATCATTGTCAAGTAATGTTATGTTGCTGGATTGATGTGTTATTTGTGTTATCAAGTTTTGGACTAAGTTGGATGAGTGACACGGGATCGAACCACATTGGGTGTAACTTCTCCTTCTATCAATCAATAAAGTTGTTTATTCCTTTTCCAATACTTTTGTCTATACCTATGATGAATGTATGTTCAAATGTTGTTGATTCCATTTGTTTATAGTAGATAGATCATATGCTTTGATTGTTGTTATCTGAAGTTTATGTTGGTAGGTACCAGTTGAGTGAATTCAGTTTGAGCAAGAGCGACAGGAGCAATTCAAAGGAGATCAAAGGAAGCGAAGTATCACAAGTAGGTTCCTTTATCCTATCTATCTATTGTAGGAAAAGGTTAAACATCTTTACTTCTGTTGTTCTAAGTGTAACTACCCACTTAGGGAAGATGTACTTATCCGTAGGTATAAATTCCGTATAACACACCCAACATCATATGTAAACAACACCACATATGCAACATGCACAAATCACCTTATGTACACAAGAAATCATATCTATTAATTTGAAATCAACCTTTAGCAAGACTAACATCCATGTCATAATCAAAAATCAACTCACAGTCATAGTCATAACACTAAAACTATGACCTTCTTACACTCAAGTATATGTTGAAATGTGGCAACAAGAATATTCCAATTTTAATTTTTCCTTGAATTAAAATTGAGAATTAAAATTCAAATTTAGTCTCACCAGCTGTTTGAAAAATAATTGATTAATTCATCTTGAGTTAATTAGTTGGATAAATTCAAACATGAAGTCTTTGTGAAGTCATGCAACAGTTATCCCTTTGATTGAGGAAGTTATCCCTTAATTAATGAGATAAGGATGAGTTTTATTTGAGTTGTAATTAGTTAGCTCAGTTAACTATGTTAAGTCCAGTTAAATTAGTTCCAAACAGTTTGAGGAACTAATTGTGAGTTGAGTCAGTTAATGCATGATTGCATGAAACTAGTGCACTCCAAATAACTAAATATTCTCTCATAAATAACTCATGCATGTCAGTTCAGACAAAGACCCAGTTGAGATTAAAGGCAGGGACAATGTACTATCAGTTGCAAGAATTTTCCTATAAGAAAATCTCTTGCATGCAAAAGGAATTCATTCCTTGAGATTTGTGCAGTTTTACAGTGTGTTGGAGCAGTATGTGAGATCAGTGTCACACAAGGTTACAGTTGGAACAACTAGGGAAAATAGCGCAAGGAAATAGGAGGCTTGGAGGACAGAGGAGAGGGCATATGAGTTGTCTAGTCTGTCTATGAGTAGCAGTGAGGGATTGTACTGAGAGCTGGATAGATCTGAGAGCTAAAGCTTTGTGTAATCCTAAGATGTTTCCACTTGTATGATAATATAGATAGTGGGGTTTTTAGCTGAGGCTTCCCCCAGAGTATTCTTCTATATTTCATGTGTAATTAATCTTCTTCTCTATTATATGTGTTCTATTTGATCTTGCTCAAATTGATTAAGCTTCCGCAAGTTTGATTGTAGAAGTAGATTAAGTGTTTTGCTTTAGTATATTGCATAATCAGATTAATCTATAGTGAGAATTTCTACATGGTATTAGAGAAAAGGTGATTAGAGCTTTGAACAACATACTGAGAAGGGAAAATTTGAATTTTGAAGTTCTTGATTGTAGGTACAAAATCGAATTCTTATCACACCTCAAAGTTCACCAATGGCGTTCAATGGCTTGAGACTCCAGTATGCACTAGATGGCAGCTCAAATTACATAGCATGGAAGGATCGCATGGAAGCGGTATTAGAATACAATGGTTTCAAGGATTTCATTGATCAAGAAATCCCCAAGCTAGTTGTAGCTAATGCACAAGAATTGGTGGAATGGAAGAAGTGTGTGGTGAAGGCGAGGAGGATTATTTTGGAGGGAGTTTGAGACCATATTGTCTCAAGTCTCCATGGGAAGGAGACTCTATTTTCAATGTGGAAGACATTGAAGGACCTATATCAAAATAGTAGCGACTAGAGGGAATTGGCGCTCAAGGACAGGCTTTGGAAAATCAAGTGTGAAAAGGGCAACATATTTCTACATATCTGAACAAGCTCACCACCTACATATATGAGCTTGGTAGTGTAGGAGTAATGATAGCCGATGATGATATGGTGAGTCTTGCTCTCCTCGGTCTTCCTAAGAGCTGGCATAGCTACCAGAACTTTGTGAATGGAAGAGAGAAACTTCCGGATTGGGAATGACTATGGTCGGATCTGATGCAGGAGGAGATCAGGAGGAGCACCAGAGATGGTTCTTCATCTAAGCATGATGATGAAGAAAATCTAGCCTTAGCAAGTATGGAAAGGAAAGGGAAAGGGAAGGCTTCCCATTCCAAATCGAGTTCTTCTCATTGAGGGAAGAAGATTGACAAATCTAAAGTGAGATGCTTTAATTGTGATGAGGTGGACCATTATGCTACTAATTTTCCATTGAAGAAATCCAAGAAGGGATCCTCGAAAGGATCAAAAGGTGAGGCAATGGCCTCTCAGTTCAAATTGAATTTTACCCTCATCGCATGCATGGTTTCATCGATGGTGGGATGTGTTTGGTACCTGGACAGTGGAGCCTCATTCCACATGACTGGTGATAAGATTTTATTTAGTACCTTGGAGGAGAAAGACCTCAAGATGCACATAGAGATGGGCGATGATGGAAAGTACCGTGTTTCAGGTGAAGGCACCAATTTTTTTTGGAGGGAGCATGGAGCTCTTGTCACCCTGACTGATGTAAATTATGTGCTTGGACTGAAGAAGAACTTGGTATCGGTCACGATGTTGGAAGACAAAGGCTACAATGGTGTCTTGGAAAGGCATTCCTGAGACACATAGCCATCAGTCAGACCAAGAGGATTGGGATTCAAGCAAAGAATCTCTACAAGCTAGAGGTAGATGACTGTGTTGCATTGAGTTCGAAAGCAAAATTGGTGCAAAGCCAAGACATTGGCAAGTTATGGCATAGGTGGTTGGGCCACTTGCATCATGGGGCCTAGAAGATAATGTAGCGATCTCTACCAAACTTCCCAAAGGTAAACTTGAGCAATTGGACACATGCAAAGGTTGTACCTTGGTAAAGTACACCAAGTCTTCCTTTCATGATCGAGACAGTCGAGTTGAAGCAATCTTGGAGTGAGTTCATACAGATGTTTGTGGACCATTATCAACAGCCTCCACCATGAAACAAAGGTATTATGTGATTTTCATTGATTATTTTTTTCGTAAATGCTAGATCTATTTCATGTAGAAGAAGGATCAACCTTCTCAAAGTTTTGTGAGTTCAAAGCTTTGGTTGAGAAAGAATTAGGGAAGAAGATCAAGGCCTTGAGAAGCGAAAATGGTGGAGAGTATGTCTCTCAAGAGTTTAAGGACTTCTGTGTAGCAGAAGGAATTAAACGGGAGTTGACGGCACCTCATAACCCACAACAAAATGGGGTGGACGAGAGGAATAATAGAATGATTGTGGGGTTAGCTCGGGTGATGCTGCATGACCAAGGCCTACCACTTCATTTGTGGGCCGAGGCATGCAACAGAGAGATCTATTTGTAGAATAGAAGCCTACATCACATACTTGGTATGAAGACACCAAAGGAAGCTTTCTCTGGGAAGAGACCAGATGTGGGTCACTTCAGGATCTTTGGCTCATCGGTATACTACAATGTGACCAAGGATGCTTGAAAGAAACTTGAGCCGACAACTAAATTGGGAATACTTGTGGGGTACATTGATACACCTCACAACAATCAGGTGTACTTGCCTACCAATCGGAGGATAGTGGTTTGCAAAGATATTAAGTTTGATGAGTAGAAGGGCATGCGAGTTTCCCTTGAGAGGGAACTCCAACTACAAGTTGTGGAGGAACTTTTGGTTCCTAAGGAGGAGGAGCCTCAGACTGATGCGGGGCAACCACATGCAGAGGTTCCAGGAGTGGAGACATCCACTCAAGTAGAGTCTTCTAGAGATGGGTGGAAGTGCATGAGAGAAGTGTTACACTAAAAACTGTCACCATGGCTATTTACAGTTGGTATGGCCCTATCAACAGTCATACTACCCTCTTAAGTAAGTCTTATGCCTCTATTATCCATGTCAAACTCCAAGAAAGAGAGAAAGTCTTTATAAATGTGTTTATCTCTGGGTACGCAGGTTCTCTCAAACCTTGCCTGCGGGTACGCACCTATTGTTCGTGAGATCTGCGTCCAAGGACGCTCTGTATCTAAAGGGGCAGGTGCGTCCCTCTGAAAAGGTTAAAATGCGCAAGTTTTATCTTCAAAAACTTACTTATGGTCATTTCTAGAGCATTCTAGAAGGTTGTTCGACGTGTATTGAGCGCCTCCAGATGGTTCATGCACTCCTACCAAAGAGGAACTTATCCCATCAATAAGGGAGTGATCCCATCCAAAGAGGGGACTATCCCATTGATGGTGGACCTGATTAACTTCCTCTTGAGCATTATAAATACAGGCATTGGGCCAGAAGGAGGAAGGTTGAAAGCTATACATTTCTAAGGGTAAATGCTGCAAGAATTAGGACTCCCATTTAGAAGCTTGCGAGGAGAGATTGCCATCTTTACTTGTTCTATTTGGAAGTGGGTGAGCTTTGTCAAAGTAGAGGAATACTCTTGTGGACCCTGGAAGGAGCTTGCACAACACCAAGGCTCAGGTTGTAATGGTTCCTTTTGATTACCTTTAATGCAAATTGGTCCATTCTTCTCAATAACTTGTTGTTTATGGGTTATTTCATGTACTCCTTGGTCTATATGTTGAATATGCTTTGTTTTATGTTATAATCAGGTGCTATTTAATTGTTTGAATGTTGGTGATTGCAGGTTTTGGAGAAAAGGAGGAGCTCATCTAGATCAACAAAGCTTGGACTTCTACAACAGCGTTTGGACAAAGGTAAGAACGAAACACTTGATTTCTCATATCATAATGCATGTTTAGAGAAGGATAGCTCTAGTTTGTTTTGTTTGTCATTAGAATGTCTTAGACTTCTAGGAAGGTCGGTTGTGTCCGCACTTTTGACTGATTCCGTGTGACAAATTGGCGACTCCGCTGGGGAATCCATTGATGAGAAAAGTCTTTTCCTTTGTGTGAACTTTGCTTTGAGAAAATTGGTTTATTTTTCTGGTTTTGGCTCTGTGATTCTGTCTCTGGGTGGGTTAGCTTAGGATTAGTTTTATTTTGGTTTTTCTTGAGTTTTTCAGAAGGACGCACCCTCTGAGTGCTGCACAGTGCATCCCTGGATGCACTTTTGCTGTGTGCACAGAGAGGGCCCGCACCTGTGCTAACGGGTTGCCTGCGTCCCCTGCCAAAATTTGAGAAAATTCCATTTTTTGCATTTTTTGCTCTTAGATTTTGTTTTTTCTTAGTTTTTTCTGCCCAGATTCATTAGTCCCTTGCCAAGAATCTTCACCTGAACTTGTTTCGATAGCATTAAGTGTTTTAGTGGATTTCATCGAAGTGTAAGCCCTAGGGTTTGATTTTGAGTAGGTCTTGTAGTGACTTTGACGGTAGGAGTTGTCAAGCCTTAGATCTCTCTGGTTTTGTCAACATTCTAAGAAGTCAGACCTGTCATAAAGTCTACCTGTGAGAGCAACTTACCATTGAATTGTCTCTTGGGCCAATTTCGAAGTGCTTATTGTTTAAGTCTTGAATTCCATTTTACAAAAGAACAAAAAGATTTGAGTTTTGTTTTGACTAGTCTTTCGATTCTGCATTAGCTGGTCCTTGATTTGATTTTGATCAAGTAAAACAACCTAGAATCATCTTTGTGAGCTTTTGCCTTGTTAGGTTTTCTTAGAGTAATCTCTCTTTTGATTTGCTTGTGAGTCAAATTTTCATAGTTTTTATAGCTTTTGAGATTGTTTTTTGTTAAGATAGGTTTATATACTTTATTAAAAAAGAAAATACAAAAGCATCTCCTTTGAAAAGTTTTGTTTCAAGTAGCTTTGAAAGTTTTGAAAGAAAAAGAGTTTTTCGTGCAAGTAAAGAGTGGTCATGTTTGTGTGCTTGAAAAGAAAAAGGGAATTGTTTCTTTGATTGTCTTTTCTAAGGAAGTTGTTTTCTCTAAAAATTTGCATTCTCTCAACTCTCTTAGTTAAGAATTTCATTGAAAAAAGGAAAGTAGCGTAAATCATCTTAGGTGCATCTTTGTAGTGGTTGAAGTCGAGTCTACACACCATTGGTTTCACTTCCACTACCTTGTGACTTTAAGGAACAACCATAAAAGTAACGCTTAAAGTAAAATTGAAATAGTAAATTTTATTTACTAGGGCTCTGAAACACCAATTTAGATCAGGCTAGTGTCTTGGAGTAGGTGAGTAATTAACTCTCCAAGACAACAAAACCAAACAAGTAGCTTATCTTGTGATAGAATAAATCCAATTGTCTCACTTGTACTCTGGGAAAGCTCCTCTTAAAGGAGAAGCACGAGCTCGTGTCCGAACCAGTGAGGGGATCATTCCCCCCTCGTTGGGAACGACGCCAGACACGCACGTATTACAAACGGTAAACCTCGGATTAACCATTGTCGAGGAGCCAGGGGTCACTTGTCGGTAAACCTTGGATTATTGTCAAGGAGCTGGCAAGGGGATTGAGCTTGCTACTCTGCCCTTGCGTGCTGTCGGAGTTTAGACTGTTCCCCCAGGTGCATTTGTTGCGGTTGGTAACCTTAGTGGCCATTATCTTTAGGATTCTACCGAGGTGACGGTGGAGGGAAGGTCCCACTGTACCTGGAGCAGACGTCGGTTATACTCACTTGGATTTTCTGGGGGGTTCACTTCACTCGAGACGGTTAAAGTGGAGGAACTTGGTCCAGTCTATTCATTAAGCAGGTTGCCGGGGTAACTGTTCCACCCGCCATTTCTGTACTGAATCCAGCGAGGTTGGGCTTCATCACCAACTAGCGCTTTTGGTCCGGAAGACTACTGTTTGTGTTTGGTTTGACGCCCTAGATTCTTTAGGCGTATGATTCAAATTTGTTTGGTTCTTTAGAGACTTTAGGTGGCTTGATTTGAAATTTTCTTTTGTTTTCGTGTGTAGTAGTTAAAAGTTTTTAGCTGTGGCGGAATTACCGAGACAGTCCCGTAGACTTCGGGGCCAGTCTCCTGAAGTTGTTTCTGTGGCCGAATTGTTGAGAAGATCCCGTAGACTTAGGGGTGAACCTCCTCAAGACGAGTCCAGTCATCTAGAAGGTTTAAAGGTCCTTGTAACTCCTCCTAGTGGCAGTAGAGTAGGTTCACCTGAAGAAGGAGAATCTTCCTTGGTGGTCCATCCAGATTACCAAAGTTTAGAGACAGGTTATAATCCCGAATCTGTTACAGTTTCTGAGCTTGTTGGTAGTTTTTCGTCTGCTAGTGATACAGGCGAAGAACCAGAAATATCTGAACCTGTTACTCCGACTCCTAGTGTTCCTGATTCACCGAGAATAGAAAGAATTATCACCGAAAATCTTCCTGTTGGTTTGATTGCTATTGAAGAACTTGTTCCAGAGGAAGAAATAGGCGTCTCTGATCCTGAAGATCAAATTACCCTTGATCTAAGGGAGCGTGAATCTATCTTTTACAGTCCTCCTAGAAGTACTACTTGGTACCTTTCGTTAACCAATTATTTAGACAACTTTGGGCTAGGTTTTTCTACACCTTGTACTCCTTTTCCACCTGGAGGTATTCATACTCCTGTAAATATGTCTGGTCAGTCGTCCGTGTTTACACAAAGTCCTGAATCTTTTTTACATGGCGGTCCTTCTGTTCCTACTGGGTATCAATCTCTTTCTGGTACCTTTGCGGGAGAATCTCCTCAACCCGTTGATCATGGGTTATTAGTTGGAAACAGTGGTAATATACCATTGGGTGTAGGAGACATTTACATGATGTCAGGTTCAGTTCCCGTTTCCCAACCTCAAGGTGGCCAATTACCGCCTGGGGGGCAGCCTCCGTTAATGCCTGGGGGGCAACCTCAAGGTACTTCATTCGTGTCTGGGGGGCAACCTCAAGGTCAGTACGCTCCTATAGGGCAATACATACCTCAAGGTCAACCCCAGCCTCAATATGTGCCCCAAGATCAACCTCAGTATCAATATCAACCTCAAGGATGGCAACCTCAAGGATGGCAACCCCAAGGGTATCAACCCCAAGGTTATCAACCTCAAGGATACCAACCTCAAGGTCAAGGTCAACCCCAATACCTATATTTACCTCAAGGTTATCATCCTCAAGGTCAATACTCAGGTCAAGGTTATCAACCACCTCAAGGTCAATCATATGGTCAAGGTATGGGAACTGCACCTTACAGTTATCAATCCTATCCTCAATCCGGCTATGGATCTCAGTATCCTCAACCTGTTATGGGTCAATACCCTGGAATGTTAGTGTGGGATCCGTCACAGGGTCAACAGATGTTGCAACCAAGTATACAGTCGGTACCTCAAGCGGGACAACCTGTAGTTTCTGGTCCACCCCAGCAACCGCAACCTCTCCAGTCAAGTGTTCAAACCTCTGTAACTTCGGTAGTTACTCAGCCGCCAATTGCACCTAGTACTCCATCTCAAACGGCTGCTGCAACTACCGCCACATCTACCATACTTACTTCTGGAGTATCGACGGCTCCGGTTTCTACTGTCTCTGTAACCACTCCTCAGACATCTGTACCGTTGTCCGGATCTACAATTCAAACCACAGTCCAGATGCCTGTAGGCCAACCTGGTATAAGTACGGTTGTTACTACTCAACCTCAATTTGTTCAACCTCCGTACCAGGGACAGTATCAACCTGGGCAAGCTGTCCAACAACCGGTTTACCAGTATCAACCGTATCCTGGGTACACTTATCAACAACCCCAGCAACCCCAGTACGGTCCGGTTAATCCTGGTTTTCCAGGAGGATATAATATCCCAAATGCAACTCCTGTTCCTAGTTATCCTGGATATCCTCCTCCTGGGGCCGGTATTGTGACCCAGAGTTTTAGAGATCCTAACCGGCAGTTACCGTTTATCGCAACTTTGGATTTACCAGACTTGATGCGCCTAACGAACGATCCAATTCAATATCTTCCGTTCTGGCTGCCAATGCCTAATAAGTTGCCCAGCGATATACCCAAGTTCGAAGGTAAGTCTGGAGAGGATCCGTCCAATCACGTGATGACTTACCACCTCTGGTGTGCTTCAAATTCTATCTCGGATGATTCGATCCGCTTACGTCTTTTCCAGCGTACACTCATTGGTCTCGTGGCCAAGTGGTACATTGAGTTACCACGGGCCTCTTTTTACAATTTTAGCCAGTTAGCTACCTCGTTCTTAACTCACTTTCAGTTACCGGTCAGATACGATAATGGTACGAAGTTATTAACTTCACTAAAACAATCAACCTCCACGTATATTTCCGATCACATTCATGAGTGGAGACGTCGAAGAAGGCTAGTGAAAGTTTTTATCCCGGACCAAATCTTAGCTGAATGGTTTGTTAAATCATTATTACCAAGGATCACTGAAGATGTAGCTAAGGCCGGAGTAGTTACTGAGGAGCAAGTCATTGCTCAGGCGCAATACCTTGACTTAGTTTACACTCAGTCGGGTACATTACACGAGAAGATTCCGGATCTTCCAAAGTCGAATCAAATCACTGCTGCTCCTTCGGGATCTCATGCCGCTGATGGTATGATTGGTATCGTGAATACAAAGAGCAAGAAGAAGTCTTCCAAGGCTTCAACTACTCCTATTATCACTTTGCCCGATTCCCTGACAGGAGAGTCTTCTCCTGAACTTACCGCCGATATTCACGCTGTAGAGTCATCTACGGCCAAATCAAAAAACGGTGGAAAGAAGAAAGGAAAGAAGAAGGCTAAAGCAGACAAGGCTCCGAAGGAGAAAACTGAAAATTCGGAAACCAATGACGAAAAGCGCAAACCTCGATATCCTTGTCTTATTTGTGAAGAGGATCATTTTACGAGAGATTGCCCTCATCGGGCCGAGGTAGTGAAAATAGTCAAAGGTTCTCCCACTCCTGCTGTGTTAAAAAATCCATTTCCGGAGCAGGAGAATAAGATGATAGGTTCTTCCTCGAATGCCAGTGAAGAACCCATTTTGATGATGTCTCATGTGAGGATTGCGACTCGATCGCAAGATTATGGTAGTAAGAATCCTGTTGATGGTAAGGAAGCAGAATCTTCTCACTCTAACGCATCAACCTCAGCTCCTGGTTCCGATCCACTACAGATCGAGAAACCTAACCCAGACTTAGTAATTAAACCGCCCGCCAAGGGTGTACTTCGAAGGTCTGCTTTCAATCCACATGCGAGAGCGGCCCAGAATTACAACATTGTTGAGGACTTAGCTGTTTCACCCTCAGCAATGTCGGCGTTAGAAGTGTTGCAATCATGCCCAGCACAACGAAAATTGCTTTTGTCGGCTATAGGAGCTGTTGATGTTCAGGATCCGAATCTAATGATCTTCGATCTAGAAAATAGTACACCGCGTCTCCCCCATCAAATGGCTTTCCAAATTCCAGTGATAGTCAAAAACAGGCCTATTCATAGGACTGTGATTGATGAGGGAGCTTCTACGTGTATTATGTCGATTCAATGTTGGAGGTCCCTTGGTTCTCCTTCGTTGAACCAATCCCCCACCATCCTTAAGGCCTTTGATGGCCGTGGGTTCCGTCCGTTTGGTATTCTACAGGAATTGCCTATAGGGGTAGAAGGTAAAACCGTTAGTCTGGATGTGGAAGTGGTTGATGCCCCTCTAGACTACAACCTTCTTTTGGGTCGAAGTTGGTCATATGCGATGACAGCGGTCGTTTCATCGGTCTTCAGAGTAATTAAGTTTCCACATAACGGTAAGATCGTGACTATTGATCAGCTGACATACTTTTCATCCGACCCAGCCTCTTCAGAGAGTATCCAGCATGTCGGTAAGACGACAATCCCTTATAGGGACGTTGGTGTAGGTTTAGTTAAGGATTCCAGTTTACTGGGAACTTTTCCTCTCCCTCCACTCAGCGTAGAACCTTCGTTTGCAACAATTCATATGATTACATCAAAAAACATTATTTATGATGATCCTTGGTTTGTCCCATCTGACTCTGAGATAGACTCATTCGGTAATGCTATGCCCTTGAGTCCATATGAAATTGCTTATGAAGCTCTCATGTCTTTTACCGACTTTCATTCAACCGAGGTCGACCAAATGAATGTGGTCAGTGAAGAATCACTTTTCACCTCAACCTTAGAACGGATAGCGTTTCCCGAAGTCGTGTCATCTGACGAACAACTTCACGAAATCCTAAGTGTAGACGATCTACCATGGGAAGATCTCCATCACAGATCTTCGTTTTTACCTAAGGGTGATGCATTTGAAAATGATTTTTCATCTATCTTTACCGCTGAATATGTCAAAGACGCTCAGGATCCAACGAAACATTCTGATTCAGAGTTGAATTTAGGGAATATTTCTCGTACTATTCCCATTGATATTTCAGTAAAGCCCAGAATTGAGGAGAACATTCATATAGGTGCCGCATGTACAGAAGAAGAAATCCAAACTTACAAGGCCCTATTCCAAGAATTTCGCGATGTGTTTGCCTGGTCTTACGAAGAAATGCCGGGAATCGATCCTGCCATTGTTGTTCATGAAATCAAAACCTACCCGGATGCTAAACCCATCCGGCAACGGTTGCGTCAGATTCACCCTCGAAAAGCAGCTGCGATTAAAGCAGAAGTCGAAAATATGTTGAAAGCAGGTTTCATTTACCCGATCCCGTTAACGGACTGGGTATCGAATATTGTTCCGGTCAACAAGAAACAAGGAACAATAAGAATCTGTATCGATTATAGGGATATCAATCAAGCTTGTCCAAAAGACAACTATCCTACGCCTTATATCGATCAAATTATTGATGATTGCGCCGGAAGTGAAATGTTTTCCTTCATGGATGGTTTTTCGGGCTATAATCAAATCAATATTCTACCTGCCGACCAACCAAAAACGGCATTCATTTGTCCATGGGGGACCTTTTCTTATTGCAAATTACCTTTTGGGCTTAAGAATGCCGGGGCCACTTTTCAACGAGCAATGTCTTACGCATTTCACGACATCAAGCACATTGTGCAACCGTATCTCGATGATTTGCCTGCTCATTCTTTACGTCGAGCTGATCACCTTGTCCACCTACGAGCAATCTTTATGAGGTGTAGGCATTATCGAATTCGGTTGAATCCCCACAAATGTGTTTTCTGTATAGAAACAGGTCGATTGCTGGGATTTGTTGTTTCAAAAGCCAGCATTCGTGTCGATCCCTCGAAAGTCGAGGCTATCATCAAATTGCCTCCTCCTTCGAGTTTGCGCCAACTCCAAAGTTTGCAGGGGAAAGCGAACTTTTTACGCCGATTCATCCCAAACTACGCCGAGGTCACTAAAGGTTTTACACGGTTGTTGAAACAGAACGTTCAATTCTTTTGGGACGAGATTGCCCAACAATCTTTTGATGCACTTAAACACGCGTTGACCCATGCACCGTTGTTGCATCCTCCCAACTAAAACTGGGACTACTTCTTATACCTCGCAGCTTCGCATTCCACCATTGGAATGGTGTTAGTTCAAGAAGATGAATTCGGAGTGGAACATGTGATATATTACCTCAGTAGGACCTTAAATCCCACTGAGCTAAAATATTCGCATGTGGAGAAATTGGCCCTGGCAGCCGTTCAAGCTGTCCAGCGTTTTCGTCACTACATTCTTCTCCGTAAAACTACAGTTATTTCGGATTGCAACCCTATGATTTATATTTTGACAAAACAACTGCTAGGGGGCAAGTACTCTAAATGGATCGTCATCCTGCAAGAGTTCGACTTGGAGTTCGAGAAGTCCAAGTCTAAGAAATCCTTAGTTTTTGCGGAATTGATGTGTGATTTCCCGCGTACTGACACAGAGACTGTGGCGGAGGAGTCCATCGCGGACGAATCTTTGTTTCTTATCAGTACTTTAGATCCGTGGTACGGGGATATCATCATCTATCTCCAGACCCAAACCTTTCGGCCTGAAGCTTCAAAGGCGAAACGTTGAAAAATTAGGTTTCAATCCCAGCCATACAAAATTATTGGAGATACACTTTATCGCCGGGGGGCAGACTTAGTTTTTCGACGTTGTTTAACTCACGAAGAGGCTGAGAGAGTTTTGAATGATTGTCACTCTGGAGCATGTGGCGGTCATATGTCTGGGTATGCCACAGCTCAGAAGGTGTTGCGCGCTGGTTACTTCTGGCCATCTATGTTTAAGGATTGTATCATTGCAGTCCGGAAGTGCCACAACTGCCAAGTGTTTGATCGAAAGATGCGCGCACCACCTGCTCCTCTCCACCCTATAATTGCCGTTGGTCCATTCGCCAAATGGGGTATCGACTTTATTACTTGTAACCCTCACTCGGCCGGGGGGCATGCGTATATCATCCTCGCGGTTGATTATTTCACTAAATGGGCCGAGGCGATGCCTACATTCGACGCAAGCGGCAAAACAGCTGTAGTTTTCATATTCAATCATATAATAACTAGGTTTGGTGTCCCACAAGCAATCATTACTGACCATGGGAGCCATTTTCGAAACACCATGATGACTGAACTTACAAGCCAGCTTGGTTTGCGCCATGACAGCTCTACTCCTTATTATCCGCAAGCCAACGGTTTGGTTGAGTCTATCAACAAATTTCTGGTTATCATGATCCGACGAACCATTGGTATTCATCGGTCGAATTGGCACAACATGTTATTTTCGGTGCTATGGGCATACCGAACCTCAGTGAAAACCTCAACAGGGTTCACTCCTTTCCAGCTAGTTTATGGCTTGGAAGCAGTGTTACCCATTGAATGTGAAATCCCATCACTTCAAATGGCTGTCGAATTACTTCCAGCTACTTCCGAAGAGGAGAAACGTTTATTGTACTTAGCTAAATTAGATGAGACTCGACGTGACGCTGCATTGGCAATCGAGACTCACGCGAAGCGAATGAAAGCTCAGTATGATAGAAATGTGACCACTCGAAGTTTTTCGGAGGGAGACCTAGTGCTTTTATATGATCAAGCTAACGATAAGCTAGGTGCTGGAAAATTCGTTCCTATGTGGCATGGACCCTATATTGTAAAGCAAAAGCTAGCAAAAGGGGCTTATGAGCTAGTAGATTTTGATGGGGACTCTTTGGGTAAACCCAGAAATGGGCTTTACCTAAAGAGGTATTATGCTTAAATGGTGGGTATGGAGAATTTTTAGTTAGGTTAGGTTTTCTTTCTAGCTAGTATGATTGTTAGTTAGTCAGTGTGCTTAGCTTAGTGAGTGTGTTTTTCGTCGTTATTCTGGCTTATCTTGGTTTTTCTCTTGATATTGTAGATGTCGACGCCCCTCCAAACATACATTGGATTTGCTGATGGTGCTTGTCGTAGTACACGGAATATCTCTTCCGCAGCTTGGGTTATCTATTCACCCTCTGACGAGTTAGTTTCTATGCATGGGGTAAGCCTCGGTCAAACAACGAACAACATTGCAAAATATAGTGCAGTGGTTGAATTATTATCCGAATCAATTTCATTTGGAATTCGACGTTTGATAGTGAGGTTAGATTCTGAACTTGTTGTATTACAGCTTAATAGAGTTTATGCCATTAGAAATCCTGTGTTATTAAGGTTGTTTTTGAGAGTGCATCTCTTGGAACGTGAATTTGATTACATTGAATATCAGCATATTCCAAGGTCCTTAAATACATTAGCAGATGCAATTTCTTCTCGAGTGTTGGACAGACATTTACGATAATCATGCAAGTAAATTTAAAAACTTTTCATCATACATGTTAAACAAGATGAGCCGGTAATAGTGATATATATATATAGATAGGAGTGTGTCAAAAATATACATCGTCTTCGATCATAGGTTGAAAAACACCTTATGATCGGCAAAAATGATAAAGTACAAAAAGTCAAAAATGTCACATGTGTCTACAAAGTGACTAGCCAATCACTGGTGGTGCTCTCTGTACGACACCACTGCACGGGCTACCTTGCGCAAAAATCTCCGAAACGGTCCAGGGATCGCGACTACATAGCGCTGAAGTCTGATAGGAATATCATCCATAGTAGTCTCAGGTATATCCGCCGTCAGACGCTGTAGATCATGCTCCAACTCAGCTAGTACCTCTGCAGCCGCCGCGTCCTGTGGGGCCGGTACCAGTGCAACTGGATGTCTCCTCTCAAAAGGCCGGAGGTTGGCTGGACGCTGTGGACCAACATCTGCATTTTGAAAATTTTACTGTCAGTTTTGAGATGATATATATAAAAAACAAAAAAAATACATAATTTGAAAACTCGTGAAAAATAAAGTACCTCTGTCATCCCATTGTTCTCCCTGTGGAAGAACCATGTCCGGATCACCTCGAAAATCTACTCCGGCATACGGAAAGTCCTGAATCGCAAACACCTGGTCCTCTAACTAGTGAAAATAACTGTCAGTGAATCGAACAACTGCCGCACCCTCGTCCGGATGCCGGGCCATCACCGCAACCCATCGTACCAGCTTTGGCTCCTGAGGACCCAAAATATCAACAGTGAGATGCTGATGGATCAGCATCGGAATTCTCTCTAAGGCAAAGCTCACGACTATAGGCCCATATCCAAAGGCCTTTAGTCTCCGGTCTTTACCCTGGTCAGTTGAGCTTTCAAGTTAGCCGACACCGCATCACACCAGTTGAAGATGGTGCCTTGGAGACAGTCAATTGCCATCCGCATTTGGGACCTAGTAGCAATATGTAAAGTGGCTGAGCCACAAATCCTGGTCATAGTGAAAGCTAAGACCATGAGTTCACGCCGAGAGATGTATTTGATCTCTATGCCTTTCGCATGGTGTCGATCAGGTAAGCACCAATCTGCTCGGAGACTATCAAGGGATTGGCCACCCGGCCTAGTCCCAGCCAGATTGAGCTGCTCGCCTCTATTCGGCAAGCCAGTGAGAAAGTAAATATCAGTAGGCTCTATCTCGAGTTGTTGCACGCCGATATAAAAGCATTGCTCTTGAACGTTCCATCTCTCGACCAGCCACTCCAAGAATCTTACCTGAGCCCTCATGCCAGGTATGGCCCAGTATTTGTATAATCCACATCTTCTTAGGGCATCGAGGGAGGGTTGATGATTGATTGCAGCTTCATCAACCTCCTCATGCTCTCTTTCTCTCCAATCCAGCATGATAAGTGCCCTACACATGAACAAGCAGGCATTAAAATAAATTTTGGGTAAATTCAATGGTTAATTTGGGAGCTTAGGGTTTCAAAATCCGCGTTTTGCGGAGGACGCACCCCGCGTTTGGCGCACAGTGCGTCGGGACGCAGGTGGCCTGAAGGTAGCCTGCGTCCCCCGACCTTTTCCCTGTGTAGGAAAAAGTCGAGGGACGCAAGCCAGCCTTTAGGGAACCTGCGTCCCCCGCAGAGCGGTTTTCAAAACCCAAAACCCCCCAAAAATAAAAAATGAAACCTAAAATAAATTTCTAAACGGATGAAATTGACAAGGAGGATGTTGTGAAATACCTGGAAGAGACGGCGTTCGATTCTAACGGTCGGATTTTCCGCAGCGACCACGGGAAGTTTCTTGTCAAAAGCTCCTTTTTCAACCTCAACAGTCAAACGGTAAAAATGACATGGTAAAAAGTCTTTTTATAGGTTTTTTGGATGAATTTGTTCATTTTTCACCATGAAAAGATGTTTTTCGATGAATTTTTGCCTATCTTAAACAGGTATGAGTAATGTGTCGCTTTTGTGCAGGACAAAGGGACTTAGAGGGAAAATTGTCATTTTTTCACGAACAAAATATTAGAGTCATCTTTTAAGCCCTTTTCTGACTCCTAAAAAATGAAAAGATTGCCGAGCGTTTCTTTTACACTCGTTAAAACGGAATTAAAAGACGGTCCCCTTATAGATCTTTTCTGACCGTAAAATCAGGAAAAGATTGCCGTGTTTTTGTCGTTTCAAACTCGATACGGAAATAAAACGACGTGTCCTTGATCGCTTTTTACTTTTCAGGTCAGTGACACTAATTATGAAAGTACTCCTTGGTCGCAAGATCAAGCGGTTCCCCCAGGTATTATTTTATACTTTTTCGGGCTTGAGGGACACAAATTTACGAAAAATTTCAACTTGGAGTCTCCTTAAGTTTTTCAGACTCTCTAAAATTGAAAAACGCCGAGTTTCTCCTATACTGGGCTCGTTAAACATTTCACAGTAAAGGACCTGTTCAATTACAAACAGGAACGAACCACTCCTTCCTAGGGTTCGAATCAAAACTGGGTTGGACTCATCCGAAGGATGAGCTTATAATCAAGCATATGTTATCCTCCTCAAGCTTGTTAAAAATAAAGAGGTACTTGCCAGAAATGGTGGGTGAAAAGAGAGAAGAATGAGCCTATTTGTTACCTTTTGTCTCAGAAGAAACTTTATTACCACTCTTGGACACGACACTTTTCATTCACCTAGGTTGGGAAATCTTTTACCTCACAGTTGATCAAACCACTTTGAAAGTCTTCAACCGGGTTACGGGGATTAACTTTGAGTTATTTAGCACCAAACCACCTGTCGTGTCGTTATGTGTTCAAGAGGTCTGCAAACAAAACTTTCATCTGCAAAATACTTGTCATCCATTTGACCATCCCTGAGTCAGTCCTTACAGCAACATTTCTTCAACTTGAACAATGATTTCGTGTTGTGGGCTTGCCTGCAACGGGTCACTTTCTATCGACATCAGCACATTATCTAGAGAGATGACTTAGAAATCGTCAGTACCTTGAAGTCTGCATGCATCAATGGCAGGTTTCTCGCCTTTGACGTCAGTTTACATCATTGACTTTCGATCAAAGGATTCCGTGAAATGTTCGACACCAACTCATTCATTCACATATCATGGATTGTACTGGGTACTTTGAGAACCATTGAAATTATTGGTGGTCTCTCTCACGCTTGTTAACAGTTTACATCATCGACTGGTAATCAAGTGGTTTCTACCATGTTCGACATCGACTCATTTATTCGCATGGTTAGAATCGTACCAATTCGAGAAGTAGGAATGAAGACCCTGGATCGAATCTTTACCATCCAGGCTGCGAGGAGTTTTGTATTCATTATCTAAGTAGACTAACCATAAACAGATGGCTGCGCCCATACTGTGTCTACAAAAGTCTATGATTATGATGTACTGCAAAATCATTTCTGTATCAGAGTAGTTAGTCTGTTAGTTAAAGTTTTAACCTGAGTATGGGAATGCCTACCTCAGTGATGATATAATCTTATACATGTATTTTGTGTTTAAAATTGCAGGTTCTGACCAAGTTCTCCATGAGATAATCCTCGAAATGATAAAGCGCTTCACCCTTCCTAGATAATACAAAACCCTAATCTATTCCAGGCTTCGCACTTTAGGGGGCAATCTGTTACACTAAAAACTGTCACCATGGCTATTTACAGTTGGTATGGCCCTATCAACAGTCATACTACCCTCTTAAGCAAGTCTTATGCCTCTATTATCCATGTCAAACTCCAAGAAAGAGAGAAAGTCTTTATAAATGTGTTTATCTCTGGGTACGCAGGTTCTCTCAAACCTTGCCTGCGGGTACGCACCTATTGTTCGTGAGATCTGCGTCCAAGGACGCTCTGTATCTAAAGGGGCAGGTGCGTCCCTCTGAAAAGGTTAAAATGCGCAAGTTTTATCTTCAAAAACTTACTTATGGTCATTTCTAGAGCATTCTAGAAGGTTGTTCGACGTGTATTGAGTGCCTCCAGATGGTTCATGCACTCCTACCAAAGAGGAACTTATCCCATCAATAAGGGAGTGATCCCATCCAAAGAGGGGACTATCCCATTGATGGTGGACCTGATTAACTTCCTCTTGAGCATTATAAATACAGGCATTGGGCCAGAAGGAGGAAGGTTGAAAGCTATACATTTCTAAGGGTAAATGCTGCAGGAATTAGGACTCCCATTTAGAAGCTTGTGAGGAGAGATTGCCATCTTTACTTGTTCTATTTGGAAGTGGGTGAGCTTTGTCAAAGTAGAGGAAGACTCTTGTGGACCCTGGAAGGAGCTTGCACAACACCAAGGCTCAGGTTGTAATGGTTCCTTTTGATTACCTTTAATGCAAATTGGTCCATTCTTCTCAATAACTTGTTGTTTATGGGTTATTTCATGTACTCCTTGGTCTATATGTTGAATATGCTTTGTTTTATGTTATAATTAGGTGCTATTTAATTGTTTGAATGTTGGTGATTGCAGGTTTTGGAGAAAAGGAGGAGCTCATCCAGATCAACAAAGCTTGGACTTCTACAACAGCGTTTGGACAAAGGTAAGAACGAAACACTTGATTTCTCATATCATAATGCATGTTTAGAGAAGGATAGCTCTAGTTTGTTTTGTTTGTCATTAGAATGTCTTAGACTTCTAGGAAGGTCGGTTGTGTCCGCACTTTTGACTGATTCCGTGTGACAAGAAGTTGATAGATTGTTGTCAGATGTGAGAGAGAATGTGGGAGAACCATATTCTCAACGCAGACAGAGGAGGTCACCTAATAGGTACACTATATACATGGCCCTTGTTGGGGAATTTGTTGAGACCGAGCCATCTTCCTTTGAGGAAGCAGTACATCAGCCGATTTTGGTTGATACTATGCTAGAGGAGTATGACTCCATAATTCAGAACAATGTTTGGGATGTTGTTCCAAGACCAGAGAACAAGTCAGTTGTGAGTTCCCATTGGCTTTACAAAGTAAAGTAAGCTGTTGATGGTAGTGTGGAGAAACACAAGGCAAGATTTGTTTCCTGTGGTTTCTCACAGGTTGAGGGGATTGACTATGATGAGAATTTTTCTCCTGTAGCAAGGTACTCATCTATCAGATCGATGTTGGCACTATCATCACAGATGGGTTGGAAGATCTATCAGATGGATGTGAAGACTGCACTCCTCAATGGCAAGATTGAGGAAGAGGTGTACATAGAGCAGTCGGAAGGTTTTGAAACCTTCGATCGTGATTCACATGTGTGTCAACTCAAGAGAGCTTTTTATAGGCTGAAGCAAGCACCTCATGCTTGGTACACCAAGATCAACAACTACTTCACCGGGTTGGGCTTCACAAATAGTGAAGTGGATGCGAACCTATACCACATCATGGTATAAGGTAAGTAGTTGATCACTATTCTTTATGTTGATGATCTCATATTGACAGGTGATGATCAGTTGATCATTTCTTGCAAGGAGGACCTTTCAAGAGAATTCGAGATGAAAGACATGGGTCTCATGCACTACTTCCTCAGCATGGAAGTGTGGCAGAAGGATGGGGAGTTTTTTGTGTCTCAAGGCAAGTATGCCAATGAGATACTTAGGAGATTCCACATGGAGAAATGTAAGCCCATGCAGACTCCTCTAGCAAGTAACTGGAGGAAGGAGGATCCTACTTCAGGAGAAGTAGTAGAAGCTACTGTGAATCAATAGCTTGTGGGTTCACTAATGTACTTAGTGAACACATGACCAGATTTGTGCTATGTGGTGAACTAGCTAAGTCAAGCTATGGTTCATCCTACCAAGTTGTTTTGGAAGGACGCTAAGCATGTTTTGAGATACCTCAGAGGCACATCTTAGTATTGTTATAGACATTTTTGTGCCTTACAGCTATAAGCATGAAATGTCCATAATCTAAGGGATCCAAAGTCCCTAAACATGTTGTTCCTACCCCTAGAGGAACAAGGCTAACAAACCACAGCAATTCACAGAAGTTCTCCACCAGAAACTGCTCAAAAACAAGTCAATTCAGGATCAATTCAGAGGCTCCACTAGCTGTCTGCGCTGAAATGCAAAGTCTGCACTAGCTACCTGCACTGCAACGCAGGTAGAAGCACTACCAGGGTGCACTGAGCGGGAATTGACAAATGGCAAGTTCATTCAACAAGGTGTCAAGACCCTGGAAGCTTCCAGAATCTTCCTCAATGACACTTGCCTCAATGAATTCGACTAGTGATGAGTAAGAGGTTCTCAATCTCCATGTGGAAGCAAGAACCTCCAAGTGGAAGCAAGAACTGACAGAGGGAGAGGACACTAGTCAGATCTCAAGCTGACTCATCCTCTCTCCAAACATCTATATATGGATCTCTCCTCCATGAGATCTAGAGGCTGGAATTTTGTTATTGCAAAGAATTGTTGTTGGTTTGAGATTGGAATCATTGGGTGCTTAATGCTTTGAAGGAAGGTGAAGATAGGAATTTCATTTGTTGGGAAGGAGATGCTGGATTGGATCCCTCTAGGTTGTATCTCTTCCTGAACCTTGTTATTCATCAATAAAGCTATCTTGGTTTCTCCTATATACTGATGTATCTTTGATGTATGATTGCATTAGTATGTTTAGTTTATTTCTAATCCTGAACTAGTTATGAATATGAATCTATGTCTTTTTGTAGTGTTCTCTTCTTGTGATCTTGCAGGGACCCATTGAAGCTGGGCGAGCGAGAAGGCAAGTAGCTGGGAACTCTCAAAGAGAAGAGAAACCGGATTGAGGGACAAACGAAAGACACCGGTTAGTCCATCCATCTCTCTTCGTTCTTAATTCATAAATGAAGAATACTAGAATAGTTGTTTCTGTTTGTTGCTAAGGCACTGTCACACCTTAGGTGGATAGGATCGTCCTGCATAGGCATTTTTCCCCACAACAAATTGGCGACTCCACTGGGGAGATCTGTTTAGTCATTTTATTTGTGTTTCCATCATTGTTTGTTTCATAGACTCAACAACAACAATCGAACTGCATCTGCTATTCTCAGATGCAAAGTAGACAGCTGCTGCTTTGATCCAATCACTGGATTTGTCTATGATCTGAACAATGGACTCACAAATGATTTGATGATCCTTTGTGATAGATCTTAGCCCTTCTTCAAAGCATCCCTTTGATTGTACCTTGCTTGTTGCTTTTATTTGGCCTGAAACCGTAGATTAATCAGCAAACTGTGACCCAGAACCCAGTGAGAAACTCTCGTTTCTCCTTTAGCGTAGACCCTGTGAAGAGGTTCTGCATTTCAACGCAGGTCTCGTGAAGGCTACCTGCACTGAATGTCAAAACCTCTGTGTTGAGGGTGCGCTGATCCAGTTAGGCCTTGTGCATCTGGGGTTCTCTGCTCTGTTTTTCCTTGTTTTGATCTCTAATTTTTGCAACCTGTAACCAGCATAGGTACCTGTCTGATAACTCCTTTTCTCTGCTTAAATTCCACCTCCTTTTATACAAAAATACTGTGAGTGTTTTTATGTGTTTGTGGCGTCATTTACAGTTTTCCTTTGCAAGAGTGAAATAGTCATCCTGTAGCCCTTGATTCAGATCTGTTGATTGTGATCTTAGGAGAGAGTTCATTGGATGTTTGCAGTTGGTTATACATTCATTTTTGCTTTTGGTTTGAGTTTGTCTCTTTTAAGTGTCAAAACAAGTGTTCATTTCGAAAATCGTTAAGTGTTGTAATCTCTTCTACCCTTTCTGATTTCGAAAAAGTAAACTTGTTTGTATTTGTCATTTAAAAGCAAATTCAAAGTTGTACAAAAAGCTTTCTTTTTAGGCATCAATACTAAGAAAGCGGAAAACAAACACTTGCATTGTGCATTTGCATCTTGATAGTTTGCATGTTTGATTTAGGAAAAGTGCATTAGAGTGTGCTGATTGCTCTTTGAGAAAAGATGATGTCTTTCTTTTCCCCTTGTAGCTAGGATTTTCATGGTTGAAAAGATATAAAAAGCTTGCTTATCATCTTTAGATTGCATTTAGGAATTGTATCATACATCTCGTGGTGAACCTCGAAAGGAAAACTTCTAAAAAGATCAACCTAAAATAAATTGAATGAACTTAACAACGCTTTGTAACTTAACGCACAACATAGAGGTCTAGGCTAGAGATGTGTTCCGGCATCGTAAAGCCTGGTGACTGTCGATCTCGCTGATGGTGGGTGATTCCTCCTGAGGGACGATAGCGCCAGTACGGATTGTGCTCCCACGTACCGTCGAGTATATATTGGGAGACCCCTATAGGCATAAAACCTTTATCCTTAGGAAGCCATGTCGGCCGCCCTACTGATCGCAATGCACTGAACACAACATTCAGGAAGATCGACCGCCCGTACCTTAAAAAGTATTCTGTGGTTTTGCGAAAAGTTTGGCACACCCTCTACCTAGAACTCCAGAGCAGTTCCTTTTGGCCTTTTTCAGACTCTATAATGGAAAAATTCCATCCGAGCATTTGTCACTTCGGGCTCGTTAAAACATCGAAGGAGACTAGATTCATCTTTAGCTTTTTCTCGACTCTTTAAAAGTGAAAAAGCAATTTGTGTCTAAAGCGTAGTTAAAATTTATTTTAAACGGAACAATCAACCCTATTCCTGCGTTGATCTTTAGGTTGAGAAAAGGAGCACACCAACCAAGGAATTCCCCTTGCTGTAAATCCTAGTCCCTTCTCCTCTTGGGGAGATGTTGGTGCGCCCCATATGGCCACATTGTCGCTTCCAGGACTGACAATTGGCCTACCGGTCTGGCTCTTTTCAACCAATGTCGTTCAGAACACCACTACTCCTGAACAGTCGAATCAACAGTTAGACCAAACCAGAGTTACCCACCAGCCTTCTACTTCATCTAATTCTCCCTCTCCTCCTTCCTCTTCGCTTGACAGAACTGGTAAAACAAAAAACCAAGTTCCTAAGGAGAAGAAGGAAAAGAAGAAGAAAGAGAAGAAGAAGAAGGAGCCAAAAGCGACTGGGGGCAAACAAGTGGCGTCTGACAAAAATCCACACACAGCACTGACTAGGCCTAAATCGCCATGTGTCATATGCAAGGGAGACCACTTCCACAGAGATTGTCCCTGCATCCCTCGGATACTAAGGGACTGGTCTCCCCGTTTGCACAATTCGGTGGCGTCAACCTCTGATAGCCATGTTGACAGCTCACCGTCAACTAGTGAAAGTGAAGTCATAGGACAGAGAGGGAAAGCTAGATTTCCCTACAAACTGTGTGAAGGCGACCATGCCATCCACCATTGTCCCTTCTTAGACGAGGCTAAAAGAGTTTTGGAAGATCGCTCGATTTTACGAGCGCAACTTCCTCCTGGATATCAAAAACTCCTGCCAAGTCCTTCACCAGTTGAGAACCCGGCTGGCCCGCTCAGGTGGTCAGCCGAAGCACCTATCATTGAAGATGAACCGTCTGAATCCATACCTGACGAAAGTCAAAAGGTTGAGGTGGCAGTTGACCCGGTTTTGCCTTCAGAGGCTCTATCTTCGAATGATACCATCACAGAAGGGGATAAAGACGACACTGTCCAAATTCTCTTCATCAACACAGACTCCGACGAACAAGGGGGCAATTCGCCCATTCCTTTATTTGGGAAGGAACTTCGTCAGAGTCATACCCGACCGTCTATTTGGTCCCACCACCAAGCAACCTAGTTGTCTCGTTCGACTGGAACCAACTAGGCAGACCCCGTTTGCCAGTAAGCATACCATTCAGAATTATCGTTCAAATATTCAGAATGGTAATGGTTGGCACCATCATTGATGAGGGGTCATCTGTGAGTATCCTTTCCTCTATTGCTTGGAAAGTGCTTGGTTCACCAGCGCTTTTGCCTGAAATGAGAAATCTGACAGGCTTTGATAAAGGAACCAGTCGACCTTTAGGGATCCTCCCCAATGTGCCTATCTCATTGAAAGGGAAGACCATTCAAATGAACGTGATGGTCGTTCAAGGACCCTTGGATTATAACCTACTCCTTAGACGATACTATATATATTGCATGGGAGCCATCGTCTCCTCACTCTTTAGAGTAATGTGTTTTCCGCACGAAGGAAGAGTGGTCAAGCTCGTGGACCAGCTTTCATTTCCCGGATCATGCATCGCAAATAGTCATATACCATCCCTAAATGGTCTCTTCATGCAAGAAATATCTCAACCCACAGTCCGTCCTCCTGATGAGCGCGAGTAATCCGGGAGGATATGACTGGAACCCAGGGGGCATGCGTCCTGGTCTGCTTCGGCAGGAAAACTTTGGGTATAGGGTAGGTTTCCGCGGGAGAATATGACTAGTCCGTACCCCGTCCGTGGTTGGAAGAGGGGTTGTTCTGGAATAAGATTCTCTTGTCAAAGTTACGTGTTTGGCACTGAGTTCATTCACCTTTGTCTATCTCGATAGACACCTCCGCAGAAATGTTTTGTTGAAAGAATAACAGAACAATCTTTGGGTAGCCTGAAAGAGGTAGACCTCTCCCGGTAAAACAAATGTTTTATTGGACTAAGAAGGGGTAACCTTGAAATCGTACTTTATGCCTGGGGGCATGCAAACCTTTTGGAGTGCAAGCAAGGGGCAGCTATTTATTTTTTTAAATTTTTAGGTCCTTCCCTTTAAACCTGTAGGTCTAACCCTTTAAACTCGTAGGATTGGTCGTTTCCAAGCTTGCAAAACGAAAGGATCCGGAGCAAAGCTTTTTGAGATGAAGCTCCATAAAAAATAGAATCTTAATGAGACATTCTTATCATATGACTGGATTTATCAAGCAGTTTTAGCACACAGTTCATGCTCGTTAAAAAATAAACGCAAGATCCGAGCAGTTTTAACGCATAGTTCATGCTCGTTAAAAAATAAACATAAGATCGAGCAAGTGTTTCAATCCGCGTTTAAGCTCGTTAAAAAATGAACTACCCGGTAAATAACCACAGTGAATGTAATATCATCAGCCACTAAAGCCTTGGTTGTGTTTGCACCGTCACCTCCACTTTTCCATTGGCCGATCATTCACCTCCATATGATTGTTTACCCATTTTCAGGAACAGCTGCGAAGAGTGATTTCACTAGCCACCCTTGTGACACTGCCGTGATTGGAAAATTCCAACCCGTACCTGGAATCAGCTGCTAACCCGTTTCATCACTCGTTCCTCAAAAGACGAGTCTTCTTTAAGCTCTTTTCATCTGACTCGTAAAATATGAAAACATTGCCGAGTTTTGGCCTTCCAGCTCGTTAAAATGACCGGAAGTGCTATCCCTCCTCTATATTTTAATCTTTTTGGACCTGAGGGATTATTGCACAAAAAGATCGAGCGCTTGTTTTGTCCGGCTCGTTAAAACTATCAAAAACTCATCCCTTCTGTATTGTTTTATACTTTTTCGGACTTAAGGGATTAGATGACGAAAAAGGACTTTCGGAGTTGACTTTACGTACCTTTTTAGACTCTCTAAAAATGAAAAGGACCGAGTTATCCTTGTCGTTAGACTCGTTAAATGCATTAAATAGCGATAAACTTGTCTTTAGACGAGAACGAGTTTCACTATCGCTAGGCTCGTTAAAACATAGCGATGGGCTTGCCCGAAGGGCAAGTTATAGAACAAGCATATGTTATCCTCCTCAAGCTTAACAAAAATAAAGAGGTACTGGTCAGCAATGACTGGGGAAAAATTGGGAGAAACTCAAGAAAACTTTGATGGTAGCAAGTCGCTCTTGAACATGACACTTTTCCTCCGTACCACAATCGGGTTGGGTAGTTTCATTCACCGGTCACATCACCATGGTATCGCCACACCATCCGTATTTGGGGTAATGCTACCGATCCATCGCATAAGTTTCGCCATATGTTCAAGAGAAGTCGTTCAGAGAAGTCGACCGTGTCCCATCCACTGCCATACATTATCCTTCGTCCTTTCATGACCGCCACCCTCAATCATATGTCATCAGATCGTTTCCACCTCCATCAAAATAATTTTCTCCATTCCGTGTCACTGATGTGGGATTCATTAAGGCCCTCCTTTGACGGATCACTTCTTGTCGACATCAGCTCATTATCCAAGAAGTTGATCTAGGAACAACCCCTTCGGTACTTTGAAGCTTGCATGCTTCAATGGCAAGTTTCTCACTTCCGGCGACAGGTATACATCAATGACCTTCGACCGAAAGATTTTGTGTGGTGTTCGACGCCAAGTCCTTTATTCACACCACGTGAATTGTACTGTAGTACCTTGAGGGTCATTATCATTATCGGTGATTCCTCTCGCGCTTGTTAACGGTTTACCTCATTGACCGGTAATCAAGCGATGTCTTTCCATGTTTGACTTCAGAACATTTCTCACATGGATCGACTTGTACTTAGAGTGAAGATCGAACGAGCTTGAAGACCCCGGATCTAGTTTCATCCATCTGGGCTGCGATATATATTCAGGAAAGATAAAGACATTGACATGTACATCATTGCAGCAGATAATCATCCTACACAAAGGATGATAATTTCATCAAAATTATCAGTCTACCATCAGACGATTGTCTGTTCTATGTATAGAAAAATGAATTTATAAAGCTGAGCATGGGAATGCCCGCCTCAGCTAGATCATGAAAGCAGTATGAAAAATAATGTATTGTATTGTATCTTATTACAGGTCTCCTCCCAGCAATGAATGAACTTTGGATCCTCCTAATAAAGCATTTCACCCGATAAACGACCTCATACTTTAGGGGGCAACTGTTATAGACATTTTTGTGCCTTACAGCTATAAGCATGAAATGTCCATAATCTAAGGGATCCAAAGTCCCTAAACATGTTGTTCCTACCCCTAGAGGAACAAGGCTAACAAACCACAACAATTCACAGAAGTTCTCCACCAGAAACTGCTCAAAAACAAGTCAATTCAGGATCAATTCAGAGGCTCCACTAGCTGTCTGCGCTAAAATGCAAAGTCTGCACTGGCTACCTGCACTGCAACGCAGGTAGAAGCACTACCAGGGTGCGCTGAGCGGGAATTGACAAATGGCAAGTTCATTCAACAAGGTGTCAAGACCCTGGAAGCTTCCAGAATCTTCCTCAATGACACTTGCCTTAGTGAATTCGACTACTGATGAGTAAGAGGTTCTCAATCTCCATGTGGAAGCAAGAACCTCCAAGTGGAAGCAAGAACTGACAGAGGGAGAGGACACTAGTCAGATCTCAAGCTGACTCATCCTCTCTCCAAACATCTATATATGGATCTCTCCTCCATGAGATCTAGAGGCTGGAATTTTGTTATTGCAAAGAATTGATGTTGGTTTGAGATTGGAATCATTGGGTGCTTAATGCTTTGAAGGAAGGTGAAGATAGGAATTTCATTTGCTAGGAAGGAGATGCTGGATTGGAGCCCTCTGGGTTGTATCTCTTCCTGAACCTTGTTATTCATCAATAAAGCTATCTTGGTTTCTCCTATATACTGATGTATCTTTGATGTATGATTGCATTAGTATGTTTAGTTTATTTCTAATCCTGAACTAGTTATGAATATGAATCTATGTCTTTGTGTAGTGTTCTCTTCTTGTGATCTTGCAGGGACCTGTTGAAGCTGGATGAGCGAGAAGGCAAGTAGCTGGGAACTCTCAAAGAGAAGAGAAACCAGATCGAGGGACAAACGAAAGACACCGGTTAGTCCATCCATCTCTCTTCGTTCTTAATTCATAAAGGAAGAATACTAGAATAGCTGTTTCTGTTTTTTGCTAAGGCACTGTCACACCTTAGGTGGATAGGATCATCCTGCATAGGCATTTTCCCCCACAACAAGTATGGATTATGGTACAAAAGAACAGAGGGTGTGAAGCTACATGGCTTCACAAATGCAGATTGGGCAGGGCGTCCATCAGATCAGAAGAGCACATCAGGAGTAATTTCATCCTTGGGTCAGTTGCAGTTTCTTGGTACAACAGGAAACATAGGTCAGTTGCACTTGACTCAGTAGAGGCTAAATACATGGCTGCAAGTTAGGCAACATGTGAGGCCATTTGGATGCGGAAAATTCTAGTTGGTTTGTTTGATCAGAGGATGGATCCAATTGTGATCTATTGTGATAATCAAAGTTGTATCAAACTCTCTAAGAATCCAGTATTTCATGACAGTTCCAAGCACATCAACATTCAGTATCATCATCTCAGAGACTGTGTGGCGAGGAGGATGATGTTGTTGCAGTATATTTCAACCAAGGAGCAAGATGCTGACATTTTGACTAAGGCATTGTCAAAGTGTAAATTCAAGTTCCATAGAGACAAGATCGGGGTGGTAGATATCCTTTTCTTGTTGAGAGGGAGTGTTGAAATGTGGCAACAAGAATATTCCAATTTTAATTTTTCCTTGAATTAAAAATGAGAATTAAAATTCGAATTTAGTCTCACTAGCTCTTTGAAAAATAATTAATTAATTAATCCTGAGTTAATTACTTGGAGAAATTCAAACATGAAGTCTTTGTGAAGTCATGCAACAGTTATCCCTTTGATTGAGGAAGTTGTCCCTTAATTAAGGAGATAAGGATGAGTTGTACTTGAGTTGTAATTAGTTAGCTCAGTTAACTGAGTTAAGTCCAGTTAAATTATTTCCAAACAGTTTGAGGAACTAATTGTGAGTTGAGTCAGTTAATGCATGCATACATGAAACTAGTGTACTCTAGATAACTGAATATTCTCCCATAAATAACTCATGCATGTCAGTTCAGACAAAGACCCAGTTGAGATTAAAGGTAAGGACAGTGTACAATCAGTTGCAAGAATTTTCCTATAAGAAAATCTCTTTCATGCATAAGGAATTCATTCCATGAGATTTGTGCAGTTTTACAGTGTGTTGGAGCAGTGTGTGAGATTAGTGTCACACAAGGTTATAGCTGGAACACCCAGGGAAAACAGCACAAGGAAATAGGAGGCTTGGAGGACAAAGGAGAGGGTATATGAGTTGTCTAGTCTGTCTATGAGCAACAGTGAGGGATTGTACTCAGAGCTAGATAGTTGTGAGAGCTAAAGCTTTGTGTAAGCCTAAGATATTTCCACTTGTATGATAATACAGATAGTGGGGATTTTAGCTGAGGCTTTCCCCATAGTATTCTTCTGTGTTTCATGTGTATTGAATCTTATTCTCTGTTATATGTGTTCTATTTTATCTTTCTCAAATCAACTAAGCTTCTGCAAGTTTGATTGTAGAAGTAGATTAAGTATTTTGCTTTAGTATATTACATAATTAGATTAATCTACAGTGAGAACTTCTACAATATATATATATATATATATATATATATATATATATATATATATATATATATATATATATATATTAGTTTTCTCAACACATAATCTGTTAATACAACCATCTTAAAACAATATCATTCCTTCATGCAATATTATAGACACACACTCATATTATGCAATTAATCAAACGTTCAAACAATAGATAAATGACATAATAGACGCAAAACACCAAATAGATAGCATGATAAAATAATCAAACACCAAATAGATAGCATGATAACATCAAGATCTTAGTTGCAATGACCATAACCATCATGCATATGACCACAATGCATATAAAAACAAGTTAACTACCATGCATGACTATCTGACGAACATGCCTATGACCATGTTGATTCACTAATATCTATCATGCATGTAACCACAACAAAACTATAATGAATAGCATGTATATAACCCTAATTCATATAAAAATCATTAACCAACATACAAACATGTATGAAAATCTTCTCTTAACTTGAGGTCCAATGCTGCAACCATGCTTTAATAATCTCCTCCTCCTGTATCTAAGCCACAAATCAGCATCGTAACATACCAACAATATCACGATGACACAAACTACATAATGACCGCCATGATGCATGCTTTACCTACCATGAAAGAATACCTATAACCATGTCAATGCATGCATAATAACATATACTGACATTGAGATGCATAAAAAATACATATACAATAGACATGCATTCATGACAAACACATCCCAACATCAACATCATCAAATTCTACATGTCAACACAATTGTAACAATGACCACCACCATTCATTAATAACAAGAACATATACAACCTACATGCATGTGAAACAAACACATTCCACCCATCTAGTCCAAGTGTTGAGCCATGCTTTGATACCACTTTGTGGTATCAGATATCACCCAAGGAGAACAAAAACTAGACATCACCCAAAGAGAATAGAACTCGCTCTAACACTACTCTATAACACCCTCCTCCCACATTTACCCAAGCTAACTAGTGCACCAAGGTAAACATGTGATGAAAAGTTACTATGATATGGTTCAACTCCCATGTACAGTTAAGGAAGGGGAACTGACACACCAAAAACCAAACTGACCTTTCTCAGGAGCTACAGGAACCCCAGGGACTAGCCAACCACTCCAGCTGCCCAAACCTTGAGACAACTTAATGTTATGTTGAACTAGACCCCCATTCACTCCCATGAAAGGCCTTCCAATGCGACTAAGACCCTCCAGTCTCTCCCATAGCAAGGAACCTACGTGACTGCAACCATTTTCAGGTAGGTTTGTGCTAGTGACCCTGAATTTTGAGCCATGTTTTTAGGGCTAGGAGTTGGGATTTTTCCTAGAACTTGATGAAATTCTCAAAAATGATAACTAACAAGAAGACAAGGTCTCTAATGTGAAACTTGAATAAGGACCTAACCAAACACATCCTAACCATGACATGGCTTTCATCAAACACATCATAAATATGTAACGTACATGCCATAAATACAAATTTGACATAGGGGTCTCATACTTATATGAGAATCGTCAATAAGGTCAAATGATTTCTCATATTAGTCGCAATAACATCTATTAGGCCATGCATTCGATAACGAATCACATATTCATCAAACATGTCAAGAGACATAAACAATATACATCATATAACCAACAAATAAACCATGGCAACTTAGCCATAATGTCACCATCATAGTCAATACATATGCCAATAGATCACAATAGAAAATACCTCTTATTAACATATGAAAATGCCAGCCAAGTCAGGTACTTCCATGTACCACTCAACCGTATATTGGGATGAACCAAATCTTTCTTTCAGCCAGCCATCCCCATGCCATATTCCAAGCATGAATATGGGATATCATGAAACAAATCAACCAAAACCAAACCAAGTCTTCTAGAGGCCAAACCACCTCAACCCTCACCCAACATTTCCACCTCATAGTAGAACATCATGAACCATCACTAGATCGGTCTCTATCCAAGCTTTCCAAGGCTATAGAGCATTTGTTCCAACCTAGCTTCCAAGACTAATAACTCAACCCACAGTGGCCGTTGGGCTCCAGGGTGTTTATCCAACCAAATCTTCCAGGACTAATAACTCAACACACCAAGGGCTCTAGAGTGTTTTTCCAAACAAGGCTCTAGGACTAGTAACTCAACCCAAGTTGTTACAAGGCTTTCAGAGCGTTTGTCCAACCAAAGGCTCCAGGAACTAATAACTCATCCCATAGCCATGATGAACATGAGCACCAACCATAAAAAAAAGGTAAAACCCACAATACCATGGCTATATAGGAAATGGAAAGGCTAGGAAAAACCATTGTCAATCTAGGCAATCCTCCATGTTAATGACACATCATAACCCAATAACCACATGCATATGTTATGCATGCCAGAACTAGAAATAAAATCATACATGCAACCTTGTACATGCAAAGAAAACCCATTTTAGTTGTCGATCCACCTATTCCCTTGTGCTTTCCTACTTTCCTTTGCCTTCTTCCTGAAATGCAATATATGTCAAAGTTGCTGTAAGAATTATCCCAAAATACTAGTGTGCAGGAGCATGAAAAAATGAGAGAATAGAAGAGAGAGCCATAAATGAATTGACAAAAGTCTTTGAACTAATCCTTAGAAGCTTTTTTATCGTTCAGGCCTCTAATTTCTTCATTTTCCTTCATTTTATGTTCAATTTCCCTCTCATGCAAACCTTTAACCTTTCACCTTCCTTTTCTCCAATTTTCATTTATTTTCATAAATAAAATGCTAATTAATTCCTCTTTTCCTTTGCCATTTTCCTTAGCCATTAATAAACTGAAGTGACACCCCACTAGGATGTTTTTCCCACCACTCATCTTGGAATACGTGTCCCATGACCTTGGTCTCATATTTTCTTACATGGAAATTCAACCAGGGGTTGTTATATAACCCAGTCTCAATCAATTCTTCTTATGGATCTTCTTTTTATATTAACACCTATTTGAATATATTCAAGGATGTTTGTTGTAAAACAACTTAAAATATACAAAAACTAAACCTTGAGTTGCTATAAGGAAATATTAATAATTACACACAAACTTTGAAATCAACCTTTGTCTTCCTTGTCATATTGTTTTATGTGTTAAATGAGTTCTATTTTTTTATTTTTTTATTTTTTCTGTAAGAAAATACTTGAAAATTAATATATGATGCTAAATTATTTTTTTATATGTACAAGTTCAATCATGATTACATACATTTCAAGCACATTGTTGTTGAATTGGCTCCTCCTATGATGCAATTATGTCCATTTCTTTTACCATCTACTTCTACGCTTTTTTGGACATTCCTATTGACATTGTTCGCATATCATCTCGTTGATTATTTGGGATTTTCATAATCTTCTTGAAAAAAGTAATAAACTATATATATATATATATATATATATATATATATATATATATATATATATATATATATATATATATATATAATTTGCAAGTATAACATGTCTCATTTACCATTACTTTTGAAACGCTTCCTATAGTTTAGATATATTTTGGTTCTTAGAATCATTGGATTTATTTGTGTATCGTAAATGGAAAGTATGTCTATAAATTCATTCCATTTTTTTTTTCTCCGTAAATGCTAATTCTATTAAAAAAGTGAAAAAATATGTACAATGATGTTAAGACCTCAGAGGAGGCCAAAGCTAGTCCTCAGTCAAAAAAATAGGGATATTACATTTCAGCCCTACATCCATATTTACAATGCAGACTTCAAAGGTTTTGCTTTGGTTCCTGACATACTGACTAAATTTACCAGACCTACAATCTTCATGGCCTGCATTGACTAAAAGCACAAAAAAGCCCATGGCATAATCATTTGTAAGACAAAAACTGAAGCCTGGATTTGTTGTTGTTACTGCCTGAAGCTTGAGAATAAACCAGATATAGACCTCTCACTTCAGACTCAAAAACATAAGAACAAAATTACAAAACATATGAGCTAGAGAGCCACCCGGCAAGAAGGAGCTGTGATCAATCGGCATGACTTAGAAAAGTTGGCGTGTCCTCCTTTTCCTGGCTAGTAGAAGCCAGCCAGGTCACGAGACCATCTGCGTCCAGAACCGACTCACCATCAGGATGAGTAACCAAGTGCAAAACTCCGAGTTCTCGTTGAGATGGCCCGCAAACTAAAGCGTCTTCCTGTAATGGAACCGACTGTTGAGGCACTTCCGTAGCAGGGCGTCCTCTTGCATATGGTCCGCATGATATACTCGTCCCGATAGGTCCCCAAGTAGAATACTGTCATCCTGAGAAGGTGAGGAAACAGAAGGAATCGAACTAGATGGATTGCTCTCCTCTTCTGAGACAAATATTGTAAAATTGACTGTCACTATAGACCTGTTGAGCTGACTCTGGAAAGAAAACCTGAAGGTCTGATAAGAATTGTTCGGAAGAAACCTATCCTGATCCAACGATGGAGAAGAGGGCGGAGCTAAGGCAATAGGAGCGACAATCTGAGGCGCAGGTCGTGAAAGGCTTCCTCTATTTCCTAAGTGACTTCCCCTGCGCGGGATTCCTCGTCTGCGCAGCATGATTACAGGGGCAAAGAAACAGGGAGAACAATTGAGATAGAGCAGACCAGAAGAAATGAAAGCGCTAAAAACTTCAGGGCGTCTCCAGAACCAATCAAACATCCATACCCAAATGACAATACAGCAGGACTGAAGCGGCTTAGCTTCATAATACCCTGAGACATTAATTGCGTTGCGCAGATCCATGGCACTGAGCCAGAGTGTATACAGAGCAGCCATGCTCGAAATGAATTCTAACCAACTTCGAGGCTGCGCAGGAATTAATTCTCCTGCCTTTAACTTGTTATATCCACCTACGACATGTACCATGCAGTCCTCCGGCCTGCCATCCGTTAGGCCAGCTATCTGTCTGGCATAATTCCTCATTGAATGCTGGAAGAGTCACCTGCATCCGGGTGTATAAATTCATTCCATTAGATCCCTCATAGTTTTGTAAAAAATATTCCCCCTTTCAATAACCTTGAGCACCACTCCAGATGCATTAAGGACCAATTCATTGTCATTTGCATGTTCTATAATTTTTCTTTTCTTAGAATGACATTGATCTTTTCCTTTTTTGTTGCTCCATGTAGAACATTAAACATATATGAGTTAATAACTATTTAAAACTTTTTATCTAATATTATTAAGTATATTATTAATGAAAAAAAAAAACTCATATTGAATAATATTTTTTCATTCACCTGATTGATCATTCTGCATTTTTTTTTACTAGGATTTTACATTCTTCTACACTTTGATTAGAAATAATCTCATAGGCATTCTTCATTTTGTGACTCTGCATGACACACATTAACCAATACATATTAGTTAAACTTACATATAGTTCAAACATATTAATTTTGTAAAGAATTTACAAAGATATTGTCTTCTCTTCTTTTTTCGAAGTGTTATCATTGTGTTGATTAGTATTTTTTCTTCTTGACACCTTCTCAGACATTTTTTTATCAATATACAACCTATACCATTCAATATCGAAGCCATTAAATATATTTTCTAAATAAATCAAATAATTTTCAGCCAAAAAGAGCTTTGGTAACCAATGTGTTTATCTAAATAAATGCACCGGTGTGTTTATCACAGTAAACACATTAGGCATTTAATTGTTCATCACTGTGAGGGAGAAATATTATTTTTAAATAATTTGAAATTATTATGGTGCGATTTGTAACTCTAAACGCATCGAAATGATTTAACGATGCTATTTGGAAAAGGTGCATCGGTGCATTATATTGCATCGACATCAACAATGAACAGATTGGACAGAACCAACAATGTTATAATGTATCAATGCGTTGTATTACACAAGGCACACTGGTGCATTATATTATGTAGGTCGCGCCAGAAAATATATATCGTTATTTTTAAACGGACAGGGTCAACAGGATTTGGATCGAATTCAATAAGTGATTCCCCTACTTTACATGTCAAATGCCCTATATATAATAAGTACATAAACCCAATAAATCTAAAATGCCTAAAATGAAAAACCATAATTGTGAATGGTAGAGGAAGTTAAACCCTAAGGTGAAATTTTGCAGGAAGAAGCAAGGGTTTAAGATAAGTATTGAATTTTTTTGTTATTTTTCTGAATTTTAATTAAATTTAAATTAAGAACATATATTGTAAAATTTTTTTAATGAAATCAAAAGTACATTTCTTATTATAGAAGGTTTTAATTTATTAATTTTTTTGAATTGAGAATAAATTTAATAGAAATTGTCAAAAAAATCTAATAGTAAAATATAAAATTTTTGTTATCTAGGGTTTTGAGTGAATCACCATACCTTTTAAATTGTGATTTTTCTATTGTTCCAAAATATTTTTCTGCTCCACAGTTCTCCCAATATGTCTCTCTTGCAAATGATCTCTCTTTTAATTAAACCCTAATAGAAATTATAAATATTTTTATTAGTAAAATAAACAATAAATTTAAAATTTTTACTATGCAAGGTTTTGACTGAATCACCATACCTTTCAGCTTCTCATCTTTTGGATAGTTATGTTGCTCCAAAGTATTTTGCTACTGCACAATGCTCCCGATATGTCTCTCTTGCAAATCACTCCCTTGAAATTTTGGGAAAAACAATGAAATAGTGAATAACCTTTTACTATTTAAAAGGCTTTATGAATTTAGATTTCGAAAAATCAACTGTCACTCATTTTTTAATTTAAAATTAAAAAAGAAAAAAATTGTTCTTGTTTTTTCAATTTATTTGAACATCGATGCATTTTATAGTCAAGCACATTGGTGTGTTTATAAGAAAAGTTAACCGACATTGTCGGAGTGCAAATGTTTTTCAACGCACCGACATGATATACATATAATATATCATGTCGGTGCGTTGAAAAGCATTGGTACCCCAACAATGTCGGTATATATATATATATATATATATATATATATATATATATATATATATATATATATATATATATATATATATATATATTATTATTTTTTTTTTTCCAAATCCCGAAACAATCAATTAATATTTTTAATGCAACGATGTGGTTTGTATTTAAAAGCATTAGTGTTGTAATTGGCATAAGAGCATCGAGATGGTTGAATTTGTTTTTATTTTCTGAAATTTGGAAACAAGTGTGTACCAGTGTTGTTTTTCTTTGAAACACATTAGTGTGTTTTTATGCAAGAGCACCAATATGATAACATTTTTTTTCGAAATGCAAGAAACTAGTGACAGTACTATTTGAAAACATCGATGTTGATATTATTTAAATGGATCAATGCACTTTGTTCTGATAAGTGGACCGGTCGTGTTTAAAAACTATTTGAAATTATATTTTTACATAAAATGGCATATTAATCTCAAATTATCCTTTAGGATGCATCCACATGAATTACAGTAGTTCATAGTATACATTTTCTACTTAAATTCGCCATATTCTTGAAAATTGGTTTAAAAACTATATTGAAAATCAGATTGTGGTTATATGGTTCTCAAGATTAATCTTAGATATGCATACAAAATTTTATTTTTGACTTTTCTCGAATGCAGGTAAAAAATTCTCAATAATATCGATTGGTTAATTCTTCAAATTCCAGCCCGTTCCATATTGTTGATCAAAGTCCTTCACAGAGTTCTCCCTTTCCATCTCCAGTAAGTTCTGATTTTATTTATATTTCGATTATCTAATTGAATTTATTTATTTTTAATCCATGTAAATTCGAATAAAAATGTATCCAAATTTGTAGGATCCTAATTCAAAATCGAGTTCAAGTGCAAAAAATATTCCTCTATTTCAAAATCTTCAGAAGCTCTTATTAGGAGCAGCATATCACAAGTAGTTGGTAGACGAAAATGGAAAACCTCTTCACCCTTACAATTGGAACATGGCATCTTCCAACCTCAATCTTGGATCAACTATGGTAATAATTTTTTGGAAAAATGTAATTTCAATAAACCAATTGCATTGACATGCTTACTAATATCATTGATATTGTATTAATGATGTTCAATATTTTTTGAAATTAGTGTTCTAGTGATGATGAGTGAACCACCTACCATCTTCTAGTGCACCCTACTAAAACATCAAATTGAGAGAAGGTTGCATTAAGATCAAGGCTCGAAGAGGAAGCATACAAAGAATGGTTGAACCAACCACCTATTCAGTTCCCACTACATCCATATTCACTAATTAGGAATGACTCCAACAATAGTATTTCTTCATCACAAGTTTTCAATGGAGGCAATAAAATATTGTTTGGTATGGATGATTTCTTACAAGATATAACTTCCTTGGAGGAAATGTTGTTATATGCATTCCAGAATGATGAGCGAGGGGATGATGCTCATATCATTGATACCTTATTGAAATTCTAAAATCTACTTCCACCACCCCTCTCTTTGGACCTGGCAGTAAGTCAAAGTCTACTCAACTAGGGACAACAATATTTTTGTATAACTTGAAAGAAAAGTTTGGCATGTTGAATGCATGTTTCTCGGAAATATTGAGGTAATTCACCTGCATGGTTGATCAAGTCCCTTATATTTTGAAAAATCTTGTCACACAATCAACATTAAAAATGGTCAATTTTACGAATGTTAAATATTGACATTGTAAAATTATATTCCCCATTATTCAAAGATAAGGTTCTTCCGAGTGATAATGTCTTTTCAGATAGTTGAGAAGAGGAAAAGTAGTTGTTTAAAATGGTGGGTGTTAAGTACATATCATATCATGCATGTCTGAATGATTGTATTCTATATATAGGATAATATGTAGACAAAGATATGTCTGAAATGTGGGCATGATAGGTACTGTAATTAAAAAAAATGGGTAAATCACATGGTCCTCCTCAGAAGATATTGCGGCACATGCCTATAATCCGAAGGATTCAAAGACTCTTTCATTGCACAGAATTAGTTATGTTGTAGGGATGGCATGCCTCATACATAAGTGAGTCAGGAGTTATGAAAATCCCAACAACTTCAATAGCCATGAAGCATATAGAGAATACATGGCCTGAAAAATTCAAAGATGAAGTACGAAGACTATGACTTAGCATAGCCATGGATGTCATCAATCCATATTCCCTCCAAAACATCGACTATTATGTTTAGATGGTAGTAGTGATCAATAAAAATATCCCCATGGTTTTCCGTGAAGAATGAACATATTATTTTGGCTCTCATAGTCCTTGGTAGAAGACAAGTGAAGAATATGGATGTCTACTTACAACCATTGGTAGATGAATTGAAGGAATTATGGGAAGGGATACATGTGTATGATGTATCAAGACCCATCACAACAGAGAGGATTTTTACGTTGTATGGCATATGTTCTTACACCATACATGATTATCCAGGCTTAGGAGTTTTCTCTAGTAAATTACATTTTTATTGATTTGTTTATATATGTAACAATATTGTTTTTCATATTAATTTAATTCATTGCAATTTTTTTGATCTTCATGGTCTCTATGTGTTGTTCTATTTACAATAATTTCTTAGGTCTTGTAACAAAATGGTACCATTGATGTAAATGTTGTGGACCTTCTCTGAAGGTTAGGTGGTTTGACCACCTACGAAAGCTAGAGTATGATTGCTCTAAGGTATTCCCCCCAGAAGAAGAAGAAGAAGGAGAAGGAGTTTGCAGAAATATTCAATTCGAATGGGGAGCCAATGTTTGATGATCCATAATTATTAGAAACCTACTTTGATAAATTTACCATTAGGATCAAAAGTAAATATGTCTTTTATGAGCTCATATATTGGGAGCATCTTAAGTATTAGTAAACACATATCATTTTTACATTATTAGACAACTTCCAAAGCCCCTCATGTTCTTTAAGATCTAGATTGAGTATGCCCAATTTACAAATTAAATTTGGGAGGTCCAAAGAAGATCCATACTCCATTTTAACCTACTTTACTACAAATAAAAGTTCGATTTGAATTTGGATAGGGTGCTCCATATTGTTGTAAAAAGCATGAGCATAAAGAAACCCCACGAGGAAAAAAAAGAAAGATCAACAAAATTGCAGCCTCCTAGACAAATCATGTGTGATTTGATCAAGTTTATAACAATAGATCTATAAAAAAATGTGAAGGGGGTTGCAACCAAGCTCTATTACAATGTACAACTATTTGTATCACTCTCAATGCTCTAAGACCATGTAAAACTATTTGCATTACTCACAACTACAAAAAAACACAGAAGACCTCAATTTCATATCGATGGACTCAAGTTGAGGGTATTTAAAGATAACTATGACAACTCAGCGAATACAATTTCTATGTGAGCTTAAAAGTCATAATTAGCTCACAGGAAAAGGTGGTCAAGGAGAATACCAAGTCTAACACTAATTCAGGCTCTTGAAATATTAATAAGGAATTTTAAATTGTGTCATTAAACTATATATTATATTAAATTTATTGTTAACTAAAGTATTATAAAGTTTAAAAATAAAAGATACATTATAAAGAAATAAAATAAAATAATTGTTTTTTTAAATAAATAAATAAATTCAAGATTTTGAAAAACATCTTTGATATTTAAATTATACAGTTATAGAATTCAAATTTAATACTCTTTAACTAAAAAAATGAGGGTTAAACTACAGAGAGACACTAAAACCATACTAAATTTTTTATAAATACATGTAACATCTTAATAGTTTTATTAGCACATATCACCTTACTAATTTTATTTGACATCCACAAACAGGGCATTATGACTGCTAATAATTTACAAACTAATTATGAAAAATGGAGTGATTTTCACACAAATGGAAGCCTAAATAAAATGGCAAGAGTTATACAGTCTTATGCATGGTAGTTAATGCGCAAGGGTTATATATGTCCATCGTTGGATAATCTACTTGCTTAAATTCAATGGTGGGAATATACAACCTTTACACATTAACTGTCGCGAAGTAGGTTGGATAATTCTTGCCTAAGTAAAAGTATGTGCGCAATAAATATGTATAACAAGCAAAAACCTACTCCCATGAAGTTTGAATATAGATATAAAAGGGATCTTTCACAAAGTTGATTGTCAAGGTTTTCACCATTTCGATTCCAATATATGGAAAAATCAATTGTTATGAAACCAACTCACAAATAGAGAGAAAAGAGAGATAAACACCTTAGAATTCAGCCTCTTCGAGGGGGAAACCTCCTTTTCTTTTCCAAAGAAAAAAATCGAACTTTTTATTAACCGAAATAAAAAGTTACATAGTATATGCGTTAAGCATTCATTTTGTTGTATGATTTACAAATCATAGAGATCACAATATGTAAGATATACTGTCCTATCAAAATTATGTGAAAATAAACCACTAATTTGGTGTACAAGCCCCCTCTTATGAGGAAAACGATCCCTTTGATCAGTTCACATCTGTAAAACCGGTTTTTCCATAGGTTCAAAATAGCATGAATAGTTGTTGTATCTTATGGGGCCTCCTCGGGGAGGAAAATAGCCCAAACAGGAAGAAAAACAACGATAATAGCAGTCTGAAATAAATGCACATAACAGTCACTGTCTAGAGCACATGAATATAAAAACAACATCAAAATCACTATCTATTATAAATACATGAGAATATTAATATAGTGCTATGGATATGGCGGATGATTCGACACACGGATCTCGCCCTGGTTCTCATCCTCTATCCTCCAACTGCCCATATATTGTTGCAAACCTGCTTTAGAAAGCTTGTCTATTGCATCATTGTGATCCCTGTAGATATGGAAAAGGGAAAAGACATTAAAGGAATACTTTATATGTTTTGTCTCTTCTAATAAGGGTGATAAAATGTAATTCTGACATCTACTTTCTCCATTGAACCATTTAATAGTATTCATTGAGCCCCCGAATGTCTGAACTGTGAGTATGCCTAGGTGAATAAGCCAACAAAGAAGAAGTTTGAGAGCTGACAGCTCCGCAAAGTTGTTTGTTCCAGTCCCTAGCCCCATTGAGGCTTTAAGACATATGCTTTGATTTATGTGAATTACCAACCCTGCTCTTGCTCTGTTGTTTTGGGATGCCCCATCAAAATATGCCCATTGGATTCCTTCCTTGATGTGTTCCACTCTAGTTATCCTGGATATGTTTCCTTTGTCAGGCTTGGGAATACTTTTGTAGACTGATGTGCATTGAACTACAATGACCTCATAGGGAGTAGAATTATCCATAAAAATTCATTTGTTACTTGCTATCCAACTACCCTAGGCTATGATAAGAGGCATATTTCGCATGTTCCCTTCTGGGTATAGCTGCCACCATCTTTGCCAAACTTCCGGAAAAGAACCCCCTTCCCAAAATACAGACTTTTGAAGTAATATTCTGACCTTCGTCCACACCTTTTTAACAAAAGGGCATTCAATAAATAGGTTTCGAATTGTTTCTGAGTCATTTTTACATAAATGGCATCTCCTAGGACCTATCTTATATCTAGCCTGAAGGATGTCCCAGGTTGGGACCTTCCGCCTGAGAATGCACCAGAAGAAAATTCTAGATTTTGCAAGACTTTGTAGCTTCCACAAGGGTTTGGCCCACTAATCCAGATTTCCCCAACCTTTCTTAGACATATGGAACTTGCATCCATATTTTGGGGAGTAGGATCCAGATTTTGCATGAGCCCACACCAGCTGGTCTGGCCTCTCTCTCAGCCTCACATTTGATCTGGAAAGCTCCTTGATAAAAAATTTCCATTCTCCCCACCACTATGGCATCAAATCTAGGTCCCTCCCTGAGAGCCATGCTTGACCCCATATGGTGGAGTGTCCTTGCTTCTCAATCTAATTGAGGAAGTGAATTCCTTTTGAATCAAGCTACATAATGAGGCCCGAGGATAAAGCAAAATTGTTGTTACATCCTACCCATGGGTCCTTCCCTATTCAGATGTTTTCCCATTCCATACTTGCTAGGGCAATCCTTGCTCTATGATCTTGAAAGAATCTATGGTGGCCTTCCAAACAACTGATGCATTCCCTTTTTTCTTGTTGGAACTTCTTATCCAATCTTCTAAGGGAATAGGGTCGATATATTTCCTTTTTACCACCATCGTCCATAAGTTCTCCATATTTATAATCCTCCATCCTAATTTCACTGCTAACGAAGGCCGGAAAGCTATGAGATATTTAAATCCCCATCCTCCCCAATCCTTGGGCCTTGTCACCTTCTCCCATGCCACCCATGGGAGGACCAATTCCTCCTTAGACCCTACCCATAGGAATCTACTGCGAATCATTCTTATTTTTTCTAGGATGCCTTTCGGAACCGATGCCAAAGGTTCCCAATAAACTGGAATTTCCAAAATAATGGATTTGACGAGTGTCAATCTACCACTCTCGAGAGCCACTTAAAGCTCCAATGTGTTATTTTAGCTTCAATTTTTGCTATTAGCCAATGCCAATCTTGCTTCCTATAGGCATTTGGTTTCAACCAGAAACCCAGGTATTTAAAAGGGTCATCCAGTTTACAAACTTCTAAAGGCATGGCATCTGATATTTGATTTATTTCCTGTATATTGAAACCTTCTAGAATCAATTGGGATTTATCCTGGTTCACTTGCATTCATGTAGCCTTCATAAAAAGTTCCAGGATCCTCTTAGACTCCTTAATTTCAATGATGCTTCCATTACTGAAGAGCAGAATGTCATCTACGAATAAAAGATAAGATATAAATAGTTTTACCGCCACTTCCAGCCCTCTTATGACTCCTTCCCTTTTGGATTTTAGCACTAATTGGCTAAGCCCTTCAGTAGCTGGTAGAAAGAGAAGAGGCGAAAGAGGGCATCCCTATCTCAACCTTCTTTTCCCTTGGGAAAAAGAAGAAGCAACCCCATTGATCATCACCGCAAAACTAACGTTTGTTAAACACCCCATGATCCAATTTATGAAATCAAATTTAAATCCAAGGTGTGTTAACAACATATGTATATATATCCAACTTATTTTGTCGTAAGCCTTGGAAAGATCTATTTTCACAACAACTCCTTTCCCCTTCTTCTGTTTGACACTGTGAATCATTTCCTGTGCAACCCCGATTGCTTCATGAATTTGTCTACCATCCAGGAACCCAAACTGTTATTTTAAGATGCTTCTAGACAAGATAGGTTTTAATTGGATAGCTATCACCTTTGCGATAATTTTGTAAATGCAATTGCACAAGGAGATTGGTCGAAAATCCTCGAAATAGATTGGGTCTTCCTTCTTTGTAATTAGAGCTATGAATGTTGCATTAAAGGGGGCATAGATATCTCCTTTCCTCCTAGACTCTTCAACCACATCCATCACTTCCTGTCTAGTCTGTTCGAAAAAATGTTGAAATAGTTCAATTGTCCACCAGTTAGGCCCAGGACTCTTGTCCCTTGCCATTGATTTGATGATGCTCTCCACTTCCTTCTTCGTTACTTCTCCCATAAGATCCACTATGTCTTCCTCATCCATGTAACAAGGGAAACTTTGTGTTATCCTGATTATTTTAGCCAGTGAAGCTTCCACTTGTCCTGTGAAGAGCTTTTGGAAATGGCTTATCCCCATCTATGACAGACTTTCAAAAGAATTTGCTTCCCTTCCTTCTTCATCCTTAAATTTCCAAATTGTGTTTATATTCTTCCTCCCTCTTGCATAATTATGACAAAACTTGGTATTTTCATCTCCTGCCTTTAGCCATATAGCTCTACTTTTCAATCTCCATTGTTCTTCTCTTGCTAGAAGGATTTTACTCCTTTGACCTTCCAATAACAATATTCTATCCATTTTTTCCTGAGTTTCATAGCCATCCACTTCAGGGCTTTCTAGTTCCTATAGCTCCAACCCTATTTTGATTAACTCTTCATCTTGTTTTAGTTTCTTTTCCTTTTCCCAATCCACCATTGCTTTTTTCAGATGCTTGATATTCTCCATGAAGAGGAACGCTTTGTCCTCTGAATCACTGGCCCACACATTTCTCTAGGTTTCTTTGAAAAGCATGTTATATGAGTCCTCCAGTAGCCAAGCGAGATTAAATTTAAAAGGGGTTGCCGGCTTTTTAGTAGGTTTGGAGAGCTCAAGCAATATTGGAAGGTGGTCTGAATTCCCTCCCTCTCCCACCCATTGACGAAAGGCTAGAACCTTTACTACGACCTCTTCACATAAGAGAAAATGATCCAATCTTTTTGCTATTCTATTTTCCCCTGTTCTTTGATTCCTCTAGGTGGGTCTTACTTTCAAAATATTAATATCCACCAATTTGGTTGTGCTAATGGCATTGTAGAAAAATTCTTATAAGGGGTCTTCTCTAGTAGAGGGACCCCATATTTTAGCAGCTCCAATAGAGAAATGTAGATCTCCTCCTATCACAAGATTTGGGTTCTTCAATACAGATTTGGAAAACAATGAGTTCTAGAAAAATGCTCTCCCTTGACAAGGTCCATATATGTTTACTATCAGCAAAGGGGAGCAAAGTTCTATGGAGTAAACTTCCATTCCCATTACGTGATTCGTTCCCCACAAACTTTGAATTTTAAACTTTCCTTCCCTGAAGCCTGTGGCTAAACCTCCAGAGTGACCTTTGGCATCCATGGCCTAAAAATTCCACCCTGGCAGAAGGATTGACAGGGATTTTGAGACCTCTTCTCCCCTACCCAAAGTTTCCTGTAGGAGAAGGAACTCTGAATTGTACTGATGGATAACCTCTTTGAGAGCCAGTTTTTTAGGTTTACTAGCTAAACCCCTATAATTCCAAGATAGTATTATCATTAGTCAACCTTGGCACAGGATCTCGCTGCTATAAGCGCCCCAGAGATAGAAATTTGTTTTCCATCTACAATATCTATCTTAGATCGAACCTGAGCCTTTGAAAAATTTGTTTTCCTACCTCTCACTTTCTGCTCACTTGTCTTAGATAGGTCCATTTCCAAACCCCCCACAGCCCCCAAGGAGGCAGCTTTCTCTCGGGAGATCTAAGGTTATAGGGGTTTGAGCCAGTGATAAAAACTTCCCTCACACCCTCCTCTTCACCCTTAGCCAACTCATGGTTCAAATCTAAATTGGGGATAGAAGTAATAATGCTTTCTACATGAGTGTTTTCCAAACCAGAAATTGGAATTATAATATTCTGAGCACTGGAAAGACTAGGAAGAAAACTAATATTTTTTAAAGAGAAATAAGGAGAATGAGAAGGAATGTTAGAGTCCAGTCTCATACCCTCAATGTCGGTGGAGCTGTGACTAGCATGTGCTTCTATAGGAGCCTAGTCTCGCTCCTCTTTTCCTTGCAGCTGAGCTGATAAATTTCTAGGCAAAGGATCTTCCTAAGTCTTCGCGCCCTCAGTCGCATCCTCCTGAGGTTGATCAATTTCCATATGGTCTGTCCCCAAGTCTTTCTTTGGCTGATGTTTCTTTGTCTCCTCCATCCCATTCATTCCAATATCGGCCTTCCTTTTCTTCCTCTGCCATCTATAACCCAGCGGACGTTCTTTTGCCAAGTGTCCATAAACATGACACCTATGACAGCGGAAGGGAAAATGTTCATAATCAAGAGGTTGAACACAATTAAACTCCTTTCATTGTAGCTTAATTTCTTCTGCTAAATCTTCTCGCAGAGTCAGCCTCACCAAGATTTGAGCCATCACCTTTTCCTTCATTTGAATGAAGGACATATCCATTTCCAGGTATTTTCCCAAATGATTCCCAAATGATTTAAAGACTGACTCCACCCAAAAGAATGGTGCAAGCCTAGGCATTCGGACCCATACTGGGATCTCGTCCACCTTCTCTCGCTACGCATCAAATAAGGGATTCCATCGTTTAAATAGTATTGGGTGATTATCGAAAGCCCAATTCCTCTCCAAAACCTAGTGCATTGCCTCTTTCTTCTCAATTCTCACCATAAACCAACCTTTCACCATTGGCATTATCTCGAACTCCTTATCAGGTGCCGATTTCCATTGTTGCAAAGCCCATTCCTAAATAAACTGGGCTGAATATTTCTTCCCCCTTGCCCTTCCCACCAGAGTAAATTTAGCCACTTCAATGGCTTCATCAAAATTTACATCCATACCCAGGACCAGATTTGTAACAATCTCCTTCTTCTCAATTATTTTTGGCTTTTTCCTCTTCTCCCCTATCTACCTCTTGTTTGGCCCTTCCTCCCTATTCTGTGTGGTTGCTTCAACATTTTCTAAGCCTTCATGTGGTGTGCTTGCACTCCTCCCTGCAACAATAAATCGGTTTCCTCCTCCCTCCCTTTCTGTTGTTGTCCTGCTTTTGGTTCCTTCCTCTACCACCACTGATATAACTATTCTTCCTTCCTTCCCCCATTGACCAAGACACTTTCCAAAGCCTGCGACTTCATCCCTTAACACCGTTCCCCCTTCAAACCCCAGTTCACCAATCCAAGATAAATCTTTGGGTTTTCTTGGACCCCATAATGTCAGTTCCTGCCCTAAAGCCAGTGACTAATCTACCTTAGTAGGCCCTAGTTCTTCCTTTGGCCCAAAATCTGGTCTTTTTTCCTCCAAATTTCTTAACCCACAGCTGATAACTATATCCTCAAGCCCCCCAAAGTAAAATTGACTAAGCAGGTGAGGTATATTAGAACTTACATGAGGGTTTTTCGGTGCATCCGCTTCCTTTGCCGCTGCCAACTGAAACACCGCCTCCTGGTTAAGAAAATTAGCTGAATCTTTTTGGCCTCTTAGAAATGCCAACCCTAAAATCTCCTCTAGCAAGCCTAGGATTTTCTTTTGTTTCCAGGTCATCTCTGAGCATGCTTTCTCCTTCCCAGAGCATCTAGATGGACGAATATATTTTTCAGTGTTCTATTTTGAAACCTCCAAACCCCAAACCGAAAAAATGTCTCCAAGTTCAGGGTCTAAATCGACGACATTGCTGAGTTTGACCATTTCTTTAACTATTTTATGCCTCGTAACTGCTGAGATCCACAAGATGAAAATGGCTCGTTCCTACTTCCTCTCACTGTACTGTTAACAGTTGCATGCTGCTCGAGAGAGGCGGTAATGCAGCCTAGCATGTTTCCTAACCCCATAAAAATTCTGACTACCATTATCTGAAGGAACACATCGGCCGTTTTCCTAGTTCCCAAGACTTCCGACTATGAGCCCTCTAGCTATCTTCAACCGTGCTCTGTTCATGCCACCTGCTGACCCATTCCTATCTAGGTCCCCATTCCCATACACCTCCCTGTCCTATTCACAGTCCCCTCGTCCTCCACCTGTAGAGCCCTAGGCCCTCAACCCTGCACCCCACATAGCTCCAAACCGTAGCTCCCAAACCCCTTTGTTTCGTGTCATGTAGATTTTTTGTTGTGTTTAGGGAAACCTACATTACATTACACAAATGAACAATTCTTGGATGATATAGATGACAATACCTCCTTTCTATATATAGGAGTCTAAGGGGTCATAATATAATCAGAGCCAACATAACAATAATAATGTAAGGGCACAACAATAATAATAGTGGGCTTCTATGGGGCACAATAATAACAATATGGGTACTACATGGGCACAACAATATAATAAAGGGGTTGCACTAATAATAATAAGGGGTTACACTAGTAGTATAGGGACCTCACATGCCCCTCTCCTTCAAAAAGTGTTGTCCTCAATGATTGAGTAGTTCTGGATGCTTCTGTATAAAATTATCACCCTTCCATGTGGAATCTTCAATGGGTAAGTTCTTCCACTTTATGAGATACTTTGAAATTGATCGATTTCGTAGCTATCAACTTCTTGGTTCTGTGAATGCTTCAGGTTCCAATATGATTTTTCCGTCATTTTCAAGTTTTGGAAATATTGTTGGAACTGGGATCTTCAACAACTTTTGAATGAGTTCCCACCCTGCTTCATCATTCTTCCATTCATCCCTTGCTTCGTTTAACAAATTTGGTTGGATAATTATACCAACCTCTACCATTTCTGTAACGATATGTTCAATTTCACTCCTTTGGGCATATGGATATCCATAAGGCCTGATTTTTGGAGGAACACTTCCTGAAATCAAATGAATAGCATGATCATGATCACGAATATGTGGGAGACCTTCGGGAGTCTCAAATACCTTGGAATGATTGTCCAAGACTCTTTGGAGATCCAGAGAAATAGATGATTTTGATGTGGGAACCATTAGTGAAAATAATTGTGCAATTACACCTCGTTGTTCTTTCTTTAGAAGCTTTGTCATTCTGATAGAGGTGATTATCTTTCCTGGTTTCCCTACGATACCCCTTAATTCAACTTCCTTTCCTTCCGAAGAAAATTCCATGAAAATTTCTTGAAAATTAAAAGCTATTGTATCCAAGGATTGTAGCCATTGGACTCCTAGTACAACATCAACACCACCCATTGGAATGGAAAGCATTGGGCTATTCAATACATATTCCCCATGGATAGCTTGATATTATGGCACTTTCCAGAGAAATTTATGGTTCCTCCACTTACAACCGTCACTTGACACTCTAGTGCTAGATATAGGAAGCAATTCAATTCCTTGGCTATCTTACAATGAGTAAAATTATGGGTACTACCCGAATCAATAAACACTATTACCTTTTTCTTCTTGATATCTCCTTCTATCTTTATAGTTTTAGGAGTGGTAATTCCGACCAATACATTACAAGATATGGTCGGATTCATTTCTTCTTTCTCTGGGGTTTTTTCCTGGTTAGTATCCTTTTCTTTTGATGTTTCTTGATAATTTTCTTCCTAATATTTCACTGCTTGAACCTTTTTCTTCTTGGTATGTGCTTCTATCTTGAGAGTTTGAGGAGTGGTAATTCCTGCCATTGCAATACAAGATATGGTTGAATTCATTTGTTCTTTCTCTAGGGTTGGATCCCAGTGTATATCCTCTTCTTTTGACATTTTGTGATCCTTCTCTTCATTAGGAGGCCTTTCTTGTAGCAGCTTTGTCCCACCTTCCTTCCAATCTTCCATGTCTTTCTTCAAATCTTCCATGTCTTTCTTCTAATATTCTTTCATACCATCGATATCAACTTCCATGGCATGGATAAAACTATTTATCTTTTTCTTCTATAGAATATCATTTACCCTTATATTCAATTTTTGAAAGTCCTCAATGTGCTCTGCCATTGAACCCTTTTGTTTGAGATTTATCAATTGGCTAAAGAAGGTGTTGCTCTTTGTATCCCCATAATGTGCTATCATTTCCTCCTTGAAAATTGACAAGAGGTTTACGAGAACAAGGCCCTTTAAACCATAAAAATTGATTCAGTTCTAAATAATTATATGCAATATGTATGTTTTGTAACAGTGGTACACCATGTAGATCAAAATATTTCTCCATCTGTAGTATCCAATTTACCGAATCCTTGTCATCAAACTTCCTCATCTTGCTTTTTCTTGATTTTAGGAGCTAGATATTGAAACAACTGTAAATTTGTAATTTAGGATCTTTAAGTTATGAAATTTTGGCTTGTAATAGCCCTCTAAGTCCTCTTTCTAGATCCGCAAGTTTGATCACAATTGGATTCTCGAAGAAAGATTTATTCCCAATCTCCTGCAATGACGTAATTATAGACTAGTTCAATAGAGTGAACTTATAAGACATGCCATGTTTCATTGTTTCAACCTTAGGTTCTAAAACTTATACCCAATCAAAATAAATTCCATCCTCTTTCTGTAACTTCTCATGAAATTTCAATCTGATGCTCAGAGAGAAAGTTATGACGATTTTCCAAAGGTCACCTGTTTAGGATCTAATTCAGGAGTCTGCAAAACCCTAACTTCCTCAAATCATATATCTAACAATATAGTGATACAAGATCTGAAATTTAGACCCAACATTGAGCACAATTTTTTCTCAAATGGGTTGTTTTTTTAGCTTTTGAAACTTCGTATGAAATTTTGGAGCTTGCAAAAACCCTAACTTCCTCAAATCATATCTCCGAAAATATAGCGAGACAAGATTTGAAATTTAGACCAAGGTTCAACGATATTTCTTCTCAAATGGGTTTTTGTTTTGGCTTCTGAAACGTCACAGAAAAAAAGTTATAGCAAAAATTCCACGATGACTTGTTTGGAGCAGAAAAACCATAGAATCCAAAGGTTTGATCCCAAATGTTATGAAACCATCTCAAAAACAGAGAGAAAAGAGAGGTAAACACCTTAGAATTCAGCCTCTTCGAGGGGGAAACCTCCTTTACATGACACAAATGAACAATTCTTGGATGATGCAAATGAAAATACCTCCTTTCTATATATAGGAGTCTAAGGGGTCATAATATAATCAAAGCCAACATAACAATAATAATGTAAGGGCACAAAAATAACAATAGTGAGCTTCTATGGGGCACAATAATGACAATATGGGTACTACACGAGCACAACAATATAATAAATGGGTTGCACTAATAATAATAAGGGGTTACATTAGTAGTATAAGGACCTAACATCAATGGTCACCGTTCTTTATGGATTACCTATACCCATGTGCGTTTTCTCACCTTATGGTGTTTCATATATCTCTAATGCTATGGAAATTAATGTTCATCTATTTATTTTCCTTTCCATATCGAATTGTCTTTTAGTTACACTACAATCTTATATTACCTCAGGCTCTGAGCTCGTTGTGCTTTAATTTGATTGCATTTGAGCATCAATTGGAGACTAGAACTGTGTATTTGCACAACTTCACTCTTTGATATATTTGTTTTTGGAGAACATAAATTAGGATAAGTTATAATTTTTATTATTTATTTGTAATATAAATATATTTAACAACATTTAAAATATTCAAATCATACAAATTACACATTTCAAAGTTATAATTTCAACAATTTCCTACGACATTTAAAACAAAATTTATTGAAATAAATCGAAAAGTAATTAGAATACATGATTCAACAAATCTTCCAGATTGGGAGGAGTTGTCGCGGCCTAACAATAATATTCAACAACTTTTTCAAATTTGTAGGACGTTGTCAATGTCACAATCATATTATTCCAAGGTTCCAAGTTGAAAATTAAATTTAAATTGATATGAATATTTAGAAAAAGTGTAATCAAACATTTTAGGTTCGGATTTTTTTTTTTCAATAAGTATGACGAGTATTCAATTAGTATGATGAGTATTACCGCAATGCTACCAAGAATATATTATATACAAAATTCCGGTAATAATAAGTGATAAGGCTACATAATAAGGTGTTGTGTGTGATATATTATTAAAATCTATCCTACCCAAATGACCATTGAAGGTCACGAGCCCAAGCCATATACATCATGTCATTGAATGTCCCAAGCCTAAGCCATATACATCATGCTTTTAGTTTAAAGTACATCAAATGTATGATATGAGAATGGTGTGAAAGGCACGCCTATAAGTTCTCATAGTGTATGGTGTGTGACTGATAAGACCCATGAAACCCCAATCTCATATCTTTTCTCTATACCACTAACTTCTCATTCCACTCTTACTTTACCATTTGAACCGGTAGCATTTAGCAAAGTTTAAACTTTCCACAGTTCCATTTCTGAAATACATGGAACCATAGAGGTTTGTACTTGAGGAGGAATACATTCTTTAAAAGTGCTCGGGTCACTATAGTAATAGGGCGAGGGTATAAATCCCTCTCCCTTTCTCTAGCCTCCCATGGTCAAACCATATTTATGGGTTCTCCATTTTCTCTTGATCTTGCTTATTCTCCCTCTGTTAACATCTCTTCTATATGGATGACATATAAAATACATCAACCTCATATATAAACTACATTGTTTTTTATTAAATGAAAAATGTATTTATAAATATGGAAACATAAATTTTAATTAAAAAAAAATCATTGGTGCACCCAAAACGCAGTCAGGCATGAGATCTGGTGTGTTATCAAACACAAACGCACTAACATTGGTGTGCACACATGTATGGCGCACAATTGTTGGTTCAAAAATTTAAAGTTTCATAGCGGTGAATCACACTTATGCACCTGTGCCCACGTATAACATTTTCACACCGAAACAAAACGTTCAAGTTATCGAATGTATCGAGCTATAGCTATATTTTTAAATATTATTTTTGCAATGTATTTGCTAAATATAAACACGCCGGGCATAACACACCAACGTACAATTTATAGATTTACTAGTGCATTTTCATTTAAAAAACACACCACAATAATAACGATGTGTTATGTTCACACACCGAACTACGATGCACCTTGTAAATTTATAGGCTGCACCATTATTAGTGCAAGCTAAACATATCGAGTGCACTGCATAGGGAATTGTTTTGTTCAAAAACAATGGAAATTTTAAGCTAATTGATGGGCCTCTAAATTAGACATAAATTAAGGCTCATGACTCTAAATTAAAAATAAATTAAGGCCTATGACCAACCTTCAGCACATTAAACCTCTTTTTTGCATTAGATAATGTATTTTTAACTTTAATATATTCATTAGGAAGATTTATGAATAATTGCATATTTGTGCCTAATATTATTTATTTTTGTGGAATATTATGAGAATATAGGGCATATTATGAAGATTTGGAGGAGAAGATAATTTAGGGACTTTCTCCTTACTACAGGAGGATCTCTATTAAATAATAAATCAACAAGATATTATGGAATTATGGCACAGATTGTGGAACTCCAATGATTGAGAAAATCTAGGAATGTGTTCCCTGCCATTTAATGCACATTCCTATTATTGGGAACCAGATCCAATAATCAAGGGATTTTGAGGGGGAAATCTTCCTCCATTCATGGGGAATGATTCCTAATCATTTTACATAAGAACTAAGTCGAATTTTCCTCTAGGAATAGATTTTTATTAGTCTTCTTGGGGAGAGAACTCGTATTTTTGCAGCTCCATTGTATTTTCTTGCCTAGATGTAATTGTATTGATGGAAATAATAAAGATTGGTGTCATGTTAAGCTTCCAAATCTTGTTCTCCTCCATAGATCTCTAAGTTTCTTTGGGCTTGGCCATCCCAGGAGCCTCAGATCCCTTTTGTATCATTTTCTTATCTTCTTTTCACTTCTTATTCACATGCATCTCTTGTTTTTGTTTCTTTCTACTTCTACATTTAGTATTAATGATTTATTGTTGTAGGATTGGGTTAAATGGTTGATGTAAGCTCTTTTGTAGGATCACAAGCATCATTTCAACCTTGGAAAATATTTGGAAGGTAATAGTAATCATTGAGCTACATGAATTAGCTTTCTTATCCCCGAGCTCCGTTAACTTCCTCTTTCACAAACAATTCCCAAGACCCTCAAACGTAAAAGGCAAGAAAAAGAAACAAACAAGAATCAAATCATGAAGGACCAATAACAATACGACACCAAAAACAAAGTGCCATGGCCATGCACCAGACATAGCAAAACTGTAAATCAAGAGCAATAAATCAAAAAGCACCAAAAGTACAAAACTAGCAACAAACACCATGACTTAACCCAATGGGTTCCCAATACCTCCAAGGGAAATCTCTACCTGAGCCTTCTTCAAGATTTTATAGTAGTCTATTTTTCCATGCAACTCCCAGCATCATACTTCCAAAAACACATAATTGTCAGTGCATAAATAAACATAACAACATACCAGTTACTTTACCTTGTTGTGCCAAGCACGTTGCCTTGTAACTGAACATGTAAATATATCATCTCTCAATGGACTCCAAATCGTTGACGAATCCAAAAATAACTATAAACCAATTGTTATACCCTTCAAATACATGTTCATGAACACAGAACATATCCACATAGTGTCAGATAAAATCATGGTTATGAAGACTTCTTGTATTCATGCAAAGCACCCATTCATTTGGAGTTGTGGTTTCCAAACATAGCCAAGGAATTCTCACCCAATTCCTTTCTTTTAACTTTTACCTTGCTGCAATTGAGTCTTATTATGTGCTATCACATCACCTAGTTGTTAGCTATATAAAAAAATCAATTGTTACCTTGTCATGCTATTACCAAGCATGTTTTCCTGCAACTTGTTCACACATGTCAGTCACATGTTCCATATATCAAGACATCATATCTATTAATTTGAGATCAACCTTTACCAAGACTAACATCCATGTCATAATAAAAAATCAACTCAGTTTCATAGTCATAACACTAAAATTATGACCTACTTACACTCAAGTATATCTATCTATCTATCTATCTATCTATCTATCTATCTATCTATCTATATATATATATATATATATATATATATATATATATATATATATATATCAGTTGTCTCAACACCTAATATGTTAGTACAACCATCTTAAAACAAGATCATTCCTTCATGCAATTAATCAAACATTAAAAAAATAGATAAATGACATAATAGACACCAAACACCAAATAGATAGCATGATAAAACACTCAAAAACCAAATAGACAACATAATCAAACTCATACCTCAATGTATCTCACGGGAGGCTATCACATTTGCGTAAGTCATACTGGATTAGTACGACACAAAATCACATATATATTGACTCATACCTGAATATCATAACCATAATTATCTACATAGGCCAATCCATATTAGCACGATACATATAACATCAATATCTTAGTTGAAATGACCATAACCATCATGCATATGACCGTAATGCATATAACAAGTTAACTACCATGCATGACTACCCGATGAAGGTGCATATGACCATATTGATTCACTAACATCTATCATGCATGTAACCACAACAAAAATATAATGAAAAGTATGTATATAACCCTAATTCATATAAAAATAATTAACCAACATACATGTATTCCCAACATACAAACATGTATGACGATATTCTCTTACCCTGAGGTCCAGTGATGCAACAACACTAATAATCTCCTTCTCCTACTCTATATGAGCCAACATATCAACATCATAACATACCAACAATATCATGAGGACACAAACTACATAATGACCACCACGATGCATGCCTTACCTACCATGGAGGAATAACCGTAACCATGTCAATGCATGCATAAGAACATATACTGACACTGAGGTGCATAAAAAATGCATATACAATAAACATACATTCATGAAAAACACATCCCAATATCAACATCATCAACTTCTACATGTCAACACAATTGTAACAATGACCACCACCATGCATTAATAATAAGAACATATACAACCTACATGCATGTGAGACAAACACATTCCACCCATCTAGTCCAAGTGTTGAGCCATGCTTTGATACAACTTTGTGGTATCAGATATCAGCCAAGAAGAACAAAAACTAGACATCACCCAAAGAGAACGGAACTCACTCTAACAACACTCCATAACACCCTCCTCCCACATTTACCCAAGCTAACCAGTGCACCAAAGTAAACATGTGATGAAGAGTTACTATGATATGGTTCAACTCCCATGTACAGTTAAGGAAGTGGAATTGACGCACCAAAAACCAAACTGACCTTTCTTGGGAGCTACAGGACCCCCAAGGACTAGCCAACCACTCCAGTTGCCCAACCCCTGAGACAACTTAATGTTATGTTGAGCTAGACCCCCATTCACTCCCATGAAAGTCCTTCCATGCAACTAATACCCTCCAATCTCTCTCATAGTAAGGCACCCATGTGACTACAACCATTTTCAAGTAGTTTTGTGCCAGCGACCTTGAATTTTGAGCCATGTTTTTAGGGCTAGTACTAGGGATTTTTTTGAGAACTTGATGAAATTCTCAGAAATGATAAACAACAAGAATACAAGGTATCTAATGTGAAACTTGAATAAGGACCTAACAAGACTCATCCTAACCATGAGAGGGCTTTCATCAAACACATCATAAATATGTAATGTACTTATATGAGAATCATCAATAAGGTCAAGTGCCCTCTTATATTAGTTGCAATAACATCTATTAGGTCATTCATTTGATAACCAATCACATATTCATCAAACATGTCAAGAGAAATAAACAATATACATCATATAACCAACAATAACCAACAAATAAACCATGGAAACTTAGCCATAATGTCACCATCATAATCAATACATATGGTCATAGATCACAATAGAAAATACCTCCTATTAACATATGAAAATGCCAACCAAGTCAGGTACTTCCATGTACCACTCAATCGTATACTGGGTTGAACCAAACATGAATGCTGGATCTCATGAAACAAATCAACCAAAACCAAACCAATTCTTCTAGAGGCCAAACCACCTCAACCCTCACCCAGAATTTCCACCTCATAGTCGAACATCATGAACCATCACTAGATCAGTCTTTATCCAAGTTGTCCAGGGCTCTAGAGAATTTGTTCCAACCCAGCTTCCAAGACTAGTAACTCAACCCACGATGGCCGTTGGGCTCAAAAGCGTTTATCCAACCAAATCTTCCAAGACTAGTAACTCAACACACTAAGGGCTCTAGAGCGTTTTTCCAAACAAGGCTCTAGGAATAGTAACTCAACCCAAGTTGTTACAACGCTTTCAGAGTTTTTTTCCAACCAAAGGCTCTAGGAATTGATAACTCATCCCATAGCCATAATGAACATGAGCACCAGCCTTAAAACAAAAGGTAAAACCCACAACACCATGGATATATAGGAAATGGAAAGGCTAGAAAAAACCATTGTCAATCCAAGCTATCCTCCATGTCAATGACACATCATAACCCAATAACCACATGCATATGCTATGCATGCCAAAAGTAGAAATAAAATCATACATGCAACCTAGTACATGCAAAGAAAACCTGTTGTAGTTGTCAATCCACCTGTTTCTTTGTGCTTTCCTTCTTTCCTTTCCCTTCTTCTTGAAATCCAATGTATGTCAAAGTTGTTGCAAGAATGATCCCAAAATACTCTAAGTTTGCAAAGGTATGAGAGAATGAGAGAATAGAAGAGAGAGCCATAAATTTACTGACAAAATTCTGTGGACTAATCCTTAGAAGCTTTTTTATCATGCAAGCCTCTAATTTCTTCATTTTCCTTTCAATTTCCCTCTCATGCAAACATTTAACCTTTCACCTTCCTTTTCTCCAATTTTCATTTATTTTCATAAATAAAATTCCAATTAATTCCTCTTTTCCTTTGCCACTTTCCTTAGCCATTAATAAACTGAAGTGACACCCCACTAGGATGTTTTTCCCACCATTCATCTTGGAATACGTGTCCCATGACCTTGGTCTCATGTTTTCTTACATGGAAATTCAACCAGGGATTGTTATATAACACAATCTCAATCAATTCTTCTTATGGATCTTTTTTATATATTAACACCTATTTGAATACATTCAAGGATGTTTGTTGTAAAACAGCTTAAAATATACAAAAACGAAACCTTGAGTTGTTGTAAGGAAATATTAATAACTATTCACAAACTTTGAAATCAACATTTTTCTTCCTCGTCATACTATTTTATGTGCTAAATGAGTTCTCTTTTTTTTTAATTTTTTTTCTTGTAACAAAATACCTGAAAATTAATATTTAATGCTAAATTATTTTTTTATATGTACAAATTCAATCATAATTACATACATTTCAAGCACATTGTTGTCGAGATGGCTCCTCGTATGATGCAATTATGTCCATTTCTTTGAACATCTCCTTGTACGCTTTTTTGGACATTCCAACTAACATCTTTTGCATATCATCTCGTCGATTATTTTGGATTTTCATAATCTTCCTGAAAAATGTAATAATATATATATATATATATATATATATATATATATATATATATATATATATATATATATATATATATATATAGATATATATATATATATGAAAACTAAATATAACAAAATTGATATTAATAAATGAATGAGTTGTAGTAATATATACATATAATTTTAGAAAATCATTTTAATTAGAAATATTACATTTTGAATGATTATTTTTTTTTGTTGTATGTTTTTTCTATTGCTAGTATAACATGTCTCATTTACCATTGCTTTGGAAACGCTCCTTGTAGTTTAGGTATAATTTGGTTCTCAGATTCATTGGATTGATTTGTGTATTGTAAATGGAAAGTGTGTCTATACATTAGCTCCACTAGATCCCTCATAATTTTGTAAAAATTATTCCCCCTTTCAATAACCTTGAGCACCACTTGAGATGCATTAAGGACCAATTCATCGTCATTTGCATGTTCTATAATTTTTCTTTTCTTAAAATGGCATTGATCTTTTCCTTTGTTGTTTCTCCATGTAGAACATTAAACATATATGAATTAATAATTGTTTGAAACATGTTATCTAATATTTTTAAGTATATTATTAATGAAAATTAAAAAATTAAAAAAAAACTCATATTGAATAGTATTTTTTCATTCACCTGATTGATCCTTCTGCATTTTTAATAGGATTTTACATTCGTCTACACTTCGATTATAAATAATATTATAAACCTTCTTCATTTTGTGGCTCTGCATGACACACATTAACCAATACATATTAGTTAAAATTACATATAGTTCAAACATATTAATTTTGTAAAGAATTTACAAAGATCTTGTCTGCTCTTCTTTTTTCGATGTGTTATCATTGTGTTGATCAATATTTTTACTACTTGACACCTTCTCAAACGTTTTTTTATCAATATACAATATGTACCATTCAATATCGGAGCCATTAAATATATTTTCTAAATAAATCAAATAATTTTCTGCCAAAAAGCGCTTTGGTAATGAGTGTGTTTATCTAAATAAATGCACTGGTACGTTTATCACATTAAACACATTGGGCATTTAATTGTTCGTCATTGTCAAGGAAAATTGTTTTTTTTTAAATAATTTGAAATTATTACGGTGTGATTTGTGACTCTAAACGCATCGAAATGATTTAACAATGCTATTTGGAAAATGTGCGTCGGTGCATTATATTGCATCGAGATCAACAATGAACAGGTTGGACAGACCAAACAATGTTATAATATATCGATGCGTTGTATTTCACAAGGCACACTAATGCATTATATTATATAGGGCACACCACAAAAATATATATTTTTTCTTTAAACGGACAAGCTCGACAGGGTTTGGATCGAATTCAATAAGTGATTCCCCTACTTTACATGTCAAATGCCCTATATATAGTAAGTACATAAACCCAATAAATCTAAAATGCCTAAAATGAAAAACCATAATTGTGAATGGTAGAGGAAGTTAAACCCGAAAGTGAAATTTTGCAGGAAGAAGCAAGGGTTTAAGATAAGTATTGATTTTATTTGTTATTTTTCTGAATTTTGATTAAATTTAAATAGGAAGACAGATTGTAAAAAAAATTACTAGTGAAATCAATAGTACATTTTTTATTATAGAGGGTTTTAATTTGTTTATTTTTTTGAACTGTGAATAAATCTAATAGGAATTGTAAAAAAATCTAATAGTAAAATTTAAAATTTTTGTTATCCAAGGTTTTGAGTGAATCGCCATACCTTTCAAATTATGATTTTTCTACGGTTCCAAAATATTTTCTACTCCACAGTGCTCCTAGTATGTCTCTCTTGCAAATGATCTCTCTTTTAATTAAACCCTAACAGAAATTGAAAATAATTTTATTAGTAAAATAAACAATAAATTTAAAATTTTTACTATGCAAGGTTTTGATTGGATCACCATACCTTTTGGCTTCTCATATTTTGAATAGTTATGCTGCTCCAAAGTATTCTGCTACTGCACAATGCTCCCGATATGTGTCTCTTGCAAATCACTCCCCTAAAATTTTGGGAAAAACAATGAAACAGTGAATAACCTTTTACTATTTAAAAGGCTTTATAAAATTAGATTTCGAAAAATCAATTGTCACTCATTTTTTAATTTAAAATGAAAAAACAAAAAAATTGTGCTTTTTTTTTTCAATTTATCTAAACATCGATGTGTTCGATAGTCAAGCACACTGGTGTGTTTATAAGAAAATTTAACCGACAATGTCGGGATGCCAATGTTTTTCAATGCACCAACATGATATATATATATATATATATATATATATATATATATATATATATATATATATATATTTTTCAAAATCCTGAAACAATCAATTAATATTTTTAATGCAACGACATGGTTTGTATTTAAAAGAATTAGTGTTGTAATTGGTATAAGAGCATCGAGATGGTTGAATTTGTTTTTTATTTTCTAAAATTTGGAAATAGGTGCATACCAATGTTGTTTTTCTTTCAAACACATTAGTGTGTTTTTATAGAAGAGCACCAATATGATAACATTTTTTTTTAAATGCAGGAAACTAGTGAAAGTACTATTTGAACACATCAATGTTGGTATTATTTAAATGCATCAGTGCGCTTTTTTCTGATAAGTGAAATGGTCATGTTTAAAAACTATTTGAAATTATATTTTTACATAAACTGCCATATTAATCTCAAATTATCCTTTAGGATGCATCCACATGAATAACAATAGTTCATAGTATACATTCTCTGCTTAAAGTTGCCTTATTCTTGAAAATTGATTTGAAAAATATATTGAAAATCAGATTGTGGTTATATGGTTCTCAAGATTAATCTTAGATTTGTGCACAAAATTTTATTTCTGATTTTTCTCAAATGCAGGGAAAAAATCTCAATAATATCAATTGGTTAATTCTTCACATTCTAGCTCGTTCCATATTATTGATCAAAGTACTTCGCAGAGTTCTCCCTTTCCATCTCTAGTTAGTTCTGATTTTATTTATATTTCAATTATCTAATTGAATTTATTTACTTTTAATCCATGTCAACTCTAATAAAAATGTATCCAAATTTGTAGGATCTTGATTCAAAATCGAGTTTAGGTGCAGAAAATATTCCTCTATTTCAAAATCTTTGGAAGCTCTTGTCAGGAGCATCATATCACAAGTAGTTGGTAAACGAAAATGGAAAACCTCTTCACCCTTCCAATTAGAACATGACATTTTCCAACCTCAATCTTGGATCAACAATGGTAATAATTGTTTGGCATAATGTAATTTCAACAAACCAATCGCATTGACGTACTTACTAATATCATTGATATTGTATTAATGATGTTCAATATTTATTGAAATTAGTATTCTAGTGATGATGAGTGAACCACCTACCATCTTCTGGTGCACCCCACTAAAACTTCAAATCAAGAGAAGTTTGCATTAAGAGCAAGGCTCGGAGAGGAAGCATACAAAATAATGGTTGAACCAACCACCTATTCAATTCCCACTACATCCATATTCACTAATTAGGAATGACTACAACAATAGTATTTCTTCATCACAAGTTTTCAATGGAGGAAATCAAATAGAGATTGGTATGGATGATTACTTACAGGATACAACTTCCTCGGAGGCAATGTTGTTAGATGCATTCCAGAATGATGAGCGATGGGATGATGCTCATGTCATTGATACCTTATTTGAAATTCTAAAATCTGCTTCCACCACCCCTCTCTTTGGACCTAGCGGTAAGTCAAAGTCTACTCAACTAGGGACAACAATATTGTCGTACAACTTGAAAGAAAAGTTTGGCATGTCGAATGCATGTTTCTCGGTAATATTGAGGTAATTCGCCTGCATGGTCGATCAAGTCCCTTATATGTTGAGAAATCTTGTCACACAATCAACATTAAAAATGGTCGATTTTACGAATGTTAAATATTGACATTGTAAAATTATATTCCCCATTATTCAAAGATAAGGTTATTCTGAGTGATAATGTATTTTCAGATAGTTGAGAAGAGGAAAAGTAGTTGTTTAAAATGGTGGGTGTTAAGTACATATCATATCATGCATGTTTGAATAATTGTATTCTATATATAGGATAATATGTAGAAAAAGAGATATGTTTGAAATGTGGGCATGATAGGTACCATAATTAAAAAAAATGAGTAAATCACATGGTCCTCCTCAGACGATATTGAGGCACATGCCTATAATCCCAAGGATTCAAAGACTCTTTTGTTGCACAAAATTAGTTATGTTGTACGGATGACATGCCTCAGAAATAAGTGAGTCAGGAGTTATGAAAATCCCAACTAATTCAATAGCCATGACGCATATATAGGATACATGGCCTAATAAATTCAAGGATGAAGTTTGAAGACTATGACTCAGCATAGCCATGGATGTCATCAACCCATATTCCCTCCAAAACACCAACTATTATATTTGGACTGTAGTAGTGATAAATAAAAATATGACCCCATGGTTGTCCGTGAAGAATGAACATCTTATTTTGCCTCTCATAGTCCCTGGTAGAAAAAAAGTGAAGAATATGGATGTCTACTTGCAACCATTGGTAGATGAATTGAAAGAATTATGGGAAGGGATACATGTGTATGATGTATCAAGACCCATCAAAATAGAGAGGAGTTTTATGTTGTATGGCATATGTGCTTAAACAATACATGATTATCTAGGCTTAGGAGTTTGCTCTAGTAAATTGCATTTTTATTGATTTGTCTATATATGTAACAATATTGTTTTGCATATTAATTTAATTCACTACAATTGTTTTGATCTTCATGGTCGCTACGTGCCGGTTTGTTTACAACAATTTCGTAGGTCTTGTAATAAAATGGTACCATGGATATAAATGTTGTGGACCTTCTTTGAAGGTTAGGTGGTCTGACCACCTACGAAAGCTAGTGTATGAATGCTCTAAGGTATTCCCCCCAGAAGAAGAAGAAGAAGAAGAAGAAGGAGTTTGCAGAAATATTCGATTCAAATGGGGAGCCCATGTTTGATGATCCATAAATATTAGACACCTATGTTGAGAAATTTACCATTGGGATCAAAAGTAAATATGTATTTTATGAGCTCACTTGCTGGGATCATCTTAAGATTAGTAAACATATACCATTTTTACATTATTAGACAACTTCCAAAGCCCCTCATGTTCTTTAAGATCCAAATAAAGTATTCCCAATTTATAAATTAAATTTCGGAGGTCCAAAGAAGATCCATACTCCATTTTAACCTACTTTACTACAAATCAGAGATTGATTTGAATTTCGAGAGGGTGCTCCATATTGTTGTAAAAATCATGAGCATAAAGAAACCCCATGAGGAAAAAAAAGAAAGATCAACAAAATTGTAGCCTCCTAGACAAATCAAATTTGATTTGATCGTGTTTATAATAATAGATCTATAAAAAAATGTGAAGGAGGTTGCAACCAAGCTCTAATACAATGTAAAACTATTTGTATCACTCTCAATGCTCTAATACCATGTAAAACTATTTGTATTACTCACAACTACAAAAACACATAGAAGACCTCCATTTTATATCGATGGACTCAGGCTGAGGGTAGTTAAAGATAACTATGACAACTCAACCAATACAAATTTCTATGTGAGCTTACAACTCACAACTAGCTCACAGGAAAAGGAAGTTAGGGAAAATACCAACTCTAACACTAATTCAGGCTCTTGAAATATTAATAATGAATTTGAAATTGTGTCATTAAACTATATATTATATTAAATTTATTGTTAACTAAATTATTATAAATTTTAAAAATAAAAGATACATTAAAAATAATAATAATAATAGTGTTTTTTTGAATAAATAAATAAATTCAAGATTTTGAAAAACATCTTTGATATTTAAATTATACAATTATAGAATTCAAATTTAATACTCTTTAACTAAAAAAATCAGAGTTAAACTACAGAGAGACACTAAAACCATACTAAATTTTTTACAAATATGTGTAACATCTTAATAGTTTTATTAGTACATATCACCTTACTAATTTTATTTGACATCCACAAACAGGGCATTATGACTACTAATAATCTACAAACAAATTATGAAAAATGGAGTATTTTCACGCAAATGGCAGCCTAAATAAAATGGCAAGAGTTATCTAGAATGATGCAAAGTAGTTAATGCACAAGGGTTATATATCCCCATCATTGGATAATCTACTTGCTTAAATTCAATGGTGGGCATATACAACCCCTGCACATTAACTGTCGTGAAGGAGGCTGGATAATTCTTGCCTAAATAAAAGTGTGTGTGCAATAAATATGTATAACCAGCAAAGACCTACTACCATGAAGTTTGAATATAGATATAAAAAGGATCTTTCACAAAGTCGATTTTCATGGTTTTCACCGTCCAGATTTCCAATATATGGAAAAGTCAATGGTCATCATTCTTTATGGATTACCTCTACTTATGTGTGTTTTCTCACCTTATGATGTGTCATATATCTCTGATGCTATGTAAATTAATGTTCATCTATTTATTTTCCTTTCCGTAGTGAATCGTCTTTTAATTACACTACAAACTTATATTACCTCAAGCTCTAAGCTCATTGTGTTTTAATTTGATTGCATTCGAGCAGCGATTGGAGACTAGAACTGTGTATTTGCACAACTTCACTCTTTGATATATTTGTTTTTGGAGAACGTAAATTAGGATAAATTATAATTTTTATTATTTATTTATAATATAAATATATTTAACAACATTTAAAATATTCAAATCATACAAATTACACATTTCAAAGTTATAATTTCAACAATTTCCTATGACATTTAAAACAAAATTCATTGAAAGAAATCGACAAATAATTAGAATACATGATTCAACAACTCTTTCAAATTGGGAGGATGTCATCATGGCCTAACAATAATATTCAACAACTTTTTAAAATTTGTAGGACGTTGTCAATGTCACAATCATATTATTCCAAGATTCCAAGTTGAAAATTAAATTTAAATTGATTTGAATATTTAGAAAAAGTGTAATCAAACTTTTTAGGTTTTGATTTTTTTTAATATTTTTCAATAAGTATGATGAGTATTCAATCAGTATGATGAGTATTATCGCAATGCTAACAAGAATATATTATATACAAAATTTTGGTAATAATAAGTGATTAGGCTACATAATTAGGTGTTGTGTGTGATATGTTATTAAAATCTATCCTACCCAGAATGACCATGGAAGGTCATGAGCCCAAGCCATATACATCATGTCATTCAAAGTCCCAAGCCTAAGCTTGTCACGTTGTCGATTTAAAGGACATCAAAGGTATGATATGAGAGTGGCGTGAAAGGCACACCTATAAGTTCTCACAGTGTATGGTGTGTGACTGATAAGACCCATGAAACCCCAATCTCATATCTTTTCTCAATACCACTACCTTCTCATTTCACTCTTACTTTACCATTTGAACCGGTAGCATTTCACAAAGTATAAACTTTCCACAGTTCCATTTCTAAAATCCATGGATCCATGGAGGTTTGTACTTGAGGAGGCCTACATTCCTTAAGAGTGCTCGAGTCTCTACAGTAATAGGGCGAGGGTATAAATCCCTCTTCCTTTCTTTAGCCTCCCATGGTCGGACCATATTGTATGGGTTCTCCATTTTCTCTTGATCTTGCTTATTCTCCCTCTACTAACATCTCTGCTACATGGCTGACATATAAAATACGTCAGCCTCATACATAACTACATTTTTTTTATTAAATGAAAAATGTGTTTATAAATATGAAAACATAAATTTCAATTAAAAAAAAAATTATTGGTGCACCCAAAACACAGTCAGGCACCAGCTTCAGTGTGTTATCAAACACAACCGCACTAACATTAGTGTGCACATATGTATGGTGCACAATTGTTGGTTCAAAAATTTAAATTTTCATACTGGCACATCACACTTATGCACGTGTGCGCACGTATAACATTTTCGCACCAAAACAAAATGTTTAGGTTATCGAACACACCGAGCTATAGCTATATTTTTAAATATTATTTTTCAGTGTATTTTCTAAATATAAACGCACTGGGCATAACACACCAACGTACAATTTATAGATTTACTAGTGCATTTTCATTTACAAAACACACCACAACAATAACGATGTGTTATGTTCATGCACCGAACTACAATGCACCTTGTAATTTTATAGGGTGCACCATTATTAGTGCGAGCTGAACATATCGAGCGCACTGCACAATGATTTTCTTTCCAAAAACAATGGAAATTTTAAGCTAATTGACAGGCCTCTAAATTAGACATAAATTAAGGCCCATACCTCTAAATTAAACATAAATTAAGGCCTATGACCAACCTTAAGCACATTAAAACTCTTTTTTTGCATTAGATAATGTTTTTTTAACTTTAATATATTCATTAGGAAGGTTTATGAATAATTGCATATTTGTGTCTAATATTATTTATTTTTGTGGAATATTATGAGAATATTGGGCATATTATGAAGATTTGGAGGAGTAGATAATTTAGGGACTTTCTCCCTACTGCAAGAGGATCACTATTAAATAATAAATCAATAAGATATTATGGAATTATGGCACAAATTGTGGAACTCCAATGATTGAGAAAATCTAGGAATGTGTTTCATGCCATTTAATGCAGATTCCTATTATTGGGAACCAGATCCAATAATCAAGGGATTTTGATAGGGAAAGCTTCCTCCATCCATGGGGAATGATTCCTAATCATTTTTTATAAGTACCAAGTTGAATTTTCCTCTAGGGATAGATTTTTATTAGTCTTCTTGTGGAGAGAACTCGTATTTTTGCAGCTCCATTGTATTTTCTTGCCGGGATGTAATTGTATTGATGAAAATAATAAGGATTGGTGTCATGTTCAGCTTCTAAATCTTGCTCTCATCCATAGGTCTCTAAGTTTCCTTGGGCTTGGCTATCCCAACAGCCTTAGATCCCTTTTGTATCATTTTATTTCCTTCTTTTCACTTCTTATTCACATGCATATCTTGTTTTTGTTTGTTTCTACTTCTGCATTTAGTATTAATGATTTATTGTTGTAGGATTGGGTTAAATGGTTGATGTAATTTCTTTTTTAGGATTACAAGCATCATTTCATCCCTGGAAAATATTTGGAAGGTCATAGTAATCATTTAGCTACATGGATTAGTTTTCTTATCCCCAAATCTATATTGTGGAACTCCTTTATGACAAAGAATAGTAAATTTATGCTATTTTTTAGAACATGCTATCGAGCTTCAATCGAGTTGGTTCCACTTGAATTAAATCACAAAAACATTCTAGTTCATAAAAAAAAAATTACCCCATTTCATTTGCACTTGATTAGGTTAGCCAGTTTATAGATTTACTAGCTCATTAGTTCTCGAATTTTTAGATTTTCGACTAGTAATTTTCTGTTATTTTTTAGCATGGGTTAACAAAGGTCTTTTTGAGTGATTCCACTTGGAATGGAGACCTAAGACATCCTAATCAATAAAAAAAATTGTCCCATCCAATTTTGATTTGATTTTCTTGTTCATTCGATGAATTATAATTTTGTATAGTAAATCTATAACATCCTATAGTAAAACAGGGGATCCTGTAGGAGAACTAGGGGATCCTGTAGGAGAATTAGGGGATCCTGTAGGAGAACTAGTACATCCTGTAGGAAATCCTATAGCGGCATGTTTTGAGCCCGAGTTGAGAAAAATCATCATTGAATCTCGGATTAAGCATCTACTTGACCTCCATGCCATCAAGACCATTTTAATCCTCTTCCTCCATACCTATCTCTCTTACCAAAGAACAAGTGAGGATTAGCATTTGCATTTATAAAATAAAAAGACCAAAAAATGAGTTCTTTTATATTTAAAAATGCACACAGAAATTAGTACTCTCTAGATCAAATTTCATGCTTAGATTAGTTAAAACATCACATGTGACAAATAGGGTTAAAATAGGGTTCTTTTGTAAGTAAAGCGTGTTAATAAGTAGATAGAGAATTTCATGTTACTTTACAAGAATTTTTAAATTCAGTCTTTCATTGCTGCAAATAGGCAACATTTCTTTTCTCTCATGACCGCAAAGGAAGGAAACATTGTATGTTGCACATATAATTCCAATACCTCTTAAGTTTGTACAAACCTGTTGTGGTAAAAACACAACCCCCCCCCATTATTGATGTATTCACTTCAAATAATGGGGACCCTTTCTATTAAAATTTTGGCTAAACACCTTTTTGGATTTTTATTTAGTTGATTGCCCTACGCTTTTGTTAATTTTTTGTTTTCTTTGGATTCTTGTTTTGATTGCTTTGTTAGAATCGATTTTTTATAAGCTTCCCATTGACGCTTGTTTCGCCTCATTTGGTCAACTGGTTTGAAAATGGCACTCCTTTGAAAGTCTGATTATTTATGTAGCCTGGGTTAAAAATGCTTAAAATGTACAATATCGCATTTTGTAAATAAATTAGTTCAATAATGCATTCATTTTAATTATCAACCCATAGCGAGTTTTTACTAACATTTTTCCATTTTTAGTTATGCAGCCAAATCATTAATTATCGGGATTTAAGAAATTTACTCCAATTTCCAGATCAATTATTAATCTCGAAAACCCAAAAGTTTCAAAGTGGTTGTAGTTTATAAAATAATCCTCATTAAAAGAAATCAAAATAAAAAATGATATTAAATCTTAAATTAATTAAATTTAATTAATATATAATTATTTTAATTAAATTAAAATTTAATATATATAAAAAAAATATAATATATAAAATAAAACTTGATCGCATCGGGGATTTATATCGGCGCATGTCATTCCATACCCCCGATACATCCATATCCTTGATCGCCGAAAAGCTTAAGTCAAAAAGGAATAAACATATATTTCAATACATCGCATCGGAGACTTTTATATGACAAGTTAAAAAAAACTCGATAACCATGATTCCCCCGATCCGATATCGGATCGGGGATTTTGCATTGTAATAAACATCGATGACCACCCGATCTGATTCGCCAATACGAATGAGCTTAAAACCATTAACCAAAGTTCATGACCCATGTGTTTTTTTCAGTTTTAAAACTCATTTATACGAATGAGTTATAAGTAGAGTGGTATATATATTTTTTTGTTTAAAATATATAATATATTAAAGTAGTTATATAATATTAATTAATATTTAATATTTAATTAATAAGTTTCAAATTAATCAGATTAATTAACATTAATTAATTTGATTAAATTAAAATTTAAAATTAGTTTTTAATTAAATTAAATTTGTTTATAAATAGCTAATTATATATTGGTTAATTAGATTAATGTTAATTAATAATTAGTTTAGTTTATAATTAGAATTAATTGGAGACTAATTTATGATTAGTTTTCAATTCTAATTTTTAGCCCAACAACAGAATTTCCAGATTCATGACAGATTTGATCCATCAACTTTGGAGGCTTATAGATTGAGTTATACTTGGCCAAATGAGGCCCACGACAGCTCGTTGGAAAGATAAAATCAAGAAGAATATTTCTGAGGAGGTTTCACTAATAGATTTGGTCATTTATTGGATCAAAAATCAGGCAGAAATTCAAGCTCCGAATTTTGAAAACAAAATCAATTTTCTGAGTTTTATTTTTATTTGTCCAAGCCTCTTCTAAATTGCAGATTCACTCGTCAATGATATCCTTGGCCAATCAAAACATCACATGCATCAATAGAAAGCTTACATTTTATTTTCAATTATTTATTTAATTGAATTTGATTGGATTTGATTTAATTACCCGAAATGATATTATAATTGCATCTTAATTTATTTTGATTTCTTTTTGCAGGAAAACAGTGGAAGAAATATGGAGAAAAGGATTTCAATCAATGAGAATGCTCCAACAATTGAATATCAGGATTTTTGAGCAAATAAAATTGGATTTGGCATATTTCTCTTCACCAAACTTTCCTCTCAAGAATTCCTTCACAAATAGTATAAGTAATAGATTGCAGAATGTAATAAAGGGGTTGCTCTCCTCTACAATTCTAGACTTATAAAAGCACTACTATAATAGGAATTTAGAGTTGTAGGAGAGAGGAGAGAAAATCTCAGATCTGGAGATTATTGAGGATTTTTTCTTTGTATCTTGAATTATGTATGAGGGGCAGAGTTTGCACTATTGTGGCTCTAGTTTTGAAGACAGAAGTTCAAGCAATGTAAAGGACTATTGAAGACCAAGATCAGAGAAATGGATGCAATAAAGTGGTATTTTTAATACTACTGTTTTAAATATCAGTTTCATTTTTATGGTAACATGAATGTCTCATTTTATTCATGTTTGAACACTATTGTCAACATGAGTAATTTGTCTCAATATTGTTATTAGGTATCTCTGTTCTTATGAATTAAAATCTGATTTTTGAGTAACTATTTACTCAGAAATCTGTCTTATAAAATTGATTTGTTGAATGGTAATGTGTTGTGAACTATTTCCACATATCATTATTCAATTATTGGATTTATTGATATGATAATCAATACCATTTTTGTGAACTACTTCCTGGAATGTTGTTGGTTTATTATTTCAAGTTATAAGGTCTTAAGAGGATGTGTTTTGGTAATCATAATATCAGTTAATTGAACTACTTCATTAACTTGATATTCATTATAGAAAAGACATTTAAATCCCAATACTTTAATTATCTTACTCTTAGTTGGGTTAGATCTATATCTGCCTAATTAAGATAGGATTTAGATTAGTTTCTTTTGCTTGCATTATAGAATAAGCTTGCATTTAGAGTAAATTCTACATTCTTTTAAGTCCTCTCCTCAAGGAGGCAAAACTTTAGTTGTGGCTTGGCTGAACCCAAATCAGCTTAAGGGTCATTCTCTTGCTTGATCAGCAAGACAAAGTAATCTGATATACCTAACTATTGGTAGTGAAAGACATATCATAAACCAATAGCTATAAGGAAAAGGTAACTAGACCTAGTTAAACCAGTCGAAGCCACCACACCAAACGGAAAAGGAGCTGCTTTAAGGTCCGAACCGGGTGGTTATCCCCCATTGTTGCTGCAGCGATTTTCGAGGCATCAACATTTTTGGCACTAGAAGGAGGGCCTGAGACTTTTTGTCTATTGGAGTCTTTTCAATTTAACACTTTATTTATTATGATGGCTCCTCTTAAACTTCCAATTTGGAGTTGTATCCATGGACGTACATCTTCCAATACTCCACCCAAAGTGGTAAGACTCTTGTCTCAGGTAAAGTTCAATGGTAAGAGAAATTCTTCTGCTTTTAACCATGTCTTTCAATTTATTCAAAACATTTCAAATTATGATTTTCAAGGAATTGATGAAGGCATCTTATGCAGAATTTTTACTCTTACATTTGCGGCAAAAGCCAGAAGCTGGTGTAGAACTCTTCCAGTTGCTTCAATCCACAGCTGGGATCAATTTGTTACAATTTTCATTTGTAAATTCGACAGCTTTGATTATGAACATGTATGTGAAGAAATTGAATATCTACGAAGGTTTGAAAATGAGTCTGTTAATGATTTTAATATTCGATTTCACTTGAATTGTTTAAGATTTAAAGATGAAGATAAACCTACGGAAGAAGAATCACTAGATTGGTTTGAATATATTTGTTCTCTTCCTCCCATTCCCAATCCATATGAAATTAATTCAAGTTTTGTTTCATCCCCTTCTAACATAAATGAGAATTCCAACATGGATGTGCAAATCAATTGTGATGAAGTGGTTTCACAAAGCTTGAAAAATATTTCTATTCAAATGCAAGAAGACAACAACAGCAATTTTGGAGAAAGAGCTGCCTTGGAATCTGAAAATTACTCTGCAGACAATTCAGAAAATTAGATCGCAAATCAGCAAGTACAAGCAGCAATCAAAGTAAATCAAATGCAAACTGCTGTACAAATTTCTGAATTTCTCCATGATGAGCAAATGCCAAAATCACAGCAGCAAAGTAGCCTTCTTCAAGAAAGCATGAGCACGCAAAGGAATGATTTTGAATCTGAAATTTACAATGAGCATAATGCACAAGAGTTCTCAAACAGAGACAGTTTTAAATACATTGTTTCAGGTTCACATTTTTCCCTTTATCCTGATATTTTTAATGATGGTAATTTTTCCCCTCTTGGTATTAATGATATTTCAGAAATTAAAGAGGATGATTTAAATGAATTACCAATAATTTTTTATCAAGATAAAGAAACAATTGTTGATCATTCTTTTACCATTAATGAACATGAAGTTTTTGTTCCTCCTTGTTTTGATATATTGGATGAGATCAAAGGAAATTCTAGAGAATCTTGTGAGGTCATTTATGATTATTACTCTGACATTGAGGATGTTGATTTCTATTCTTCTCAAGAGAATCCTCGTGATAAAATTCAAATAACAACTGAGGATGAGGAACGCTTCAATTTAGGAATTATCTCAACTAATCCTCATTTTAGAGCAGCAAATTATCTTCATGATTTCACCATTCAAGAAAACATTCCAATTTATGATTGATATGAGGATCAAACTCCCATTCTTATTCATAATCATAATTCGTTTTCTATTTCACAAGTTGGAATTCGAAATTACCCAAATTTCATAATTCTAGCCAATCTTTGTGAAAGAGAAATTATTTCAAAACAATCCCAATTGTGATGTAAAATTAGTTGTACAAATAGTGATTTCATTTTAGTTTTTCTTTCACAGTGATTTTGTTTAAATTTAGATTTATTTTTTGACGTTATTTTTCAAAATTTTCACACTTTGCGCTAGCATATGGAACACCTTACTATCAAACACTCAATTGATGCATTGCCCGATTACGAAATTGAAGTTTCATATTATAATCATGAGCATCAAAAGATATTAATATTTCAATTTCAATCAATGCTAATGTTTCATCAAAAGCTTCTATTCTTTCAAAGGCAATGTCAACAAGAGAATGTATTTTTTCAATCTGGCCAGCAATTCAATTCAATTAATAATTTTCCATTTCATTTGAAAGATTTCCATCCATTTTTCATTAATTCAATTGAAAAATATTTGGAATTTTTTCTCTCAAAGGAGATTGTTAATAGCTTAACATTTGTACATAACACTAACAATTTTTTCCAGGCCTTTGAATCTAAAAATTCATCTTCGCAATCTGGCCTATTATCTCTTCCTTTGAACATTTCCCAATTTTTAATAGAAATCCATCCAGATTTTTATGATCCAATTGGTAGTCAATTGGAAAGGAAATTTCAAAAGAGAGAGATTTTAATTAAGTTCCCAACAATAATTGTACATTATAATTTCATATTTATTTTCCTTAGTTTAGTTAGATCTGTATTTTTATTACTAACATTTGAACTGTACATAAACGCGGGAATAAAAATGAGAGAATGGTTACACTGGAAATATGACTATACCTAGTCATTTTCATGTATATGGTTAGAATAGGAGTAGAATTAATTCAGTTAGTTTGTTTTAGATAGTTGATTTATTTTTAATAGTTTTGTAGATTAAAAATAAAGAACGCAGTTAGCCCTTCTCATACATGTTCAGTGAAAACATTTTCTTCCTATCAGAAAATTTTAATTCTTGCTCTCCTTTTTAAATTTTTTTTTACAGCGATACCTCTACTCTGCCTATTTTGAATAATCTTTTGATTAAATTCAATTAAGGTTGCACTTGGCATCGATATCCTCAAAGCCACTTTTCTTCATTTCGAGATTTCTTTCTAAGATTTCCTTTTGGAATTTATATGATAAAGTTTGAGGATATAAAAGCTTCATGATCCCATTATCCCATGAAATGTATGACTGTCTATGATAAGCTTAATTCTGACTCAATCATTAGTAGTCAGTCTAATCTTTTGCGGTAATCATATGAAATTCATATTCCTTGAAATTTGTTAAGGATATCCATTCTGCTGTGTGCACACCTTAGAATCTGTTTTGATATTTTTCCACAATTAGTGGCTCTATCCCATTCTGATCTTTAGTTGATTATTTGATGCTACAATACGCATCATATTTATTTACTAAAGGCATTATTAAATAGTCGCTATAACAATACAGATTCTTCTCAAGTTATTCAAAATAAGCAGAGGTAATAAATTGTTGTAGTAATTCAAAAGGGAAGCCTATTTTTATATTTATTTCTGGTAAGTTATATATTTCCTGAACATGAATAATTGATTTCCTTCAGATTGATTGCCCACTCTAATTTAGAATAAATAATGAGACGATTTTGAGCAAAGTTAAAATTTTAATCGAAGGAAGGATTTGAAGATTTATGAGGTAAAATTTGCAGACAATTTCCTTCTAGGTAAGCATTTACAAGTTCATTCTCATCTCTTATTAGTTTCTATTTTTCTCAGTTTATTTTTGATTCGTATTCTGTTTTATTTGTAGGTTTTATTTCTTTTCAAAACATAAAGTAAGCAGTAAACCCATTTCAAATTTGCAACAGGCTCAGGGAAATTTTATTTATGATGCATTAGAATTTAAGCATATTCTTTAACTTTGCTTTTATTCACTTAGAAAACCCAATTGAAATTTCAAGGAATATCATAAGACCATTCACATCATAAGATTTCATCGGAAGTAGTTCTTAGCATTTCTTTTGATAACAAATTATTCATAAAATACCTCTGATGTATTATCTTACTCATATGCAATATTGCATTTCGCATATCAGAGCTTTGCAGTTGAAGTATACTTCCACTATCGTGAAGCGCTGATCTCTGATAATCGACTTTACCGATGTTGCAATGATCACATAATTCTGGACCTGATATGAAATTCAAATCAAATTCATAAAAAAAATATTGTGTCCATTTAATCGCAATAATGGTAGGAGCAGAACTTTAAAAGGGTCGATGTTTCGGATCCGATATGTTACTAAAATACCATCATAAAAGTTATCGGGTCCGCTCTTCATCGCATATCGGCATCGCAAGAAATATATTGTGTTACATCGGATGCTTAAGTTTGCCAATCGCCGATTAGTTATGATATCCATCGCATCGCCCATATTGCAATCGCTTCATCACATTTTTATGGCCATATCATTATTCCAAATTTGCAATGCGCAATGTGCAATGTGCAAAATATAAATCGCGAGATGCGATGTGCGATATAAGAATTGAAGCATGACTGTCCCCGATTCACAATATAACAACGCTTCAATGATGTGATCACTCCATCTCATAGCACATCTTTTCTTCGCATGATCTCATATTGGCAATTTGTTATTTCAACCTCCGATGCGATAGCTTCCAATGCATGCCTCTAAGCTATTAACATTTAATCAATATATGGCATAGCAACAAAAGGTGAAGTCTTGCAAATTAAACTTGAAGCATGGTGAAGAAACATGTTATGTGAATCATCCGATACAGCGATGTGTTATTGGGTAACCACTTCAGGTAAGAAAGCAATTGATGACAAATTTGCAGCACGCAAAAAATCATTTTGATTTCTCATATATTTTAGTTTTAAATATATAATTCCATAATTAAAAGTGGAATTCAAGACCTCTCTATCTTCATATTTAAATTTTATTATCTTAGATTTGGTCTTGATTCTGAACTATTTATAAAATCATGGAGTTTATATAAAACTAATAATATTTTGAGAAACAGTCATTACTGCAAATTCTCATTCTCATTTCTGATGCATTTCTTTTAATTTCAATTCCCTTGAGCACTAAGCCTTCCATTTTTACATTTTACTACTTGCTTTATTGTAAATAAAATAAATAATGATTTTGGGTTATAGGATTTTGGTTAGTTTGACTTCTTCATGTTTTTAATGATAATTAAAATAAGAAGTCAGCTAGCTTGGAGAAACTAATACTTTTCAAGTAAGATCAAAAGCAATTATCCAATGGTAAGATTCATGTACCCACTTTCATTGATTTCCATTTCATCACTCTAATTTCATTTTTGTTTTTAAATTATGCTGATATAAAACTCTGTTTTGCAGCTCTTCATAAAATATTTCAATCTTCTCCCAGATCAGATTTTCAAAGTCATATACTTTTCTACTGGCTTTATTTCAATAAACAGCGATAATATTCATTGAAACAACTACACCAGGAAGTTTCTGAACCTTTAGTTTGTTTCTTTAAGCATTCCTTTTATTAGAAAATAAGATGATGCTTTGAAACAAGAAGAATGATATCAAACAGAAAGTTTTCATTATGGCTGAATTTTACAATCACTGCCATCTAAAGCCTAAAACATTCACAACCCTGCAAGGTATGATTTTTCTAAATCTCAACATAAGAAGAAATGATTACGTGATTATTTTCTTTTTCTTCATGTTGTTGAGACATTGGTATAAACATTCTTGTTTGAATTTATCTTTTGAAACTTGGATTTTTCTTTTCACTTTTAAAATTTTTTTCATTTTTGTTTTGTTTGCTGATTTCTTTTCTCACTTTAGCATAAGAATTCTTTTCTTTTGGTTTTTAGTTTTGATTTGTGTGACTTTGCCGTGATTTATATGAAAGGCCTACTTGTTACCTAACAATTGTCAGCATACATGGAGAAAAATTGTTAATAGTCACCTATTAACTTTTTCTTAAATCTCTTAGTAGAGTTTGATTTTCTTATAAATGTAGACATACTTAAGGAAGAGATTACCAATCAAGAGAAATTGGCAATGTATCATAAAATCTGAAAACTTTCTTTTTCATCAAATTGTAATCATCTTGAGATTTCAAAATTTCATTAGGATCTTTCAAAGTTCTATTATCAGTCAAGAAAAGTTATTTTTAACCAAGTAAAGACACTTTACAGCAAAGCACCTTTAACTCTGAAATTGTCATTCTTACTCTTAAGGAGTCAATGATTCTCCCTGTCCCAGAAAGTCTTATTTTTCTAGAATGTGATCGAGAAATATATTTAAACTTAAAAGATAAGAGGTCTCATCATGAGCCTGCTTACCGTGATCATAGGAGAAAAATAGGCTGACATTACCAACACTGCTAAACAAACCAGGGTAATGATTTATGATTGCCAACAATTATAAGACAAGGGGCCTCATCACGAGCCAGCTTGTTCAGTCTAATTTTAACTAGTGAATGGCATTGTCAACTATCTGGCCACCAAACCAGGACAATGGCTTTTAAGATTTATAACAAAAATAAAAATAAAAAATAATAAACATATAAATGGATTTATATCTAGATCAATAATTTTTAAAGAGTTGGGATTCTGAATCATTGATGATTAAAAGGTAACCCTGTCGAGACTATAGATGTTTGCTGGCAGCAATGGTTCTACCTGTGACAAATGAGTACATTTTAAAAGCTAAGCTGTAAAGTGACCCCTGCTTTATCGCTACAACTAATTAAGGATTGATATAGAGTTTTGAAATATTTTAATTCATGAGAAATTTTGAGAAAGATTACAGTTAGAGGATTCTTGTTTTTATTCAGACTAATAAACTTAGTCAAGCATTCAAGAAAAAATAATTTTCTCTTCTTTAATTATTTTTAATTTAATTTTAGAAAAATCTCATTCATATCAAAGAGAGATAACTGGTTTTTCTCCCGTGTGTCGCCATTGTTGTGGTAAAAACACAACCCCACCATTATTGATGTGCTCACTTCAAATAATGGGGACCCTTTCTATTAAAATTTTGGCTAAAAACCTTTTTGGATTTTTATTTAGTTGATTGCCCTACGCTTTTGTTAATTTTTCGTTTTCTTTGGATTCTTGTTTTGATTGCTTTGTTAGAATCGATATTTTATAAGCTTCCCATTGACGCTTGTTTCACCTCATTTGGTCAACTGGTTTGAAAATGGCACTCCTTTGAAAGTCTGATTATTTATGTAGCCTGGGTTAAAAATGCTTAAAATGTACAATATTGCATTTTGTAAATAAATTAGTTCAATAACGCATTCATTTTAAATATTAACCCATAGCGAGTTTTTACTAACATTTTTCCATTTTTAGTTATGCGGCCAAATCATTAATTATCGGGATTTAAGAAATTTACTCCAATTTCCAAATCAATTATTAATCTCGAAAACCCAAAATTTTCGAAGTGGCTGTAGTTTATTTTTATATTTTTACTTTTATTAAGAGTGGTTGTAGTTTATAAAATAATCCTCATTAAAAGAAATCAAAATAAAAAATGATATTAAATCTTAAATTAATTAAATTTAATTAATATATAATTAATTTAATTAAATTAAAATTTAATATATATAAAAAAAATATAATATATAAAATAAAACTTGATCGCATCAGGGATTTATATCGGCACATGTTATTCCATACCCCCGATACATCCATATCCCTTATCGCTGAAAAGCTTAAGTCAAAAAGGAATAAACATATATTTCAATACATCGCATCGGAGACTTTTATATAACAAGTTAAAAAAAACCCGATAACCATGATTTCCTCGATCTGATATCGGATCGAGGATTTTGCATTGTAGTAAACCTCGATGACTACCCAATCCGATTCGCCGATACGAATGAGCTTAAAACCATTAACCAAAGTTCATGACCCATGTGTTTTTTTAGTTTTAAAACTCATTCATACGAATGAGTTATAAGTCGAGTGGTATATATGTATTTTTTTGTTTAAAATATATAATATATTAAAGTAGTTATATAATATTAATTAATATTTAATATTTAATTAATAAGTTTCAAATTAATCAGATTAATTAACATTAATTAATTTGATTAAATTAAAATTTAAAATTAGTTTTTAATTAGATTAAATTTGTTTATAAATAGCTAATTATATATTAGTTAATTAGATTAATGTTAATTAATAATTAGTTTAGTTTATAATTAGAATTAATTGGAGACTAATTTAGGATTAGTTTTTAATTCTAATTTTTAGCCCAGCAACAGAATTTCCAGATTCATGACAGATTTGATCCATCAACTTTGGAGGCTTATAGATTGAGTTATACTTGCCCAAATGAGGCCTAGGACGGCTCGTTGGAAAGATAAAATCAAGGAGAATATTTCTGAGGAGGTTTAACTAATAGATTTGGTCATTTATTGGATCAAAAATCAGGCAGAAAATCAAGCTCCGAATTCTGAAAACAAAATCAATTTTCTGAGTTTTATTTTTATTTGTCCAAGCCTCTTCTAAATTGCAGATTCACTCGTCAATGATATCCTTGGCCAATCAAAACATCACATGCATCAATAGAAAGCTTACATTTTATTTTCAATTATTTATTTAATTGAATTTGATTTAATTGCCCAAAATGATATTTTAATTGCATCTTAATTTATTTTGATTTCTTTTTGCAGGAAAAAGTGGAAGAAATATGGAGAAAAGGATTTCAATCAATGAGAATGCTCCAGCAATTGAAGATCAGGATTTTTGAGCAAATAAAATTGGATTTGGCAGATTTCTCTTCACCAAACTTTCCTCTCAAGAATTCCTTCACAAATAGTATAAGTAATAGATTGCAGATTGTAATAAAGGGGTTGATCTCCTCTGCAATTCTAGACTTCTAAAAGCACTACTGTAATAGGAATTTAGAGTTGTAGGAGAGAGGAGAGAAAATCTCAGATCTGGAGATTATTGAGGATTTTTTCTTTGCATCTTGAATTATGTATGAGGGGCAGAGTTTGCACTATTGTGGCTCTAGTTTTGAAGACAGAAGTTCAAGCAATGTAAAGGATTGTTGAAGACCAAGATCAGAGAAATAGATGCAATAAAGTGGTATTTTTAATACTACTGTTTCAAATATCAGTTTCATTTTTATGGTAGCATGAATGTCTCATTTTATTCATGTTTGTGCATTATTGTCAACATGGGTAATTTGTCTCAATATTGTTATTAGGTATCTCTGTTCTTATGAATTAAAATCTGATTTTTGAGTAACTATTTACTCAGAAATCTATCTTATAAAACTGATTTGTTGAATGGTAATGTGTTGTGAACTATTTCCACATATCATTATTCAATTATTGGATTTATTGATATGATAATCAATATCATTTTTTTGAACTACTTCCTGGAATGTTGTTGGTTTATTATTTCAAGTTATAAAGTCTTATTAGGATGTGTTTTGGTAACCATAATATCAGTTAATTGAACTACTTCATTAACTTGATATTCATTATAGACAAGACATATTTAAATCCCAAGACTTTAATTATCTTGCTCTTAGTTGGGTTAGATCTATATCTGCCTAATTAAGATAGGATTTAGATTAGTTTCTTTTGCTTGCATTATAGAATAAGCTTGCATTTAGAGTAAATTCTACATTCTTTTAAGTCCTCTCCTCAAGGAGGCAAAACTTTAGTTGTGGCTTGGCTAAACCCAAATCAGCTTAAGGGTCATTCTCTTGCCTAATCAGCAAGACGAAGTGATCTGATATCCCTAACTATTGGTAGTGAAAGACATATCATAGACCAATAGCTATAAGTAGAAGGTCACTGGACCTAGTTAAACCAGTTGGAGCCACCACACCAATCGGAAAAGGAGTTGCTTTAAGGTCTGAACCGGGTGGTTATCCCCCATTGTTGCTGCAGCGATTTTCGAGGCATCAACCAAACCCTAGGTTGATAATTAAAGTTGGTAGCCTTGGGAGTTGCAGAATTCTCATTGCAATACCAAGACCCATTACTTTTTGGCACCATTGTTGGGGAGGTATCAAAGTATGCATTGTTTTCTTCCGTAGTTGATTCATTTCTTTTTATTTTTTTCAAAAACAAAAAATAATTGCATTAGGAATATTTCATTTCAAAAATAGAAAAGTGCATTGCATTATTTTTTTCATTCAATCATAAAAATAAAAAAAATAAAAATCTCCAACACCAACCCACCCCCCATTTGATCACGTGGTGTAGTAAGAGCCACATCACCATTCACTCTTGCAGGTAGAAGAAGAATATGGAAAAAAATGTAGAAGAAATGGATGGAGATGATGACAATGAGGAAGATCCTCTCGGATTTCTCATTGAAGATATTGATGGTAGTGTGTACATGAAGAACATCCCTCCATATTTTCTTCCAAAATTTCATGGTCTAAGGTCAGAGGATCTGGAAACATTTCTCTTTTAATTTGAAATTGTTTGTAGATCTTCTGGTTACTTATTAAAAAATCGAAAACTAAGATTGTTTCTGGCAACATTGAATGATAGAGCTCTTAAATGGTTCATGAGTTTAGGGACTAATTCAATAAGATCGTGGAATGATATGCAAAAGATATTCTTAGAAAAATATAAAGATCATGATCATAAAGAAAAAATATTTGGATTGAATCAAAAGGAAGATGAGAGTCTATAGGATCTAATAGAGAGGTTCATGTATAATGTTAAGAGGGAAAATCTACATCACTTAGGATCTGACACACTAAAAACCCTATTAATTAGAACAATTAGGGATGAGTGGATTGATTTCCTTGATCTCATGAGTAAAGGTGATGTATACCAATTATCATTTGAAGAAATTTTTTAAACATGCAAACACATATCAAGAAGAAGGGCAAGAGTAGGTAAATCAGCATCAAGATCAGTAAGTCAATCTAAACTTGGAAATTTGCTTGATGATTTTAAAACAAAAATTATTAGAAATGTTAAGAATGAAAAATGAAGAAAAAGAAGATGTTGATATTTGTGTTGTCCATGCAGAATCACATGATGTTAAACAATGTCCATCATTACCAAGGTTGAAGGAAGTTCTCCAAGAGGACAATGGAGCAAGTCAATTTCCAACACAGCTATATTATGTAGCTCCAAGAGGACCATGGCAGCCTATTCAACCTAGTATGATGCAAGAGCCTAACTCACAACTTCAAGGATATGCATATCCACCTCAAAGTAATTGGAACACACTCTTTCCTTGGAAACATTGTCCATCTCAACCCCAAAACCAATCTTGGCAACAAGGTTGGAAAGGAACTTATGGGAGCCATCCACAATATCCTAAGTATTTTCTTCAATATCCTCCATACCCAACTCCATTTTATCCCTACCATCCACCTCCACCACAACCACAACCACAACCAAATCCATCTCAAATATCCACTCCCACTCAACTACCTGTACTACCATTTCCAAACCCACACATTGAAGTAGCTAAGCCCATTTACAATGTTGAGGTACAACACTTCCAAACATCTCCTCTAGAGATTAATGGTATTCACCATATCTCAGGAAGAGCATTATAAAAGAGAGATTATCTTGATATCATTGAAGGACCACATCCAAACAAGAAGATATAAATGAGAATACCACACAATCATGGGCTGCACTTGATGAAGAGAAGACATCAAAATCAGAGATCGATAGAGCTCCCTCGTGGTTACCATCAAATCCTCCATGTATTCAAGAGAACAATCAGTAAAAAGAGGAAGATTTGAAGGTCATGATAGAAGGAGGCATGAAGAATGATCCAAATAAGTAATCAAACCAAGGACATGAAATTTATATTGAGGTTTGGTTCGAGAGAGTCACTAAGTTGCAGAAACACTCTCTTCTTCAATTGTGCTTGATATCATCAAAGTTAAAGCATTTTATCACTCAAATCCACGTACATGTCAAACATACATTTCAAGCCTCCACAACATTTTGTTTGTCATGTTGATGTGCACATGGCTCCATTGGAAGTATTCTTATGCTTGAAAGTGATTTTGTTTTTCAAGTAGCGTAGGGAAAAACAAAAAACCAAAAAAAAATGAAAAATAAGAGAAAAAAATAAAACTCTGAGGTGAAAACCTCCTTTGAGGTGCCTCAGATTGGTTTGTTGATTGAAAACCTCCTTTGAGGCACCTAGGTAGACCTACTAGTTGAAAACCTCATTGAGGTAGCTAGTAGGCCTAGAAAAAAAAAAATTAAAAAAAATAGAAAAAAAAAACATTGCTCCATGTATCTCTTTGATGAATGTAGGTGCTCTCCAACATCTACAAGGAACAAAAAAACGTTGCCACCAAAGAAAAAAAATAGGTCAAACCTAGTCAAAATAAGTCAAATTTTGATTTTCTCCTCCTTTGCTCAAATGCTCCAACAAGGCCAATGCCATGCCAATCCATCACCCTCATCTATTTCCACCATCCACTAATCATTCGCAAACTTCTACCACTCATTTTCCTTGTTGTCCCAGAATACTACAGGAAGACTCTGTTTTACTACAGGAAACAAAAATACATAGAGAAGAAATTTGTTTTTGCCATAACTTGAAAACCATGCATCCATTTACCAATATGTTTCAGGGGGAGATCCATATGGATGATAGTAACATGCTCAAGAAATTTCAACAAATTCTAGTGCACATTTTTTCAGAAATTAGCCTCCATCGCCTATAGCTATTTTTGCATTTTCTCGATATCATGCATCCATTTAAAAATTTGTTTCATGGGAAGATGCATATAGATGATGCTAACATGCCCAAGTAATTTCAGCAAATTTCAATGCATGGTTTCCAAGAAATCGACCTCCATCACCTTCAGCCATTTTTAGTTTTTCTCAAGATCCATGCATCCATTGACCAAATTTTTTTTTTATGGGGAGGTGCATAATGATGATGGCATGATCCGGATTTAAACAGGAACGCAATAGATTACAGAGATAACCATAAATACAGAGATACAATAACCATAAACACAGAGATGCAGCGAAAATAATGCTTCATTTCATTCATGGAAAATACTGAAATATGCTTACAACCCGAAATGGAAATAAACCAGCTAGGGCGATGGTAGCTTATCTCTGAGAAGAGATGTGCGGCTACATGCCTCTGAACTGTTCCGAACTGTATTACAATGAGGCTCGAAGGCCTATTTATTGTTGAGAAACAATGGAAAACCCTTCACATACCGAAACCTAACCCTAGAAGATGAAACGCCAAATTGTGGGCCCCGTTTGGGTAAATTGGTACATCAATTTCCCGGGGTCGTAACTTTGGCATACGATCTCCGTTTGACGCGTACGATAGCTCGTTAGAAAGATCTATCCGAGTACTACCACTTTGGGAGGCAACAATAGGGCTCGATTGCCCCAGAATTCCAAAAAAACGTCGTTTAGGGCCTCAAAACGGCTCCAGAAGTTCAGGACCCGAAAAACTGCTAAAAATAGTAAACTGTGCTACAATTAAGGAAACTGAAAATGCTGAGAAAGACAATGGTGGGGGTCCAGGTGGACTTGGCAGGTGGCCACCAATATCCACCTGGATCATGGCAACATGCTTAAAAAGTTTTAGGTCAATCCATTCTATTTTTTGGGAGATATGGACAAAACAAGTCTACTACAATAGGTTGTCCTGAATTACTACAGGAGTTTCCTGTAGTACTACAAGAAGTTTTGAAAATCTATAGGAAAGGTAGTGTGGTGGAAAAATTATGATGTAGACCTGTTTTGGGATAGGAAAAAAGGATGTTGACTTCACCACATCTCATCCAACACCCATCATGACCATGTCACTCTATGGCCACACCTTCCACTCATTCCAATACCCATTTAACCTCCAACAGAGAAAGGACACAAACATTCAAAAAAAGAGGGCAGCTACAACAGCCTATTTAGAAGTAATAGTAGGCTCTAGGCCTAACATTTAGCACCATGATTGAAAGAGGATAAGCTTAACTACAGGCATAATGAAACTCTCCCAGAGCTCAGCAGCAACAAAGGAAGCCATCACCTGCACATCAACAAGAAGACAATCCATCAGCAAAATAAGATCAACAAAAATGAAAAAGGCGGTCAAAAAGATGTACCTGAGTCATGAGAAGCACAATAACATCAACTCAGCAGCATGCATGTCTCTCCAACAACCATCAGGTAGGTACAGGTATGCAATATTCTTGACCTCTTCTCTTGAGCATATTATAGCTAGAAATTTGTTGTCAATGCATGAGAGATGAGGTTTTCTAAGCTAATGATGGGTCAGCAGTCTCAACTGCCTTCAACTAGTTAATTACAACTCTCTCCTTCACTCATGTAATGTTGAAAAATAAAATTATGAAGGGTGATGATTTCAAGGAATGAGGACAACAATTAAAAGAGGACATTTTTGCAAAGGCCAAGTCACCAAAACACTCCTATTAGAAAATTATATATTACAGAGCAATGGAACACATAAAATATATTGCAGAAATATAAACACAAAAAACACATAAAACAAGAGAGACACAAATATATGTGGTTCACCCAATTTGGGCTACATCCATGGAGAAACATCTAGTCCTTCCTTTTATATTATCTAGCAAACTGAAGAGATACAACCTACAACAAATCCGTTGTTATACCCACTTTTCTCTCACACAATATCCTCTCTCTTTCTCACTCAGAATAAAGATCTACATAGACACAATACAATTCCCTCATATATGGCGAGGGGTTGCCTTCTAAGAAAAAAACCCTAAATTAAACATAACTTCTACCATCAGATCTCTGCCTAATGAATGGCCCAAATTGACTATGAAATTACAACATTTTACAAGGAAATTTTACATCTATTTTTAGCTTCGAGGGCGCTACCCCCAATCCCCTACCGGGGGGGTCCCAAAGATCATAGTATCCCCCCTGGACCCCCCTTACATCACAAATATTACGGGTAGTGTTGTCGTCACATTACGAACTGGGGTCCAATGCAGCGATACCTCTGAATAAAGAAGATAATCAGTCTCCACACCCAACAATTCCCACCTCGAGACTAATTATAGAAGCTCCACCGTTGCTTCATTTGTTTTACAATGACTCCACTTTGGACCTAACTGTTTCTCATCTTCTTAATCATACTTGAAGACCAATTGAAACTGAGCAGAACCTCAATTTCTCCCTAGTTACAACTTTTGTTAACATATCTGCAGGATTCTAGCTAGTGTGTATATTTTCCAGCTTCAATTGTCCATCTTCCAACACTGACCATATGTAATGGTACTTGAGTTGTATATGTTTAGTCTTGGAATGAAATGCAGAGTTCTTTGCAAGATGTATGGCACTTTGGTTGTCACTGTATAGCTTGCCCAACTCTTGCTTCTTACCCAATTCATCCAGAAACCTTTGTAACCAAATCATTCCTTTATTAGCCTCTGTAGAAGCAACATAATCTGCTTCCATTGTTGAGAGTGAAACAACACTTTGCCGTTTTGAAACCTAACTGACAGTTTTTCCACCTACATTAAACACATACCCTGTTGTGCTCCTCCTGTTATCTTTATCACCCACCATATCTGCATCAACATATCCCTGTAGAGCAATGTTTGAACCACCAAAGCAGATTGTTTGATTTGTGGTACCTCTCAAATACCTAAGAATCCACTTCACCGCCATCCAATGTTCTTTTACTGGATTGTTCATGTACCTTCTTACAACTCCCACTGCATGTGCAATATCAAGCCTTGTGTAGGCCATTGTATACGTTAAGCTTCCAACTACTGATGCATATGGAACTTTAGACATATAAGCCATTTCTTCCTGAGTCTTGGGACACACCTCCTTACTTAGTTTGAAATGGCTAGCCAAAGGTATACTAACTGGTTTTTCATTTTGCATATTAAATATTTTCAACACCTTTTCTATGTACTCACTCTGAGACAATGTTAATTTTCGATTCTTCTTGTCTCTAGTTATTCTCATACCAAGGATTTTTTTTGTAGCACCCAAATCCTTCATTGCAAATGAGTTCACCAATTCTCTTTTGAGCACATTTATTTCCTGCATGTTAGAACCTGCAACAAGCATGTCATCTACATACAATAACTATATAATATAGCTGCCATCATTTTGTCTTTTGAGATAAACACAATAATCAATGTGACATCTAGTATAACCTTGTTCAGACATAAACCTGTTAAATTTTAGATACCACTGCCTTGGAGACTATTTTAAGCCATACAAGCTCTTCTTCAACATGCACACTAGCTTCTCTTTCCCTTTTACCTCATATCCTCGTGGTTGCTACATATATATCTCTTCCTCCAAATACCAATGGAGAAAGGTTGTCTTTACATATAACTGCTCAAGATGCAAATTTTTAGTTGCTACTAGACTTAAAATAGTTCTGATTGAAGTCACTTTAACAACAGGAGAATATATATGATCAAAATCTATACCCCTTTTTGTGCAAACCCCTTCACCACAAGTCTAGCTTTATACCTTTTTCTACCTCCATCTTCTTCCTTCAACCTGTAAACCCATTTATTATGCAATGTTGTTTTACTTGCAGGTAACTTGAATAAGTCCCAAGTCTGGTTATGTGCTAAGGAGTCCATCTCTTCTTTCATGGCTTACTCCCACTTCTTCCTGGTTTCTACCTGCACTACTTCTTCATAACATTTTGGTTCACTAGAATCAGTCAACAATACACAATATAATGAAGGAGCATATCATTCAAGGAGTCTACTTTTCCTGGTATATCTTCTAGGCATTTGAGGTGCTTGTTGATGTTGTGGTTTTTTTTGTTGTTCTGGTTGTTGATCATTATGATTTTCAAGCACCTTCACTTTTTTTGTGATCTCATCCAAAACTGTGTATTCTCTATTTTCTTTTTCCTATTTCTTTTCGTGCAGTTGATCCTTATACAAAACCTTTTCATTGAATATCACATCTTTGCTTCTAATGATTTTTTAGTTTTCATAATCATAAAAGCGATAACCAAAATCATTAACACCATATCCAATGAAGGTATATTTCTCTGATTTTGCCTCAAGCTTTGTTCAAATTTCTTTATTAATGTGGACAAAGGCTTCACAACCAAAAGTCTTTAAAAATGAGTAGTTTACCTTTTTACCTATCCATGCCTCCTCTGGAATACCACCATCCAAGGCACTTGAAGGCCCTCTTTTTATTAGATAAAAAACAATATCTACAGCATATTCCCAAAATTTTAAAGGCAATCCTGCATGCAATCTCATGCACCTTGCATGCTCCATGATTTTCCTATTCATCCTTTTTGACACACCATTTTCTTGTGATGTTCCTAGAATTGTCTTCTCTCTACGAATTCCATTCTTTGAACAATAACTATCAAACTCTTTGTTACAATATTCACCTCCATTATCTAATCTGAGACACTTTAACCATTTTCCTGTCTCATTTTCAACCAAATATTTCCATTTCTTAAAAGTATCAAATACATCAGATTTATTTCGAATACAATAAATCCATGTTTTTTTGGTTGCATCATTAATAAAAGTAACATAATAACGAGAGCCATCGAGAGATGATACCTGAGCAGGTCCCTATACATTTGTATGCACAAGCTCTAATTTTTCGCTCTTCTTTCATTTCCCAACTCTGAGGAATCTAACTCTCTTTTGTTTTCCATAAACACAATTCTCACAGAATTTTAAATCAACATGCTTCAAACCTGGCAACAAATTTCTTGAGTAAATAATTTGCATCCCCTTCTCACTCATGTGCCCGAGTCTATGATGCCACAATGCCATATCTTCTACTATAGAGGTTAAAGAATTAACATAATTAGAAATACCATTGCATATATACAATGTACCAACCTTTTCTCCTTTTGCTATTACCAAGGATCCTTTAGTGACCTTCTAGGTTTTATCTGTAAAAGTAGTCACACAACCTTCACCTCCCAACTGCCTTGTTGAAATTAGACTTTTCTTTAGGTCTGGAACATGCCTTACCTCCTTCAATAGCCATTTATTTCCATTCCATTGTTTTATGAAAATTGCACCCATTCCAATGATTTTACAAGGTTTATCATCACCCAATCGAACCTGTTCAAAATCTCCTTGAACATAATCATGAAAATGTTTCCTATCAGGTGTGGCATGGAATGAGGCCCCTGAATCTACCACCCGGGCAACAACAATATTTTCTAATGAAATAATCAAAGCATCTTGCAACACATCACCTCTCACAGTCGCTTCGTGATTGTTTTCTTGATGTGTGTATCCTTATTTTCGCTTTCGAGACTTGCAGTCTTTCTTCAAGTATCCTTTCTTCTCGCATTTCTAGCACACTATACCTGATCTAGACTTGGATCTGCCTTTCCTTGACTTACTACGATATCCTAGGATCTTTCCTCTTTCTATTTTTCTTCCCCTAGTCTCTACACTCAAAGCATTACCTGATGTCTCACTCGAGCTTTTCCATCGCATTTCCTTGCTAAGGATTGCACCGACAACATCATCAAAATTTAAAGTACTAGATCCAAAGACAAAGTTACTAATGGCCATAACTAAACCATTCCAACTTTCTGGCAATGAGCATATAAATAACAAATCCATAACTTCATCCTCAAAAGTAACACCCACAAAACTTAATTGACTGGTAACTATATTAAATTCATTTAAATGATCAGCAACATATCCACCTTCTGACATCTTCATATTAAATAAATGCTTCATAAGAAATACCTTATTTGAGGCCAACAGTTTTTCATATAGTTTGGCCAATGCCTTCATTAAACCCTTTATTGTCGTTTCCTTTGAAATAGTAAATGCTACCGATGCCGCTAGGCATGGCGTATTGTTCCAAGTGCCTTTCTGTTGAGAATATCCTATTCTTTGTCTGTCATACTCACCAGCTTCTTTGTCTTTCTACTCAATGGTAGGTATAGATCTCTTTGATACAGATAATCTTCCATCTGCATCTTCCATAGCTGGTAGTTTTGGCCGTTAAATTTTCGACCCTAAACCTACCATCTTCCAACATTGCTCCCACTTGAACTAGGAACCCTTCTCTCCTGCAAGTTTATAAGCCAAATAGACCTTCAAATCTGACATCAGTTGTTAGAAAATTATATATTACAGAGCAATGGAACACATAAAATATATTGCAAAAATATAAACACAGAAAACACATAAAATAAGAGAGACACAGATATACATGGTTCACCCAATTTGGGCTACGTCCATGGATAAATAGTCAGTCCTTTCTTTTATATTATCTAGCAAAATGAAGAGATACAACCTATAAAAAATTTGTTGTAATACCCTCTTCGCTCTCACACAATCTCCTCTCTCTTTCTCACTCAAAATACAGATCTACATAAATGCAATGCAATTCCCTTATATATGGTGAGGGGTTGCCTTCTAGGGAAAAAATCCTAAATTAAACATAACTTCTACCATCAGATCTCTGCCTAATGAATGGCCCAGATTGACTATGAAATTACAACATTTTACAAGGAAATTTTATATCTATTTTCAGCTTCGGGTGCACTGCCCCTGATCCCCCACCGAGGGAGCTCCCAAAGATCACAATCGCCCCCTCGGACCCCCCTTGCAATGAAAACATTATAGGCGACATTGCCGCCACATTACTAACTGGGGTCCAATGCGGTGATACCTCTGAATAAAGAATATAATTAGACTCCACACCCAACAACTCGAAGCCCTCCATCCACTTCATATTCATTATCTATCCATCATTCATCCATCCCATTTCATAGTTTCAAGTATAAACCATATCTCACTCTAAACATTTCTTGAAAAAGAACACAGAGCATCCTCTCCATTTTCACAAACCTACATCATTTCTCATCACTCCCATACAATTAGAAGACTCTGAAGGAAGAAGGAATGACTACTACAGGAAGGCAGAATGTTATTACAAGAAGGAAGAAACAGAAAATTGTGCTAAAACCCAAAATGCTAGTGCCTAAGAGAGGCCTAATCAAAGCAGAGAACTCCAAGGCCATTAGGCAACCATCGAAGCCACAAGAGAGAAGAAGAAGGCAACAAAAGGAAATGAGGAATCCACCATCAAAACATAACTCAAATTGCAGTGATGAAAAGAGACCTTCCAAGAGGTCTCTAATCTCTTTCTAGATTTTTTCCAAGGCCTAAAAGATATTATAGAAATGAGATAAAGGAATTGTAGTTAATTTGAGGGCCTGTCCTAGGCTTAGACTATCATTTATGCTCAAAAAGGGTTTCCTGTAGTTTTAACAAGGTGTCTTGTAGGTTTCCTGTAGTTTTGACAGGAACTACTACAGGATGTCCTAGTTCTCATCTAAAGGCAATTTGAAGGTGTTAGAGGTGTCCAAATGATGGAACAAGGTAGCAGAAGGTTGATAAGGATGTGGAAGACCTTGCAAAATTGAAAAATATTCAAGAGAATAAGGGGAAGAAAGCAAGAAAATGGTCTCAAGAAACAGTGATTTTTCTATGCACAAATAAAATTTTGGGCTTGTCCTTGTAGAAATTATAGCCAAGATTCTTAAGAGAAAGGACTGAGGGTTGCACGAGAGAGAGGCCATCAGGGCCATGAATGAGGCACAATGAGGTCACTAAGTTTCTCAGAGGATGAGCAACATCTTCAGTAGGGGGTGTGATGGGCCTCTAAATTAGACATAAATTAAGGCCCATGCCTTTAAATTAAACATACATTAAGGCCTATGACCATCCTTTAGAACATTAAACCTCTATTTTTACATTAGATAATGTATTTTTAACTTTAATATATTCATTATGAAGGTTTATAAAAAATTGCATATTTGTGCCTAATATTATTTATTTATGTGGAATATTATGAGAATATTGAGTAGATTATGAAGATTTGGAGGAGGAGATAATTTAGGGACTTTCTCCCTACTACAGGAGGATCACTATTAAATAATAAATCAACAAGATATTATGGAACTATGGCACATATTGTGGAGCTCTAATGATTGATAAAATCTAGGAATGTGTTGTCTGCCATTTAATGCAGATTCCTATTATTGGGAACCAGATCCAATAATCAAGGGATTTTGATGGAGAAAGCTTCCTCCATTCATGGGGAATGATTCCTAATAATTTTTTGTAAGTACAAAGTCGAATTTTCCTCTAGGGATAGATTTTTATTAGTCTTCTTATGGAGAGAACTCATATTTTTGCAGCTCCATTGTATTTTCTTGCAAGGGATGTAATTGTATTGATGAAAATAACAAAGATAGGTGTCATGTTCAGCTTCAAAATCTTGTTCTCCTCCATAGTTCTCTAGGTTTCCATGGGCTTGGCCATCCTAGGAGCCTCAGATCCCTTTTGTATCATTTTCTTTCCTTCTTTTCACTTCTTATTCACATGCATCTCTTGTTTTTGTTTCTTTCCACTTCTTCATTTAGTATTAATTATTTCTTGTTGTAGGATTGGGTTAAATGGTTGATGTAAGTTATTTTGTAGGATAAAAAGCATAATTTCATCCTTGGAAAAGATTTATAAGGTCATAGTAATCATTTAGCTACTTGGATTAGTTTTCTTATCCCCAAATCTAGATTTCTGGAACTCTTTTGTGGCAAAGAACAATAAATTTATGCTATTTTTTAGAGCATACTGACAAGCTTCAATTGAGTTGATTCCACTTGCAATAGATCAAAAAAAAATTCTAGTTCATAACAGAAATTACCCCATTGCATTTTCACTTGATTAGGTTAGGCATTTTATAGATTTACTAGCTCACTAGTTCTCGAATTTCTAGACTTTCGGCTAGTAATTTTCTGTTATTTTTTAGCATGGGTTAAAAGAGTTTTTTTTTAGTGATTCCACTTGGAATGGAGACCTAAGACATCATAGTCAAAAAAAAAATTGTCCCATCCAATTTGGATTTGATTTTGTTGGTCATTCAATGAATTATAACTTTGTATAGTAAATCTATAACAACCTGTAGTAAAACAGGGGATCTTGTAGGAGAATTAGTACATACTGTAGGAAATCTTGTAGCGGCATGTTTTGAGCCCGAATTGTGAAAAATCATCATTTAATCTCAGATTAGGCATCTACTTGACCTCCATGCCATCAAGATCATTTTAACCCTCTTCCTCCATACATGTCTCCCTTGCCAAAGAATAAGTGAGTATTAGCATTTGCATTTATAAAACAAAAGGATTAAAAAAATGAGTTCTTTTATATTTAAAAATGCACACAGCAGTTAGTACTCTCTAGATCATATTTCATGCTTAGTTTAGTTAAAATATCACATGTGAAAAATAGGGTCAAAATAGGGTTCCTTTGCATGCAAAGTGTGTTAATAAGTAGATAGAGTATTTCATGTTACTTTACAAACATTTTTAAATTGAGTCTTTCATTCCTGCAAATAGGAAATATTTATTTTCTCTGATGATAGCAAAGGAAGGACACATTGTATGTTTCACATATAGTTCCAATATCTCTTATGTTTGTACGAACCCTGGGTTGATAATTAAAGTTGGTAGCCTTGGGAGTTGCAACATTCTCGTTGCAATACCGAGGTTCATCACTAATTTTCAATTCTAATCCACTAAAAAATTAAATTCAAGAGAAACATAAACATTACTTGGAAGTTTAGTCGTCGAAGACGCATTGTTGACATGCAATGGAGAAAAAACAATTACCACAGTTTAAACAAACCGGAAATTCAGGCAATGAGCATGGTACAAAAGGATGGTGAGCAAGAGAAGCACCGACGTTGGGGCACTTACATGAGGCAACAACGGCACTGGTGTTTCAAAGCTCTCCAGCACTGTAGATGGTAAAAATGAAATTTACAATCGGGAGGTTTCTTTTATTTAACCCTCATTCGGTGCATTATGATAATTGCATCGGTGCAAAAGATATCCAAGAGCACTAAGTTTTTTTAAATGAAAAAATATATAGCATTTTTTTTAGTAAGATGCCTCGGGGCATTCTAATACAGGTACCACATTGGTGCATTGTTTGACTATAGCACTGCTCTTTTAAAAAGAAATAAAAACTGCCTAGTAGTGCTCTTTAGAAGATTCCCCAAGGCATTTTAGTACATTTACTGCACTAGTGCATCATTGGAAAATAGCACTGAATTTTTTTTAAATTTATAAACTGTAGTCATGCTTCTTCTTGGTATACACCAGGTCATTTTAGTAAATGTAGGGAATTGCTTCTATAGGTGTATATAGCATCGACAATTTTTAAAAGTTAACATTTTTTGTTGCTATCTATTATTCAAGCATCGGTGTGTTGTGTTATTTAGCACACCATGTTTTTTTATTTTATAAAAATCAACTTTCCACGATGCACCATGTCCTATGCGGCACCAATTCTTATATGGATAGTAGAGCACTAGTGCATTTACATATTATAGAGGCACCGTCTAAAAAAAATCCACTAAAACATCTGCCTACCCACCTCCACTAGTGACCTCCACTACAAATGGATATTTGGGCTATTTTTATAGGGGCTTCCGTAAAACCTTTTCTAGAAGGTCTTTCCTTGCAGTGCAATATGTCATATATATGAGTAAATTTAGGTTTTGTGTTAGATAGCATATTGGTTGAAATGATATAATTGGTGTACTAAACATCATTGGCTATGTTATGTATTATAGGGGAAAGATGAGGTCATGGCAACAGATCATGTCATATCAAATAATGACGCAATGAATGTTGTAGTACATTAGGTACTCAAATTTTGACTTAACTTAGGAAGCATTTTTTGATACGCCAATCCTTTTTCACAATATTATTATAATTTATAGTGTATTATCCAATCTTGAAATAAATTAATGCATGTTTTTGATATTTCAGATGGATATTGAAACAAGTGAACAACCTAAGCGTTCAACTAGCAAAAGAAAAAAAAACATATGTGCATGGTCAAGGACCTAAAACAATTAAATCACGAATATCACAGTGGGTGGAAGAGGACATGACAATAGATCCTCTAGAAACAACAAATAATTGCATTGAATAAGAGGTTGGTCGAGATTATAGTACAAGGGATGGGATTTTTTAAATAATATTTGATTATATTTCTTTGAAGTTAATACATGTATGATTCATCCAATTCTTTCCGAACATTAAATAATGGTTGGGTTTGTCGATAGGTAGAAGATGATGATGAAAGAACGACTACTAATTACACCCAAGTTGATCCAACTGCACTATTAATATTTGGACGAGATGATCCAAACCATCCTTTAAACCATACCAGGGCTAAAAGAGCATATTTAAACAGAACTCTACCACCTAAGAAATTTGAACAATTGAGGAGATTAGCATACACTGATGACATGCTACCTGGTCTTAATGATGATGATCATGATAGTGAAAATGCGGTGCATGAAGAAGGATTGAATAAAATTCTTACATGTTTCTTTTTAGATGGAAAAAATGATTACAATAATGATCATATGGTTGACAATAATGATGACAAAAGGGGTAATTACCACCAAAGTAATGTTGATGATAACAATCTACTGAAAGAATCCATCATACAAGCAACAAAGACACCCATGTTCAAATCAGGGGAAAGTAGAACCTCAAAATTGGTATGCATATTAATATTATTAGAAATCAAGTCACTATTATGTTTTTCAGATAAATGATTCACCACCCTACTGAAGTCTGTTGAAATCTATTTCTTACAATGCATTGTAAATTGGTGTACATAATTCGTAAACATTCATCAACTTCATTTATATTTTTTAAGGGGATTTTAAAACATATATTGTATATGAATATTCATAATATAAATTGACATATAAAACATGTTCATCATAAGTCAAGCATTCAATTTACCTAATCTTTGTCAATCTTACAGGGCACTAAAAACTAAAACATTTCTTGAAGAGAATGTGTTGTCATCAACTTGTTGAGAGGCACGTCAGTTGTTCATTGAGATGGGAATTGAATATAAGAAAATTCATTCATGTAAAAATTATTGAATTTTATACATATATGAATATCAACACAAGGTAGAATGCCCTGTATGTAAAGAGCAGATATGTCATACAGATGTACAAGGTCCTACAGTTCAAAAAAGGTTTTACATCACATGCCAATTATACCTAGACTTCAACGAATGTGTCATTGCAATTTACTTACACAATTAATGGAATGGCATGAAGATAATAGGAGTAAATATACATTCATGCGAATTTTGGATGACTATAAAGAATTGAAACACATAGAGGAAAAACAACCAAGAAAATTCAAATATGAACCCTGTTAGCACTTTGTAATTCCTCCAGGCTAAGGTGAGGAACCAAAAGGTAACCACAAACCACTTTGAAGTTGGAATCGATCCCTACCAGCTTCAGAGAGGGATCTCTCTGTCGAATTTTCAGCCACTTAGATCTTAGTCTAGGTATGATGCTTATAGGGGAATAGATTTTAACAATTTTCTAGTAGGGAAGAGGGAAAATCCATTGGGCATACGATCATGTAAAGTTGATTGTTTTTCCAGTGAGAGGACAAAGGGATGAGGGATGTTTCGATAGGGAAAAGGTAGGAAATCCTATTGGTGTTCTCAATTTAGTTCATTGTAGAAGGGTGAGTAGTGGAAATGGCATATAGAGAATGTAACTTAAGGTTGAATTCTAAATTCCATTTAAGAAGAAAACATTAATTGTTTAGCAAACTATATCAGAGCACTTTGATAGTGAGTGCTGAGATAAATCCTTGTTTAACCAAACATGAAGACATACATTAAATCATGGAAATGAGAAAAGATAAAACTTACAACATAATAAATCACATCACCATAGAAACTGACATAGGAATCCATGTAATGTCACACTTCAATCTCTTTCATTCACTGGAAAATATCAGAGAAATTGAATGCACATTGTTTCTTCTCCTAACCTTGACCAACCAACCTTTTTCTCATTGAAATTCATGAAATATATACAATTATCTCATCCTTGGACTTAGGAGATTGAGCTCAACTATTTCCCCGAAGATAAATTCAGTTACATTAGATTTAGAAACTTCCTTCTAGGAAATAGGGACCGAATTTTTTGAAAATATGGTTCAAATATTAGATCATATCTCTTGAATCATGATATTTTTTACAAAAACAAATGAGGTTTTTGTTTATGATCTTGTTCTTGAGATAAAGATCTCATAGGTTTTGAAAATTATTCTCCAGTTCCTTGTAATCCACAACCAAATATCATGACTAAAACAGGAAATGACGAAATCTAAAAAACAAGTTGTAAAGATTCATTCGAATCTTCAAATTTATGAAACTTGATACAAAAATGGATTTTATTGTAATTTAGCTCTTTTTTCACAAAAAAATTTCCCTTTTTCAAAATTCATCTCCATTTGGTCAAAACCTGATTTTGAAGTTAACTGCTAAAATAGTAAAAAACGCAACAAATACCCTACAGCAAAAGTGAAATGAGTTTCCTTTTCATATTATATGATCAATTATTTAATGTTGAACCTACAAGACACTTAAGGAAACTTTTCATAATCATGAGAGCCAATTACATGAGGTCTAGATATGAATTTCATGGTCAAATTGTTGACTGTGGAAGCACAATGCATTCACTGCACTACATCAAAAGCGCAAAAAATTTACCATATGTATACTTTTTATCATCATATGTACCTATGAATGTGCCAAATAGGTGGAAAATAACTCATAAATCATAAAATACCTATTGAGAAATGTCTAACCAAACTACAAATCTTCCTTCTTTGAAAATCATCATCTACAACAAAAGCGCAACACAATTTCACCTGCATAGGTTTGCTTGAGAACTAGGGTATCTGAACAAATAAAATAACTTGATGATGATGTTGAACATATTAACAACCTCCTTGAGCCTCAATGAACTTAAATAACAAAAAAAAAACTCATCTTCTACTAAACTTCATGCTTATGAAAATAGCGCAACAAGAAAGCACAATGCAGTCAAGTTTATGACGATTGTGAGATTTTATGGGCGTTCTTCTCAATTACAAAAGATGAAAATGATATCATACAATCTGAATTATCTTAGAGAAGAGAAATGTGGAACCTTAGAATGATTGTCACACAAGAAAACCTCCAATTTGCAAAAGTGCAGGGAACCCATGTAGACAAAGCGCAACAACTTCCTTTCGTTGTTCAAAATTCTTTCAGTAGAACAAAGAGAAGATCACTAGTTTCTTGGATGCCAAAACAAATTTTTTAACTTCCAAGATGACTAAAACCTTCCTTCAGGAACAATCATTGCAATTTTAATCTCGAATCATGAAATCTCATCAAAGGAAGATGCAAAAAAAATCTCATACACATTGTACTGAAGGGTGATGTCATAGAATAGGCTTCATTTGAAAACAAAATTAACTAAAATGACACCACTAACTTGTCCCAATGATGGAAAACCAAGACTCACTTTGTCCTCACTCATGATTTTGATGACACATTAACCCTAGACTCACTTAACTTAATCTTTTAGGGAATCAATGGTTTCCTTTACATTATCACTCACACAATTCTAACATAATTACACAAATGATATAATATCACATTCTTCACAAAGACTAATAACTTCATCTCTAAGAGATTATAGCATTTTGTTTTAAAAATTGACTACAATGATAAAAATACTAAACTTGGCTTTGATTACTATAACACAATGGGATGGAATCCTCCCTATGAGGTTCCAAACAACACCATAGACTAGTATCCAGATCCATTGAGCTACTCCCAACCTCGAAGACTATAACCCGTAAACTGTGACTTGCATTCTTACTGGCCAAAAATGTACATGCTGGAAACTGAAATCGAAAGATGAAATAAATAATTTCCCAACAATCTTATTGCACACCATTTCCTACACTAATCGTTGAATAACTACTCAAATCAAGTGATACAAAAATGCTAGTGAAGCCAATCAAATAGTTGTTGAAATAAATAGATTTCTTCATTGTGCTTGCACCATATGGAAATTGGACAGTGTAATTGTGATGGATGTTAGAAATAATACTGAGAGGGGGGGGGGGGGGGGGGGGGGGGTGAATCAGTATTATTAGATAAATAATTTAATTCCCCAAACAGATTTGTATATGCTACTTTAGCTAAGTGAACTAGCATGTATACGCGACTGTACTTAAAGCAACCAACGTATATGCAGAGAACTTTTAATTTACCCACTTTATCATGCATTGAACTTTAACTAGTATATCAGATATTTATTAGATAGTGCAGTAAAAGTAGAATAAAGCATCACACATAAGCAACACACATGAACACCAAGATATAAGGTGGAAACCCAATGTGGGTGAAAACCACCTACTACTATCGTCTTTGTCTTCTTTGAATAATAAGAAAAAAAAATTACAATCTTATATTGGTGCATACTTATACCAGTACACAAGCTTCTACCTGCAGAAGGTTACAACCTTCTCTCATTCTCTAGCTTATATTGAAAGGGAGCTACAACCACCTAACTCTTGTACTAGCCGATATGTTTACTAGTACGTAGGCGGAAACCTATAGAAGGAAATGACGTTCTTTCTTCCTACAAGGACCAAGTTTCATAAATTTTTAGACTGGATCCATCAACAACATCATAACTGAAATTCAATCATCACTTTCTGAGTCAACCACAACTGAATCAATCAATCACTTTAACAACCCATGTTAAATCACAATCAATCTGATCATTCAGAATACTGTCTCCAGAATACAGTAACCAAAACCCAAACCAGAATACTATCACCAGAATACAGCAACCAAAACCCAAACCAGAACCTAAAACTCTACAACAACAAATAGAAACAACTAAAACATACTTTATAAGGTATACACTACTTCCATGTGTCTAACCTGTGTGTATATGTGCTTTTCTCAAAGCCAACTAGCATATACATATGCAAATATTAATTCATAATTTTGCAGCTATTTCAGACTTTAGTTATACCCAGATCATGATAATTTACAAAATAACATGTGTGCCAGTATTCAGACCTAGACTATACATGATCAAACTAGATAATGATAATTCATTTCAAGCCTTAAGATCCCGATCCATCATTAGATCTTATCCTTCATCAACCACTAGGGTTCATCCTTGGTTTAGATCAAGCACAGCACCATAAGCCAATAACCTGCATAATAGATCTCACACTTCATCAGATATTCGATACTTGCACACTTCGCCTAATGATCTTCTCCTCCTTTTATAGTTTTAGGCCTTTCTCAATACCATGGACAAAAACCACTTAGGACCAATACCTTGGACCAAATACCTAGGGTCAATAAATCGAGCCAGATACCTTGGACCAATACCATGGATCAAAATACGATGGACCAAATACCTCGGACCAAAAATTTAGTTTTCCAAGGTATACACGCTTTTCCTTCTATGAAAGTGTGTGTGTACGTATACGCTACTTTTGGTCAGTGAACCTGCGTATACCTCTCTTTCTTCATTCTGTGTAGTCTGATCTATAATTATTTGTTGTTAACCTGTTGTTATGTGATCTTTCATCGGAGTGAGTTGCCATCAAGGAAAACACCTGTATTATAATGCCAACAATCTCCCCCTTTGGACTTTATGGCAACAACAACACCAAGTCACTCTCCTCCTTTGACATCAAGGGAAAAGGGTCATGCTCCTCCTAAGTAGTCATGTTGAATTCTCTGATATGCTGAAATATACTGATTGAGCTCCCATGATTGAGTCCATGCTCCCCCTGAGCACAAGTAAACTCTACAAAAATATTTTCTAAAAGAATAACATGACTCTATACATACATCACCAATGACCTTCCTATCACAATGACTCATACATACATACATCTCCCAACCAAGTGGGGATATACCAAATTTGACTCATCCACCCAACCAAGTGGGGATATACCAATTGTTTATACATGACAAAAACAAGAAATATTACATCATACATCCCATGTAAAGTGGGGATATAAATTACATCATCTGTCCAAGAGGACCCATTCAAATGTATGAGAAGACATATCACACCCTAGAATTTTACATGACTTGAGAAGCCAATGGTATAAATATCTGAAGCCATAGCTAGACTCGACAACCAGAATACCTACAATGTTGAATTTCCATGAAGGCTAGTGCTCTACCTGAAACGGTGCTACCTATGCATTGTTAATAGGTCAAAGATCAAGGCATCTTTTTTAGTCAAATAAGATTAATGAACAGAGCATATCATCAATGTTAGTCAGAGCACCCATATTAGAGCCTACCCCACTATTTGTCTTGCCTAGAAAACATATACACTCCTTGACCCACAATAACCCACGTGTGTATGCAACTTCACTTTAGGAAACACACGTATAATCATCTTTTTATGAAAAGTTTGATTTAACAACAAGATGATGCGGTAACTACTCCCAGCTTTTGTCTAAGATATTCAAATGTCTCTCTCGGCAGTGGTTTAGTGAATATATCAGCAACTTGTTCTTTGGAGGGAACATATTCCAATTTGAACTTTTGTTCAAGCACTTGTTCACATGGAAAATGGTATTTGATGGGTATCTGCTTGGTCTTGCAGTGCATGACTAGATTCTTTGAGATATTGATGGCACTTGTATTATCACATAGAATGGAGATGGGTGGAGTGCATGTGATCTGAATGTATTGCAATGTTTGCACCATCCAAAGTAGTTGTGTGCAGCAAGATGCAGCAGCCACATATTCTACTTCAGCTATAAATAACGCAATTGATATTTGTTTCTTGTTGAACCAAGCCACTAACCTGGAACCCATATAGAATGCCCCACCACTAGTGCTTTCTCTGTCATCAACACTTCCTTCCCAATTTTCATCTGTATATGCATGAAGAGTAAGATCTGTATCTCTAGGATACCATAAACCAAAGTTCTTTGTTCCTTGAAGATATTTGAAAATCCTTTTGACCTCCTAAAGGTGTGATTCTTTTGGATTTTCTTGGAATCTTCCAACTATTCCTACTGCATGCATGATGTCAGGTCGGGTACCTGTTAGATAAAGAAGATTGCCAATCATGGATCTATAAGTTGGTTGATGTACTGCTGCTGATTCATAATTTGAGCTGAGACTGCATCCTGTTACCATTGGGGTACATACCAATTTAGAATCTTCCATGCCATACTTTTTCAAGATCTGTTTGAGATATTTGGTTTGTGAAAGAAAATACCATCTTTATTTTGTTGAACTTGTAGACCAAGAAAATAGGTAAGTTCACGAAGCAAGGAAATTTCAAATTCTTACTGCATTACTGAAGCAAAATTCTAACTCATGGATTCTTCATTTCTACCAAAAATGATATCATCAACATAAACAACAATTATTAGCAATTTATCAGTGTCCTTCTTTGTATATAGATTGTTATCTACTGACCCTTTTGAAAAACCCTGTTGGTGTAGATATTTTTCAAGGTGGTAATACAAGGCCCTTGGAGCCTGTTTTAGGCCATAGAGAGCCTTTTTGAGTCGCCATACAAGTTTTGCATCATTTCCAAGAATGAATCCTTCTAGTTGTTCAATATAGACTTATTCTTCTAAATCTCTATTAAGGAAAGTAGATTTTACATCCATTTGGTATACTTTGAATTTCTGAAAGATAGAAAGAGCAAGAAACATCCTTATGGCTTCAATTCTAGCAACAGGTGCAAAAGTTTCTTCAAAATCTATACCTTCTTATTGAACATACACTTTACAAACAAGTTTGGCCTTGTTTCTAATAACTTCTCCATTTTCATTCAGCTTGTTTTTTAATATCCATTTAGTTTCTATGATATTTTTATCATGAGGTCTAGGAACTAATTCCCAAGTATTATTCTTTTCAATTTTCTCAGGTTCTTCATTCATGGCCTTGACCCAACATTTGTCTTTGCATGCTTCATTTACATTTTGAGGTTCGGTGGAGGATAGTAATGCTAGATATCTTGAGGTTTCTATAATAGTTCTTCTTGTCTGTACACCTGCTTCCTTTTCCCCTAAAATTTGAGCTTCTGGATGATTTTTCTGAACATACCTAGATGGAGTTTTTTCTTCGACCATTATCTCTTCTTCTGGTGCTTCATTGGTTTCTTCTTCAAAATTATTGTGATTTGATGTGGGAAAATAATCCCCATCTTCTTCATTGTCATAATCTTCAGTTTTTATCTGTTTTGGATTTTTGCATGCTTCATAAACTACATCATCAATACTTTCAACAATTTTCCCAGGTATTTTATTATAACATTTATATCCTTTACTTCGGGAAGAGTAACCAAGAAGAATACCTTCATCTCCTTTGGGTGCAAACTTACCAAGCTTTTCATCAGTCCTTTTGATATAACATCTTCTTCCAAAAACTTTAAATTATTTTATCATAGGAGTCTTACCATACCAAAGTTCATGTGGAGTTTGAGTGTTGTTTACCCGAACATTTTCTTGGTTGAGAATAGTTACAATAGCAAATGAAACTTCACCCCAGAGGGTTACAGGAGTTCCAGATTCATCTAGCATAGCTCGAGCCATTTGTTGAACAATTCTATTCATTCTTTCTACCACTCCATTTTGTTGAGGAGTCCTTGCGGTGGAGAACTACCTTTTTATTCCATGTTGTTCACAAAAGTCAAAGAATTCATCCGAGGTAAATTCCCCTCCTCGATCAGATCTGAGACATTTGATTTTGTGATCTGATTTATTTTCAACCAAAGCTTTGAAGGCTTTGAACTTTTCAAATGCTTCATCTTTATGCTTTAGAAGAACTATCCAACACATTCTGGAAAAATCATCAATGAACAAAATAAAGTATTCTTCTCCACGAGGTGATTTTTTCCTTGATGGTTCACATAAATCAGTATGAACAAGTTCAAGAGGCTTACCAGCTGACACTTCTTTTTCAATGAAGTGAGATTTGGTTTGCTTACTGAGTTGACATGGTTTGTATATTGTATTTTCAGGAATGTTGATATCTGGAATATCACGAATAGTCTAGAATCTACATGCTTTTCTTATTTGAGAAAAACTTAAATGTCCCAATCTTCTATGCCATAGCCAGTTTTCATCATTTTTGCTTAGATAGCACTATTTTTGTCCTCCCTTGAGTATGTATAAGTTGTTCGGAGTTCTTGTACCTTTGATCACAGTTTCTCCTATATCAAGCTCACAAACAACACATCTGTTTGATCAAAACACCACTTCATTTCCTTGATCACACATTTGACAGACACTCAACAAGTTATGCTTTATATCGCCTACATACATAACATTTCCAGATTTAACCTTTTCTTTCAAGAAAACAGAGCCTTTACCTTTTATGACAGCAGGAGTTTCATTTCCAAATGATACATTCTTTTCCTTTTCTAAGGCATTATATGAGTGAAGTTTTTCTTTGTCACATGTCATGTGTTTTGAGCATCCACTGTCGATGTACCACTAATTTTCTTGTCCTTTTGCATATAAGGCTATACCACATCTTTCTATTTGAGGTTCTTTCATTCTCCATATTTTGGGATTTAATGGAGTTTTCTCCTTTTGAGATGTTTGCCGAAATTTGCTCCTGCATTCAGATTCTTCATGGCCAAAGTTGTTACATATTGAGCATTCTATTTCATTTTCAAGAAGAGAAAAGCTATTATAGGAACTTTTCTTGATCCCTGCCACATTCCTTTGATTTCGTGCTTCTCTAGTAATGATGGTTTTGTAAGAAACACATTGAGCAACTTTGTGTCCAAAATTATGACATGAGAGACATTGACCATTAAAGAAGTTCTTCCGATTATCGAATCTATTGACCTGGTGATTGTAGTTTCTATTGATATTCTTCTTTGAAGCAAATTGAGTATGATTTACTTGAGGTTGGTTGTGGCTTCTGTTCATCCTTGAAGCAAATTGAGCCTGATTTACCTGGTGATATGCTTTATGCCTTTGCTGACAATTGTCATACTGTTCACTGTTCTTTGTTGCATCAAGATAGCTTTTAGTGGAGGTTGATGGCTTCCGTGATTGAGATGCTTCTTCAATATATCCAAGACCTGTCTTTATCAGAGGAGAATGTTGTACTTTGATAATTTCATTAAGGTTTATGATCCTTTAGCAAATCTAAGATTGAGAGATTCTGTTTTCTCAAGATCCTATCTTAGACCCACAATTTCACATTCTAGTTTTTCATTGTGTTTTTCTCTTTCAGCAAGTTGGTATGTCAAGGTATTTATAATCATATTATTTTCTTCTAAACATATTTTGATGGCCGTGCTACTCCTTCCAGTAGTTTGGGGTCTGGCTCCCAAGAAAACATTCTTTCATATTGCCGCTCTAGTGATATTGAGTGTTATCCCTCCAGCGACAATCACCCTGATCTCTCTTCCTCTCCAAGCTTGGGGCGGGGATCGTTTGACAGCTACAGCATGGCGATAGGTTCTTCAGTTTCTGTTCCTGCGTGGAGGGTTCCTGAGTCTTCTGAGCCTGGTGTAGATTTATCAGGCATCGAAGGTTCAGATCCGAGGGCCTCTAATTCGGATCGCCCTTCACTGCAGTGGTGTTCTGTTACACCCACTGTCGTTGATGCTGGCCGGTTGGTCATCTCGGTTTCGTCGGCTGACAGGGTGCATAACGTTGTTCCTGAAGTTGCGTCCACTGGTAGTGTGCTTAACGCAGATCCTGGAGCTGCGGTGGTCAATGAGGGCTCGATTCCTCATCCCTCGTGCCGGCTGTTGTCTCCAGTGCAGAGTTCGACTGTAGAGCTGGATTTAGAGCCCGCCCACAGGTCCGTGGGGATCAGAGAAGGCTCGGCCCCCTCTCCCCGTCTGCGCATTCATGACTGTCTACCTACGGCGAGTACACTGTCTCCCATTGACTTTGGTGATAAACGCTTTGTCAGCTTTGATAATCTGTTTGATGGTAATATTAACGGCTCTATTATAAACGATAAGAACGATTTACTTATTAATAATTCAATTAATATGAATGGTAAGGGTATGTATAATAGTAATAATGTTATGAAAGATATTTTTGATATGAATAATACTATTTATAATAACGTTGATACGTTTAATAATAATAACGATATGAATTATTTACTTATTAATAATTCGATTAATATGAATGTTAAGGGTATGTATAATAGTAATAATGTTATGAAAAATATTTTTGATATGAATGATAGTTTTTATAATAACGTTGATACTATTAATAATAATTGTAACAGTAATATGTATGGTAATAATATTAATAGTATTAATTTTTATAATAAGAATATTAATAATATTAAAATTTATAATAAAAATATTAATATTAATAATAATCAATTTAATAATAAATATAATAGTAATAAATTTATTAATAATAAAAATTCGATTAATAGGTTTTCTGGTTCTAATGCTAAATTGTTTAGCAAGGAGAACAATAAGAATGAGACTTTTAATTGCCTTTCTTCTCATTCTAATGGGGTTTTAAACCTTTCTAGTTTCTCCTTTTCCCCTTCTGTTTTAAAGTTTTAGGCAAAGGTTTAAATTTTTCTGTGGCTCCTAAGAAAATCCCGGTAGATGATATTATTTGTGACATTGAGTTTGGGATCCAAAATTTACCTGATAGGGTCAAGGACACCATCAGGCAAGATTGTGCGGTTGTCCTGAGAAAGGCTAAGCCCCCTAGGAGCACCCTTAGCAAGGAAGAATCTGTCGCTCTCAGATCCTTAAACCAGAACAAGGATATCATTGTTTTAAAGGCGGACAAGGGTGGTGCTGCCGTCATTCTTAACATGGCTGATTACCGCAGCAAGATGTTGGATCATCTTCATAATAGTGGTAGCTACAGAAAGCTTCCTAAAAATCCGTTAAATCAGGTTGCTAGGAAGGTGGCGCTTGCCATTAAATCCATTAGCTCATTGAGTTCCCTTCACCATAAACTCATTGAGAGCAACCCTATCACGCCTAGAATCTATGGTCTCCCCAAGATTCATAAGGAGGGGGCTCCCCTGAGGCCCATTGTCAACACCATTGGTGGTCCCACCTACCTCCTTGCTAAGTTCCTTGCGTTAAAGCTTAAGCCCTTGGTTGGTCGTACTGAGTCCTTCGTAAAGGACTCTGCTTCCTACATTAAGGAGCTCAAGGACATTAAGCTCGACCCTGGGGACATTCTTGTTAGTTTTGATGTTGTTTCCCTCTTCACTTGCATCCCTATTGGTGAGGCCTTGGAGGTGATCAACCGCCTAACAGATCCTGACACTGCTAAGTTAGTGGAGATCTGTCTCACTTCTACGTTTTTCTGTTTTGAGGGAGAGTTCTTTGAGCAAACCTGTGGGGTTGCCATGGGCTCACCCCTTTCCCCTGTTGTTGCTAATCTTTTCATGGAAGATTTTGAGTCCAAGGCTCTAAACTCTTCCAGGCTCCTGCCAAAGCTTTGGAGAAGATATGTGGATGACACCAATGTTATCTGGCCTCACGGCCAAGAGGAATTAGATCTCTTCTTCAATCATCTCAATAATCAATCCTCTGTCATTAAGTTCACCATGGAGTAGGAGGTCGATGGTTGTTTGTCGTTCCTCGATATTCTGATTTCTAAGAATAGTGATGGTTCCCTCGGCCACCAAGTTTTTCGGAAGAAACGCATACAGAGCAATACCTTCATGCCAGCTCCCATCATTTCCCGGCTCAAAAGATGGGTGTTCTCAATACCCTGGCTACGCGGGCCCTAAGGATCTCGGATAAAGAGAGTTTTGAGAAGGAGAAATCCCATCTCCTTGATGTCTTTGTTGAGAATGGTTATAGTAGATTCCTGGGTCAGAGGGCTTTCCTTAAAGCTTCAAAGAATTCATTGTCTCATCGTGAACCTAAGGAGCGAGTTCCTGGCGTCCTTCTTCCGTATGTTCAAGGGACTAATGATAAGATTGGTAGGATTCTCAGGTCACATGATGTCCATGTGACCTTTAGGCCCCTAAACACTATTCGCATGTCCCTCAGACCAGCGAAGGATCCTATCGACCCTAAAGATATGAAAGGTGTGTACTTGATCCCCTGTTCCTGTGGGACCCCCTACATTGGGGAAACTGGTCGCTCCATTAATCAACGGATTAGTGAGCATGTAGCAGATCTCAAGCATAGGCATACTAAGTCTTCTGCTTTAGCTGAGCACGCTGAGAAAACCAAGCATCATGTTTGTATTGAGAAAGCTAGTGTTATTGCGAAGGTTTCGCACTTCCATTATCGGAAATTTAGGGAGGCGCTTGAGATTGAAAAGAGGCCGAGTAATCTCAATAGAGATGATGGCTGGAAAATCAATCGGTGTTGGGTCCCAGCACTCTCGTCCTAGTCTTCTTCTTTTTTTTTTTCTGAATTTTTATTATCATTAGTTTTATTTTATTTTATTTATTTATTTTTATTATTTTTATTTTTATTTTATTTATTTATTTTTTTTTTTTTTTTTCTATTATTATTCTGAATTATTATTATCATTAGTATTATTTTATTTTATTTATTTATTTATTTATTTTTATTATTTTTATTTTTACTTTATTTATTTATTTTATTTTTATTTATTTTTTATTTTTTATTTATTTTTTATTTTTATTTTTTTAAATCATTTTTAGGGGTTGGTCCCCCTAGGATAATATAACTTTAATTCTAAAACATAATTTTAATATAAATATTATTTTAAATATAATTTTAATTATATTTTAATTTTAATATAACTTCATATAATTTTAAATAATATAATAAGGTTAATTAATATAATATAATTAAAGTTATTTTAATTATATTATATTAATTAAAATAATTTTAATTATATATATTATATTAATTATATGTAATTTAAATTATATTTGTTAATTTTAGTTACTAATGGGACCTATTTTCTTTTTAATTATTTATTAAAAATTTTAATTTTCTATTAATATTGGTATTTAACTATTATCTTAATACTATTTTTAAGGGACTGGTCCTTCTCTTGATTAAATTTTATTTATTAATTAATTAATTAATTAATTTATTTATTATTATTTATTTATTTATTTATAACTAAATAAATATAATTTTAATTTATATAATTATATATAATTCATCAATTAATTAATTAATTAATTAATTACTTAATTAATTTATTATTTATTTATTTATTTATAACTAAATAAATATATTATAACTTTATATAATTTTAATTATATTTAATAATTGAATAGAATTTTAATTTTGAATTAATTTTAGTTACTGAAGGGACCTATTTGCTTTTTAATTATTTATTAATTTTATTTTTTATTTTTTTTTAATTTTTATTTATTTATTAATATTGGTACTTAACTATTATCATAATATTATTTTTAAGGGACTGGTCCCTCTCTAGATTAATTTTTATTTATTTATTAATTAATTAATTAATTAATTATTTATTATTTATTTATTTATTTATTTATTTTTTCCTAGATATAATTTTTATTATTTATTTTTAACTAACTATTATTAGGAATTATTTTTAGGTACTAATCGTATATAACTGTTTAATTATTTTTATTATTCTAATTATTTATTAATATTTTTTATCATATTATTATTTTATTTATTGGTCTAGCCCCCCAGGTTAATAATAGGGTTTTTGATCCCTGGACCTAATCAAATGTAGTTGTTGTCTTTTTAGCCGTTGGAGGCTTTGTTATGTCTATTTAACCTGCTAAGCTGGATCTGTTTCTTCAACTTGTCCTGACGATGAACCACACCGGTTGGTTCGAAACGTGTCGACAAATGATGTCTCATGTGATCTTCGCCGAAAAATCCTTTATAAACTTGATATGGATCACAGAAGCCTAAACTCTATAACATATTTTGAGTTTAGAGATTTCTTCATGAAGGTCATCTTCTTCTAAAGCATCCCAAAAATTATCATCATCATAAGCCATTAAAAGTCTATAGTCATTACTATTTTCATCTTCATCACTATTTTATAAACCATCGCTATCTTCATTAGTAACTCTTTTTACTTACACTTTGTTTTCTATTCCATTTTGTAGTTTCCTTCCCTTTATCATATTTATCTTTATGAGGACATTTGGCAGCATAATGACTAACTCTACCACAGGAAAAACATTTGAAGGGTAGTTTACCTCTAAATCTTTCGAAACCCTGTTGAAGCTTCTTGACAAAGTTTACTTCATCTTCTTATTCTGAAATATGTCTTGATTCATTGAGTTCTTCCTTCCCTTTTAGTGAAGCTTTAAATGTGGTTTCTCTCATATCTGATGGGCCTCCTTTTCTCATCTCAAAGGTAGTTAAGATTCCGTGAAGTTGTGTCATAGTGATAGTCTGTGGATCCTATTTTTCTTCTATGGCAGATACTTTTGATTCAAATTTAGCAGACAAGGATCTTAAAACTTTCTCAACTAAGGTGACTTCCTTTATCTCTTCACCCAGATTCTTCATACAATTAACAACCTCATCTATATGTAAGAAGTAACTAGCTATAATTTCATCATTGTGCATCTTAAGAGTTTCATATTGAATTCTGATAGTTTGCAGTTTAGCACATTTTACTTGAGAGTCCCCTTCCTAGCCTAGAACGATTTTGTCCCATATTTCTTTGGCTGATTTGAGCTGCATAACTTTGACAAACTTTGATTGTGACAGACTTCCCAATAATGTATTGACAGCCCTGGCATTGGTTTCATATTTCTTTTTACCTGCCGTATCTATAGAAATTGCTGATGGAAATGTATATCCTCCTTCCACGATTTCCCAAACATCCATTCCAAGTGATTATAGATAGGCTATGGTTCTTATCTTACAATAAACAAGGTTTCTCCCATCAAATATTGGTGGTCTGATGGATCCCTCGTTTTCTTGGTTACTCATGATGAAGGATCTCCCTTCAAGCGATCAAGCTTCTTCTAAAGGACCTGCTCTGATACAAATTGTTGGAAATAATACTGAGACGGGGGGTGAATCAGCATTGCCATATCAATAATTTAATTTCCCAAATAGATTTGTAAACGCTACTTCAGCTAAGTGAGCTAGCGTGTATATGCGACTATACTTAAAGCAACCAGCGTATATGCAGATAACTTTTGATTTACCCAATTTATCATGCATTGAAATTTAACCAGCATATTAGAGATTTATTAGACAGTGCAGTAAAAGTAGAATAAAGCATCAAATGTAAGCAACAAACATGAACACCAAGATATATGGTGGAAACCCAATGTGGGTGAAAACCATCTGCTACTATTGTCTTTGTCTTATTTTAATAATAAGAAAATCTGTTTACAATCTTGTACTGGTGCAAACTTATACTAGTAAACAGGCTTCTACCTACAGAAGGTTACAACCTTCTCTCATTCTCTAGCTTCTACTAGAAGGGAGCTACAACCCCCTAACTCTTATACTAGCCGATATATTTACTAGTACATAGGCGGCAACCTACAGAAGGCAACAACCTTATTTCTTCCTCCAAGTATCATGTTTCATAAATTTTCAGACTAGATCCATCAAAAACATCATAACTTCAATTCAATCATCACTTTCCGAATCAACCACAATTGAATCAATCAATAACTTTGACAACCCATCATTAAATCACAATCAATTTGATCATTCAGAACACTGTCACCAGAATACAGTAACCAGAACCCAGAACTCTGCAACAACAAACAGAAACAAATGAAACATACTTTATAAGGTATAGGATACTTCCATGTGTCTAACCTGAGTGTAATTGCGCTTTTCTCAAAGACAACTAGTGTATACATCTGCAAATATTAATTCATAATTTTGTAGCTATTCCAGACTTTAGTTATACCTAGATCGTGATATTTATAGAATAACACGTGCGTCAGCATTCAGATCTAGAATATACATGATCAAACCACATAATGATAATTCATTTCAAGCCTTAAGATCACAATCCATCATTAGATCTTATCCTTCATCAACTGCTAAGCTTCATCCTTGGTTCAGATCAATCACGACACAATAAGCCAATAACCTGCATACTAAATCTCACACTTCATCAGATATTTGATACTTGCACACTTGGCCTAATGATCTTCTCCTCCTTTTATATTTTTAGTCCTTTTTTAATACCATGGACCAAAACCACTTCGGACCAATACCTTGGACCAAATACCTAGGGTCAATACCTCGGACCAGATACCTTGAATCAATACCATGGATCAAAATACCATGGACCAAATACCTCAGACCGAAAACTTAGTTTTTCAAGGTGTACATGCTTTTCCTTCTGTGAAAGTGCATGTGTATGTATATGCTACTTGTGGTCAGCGAACTTGTGTGTATACGCAGCTTGGTCAAGGTGAACCTGTGTATACCTCTCTTTCTTCATTCTGTGTAGTCTGATATGTAATTCTTTGATGTTAACCTGTTGTACTGTGATCTTTCATCGGAGTGAATTGCCATCAAGGACAACACCTGTATCACAATGCCAATTGTGGAAACTCATGATTGAAACCACAAGTTGAAAATTGGAAATTCTAAGATTAAATTTGAATCTCTAAGGCTTCAATATATTTCTCAATTTTTTCAACAAATGATTCTAAAAAAATAGCTCTTCTCCTTAAAACACTTGCATAATATTAAATACCTAGGTAAAAAAACTAAGAAATCTTCTTCCACTTGATCATCATCAAACATTTAGAAATACTCTCTAAAACCTTCAATAGACAAATAATCTCCAACATATCTTGTCATCTCGATTGGCTAGGTAACTGGATCTGCACATTAAACTCTGAATGTTTTGGATAGTGAAGTCGCCATAGATGTTTTGAACTCTAGACTTTTTGGCAATGGAGTTTCCCAGTGAATAATGCATAGCCTTCTTGTGTTTGATCATTTTTCGTCACCAATAATCAGATCTAAAACTTGTTGGTTCTTTCCTAGGGAAGATGGAACCTTTTTCTCCCGTAATGATGCCACTATGTTAGCAATTCATAATTCCTCCAGGCTTAGGAGAGGAACCCAAAGGTAACCACAAACCATTTTGAAACTGGAATCTATCCCTAACATCTTCAGAGAGGGCTATCTCTACCCAATTTTCAGTCACTTAGATCTTAGGATAGGTATGATGCTTAGAGGGGAATATATTTCAACAATATGCTGGTAGGGAAGAGGGAAAATCTATTGGGCATATGGTCATGTAAATTTGATTATTTTTCCAATGAGAGGATGAAGGGATGAGGGATATTTTGACAGGGATAAGGTAGGAAGTCCTATTGGTGTTTTCAATTTAATTTTCTATATAAGGGGGATTAGTGGAATGGTGGAAATGACATATAAAGCATCTAATTGAAGGATGAATTCTAAATGTCATTTAAGAGGAAAACTTTAATTGTTTAGCAAACTATATCAGAGAATTTTGACACTGAGTTTCGAGATAAATCCTTGTTTAAAAAAACATGAATACATACATTAAAGCATGTAAATTAAAAAAGAGAAAATTTACAACATAAGAAATCACATCACCATAGAAAGGGACATAGGAATGCATGTAAAGTCACACTTTAGTCTTTTCCATTCACTAGAAAATATCATAGAAATTCAACGCACATTGTTTCTTCTCCTAACCCTGACCAACCTACCTTTTGAACACTGAAATTCATGAAATATATACAATTATCACATGCTTATACTTAGGAGTTAAATCTTAACCATTTCCCCAAAGATAAAGTTATATTAGATTTAGAAATTGCCTGTTAGGAAAGAGGGACATAATTTCTGGAAAATATTGGTCAAATATTAGATCCTATCTTCATAGTAATGATCGTTGTTACAAAACAAAAGGATTTTTTTTTTTATGAGCTTTTTCTTGATAAAAATCTCTCCCAATTTTAAAAAATTATTCTCCATATCCTTGTAATCTGGACCCAAATATCATGACTAAAACAAGAAATGACGAAATCTAAAAAATAGATTGTAAAGATTCATTTGAATATTCCAATCTATGACACTTGTTACAAAATGAAGGATTTTATTATATTTATCTTGTGTTTGAAAAAAACCTCTTTCCATTTTTCAAAATTCATCTCCATTTGGTCAGAAACTGATTTTGAAGTTAACTACTAAAATAGTAAAAAACACAACAAATCCCCTACAATAAAAGTGCAACAAACTTCCTTTTCATATTATATGATCAATTCTTGAATTTTGAACCTAAAATAAACATAAGGACACTTTTCATAATCATGACAGTCAATTACATGAGGTATAGATATGAATTTCATGGTCAAAATGTTGACTATGTGGAAGCGCAACACAGTCGTTGTGCTACTTCAAAAGCACAGTGAATTCACCATATCTATACTTCTAATCATCTCACGTACCTATGAATGTTCCAAACAGGTGGAAAATAACTCCTAAATCATCATATACCTATTAAGAAACACCTAACCAAAATGAAAACCTTCCTTCTTTGAAAATCATCATCTACAAAAAAAGTGCAATGCAATTTTACCTGCATAGGTTTGGCTAAGCACTAGGATCTCTAAACAAATAAAATAGCTTGATGATGATGATGATGATAGTATTAACAACCTCCTTGAGCGTCCATGAACTAAAATAGCACAAAAAACTCCATCTTCTACTTAAATTCATGCTTATGATAGTAGCACAACAAGAAAGCACAATGCATTCAAGTTTATGAGGGTTGCGATATTTTCTGGGCATTCTTCTTAATTAATAAATATGAAGCTGACAACATACAACATAAATTATCTTAGAGAAGAGAAATTTGGAACCTGAGAATGATCGTGGCACAAGAAAACCTTCAATTTGTAAAAGTGCAACAAACCCCTGCAGACAAAAAAATTGTTGAACTCTTTCGGTAGAAAAAAGACTAGATCATCGATTTCTTGGATACCAAAAAAATTGTTGAACTCCCAAGATGACTAAAACCCACCTTTAGGAACAATAATTTCAATTTTAAGCTTGAATCATGAAAGTGTACCCAAGGAAGATGCACAACAAATATTATACCCGTTGTACTGAAGGGTGATGTCATAACACAAGCTTTATTTGACTACAAAACGAACTGAAATGACACCACTAACTTGTCCCAATGATGGAAAACCAAGACTCACTTTTTCCTCACTCATGATTTTGATGAAACATTAACCCTAGACTCACTTAACTTAATATTTTATGGAATTGATGGTTGTATTTACATTATCACTCACACAATTCTAACATAATTACACAAATGATATAATCTCACATTCTTCACAAAGACTAATAACTTGATCTCTAAGATATCATAGCAAATGTTTTTACAAATTGACTAGAATAATGAAAAAACTAACCCTAAATTTGATTACTATAACATAGGACACTAACAAATCCTATAGTATCAAGTTTTCTAAAGATCTATATAAGTTCATTTATGCAAACAACAGGTTATTTCTACCACTAGATCATAGGTTTAGAAAATTCCATAAGAATAAATTTGATGGAAAGGTTGAAAATGGAGGCCCTCCCATGATTATGGGTCCATCTGATTAGGTTAAGAAGTAAGAAGATGTTGAATTGAAATCTTGGCAGGATTCATTTTGTGGGGGTTGATTCTATTGAAAAACCAGAACAAGTTGTAATTAGATGCCATAAGGGATGAAAAGGAAATCCATTTTTTATGAGCTCCTATGCTGGAAGGATTTATTAATATCTCACCTATTAGATCCTATGCACATTTTAAAAAATGTCCCAGTTTCAATATTTTGACATATAGTAGGGAAAGAGAAGGACACCTTATCTTCAAGGACAGATGTTTCTCTTTCACATACCAAATTTGATAGAAAACATTTGTGGCCAAACAGGGAAAATGCAACATATGCAAAAGCTCAATGGATTTTGAAAAAGAAAGAGCTCCACCAACTAAAAAATGTCATATGTTCAATATGGACACCTACTGGCTATGGGTCATCATTAGATAAAGCTTTTACAGTTGATGGACATATCATAGGATTTAAAACACATTATTTTCATAATTTTATGAAGGCTTTATATATCATCACTCAACATTTATTGGTAAAATTGATTAGGTACTAAATATATTCTGATATTATATTGTGTGACAAAAATAACTAATGACCTTTGATAAATGTGTTTGACAACATATCCTGCCATTGGCAATTAGGTGGATTCGTGCGTTGACTTGAGGAATACCATAAGTCAATTGTCATCATTTGGAAAGTATGTGGTATGGAATGTTCATGTGTGAAAGACATAGAGTTATTGTATTGCATTTTAATTTTTTCCTAAAGGTTCATACTAATTTACTATTCATATATTAGGTGGGTGTCAACCAAGGAGATTCACAAATGTGAAGTGCTAAAATGGAAGAAGGAAATTAAAGAAATTGTATGTGTATTTGAGGAGGATATCCCTACAAGTTTTATGGACCTATAATTCCATTTACTTATACACCTAGTTGATTACATTGAATTGGCGGGTGTCATATCAAGGAGGTGGATGTTTTTCTTTGAGAAGTATATGAAAACTCTAAAAATATATGTCCGACAAAAGGTACATCCAGAGGGTTGCATGGCTCAAGGGTATGTATTGAATGAAGCATTTTTCTTCCTATGAGAATTCCTTGGTAAGGATTTCAAACATGGGTCATGCTTTTGGAATGAAGAATGGCCATCAAATATTATTTATGGAGAAAAGCCACAATTTAATGGTGTTTAAGTAGAAATTAGTAAGTAAATTCATGATCAGTGTGGTAATTGTCTTCCTTGCAATCATTAAATTTCTCTATAATTTATTTTTCAAATTAACAACATGCCCTTTGGAGTTTGAAATAACATGTTGACATGTAATAGGCATAGATAAAAGTTTTATACTCGATAATTTCATTCTATACCAAATGGAATTTATGAACAAATGGAAATATTTGTATGATAAAAAGAGAGAACTTTTAGAATCAAGGAGACATTTTAAGAGATCGAACCCAAGAAATACCCCATTTCGTATTGATTTTCAAGGGGAATGCACCATAGATTGCACACTAGAATGGGTTACTAAACAAATTCAAAATCAAATAGAAGATGCAGGTATGGATTCAAATATAATGGAAGATAAAATCAACATGTCTAGAGGATAGGAAAGAAAGGTAAAATTGGAATTTTACATAATTTTGTTTCCTTATAGTTTGACACTATTAACTATTTAAATATTCATCATTATATTTGCTTTAACCGAAATAAATGGTCTTTCACAATCAAGGAAATATCCAGAAATGTGGGCATATGGTCGACATTATAGTGCAAAATGTGTATATGTAAAGAGACAATCCTTTGATTTTGGCATCATGGTTGACTTCAAGAAATCCCGTCGATCAAGGACAAAAGATAAGAATATTATTGAAAAAAATCTACAATATGGTGGGAAAATACAAGAAATTATTGAATTAGATTATTGCTCTTTAAAATGTTGTATTTTTAAGTGTAGATTCTATGGAGAAATTGAGAGGACACAAAGACATGACACCCATAGTGGATTGTTTTCTATAGATTCCTCAAAGTTCCTACCAGAGGATAAGGAGCCTTATTTATGTTCTACCAATTCATTGTGAGTAGGTATTTCTTAACTCAAAGAAGAAGAGACAGTGATCAATAATCTATTAATACATTGTTTATTGAAAATATATACATGTGTTTATTAATAAATAAAATTGTTATAACATACTTATAATATATGTATGTACTCGTTCATGTGCAAGTATTTTTCTATGATTATATTCTGGACCTGAAATGGATATTTGTCATACATTATCGATATTAAGGTATGTATTTGATTATGCATTAGTGGATACTAAGAAAAAAAATGATGGCCAAAAAAATGAGAGAGAGCGATTAAAGAACATCAAATAAATTGGCATCCATGATGATGTTGAAGATGGATATGTTCAAGCACAAGAATAGAACAATACAAAATTAGACAATGTTATGGAAGACAACAATTTGGATGGTTATAGAAAATGATGAGCCAAATACATCTCGTAACAATATGGATGGTCTATGGTAAAATTTCAATGATGATGATGATGCGGGGCAAGATGAGGATGATGATAATACTAACTACTTGAAAGATAATATGAACATTGACAATGATACATTGGATAACATTGTTGCAGACAATGATCTTAATGACCAGGACTTCTAAATTTTCAGAATTATTTGTAATCTATGTTTTAAAAATGATGATCCTTATGGCCTAACTTTGAAATGCTTTAGTATTATTTGTGTCAATACAAATTACCTATTTCAATATCATTAAACCATTCAAGATTTGGTATGAATTGTTGGTAGAAAAAATTAGGATTACTTGAATTATTCTTCCATTCATTTTGTGTCAATAGATATTGTGATGAAAACAGAGCATCAAAGATGAATTTTGAATCCTTTGATTACATTCATGTACTTCTGATGAATTTTTTTTTGCGGGACTATGTTGGAGATTTTTTTGGAATGGTTTGTGTAGAGCCACTTGGTGCCTATCCTCTGCTAACATTTTATATTTATTTAAAAAAAAGAATGCCTCACTCAAGCCTTTCCATCTCTAGTCATTTTATTGTGGTGTTGTGGTGGTCCCTAGAAAAACTTAGTAATGAGAGATTTTTTTAGCAAGAACTAAGATCACATTCCTTTTTTAAATATGTTTTTCGATGACCTTTTTCTAATGCCATTTTCTCCATTTATTTCAAATGAGAGAAGGAACATGTATGAGCTTGTAAAATTATTTTATCTCTGAAAGATATCGATATTCTGAATATTAGATTATATCTGTGCTTATTTTCTTTGAATTATAAAGAGATAAATTTCAATGGAAAATAATTTGTTAACCAAATTCTAGAGCAAAGAGTGACAACATGTTACCCTCTAAAGTTAGAATGACTTGGCTTGAGAATTTCCAGTTGAGATATATGATTTTTTTTACAAAATGTCAGCAAATTATATAGTGCGGCTCTTCTGCAGCTGATCTGCAGCTCTTCTGTAGCTGATCTACAACTCTTCTGCAACATCTGCAGCTCCTCTGTGGCTACATCTTTGGCTAGATCTTGGGCCTTCTGTGATCCATGGCGCAAATAATAATTTGCATTGGTACTGTTTTAACTAATTTGCATTTTATACTGATCTGCAGCTCTTCTGCCCGCTCTTCTCATCTGCGACTAGATCTTCGGCTAGATCTACAGCAATGATTAAATTTCAGTGACATAGTTTTCACAAGGATATGGGCATCTGACTTACGCTTATATAGATCTTTGGCTCTTCTACCCGCTCTTCTGATCTGCGACACTTCTGATCTGCAACTCTACACAAATCAAATCCAATGATATACACCTTATAATCTGCGGCTCTTCTATCCACTAGATTTTAATTCTGATCTGTGAGCCAGCTAGATCTTCGGCCTTCTGCGGTTATATCAGAATTTGAATAGGTTTGCTTCATTTGCGGTAAAGGTTTGGGAATAAAGGTTCTACGACACTTCTAATCTGTGGCTCTTTTGCCCACTTTTCTCATCTGTGGCTCTTCTACGGCTAGATCTTCAGCTAGATCTTGGGCCTTCTGTGATCTACGACTCTTCTGTGGCTAGATCTGCGACTAGATCTTGGGCTTTCTGCGGTTAGATCTGTGGCTCTTCATCGATTGGGCCTTTTCTCTAGATGGCTCCCAGCTTCGCGAAAATAGTTGCTGGCTCAGTTCCATCCACCTTTGAGGGTTAAGCTCCTACCCATATCGTCAGTGAAGCCCCATCTCCCACCGTCCAGGTGGTCCAGGCCTCACTCAACGAGGCTTTGAAGTTCTCTGAAAGTGCCTTAATCTTCTGATTCAATGGTTTTTGGCCGCGGTTGATAACTCTCCACAGTTGGATCTTGGAGGTATGGAAGCCTCTAATTCTTGATGCAATTAATATATACCCCTGTGCTAGGGGTTTCTTTATAGTAGATTTTGAACACCCCGAAAGCAGACAATGTATTCTAGATTCTGGCCCTTGGTTTTGGGAAAAATCAAGCCTATTCATGAGGCCATGGAACCCATCGTTCGATCCCTCAACAATATTCATAACCTTAGCACCAGTTTGGGTGAGATTTCCAAACCTACCCTTGCATCTCTGGAATTTCTCTTTGCTAAAATCCATTGGAAATGTAATTGGGAAATTTTACTGCAGGTGCCCAGAAACAGAGGAATATGCCAAAACCACCTATGCACGCATCTGTGTGGAAATGGACTTCAGCTCCAGATTCCTAGTCGAAATACACCTAAAAAGTAAAGACTATGTGTGAAATTAGAAACTCGACTATGAAAGTGTCCTCTTCAGATGTTGATCCTCCTTTGAGACACGCCACCTAGCCAAAAATTGCCCAAAAGCCTCCCAGAAAAATTATGCTAGAAAAAATCACCACAGATCTACATGATGGGGAGGAGCACAAAAAGAACACTACACTATCATCAAAGAAGAACACTCTCGAGAAAATCTAAATCACAAGAAATCGGGCAAGAAAGAAACAACTCTCAAGACAAGCAGGGGGAAAGCCCCACCCAACAACAAAAGAGTGAACTCGACCACCCCATAAGCATCAACAGTTATGAAGATTCAAATACCGCACAAAATAAATCTTCATTTAACAGCAAAGCAAATCTCCTAGACCAAACTTCTTCTCTGACTATCTTCAAAAGGACGAACACAATAGATCATGAAGCTAAGACACCAATGTCCAAAGAACCAGAAGAGATGAAGGAGATGCAAGATAAAGAAAGTTGGAAAATCGTAGAGGAAAAAAAGAAAGCTACAAAACGAATCTCGCCAAGAAAGACGAAGAGCCAAACAATTAGAAACTAAGAAATTATAGGTCTGATGGACCAATTTCATATCAGTGGATGTTAACCATCATCATCATCATCATAAAAGATATTAGGTGCATGCTTGTAAGAACACGATATTTATGTTGTTAATCCTCCATATAAACATGGAAATATTTGTTTTTATCTGCATCTGCCATAAATATTTGATTATGGAAGTAACATTGTTATTTCTACTTGAATGTTGATATGTGAATATGGTTGGATCAAAGCTTTCACCAAATGCATAACCTCCTAGAGAACACCAAGTAAATATCATTGAAAGTGTAATTATTATTGAGAATAATAACAATGCTTTCATCAGTGCTTTAGACGAAACAATGGTCATGGTGTAGAGCTATGTCTTTTGGATAAGGAGTCAAGATAATAATATAGATTCTAAATTTTCCACCTTTTTTCTTTTACTATAATTAGTTCTAAGAATTATACTCAACATTGAACATTAAAAACCATGAAATCAATAACATGATAATATTTTGATTCACATGGTCCAATTTCACATTTTGATAGCTAAATAATCATTGTATGTTTCATGTTGTAACCAAAAATGAACTGTAAAATAGTTAGACTCAAAATTCACAATGAAAACATGACATATAAACATCTAGTCTCAATTAGCATGTGTTTAGTCTTCTTAGTTCTAATTCCATTTACTGCAGACTGCTTCAGTATCATCCATGCAAACATCAAAGGATCTTGACAAAACTTAAGTACTTTTGATCTTGACAAACTTTCATTAATTTCAAGAAGAAAAAAAAACCACATAGACACATTAGTCTTTCTATTCTCAAAATCCCAACCTTTTCCTCATCATGATGAGAGAATTTATATAAAATTTATAAAATATTCAGTTGTACAATCTTTAGGAAAAAACCCCAAAATTAGCAACAAAATAAGATAAATTTGCAATCTTTTGCAGAAATCTTGGGATTTCTTATGAGTCATGATCAATTTAAGTAGAAGATTCCTTCAATGCAATCCATTTCTCACTAATGAAGTTATCCTCTCCCAAATGGTTGTTGATGGAAATGATGTTGTTATCATCTCTCTATACATAGTATCTAATTATGTGTGAAAAGCATAAGAGATCAATGGTAAATCATTTATGAATCTTCTTGTTTGATTAAGAAGATTAAATTAGCTTTCTAAAAGGTCAAAAATGTTTTGACTCGTTATATTAGAAGAAGTATGATTGAATTGTGATGTGTCATTCCTCTTTTCTTTAAACTTGACCTAATACTCTTCATTTTGGATAAGTACACCTTGATCATTCTAGAAGCTTGGTAGACCCTGCAAAAAAATATCCTGGAAGATACCTTTAAAACCTAATACTTTGCCTAACATGTAATACATTTTTCCTATCACATCCTTTATTAAGCCATATTTCACAATATACTTTCTAACATGAAATACAAGGTCGCCGCCCTATATTCCTAAAAAAACCAATTGAGATTTGGTCCTTGTGTTAAGAAATATTACATCATTTATTGCTTTCATAGGTTTGTCCCCTAGATCCTTCTGAAAAATGGAAGCATGAGTCAAACAATAATTTTCCAATTCTTTTTCATCTTCAACCTGTACAAAATAATCCTTCAATATTTTAAGTTCTAGAGCAAGATGGTTCCAAATAACATATTTAGTATCAATCAAACTAAGCTTCATTGAATTTAATCATGCCTTTAATTATTTTTGTTTATCCAGAGATTCCTCAAGGGCCTTTTTTGTCTTTTCATTATCTTTCTCTAATTTATTCATCCCCTCTTTTAATTTTTTGCAATCCATATCTTTAACTGTAAAGTTTTCCAATTATTTGGATAATGCAATATCAAGATCAACCCATGAGAGATGTTCAAACTATGATTTTGATGTGTTTTAAATTCTTTATTTAAATCTTCAATATGATTTCTTAATACTCCAATGGTTCCTTTAGCATCATGTAATTATGTTTCCGAGTCCTCCTTTTTCTGAAGCACTGTAAGAAGCTCTGGAGTTTGAGGACAAGAATCATGTGGAATTTTGAGATTTTTCTTTGGGACTTGGATTTTTCTATCTTTTTCTTCTGGTAAATTTGAAACTTCAACATTACTTGAGGCATCATCATCAAGTTCCATAATATCTCTTTCTAATTTATCTTTCTGCAGTCGTAAAGCTTTATTTTGTGTTTTCTCTGACTTTAATTGATTCTCCAAGATCTTCGCACTTGACTGTAATTTTTCTTTTGTAGTGGACTCATTAACCAAATTTGTACTAATGAGCTGACCTACTTATTTGAAAAAATCAATTTGATCGACGATATTAAATTGATTCATATTCAATTTTAACTAAGTGGTTTTAACTCCTTCATTAGATTTACTTCCTTTAGGAGTTTCTATCACTAATATTTAAATACATGTATTTATTATCTACCACAACAAGTAAATGGGGAGGATATTTTATTTTAAACTATTCAACTTTCTCCTGTCTATCCTGGTAACCTTGTTTCTTAATTTCACTGTAATAGGTTGTGATAGGATTTTCAACTAATATAGGTCAACTATCTATTGACAGAACAACCTTAGATTTTGTTGAAGACTAATCATGAATCTGAATAGCAAGATGTCTTGCAGAATATCTGTCCTTTGACTTATTAGTTACAAACATCAAATATTTTTCCTCGTAACGTTTTGACATCTTTCTCCTTTCTTCCTCAGTGACATCTTCTTCATATATATGCATCATATCCTCAATAGATTGCCTTTTACCTCCACTGTCAAGCTTGGTCGGGGTAATTAATTTTGTCTCCAGATGTCCTTCCTTTGAAACTCCTTCTAATTGCTTGGAGAAATTTTCTTCATTTTCTAATAGATTTTGATCAACATTTTCAATAGTTGACCATTCCAGCATGTTTGCTCTCCTTTCCATTTCTAAACTACCATCATGTTTATATTCAGCCCTTTTTAGCTTCTTTCTTTTGGCTGAAATTATATGACGAGGATCATAGTGACATGCTTCATCATATTCAAAATTGAAACAAGAAAGCAATCGATCAATTATCTGTGAAGTTTCTCTATTCTTAACAATAAAAGGTCCCACTTTTATTGGAAATTTTAAAGACATTACTAAATTATTGCTTGAAAATATATATATATATATAATCATAATCTAATCTCATTCTTAAGATATCCAAATCACAAACCCTAGGAGTTAAAAATGATGGCAGTTTATAGGGTTGAACCTCTACTACATAAATCCTTATCACTATATAGTCCTTATATAATAACCAATCTCTTATTTTGGACCTTGAACTCAATTGGAAACATTTCTTCAACTCTGGGCATACTCTTGGAAATTCTTCTTCATGAATCAATAAATACAACTTAGATATGAACTTGTTAACAAAATTAAAGAAAAAATCTAATTGGTTTCTAAGACACAATGCTCTACGAATCACTAAATTAATCTAAAAGAAGTAATTCCTTCTGGTTCCAAACTATGTTGAAATTTATCAGTTAATTTATCCAAAATTAATTAGATGAGATAGGATTGGTATATGAATCTCTCAAGAGTGTTGAAACTTCTCAATTGTTCTTACATTTATTCTGCTATAAATTTAGGATAATTGAACTTTATCGACAATAAAAAAAATACCATAAAAAACCTAGGAAACATTCATTGATGGCCTAATCATGATTAAAACCCAAGATTTGACTAATCATGGACAAAATGATCTACATTGGTTTAACAAACAACTCAGATTTCAGAGAGTAGATTAAAGATTGTAGAGAATTCTCATAATTTAGAACACTTTGGAAAAATGTAAGTTGTACTTGTGGGGCTAATGATCTGAAGGTTTGAACGAGATTTTCTTCATTTAATTCTATAGTGTTTTCATTCATAAGACTAGAAGACTGTAACCCTAACATTTTGAGAACTGTTTTGGTAGTTAAGGAAATGAGTATATTTGAAGTTTTATTTTTCATTATTGATCTAATAAAAGAAGAATAATTCTTAAAGAACCATATGACCAATTCAGGGAAATTAAAGACCTAAGGAGCTAAACACAATGGTAGATGTGACTCACAAACTTTATAAATCTTACTAATTTCATCGTCCTTGTGGTGAAGTAAAATTATAAGTGTGAACACAAACAAATTCCTCTACCCTGATGATGGGTCTAGACACAATAGATACATTCTATGGAAGATTTCCTTAGGTTAGAACCAATTAAGAGGGCCTAACCCTTAGTATGCTTATCCCGTTTGATGATGTCCTTGCTTGCTTGCTCCAACTATCTCTTGCATCCTTCTTCAAGCACCTAAAACAAGTAAACAACAACAAACAACAACCATTATAAAAGACAAATTCTAATTCAACCTACTTAACAATTCAAGAAACATTAAGCCATGAATATGTAAGATGAAAAAACATGTAGGAAATAAATTGATAGTTGCATATATATTGATATCAAAGAGAGATTACAGCCATTGTCTTGACGTTGCGATTCTCCTCTGACAAGACCAAGTTCCCACACACTTTTTCTAACATTCCATGATGGCCTCAATTAACAATAGTTTTAAGGCTCTTCCCTTTAGGCTTCACTTCAAACCAAATCACACTTCTCCCTCACACAACTAGATAGCTACAATTATGAATTTCTTGTTGTTTAATCCAAACCAAAATAGCACTAGCACACCAACATTAACACTAGCTTGTGCTTGGGAAGAAGGGAGGTTTATATAGGATGAATGGATGGGAGATGGATCATCTTCTCATGGGAGAAGGTATTATCCCTTGAGGTAGTTCCATAATTATAGGGGAAAGGAGCCCAAATTAAAATCCTCGACCCCATCCAGCCAAACCATTTACCAAACTTATGTTACGAAGCTTCTAGAAATGGAAGCTTTGGCTCCTAATTTAAAAAATTTCCATAACAGGACTGACGCGACTGGAACATAGCTCAGTCGCTCTAGTTAGCGCTAGGGATAGTGCTAATATATGCATATCGGCACGGGAAAGACAAAGGTCATTAGTGTTGGTCTTGTAAACTAGGCAAGACAGAAGTTTCAGATGAAGTGGTGCAAAGGGGAATTGATCTGCTCATGAAGAGACACACAATGGGAGTTTCTTCATGAAGGGAAAGCATGTGGGGTTCATTGTAGAGGTCATCCAATATCAAGGAATGGGGAGTACAAGGACAGTGACAAAATGTTGTGTAATAGATGCCCCCTAAAGCGTGAAATCCAAACTAGAGTGAGGGATGAAATGCTTTATGAATCAGTGCGAGGAATCATAGTCTGTCGTTGGAAAACCTGCAAGCAAGTACAAATACATATACATAACTAAGAACTCTATCAAATGATACATGAATCATGGCATGGACCCAGCCATCTAGAGAATGATCATGTAAAGGAATCCAGGTATGGGCGTAGTCATCTGTGAAAGAGGATCATAATGAAACTAAGGTATGGTCACAACCATCCAATAATGAGAAGGATCACATATGATAACTCATGGTATGGTCGCAGCCATCCATCTGAAAGAGACATGCATATCAACATAATCATGTCATATCACTTCGAAACCTGGACTATTGTGATCTGGGTCCAAGGTCTTACGCTCCTAACATGACTTGAGCAAAGTACAAATTCTAACATGTGAATAGATGTGTCAATGTCGAACATGCTAGAAAGTCGCCTGATTACCAGTCAATGATGTAAATAGTTAACAAGCACAAGAGAAACCACCAATAATGACAATGGTCCTCAAGGTACTATCAGCACAATCCACGGAATGTGAATAGAGGAATTGAAGTCGAACACCCATGAAATCACTTAATTGAAAGCCAATGATGTGAACTTGTCGTCGAGTGCAAAGAACTTACCGTTAGGGAATGCAAGCTCTAACGTACCGGAAGGGAGATCTCGATCAACTTCCCAGAGAATGAGTTGAAGTCGATGGAAAGAAACTGTGTCGAAGGAGGGCCATAATGTTTCCCACGTCATTGAAATGAAATGAAAGGATGCAAAATGATTTTGGATGATACAAAGAATCATAAGTAAGTGTAACTGCAAAAGGATAACTTTTGAACATATCAGTGACACAATTGGAAGTTTGGCAGCTTTTGGATCCATGGGATCAGTGGTCATGATGACATGGTAGAGATCAAATGGAAGGAAAAAATGAATAGCCCAACCCAGGAAGGTCAATGATACAAAGGACGATATCCCAACCCGACACAAAGCATAAATTTTCATGTTCAAGAGTGAGCTGCCGACACAGCTAATAGATTTCCAAATTTTCCCCCACCATTTCTGGCAGGTACCCCAATTATTTCTTAATCACAAGCTTGAAGGGGATAACATATTCTTTCACTGTAAGTTCATCCTTCGGACGAATCTAACCTAGTAAGTTTAACGAGCCCTAGGAAGGAGAAGTTCATGTTCATCATGGTGACGAATATGATGTCATTTAATAGTTTAATGAGCCTGATAAAGGTATAGGTTAGTATCTTTTTCACATTTAGAGAGTTTGAAAAAGACACGGAAAAGAAAACTCCACATGGTCATTTTTTGTACATTTGTGTCTCTCGAACTTGAAAGGGTAGAAAACGATACTTGAGAGAACTGCTTAACCATTTCAGTCAAGGAGTACCTTTTTCATAAATAGTGCATCCCAGCTCGAAAAAGGGGTAAACGTATATTGGGCACATGATGTTTCACATTCATTAAGGAGCTTCAAATGACAAGGGCTCAACCATATTTTTGCTTTTAAAGGGTCAGAAAAGAGCCTGAAATCAAACCCCCCATTTTATTTTCTTTTTACAAGTCAAAAGGGAAAAACACTCGGAAATCTTTTCATATGAGCTTAACGAGTCGAGAAAAGAGTTGAAACGTGACTCATCACCATTATCTAACATCCATCACCTACTGCCGCGTAAAAAGGTAAAGTGTATTATCTAGTTCTTGAGACAAAGTAGGTTAAAATATTTATAAAAACCTGATATTTTCATGAAAAAAATGAATAAAAAGGAGAAGAGTAAATATATTTTTAGCACTTACCATTTTACCTTGCTATGAAAACTTTTTTACTCACTTTCACCCTAATTGTTCTGGAGTAGATTACGAGAGACCCAACAGATCAATTGCTGAGCCGCCAGTTACAAGTAAAAGCCAAAGCCCTGATATCCATTTTCATGTCCTTTATTTCTGCTTTTAACCATTCTTTTAGATATTTTGAGGGTGTTTTTGAAAAACTTTTTCACCCTTGGTCAGCGTGACTTCTGGGTATAGAATCATGCTAGTAGAGGGTGATTAACAAAGCCAGCCACGCAGTTCAGCAAAATTGTTTTTAAAATAGGTGCGCCGGCGCTGTGAATAGGGAAAAACCTTATTTTCTCAAAAAACCACCGTTTAAACTCAGATTTTATGGGCCAAGCATGATTGTTGACTCAAATGAATGGCTTTTGTAGGAAAGAATTGTTGAAAATGGTGGACTAGAAAGAGCAGGAACATCAGGATGTTGATACCCAGGTAATGAACGACCCAAATTGCCTAGAAGCTTTGAGGGCTTGTGGGCTCCTCAAATTCTTTCTCACGCCAGGTATGTGGGCCCAACCCGAGTTGCTTCAGATAGATTCTTGTGACCTTCTTCTTGGAATGGGTACCACTGTTCTAATATTAGATGACTGAGGTAGATCCTCCAATGTCACGCGATCCGCGGATGGCCCGCTCAACTTGTTTGATGCCCAGGATCACTGGGGGTCAGCACATGTCATACCGACCTGCATTCTTTTCATGGCTACGATGACAGAAAATTGTCGTGGAGGATTGGCCATACAGTGGCACCGACTTCCATGGAGATCTAGATATGAACTTACCAAATGGAGAGGATTTCGACGATGAAGGTAAAAAAAAAAAACTTTTTAATTTTGAGATTTTTTAATTTTTTTGGGTATATATGTGCTTATAACATTTCTCTTGTTAATGCAGATGTTGGACCAGAGCGGCCTACTGGGATGTCCCCAATAGCCAGGTGCATCCCCCGTCCTATTGATGTTGTCACTCCTTATTAGGAAGGGAGTGACAACAAGGAGGAGATCGCAGGGAACCTTGAGGGGTTGACTCGTGGCATCCCGGAGTATGCTCGGGTAGGAGACATTCCTCGTCAGTACTAGAGACACATGGTGGGAGTCTCGAATCGGATCCGTTGATTGTTGACTCGTGTTGCATGAGTCATATCATGCTACCATGATCACCATGATGATTAGTTCCTAAGTCGAGCACTTACATTTTTTAAGTCCTACGTGCCACAAATATATGAGGCCTGTGAGCCGCTGATGCTATTTTGGACACACATATTATTTTTTGGGGTTCTGATGTATCAAACATTATCACCATATATATATGTGTGTGTGTTTTTGTTGTATTTTCTTGTCTACTATGGTAGAAATGGTTTTTTTTATATTTTCATATGTTTCGTAAATGCATATCCAACACATGATTAGCTAATGCATCTGTCAGTGTATTCATGCGTCTAGGAATATGATGATATTTAATGTAATCAAAATGTCTTTCCAATAGATGGATACAGAGATACATTCTCAATATTTGTGGGTTCCTAATGGAATATTTACCATTGAGCTAAAGGACGACAAGTTGTGAATCTAGGTTTACAACCAACTCTCTAATGTCAAGAGCAATGGCTTCTGACAAAATTTCGATGACCGCATTGTATTCAGAAATGTTGTTAGTTGTACGACCTAGACAGATACCTTCAAGGTCAATCAACTCACCGTTAGGGTTATAAATAGCTCATGCCACAGATGATAGGTTATGGATACTATGGCAAGCACCAACAACAAAACTAATGTGGGGAGTCGCAGACATATGCAAATCAAGAAAATCATAGTAAACAGGAAAACTATTTGAAAACTACCACAAAAAAACACACTACACAAAAATGAATGACACACTAATTTACATAACTACCCATGCAAGATGACCTAAGAATATTAATTCTTGATATCAAGCCTTTTTCGGGGCTTATGGAGAAGATTTCCTTCATAATCTATAATCTCATAGGCTCCTTTCTGCAAAATGCAGTTCACAATGTAGGGCCCATGCTACATGGGTTCAAACTTGCCTAACCCCAACTTATCGTTAGCTTGGTCATATAGTAAGACCAAATCACCCTCAAAGAATGTGCGAGGGGAGACCGACTGGTCGAAATGGGATTTGACCTGTTTCTTTTGTGCTTTGATGACCAAGGCGGCAAGACGACAAGTCTCATCCAATTGTTCTAGATATAAGAGGTGTTCCTCTTGAGGCGATGTTTCGGGGAGGATTTAAATAGCTAACTTGAGTGAAGGAATCTCACATTTGATCGGAAATGTTGCTTCTAGGCCATAGACTAGCTGGAATGGTGTGAAACCAGTTGCATCTTTGGTTGAGGTTTGGTAGGCCCACAGAGCTGAAAAGAGCATGAGATGCTAATTTCACTTGTGCATCCCAATTGTATGCTGAAGCATTGTGACCAATACTTTTTTCACAACTTCAACTTTGCCATTAGCCTGAGGGTAATATGGGATCGAGCCATCGTGGCACAAGCGTAATGCAGATGTCAGCTCAGCCATCATGTAATCTCTGAAATGGAAGCCATGGTCTGTGACAATGGCTTGAGGTATGCCGAACATGGAAATAACATCGTTGAAAAGGAATTGAGTCATCATATTACCTTCTGCAAAGTATGTAGGCATCGCTTCAGCCCATTTGGTGAAATAATCCACACCGACGATAATACAGTCATGCCCCTGGGCTGAACGAGGGTTACATCTCATATAATCGATGCCCCATTTGGAAAAAGGACCAACGGTAATGACAAGGTGTAGGTGAGCGGGTGGGGCACGCATCTTACGTGGGTAAATTTGGCATTCATGGCACTTGCGAACAGAAAGAATGCAATCCTTGAAGATAGACGGCTAAAAATAACCAGTGCGAAGGATTTTTTGAGCGGTAGAATAAGCAGACATATGACCACCACATGCCTCGGAGTGGCAATCATTGAGAACTCTTTCATCTTCCTTGAGTGCAAGGCATCGATGAAGAACTGAATTGACACTGACACGATATAAAGTATTGCAAATAATATGGTAGGGTTGGGAGTGATGTCGAATCCTACGGAAATCATCCTTAGTCAACGTGGACCGGAATGTGGATGTTTGGAGATACACAATGATATCACCATACCATGGATCAAGGGTGCTAATTAGAACGAGGGTCTCATCTAAAGTTGTTCATCTGCACCAGCAGGAAGAGAGTTAGAGGGAAGGGAACAAATCAATTCAACAAAAACGAGTGACTTCTTAGATTTGGTAGTGGTAAATACCAAATCAAATTCTTACAGGATCACGATCCATTTAGAATATTTTCCCCCCAGCAACTGATGAGTCAGGATATAGGTCATGGGGTTGCATTCAAAAATCATTGTAGTCGTGCGCAGAAGGATATAGTGCCGAAAGCATTTAACATACTGAACGGCAACCAAAGCCAACTTCTCGACATGTTCATAACATGTTTTAGTGTCGAGGATATTCTAACTAAGGTAGTACATTACATGTTCGTTGCCTTCATCATCATCTTGGACCAAGACCATAACAATGGTGCTAGGGGTCGCAGCTAGGTAAAGGAAATAATCTCGATAATAATCCAGTGGGTGCAACAGAGGAGCACTTACGAGGACGGCCTTGAGATCATCGAAATATTTTTGGGCCACGTTATCCCATATAAAGGGTGTTCCTTGTTTTAGCAACTGAGTGAATCCTGTGGCTAACCCAGCATAGTTGGGTATAAAATGACGGAGAAAGTTGGCCTTTCCTTGCAGGCTCTGGAGTTGGTGTAGTGAAGATGGAGGGGGTAAATTTACAATGGCCTCAACTTTTAACGGATCAAGGCGAATACCGTCCTTGGAAATGATGAAGCCAAGGAGTCGTCCAGATTCTACGTAGAAAACACATTTGTGTGGGTTCAACCGAATGTTATAGTGTCTGCAGCATAGAAAAATATGCCTAAGATGGTCTGGGTGATCTTGGCACCTACGAGAATGAGCAGGAAGGTCATCCAAGTAAGGCTGGACAATGTTGCAAATGTCATGAAATGCATAGGACATTGACCGCTGAAACGTAGCCCCAACATTTTTGAGGTCGAAAGGGAGCTTTTTGTACGTAAAAATACCCCATGGACAGATAAAGGTTGTCTTTTCTTGATCAGCCAGTGTGATGTTGATCTAGTTGTAACCAAAGAAATGGTCCATAAAAGAAAAGATAACACTCCTGACACATTCTTCAATGATTTGATCAATGAAGGGAGTAGGATAGTTATCTTTAGGACATGCATGATTGAGATCTCAATAATTAACAAACGCGGATCGTGCCCTGTTTTTTAGTCACCAAGACAATATTAGACACCCAATCTGTAAGGGGAATGAGGTAGATGAACCCAGCTTTAAGAAGTTTTTCAACTTCTCCCTTAATAGTGGTGGCCTTCTTAGGGTGCACCGGGAAAAGCCTTTGACGAACAAGATTTGCATGTAGATAAGTTGGTATTTCGTGCACTATAATGCAAGGATCAATGTCGGGCATTTCTTCGTAGGACCACGCAAACACATCATGGAATTTCTGAAATAGACGAGTATATGTCATGTGTTCAATGATACTGGTTTTGACAGAAATGTTAATCAGTATCGTTTGGGTAATATTACTTAAGTTTCCTTCTGACCATACTTTGTGAGTGACGATTGGTAGTGGAAACAGAGAAGAGGACTCTTTGAAATGGTAGACATGACCACTGGAGGATGCAAGAATGAGAAGCGATGATGAGTATCGATCCAAGGTGGTTCCTCAAGAGACATGACTTCCATGATATCTTCATCAGCAAGGAAGATCTCAGCTAAGGGGTCAGGCGATTCCAAAGTGCCAATCCATGGGGATTGAGACTACATATCAAGAGAGGTATTCGACATAAAATAATCAAAGGATGTAGAACCCGAAGCCGAAACAATTTAAGCGTAATTTATTTTGGCGAGACTAAACAACATAACCTCACTGTAGGTATCAACAAGATTTGGTGAAAGTATGACCCAAGGATCAGGTTTGACCAAGATCATGTTGACAGAGGCAACATGAGGAGGTGGGAGTGGAAAAAATCCCATTAAGGTATAATCTTTGAAAAGACCTGCCCCCACACTCTCATAGGGAGCACCAATGTGCTTGACATACGTAACACTACCATCTTAGAAGGAAGAGGTAAAGAAAGACAGTTGATCGATAGTGAAAATCTTCCCTTGATGGGGAAAACGAATCACGCGAAATAAAGAAGAGGTCATGGCATGCATGGCATGGGTCCAACTTCGACTAAGCAGAAGATTATAATTGAGATTGGCATCAAAAATTTCTACTTCGACTTGCACTGTCTTGCCTTCCAAAGTGATGGCAAGGTTAGGTAAGACACCGAAGGGTTGCAAATCGCGCCCATCGAAAGCTTCCAAAGTTTTTAGAGATTGATTCAAAGCAGGAAAACCAATACCCTTCCAACATTTGGTTGACATGATGCATGTGGAGGCACCTTCATTGATGACAGTCCGGTGGATGGTCTTCTCATTGATGATTACCTCAATAGTAAAGGCAATCTAAGGAGGAAGATGGCGAACATGGTTCTCTAGATCAAAAGATATTAAATTGGAATCGATGGGATCGATGCCCCTGATAGCTGACAACAAATATTTCCGCTGTGATGGGTATCTTTGGAGCACCTCAAGGGTTGACACAGCTGACGATGCCTGAGCCAAATCCTCAACAATATTATAGTGCTAAGTGGCTTAGGCATTGGGATTATACTAGGATTTCCATAGCACACCTCGAGAGGGTGGCCGTATAACGGAATCAGGGTTAGAGCACTCAATATGAAGAGGGCTAGAATTCGGGGTAGAAGAAGAAGGTGCGACTTCTTTCTCTTTCCCAGCTGTTGAAGCAAGAGTTTGATAATCTTTCGATCTAGTAGCCACATTAATAGGTGTACTCATCATGAACACTTGAGATCTAGAGGAAGTATATTAGAGTTGGTCTACCATTTGGGTTTGTTGAGACGGAAATGACTCTTTGAGGACATCGGGGGTCCCTTTGAGCAAGCGGCTAACTTCGGATCGTCACAGAAAATTCTTAGTGTAGTGATTCTCCTCGCAAATGATGCAAGGATACTTAGGTTTCTGTTATGAAGATTCACCAGCAGATGATTTGGGAGGACCCTATTTAGGGGCATCAACTTTACCCTTGCCTTTTCCTTTCTTCTGTCCTTTCCAGGATTTGTCCGCTGCAGTAGACTGGACAGTGTGGAACTCTGAGGTTTTACCAGGGCTAGGTGGATTCTGGGATGAACTATTAGGAACAATATTTGAGACTGACTTATGTTTGGAAGAAGTTTTAGTAGGGGTCTGGGATACCAAACCAATAACTCCATCAACGAGAGGTACAGCTTGTGACTTTGACATCGCAAGATCGGATGATTGTCGTAGAGAATTAGGTAATAACACATACAAAGTGCCAGACTGAGAGTAAACTAGATCTAAGTACTGGGCACGAGAAATGACTTTCTCTTCAGTAATGCATCCACCCATAGCTATACCACAAGAAATTAGGGCTACAAATGATTTGGTGAACCATTTAGTGAGAAGCTAACCAGTAATCTCGAATTTGATCAGGTGACGTCTATGTATTCATTCATGGATGTGATCAGAGATGTGTGTCACAGTATCTTTCTTAAGAGATGTGAGAAAATAGGTGCGAGTTTCATAGTGAAATGGAAACTGAAAATGCATGAGGAAAGCCATGGCTAAAGAATTAAAGTCATGGTAAGTACTTCGAGGCAACTTGATGTACCACTTAGCTACATTGCCCGTGAGGGTTTGTTGGAAAAGATGGAGATGAATGTAATCGTCGACGTATGAGCTTGGCGAGCACAAGAGTTGATATGTCATCAAATGGGCCTGAGGATCTTCTTTATCTTTCCCATCGAACTTTGGACAATCGCTTGGTATCTTAGACGACACCAGAGGCCAGTATGGGGAATGAAGGATTGGATCATTGGTAAGGTGAGATACATCTGGTAACTTGAGTGCAACCAAGAATGGAAATTGAGTGTTAAAAGGCATGGGAGGTTGATAAGCAGGTTCGAACTGAGGAGCCCATCCCTGCAGGTAATGATTGTGGCCCCACAGTGGGGGATTTTGGCCGTATGGCATCTGAGGCTACCCCCATTGTGGATTACCTTGACAATAGGGAGGATTTTGACCTTGAATACCGTGGAACTATCCAACCATACATTGCTAATAAGTAGCGTATGGGTTAAAAGGTTGTTGAGCCTGTTGACCTTGGACATATGGATATTGGACTTGTTGTCCTTGAACATACAACTGATGAGCATGTTGTCCCAGAACAAGAGGATTTCAGACCTGCTATCCTTGGGCATAAGGCTGATACACTTATTGCCCTTAGACATAGGGATTTTGTACTTGTTTCCCTTGACTAAAAGGATTTTGAACCTAGTGACCTAAGGCATTAGGGTTTTGTACCTAATGCCCTTGGCCAACAGGATTCTCAACCTGTTGACCTAGGACATTAGGATTTTGAGCCTGTTGCTGCAGGACTTGACCTTGACCCTACACTTGCAAGGGTTGACCCTGTTGATACGTATACAAGGGTTGTTGTTGCCCTGGTTGGTTTTGTTGTTGCAGGGGTTGACATTGCGGTTGCAAAATTTGTCCCTAAGGCTGCAGAGGTTGGTCCTGCGAGGAGATGGGTTGGGAGGTGTGCGGAGCATATTGCAACTGTTGCAAGGGTTGACCTTGCGATTGTTGCAATTGACCTTGCTACAAGATCATTTTCCCTTGTGGTTGCATGGAGAGCCCTTGCTGCAACAAAGGTTTCCCTTGTTGTTGTAGAGGTTATCCTTGTTGTTGCAAGGGCACTTGAACAATGCCCAGGAAATTTCTGAACTAAATCTGGCCATAGACAGCGTAAATGTACTGCCCAGATTGGAGGGTGTAAGGTTGATTAACCATTCCTTGAGAACCATATGGAATTTAAGGAGTTTGGTATTGGACCTAAGCCCCATAGAGCTGCTGATACTGAACATTGGTCAATCCAGATGGACCAACGAGATTCTGAACCTGTTGGTACTGGACATTTTTTGATCCAGTAGGGTCAGGAGGGTTGTGAATGACACCAGAAGACAGCTGGTTCATACCAAGCATATGATCTTGTTAGCACTCACATTGGTGGCACCTGACACCATAGAAATATTCAGGTTTTCCCCCTAGGTGGTGGCACAGCCTAGCCACTGACTAGAGGGATGGAGGATCTGGCAGAGACATTCTTCAAAAATGTCAGTTGTGCCTGACGGGTAACTGGGATTGATGATACAAGGGTATTCGAAATGGTGGGTTGCACCGAGACTGAGGTAACAACCTGTTGGGAAGTTGTGTTCGCACCAAATGGACCTGACGTAAGCATGGCGCCTGACGCCCAAACAAGGTTATGGTAAAGTGATGAGTAGTAGGTGTACCTAAAACCAATTATGCCAAAGACACATAGTTGGGTGGAAAATTGGTGGGAATTCCCCCTGAATAGGGGAAACCCTAAGGAGGAAAAGATAGCTCTTCCTCCTCAATAGTGTGTGGAGTAGAAACTTCAGACTCTTCCAGAGATGTGACTGGAACATCGTCTTCGGGTTCCATGTCTGGAAATAAGCAACGACGAATGGCCGAATGAGTTTGAGGGGATAGTTCCAATGGAACACCCTGCTGGTCGTACAAACTATAAGGACGCTGTGGTGATATTACAACAGGGTCAAATAGAGGATTTGGAGGATAAATGACTAGTCCAAGCTGGCCATCAATGGTCGGTGAGTCCTCAGGAGTTTGAATGGGATTGTCCGGAGATTCCGGGCCAAGATCAGCAGATGACTGAATATCAAAAGTAGGTGGAGGATGAGATGACAAAGGTTGAATACTCAGAACAGTTCTGATTTCAACACCTTGGTCCTCGAGTGACTCTGGTAACTTAGGAAATAGCTCCTTAGACAATCTTTCAGATGGAGGAGAGGAAGAGGAACTGGGTGAACCAGATGGTTCAACCACGATGACCTTGTCTTAGTTGGCAGAAAAATTAACTTCAAGGCTTTAAAGTTTTCTTTAAGGGAAACTCAAGATTTGGTCTCAAAAAAGACTAACAGGGTGATTTTAGATTGTGGGAAATCAATTATTAAGACGCATAAAAGACTGGTGCTCTTTCATTTTTTAAGATTCAAGAAAGAAACAAAGATTACTCTATCGCTTTTGATTGGAAACAAGATCGAAAGGACAACTGCTCGAATGATATTTTAATTTTAATGAGTCATAAAAGATCGAATGACTGCTCTGGATGATCTAGGTAAACAGGATTACCAGGAAACCATGAATTGTAGAATACCTTTCGATGAACTAAGAACTACGAGCAGGTAATCTCCCTGAATGTTGTGTTTGGTGTATCACGTTTGCAAGGCGACCGACTTAGCTTCCTAAGGATAAAGGATTGAAACCTAGAGGGGTCTCCCATTATATACTCGATGGTACGGGGAGCACAAATCTGTACTAGCATTTTCTAATGCATAAGCTAACAACAACGGCTATGTTTAAAGACGCCAGAACACGTCTCTAGCCTAGACCTTCTGGATATGATCGTTAAATGTCAAATGTGCCTTAGGTTAATTGAATTCATTTTAAAGTTTATCTTGAGTTATGTTTTAGTTTTCAGGTCTTAACAATGTGACTCAAAAAACCTAAAATGCAACTAAATGAGACAAAACCCTTTCAATTTGATGAAATGTCTACATTAAAGAGGGTAGAAACTACTCAATTAAATGCAAACAAACAAGCAACTGAAAACGAAATGATCTTCCACTACCTTACTTTTCGAAAAATAAACTAATGAAAAATTCATTCCAATTCCTAGTTTCCTGACAAACACATATCTAACAGTCCTTTCGAAAGCAAAAAGAGTTATTTTCTTTTTCCAAATGCCAATTCAATTCTAGTCTTTCAATGATGCAAGCTATCGTAGCACAATGATGCAACAAACAAGAATTTCACACTTTTCCAGGAAACAACAAAACAAACTTTTCCCATACAAATTTCCGATGAAAATTTTTTCGAGACAATAAGCTCTTTAAGCAGATGAAAACATGAAAAGAGAAGCTCATTCAGATCACTGAAACACCAACTTTACCAACAACAAGACAAACAATGTAATCCATGCTGGAAAAGAAACGTTTAGACAAGCAAACAAAAGCTTTTCAAACTTGTGTAATAGAGGTCAAAGTTGTAAAAGGACTGAAAATGAAATGCAAGGAGTAAGTACACCTACAACCCGAATTACTGAATTCACAAACAGTTGAATGATTGAAAAAGTAGATGCCCTAGTGTCGCTAGCCATCCAATGACTCAAGCAATCAAGAAGAAGGATGATAAGCCAACAAGCAAACAAAACCAAATGAAAAGCAGTTTCTACAATGGTCTAAAAGGATTACGGAGTCAAAATCATAAGAGCAGAACACACTAGCCAAGATTGGGGTGAAACCCTAATCTTCACTTACAGGCATTAGCATGACTGCCTAACTGACAACAAGCGCCAGAGGTTGGCATGTGCAACTGTTCTTTAGCATATCGCATTGACTAACGCGACTATCAATGAATTGAGTGTGTTGATCGAGGAAGTTAAGAAAAATTAAAAATTAAAAATTAAAAATTAAAAGAAGGGACTAGATCTACTACTACGAATTTCAAACTCAGGCCAGTAAGCAGGAGAAAAGACACAGAAGAAAAGGGAAAAAGTGGAGCTAGAAAATTTCTCATGAAATCATGAAATCCAAGACAAACAAAAGGATTGGGTCCCCAGTATGGTCATCAATTTGTGGTGAAGTAAAATTATAAGTGCAGACACAAAAAAATTCCTCTAGCCCAATGATGGGTCTAGCCACAACAGATACATTCTATGAGATATTTCCTTAGGTTAGAACCAATTAAGAGGGCCTACCTCTTAGCACACTTATCCCATTTGATGATGTCCTTGCTTGCCTACTCCAGCTATCTCTCGCTTCCTTCTTTAAGCACTTGAAACAAGTAAAAAACAGCAAACAACAACCGTGATAACAGAAAAATTGTAATTCAACCTACTTAACAAGTCAAGAAACATTAAGCCATAAATATGTAAGATGAAAAAACATGTAGGAAATCAGTTGATAGTTGCATATATATTGATGTCAAAGAGAGATTATAACCATTGTCTTGACGTTGCGGTTCTCCTCTGACAAGACCAAGTTCCCACACACTTCTACTAGCATTCCATGATGGCCTCAATAAACAAAATTTTTAAGTCTCTTCCCTTTAGGCTTCACTCCAAACCAAATCACACTTCTCCCTCACACAACTAGATAAATACAATTATGAATAGCTTTTTGTTTACTCCAAACCAAAATAGCACTAGCACACCAACATTAGCACTAACTTGTGCTTGGGAAGAAGGGAGGTTTATATAGGATGAATGGATGAGAGATGGATCCTCTTCTCATGAGAGAAAGTCTTATCCATTGAGGTAGTTCCATCATTATAGGGAAAAGGAGCTCAAATTGACATCCTCAACCCCATCTGGCCAAACCATTTACCAAACTTCTATTACGAAGCTTCTAGAGCTAGAAGCTTCGACTCCTAATTTAAAAAACTTTCCATAATAGGATCGGTGCGACTGGAACACATCTCAGTCGCTCCGGTTGGTGCTAGGGATAGTGCTAATATTTTCATATTGGCACAGGGAAGACAAAGGTCATTAGCGTCGGTCTTGTAAACTGGGAAAGATAGAAGTTTCAGGGGAAATGGTGCAAAAGGGAATTGATCTACTCATGAAGAGGGACACAATGGGAGTTTATTCATGAAGGGAAAGCATGTGGGGTTCACTGTAGAGGTCCTCCAGGATTAAGGAACGGGGAGTATAGGGACAGTGACAAAATATTGTTTAACAATCCTGCTGAAAGAACAATTGAGGGATATGATCTTGATTAGTACATGACAAAATTAGGTCATAAACATCCAAGACTTGGTCCACCAGGTTATTCTGGTCTGAGTCAAATATATTGTGGATGGAGACAATTTTATTAAAGGATTCCATTCATTCAATTACTAAAACACAGAGAGGGAACAAGAAATCAACCTTGAAAGCTTAATTCTTGCTAACTTAGACATTTTAACAATATTCATTATTGCCAGTAATAAATCCCTTTTCACCCATAAGAAACAACAGGACAGTTTGTTTTTACTGAGTAGAAATAAATCCTTATAAATAAAGTGATTATTAAAAATTTAGCAGATACCAAATTGTTGTATCCCTTTATTCGATATAATTGCTAGATCAATAATGGAAATTGAGTGCGGAGATGAGAAACGAATGATATTTAAGGGACACGTGTTACTTCTTGGTGAGTGCAGGATTTGAATGGTATTTTATACTTCAGGTTGATTCAAAATCTGCAACACATATTCATCGTTGATATACAAATTCCCATGATATGATCTGATATATGATCTTAAACAATTATTAAGGTATTAAAGACTCATGTGCATGGATTTGCCTATGTTACTTTGTGCAATGGATCGATAATATTGTGAAATACATAGACAATGAAGCAGTAAGAGAAACATAATAGACAACACACATAAACACAACAAGTTTAATAAGGAGTTCACCCAACACTCCTAGGCTACATCTCCTGGTCCACCCTTTAGTGATGACCTCTCTATTATGTCTTCAAAACAGAGTTTTACAACAGTGAGTTCAATTTGAGCCTCACACAACAAATACAAAACAATAAGGCTTTACTTGGATCCCCCAAGTCTCTTCTGAGTACACAGACTCTCCTCACTGACTCTCTATCTCTGTTGCTCTGTCTCAGCACTGCTTGTTCCTACTTATTCTCCGTCTGTGGCTTTAAAGCCAATCTATGTTGTCTGTTCATTTCTTCTTCTTGGGTTCTTTGTCTTCTTGACCTCTGTCCATTTAGATCCCTCTTTAAGCATTAGTAGTCATTGCTAAATGATTTCAAGAATGGTGGACACCTGTTCTGTAACAGAATGGGTCATCGGGCCTTTGAAATCCAAAAATTGGTCATTTTCTATTTACACAGAGAAACAAAAATAGGAAAATCCAACAAATCATTGTTCATCGGATTTGAAATATTATAAGTTCTGCCTTATAACTCCTATCGGGTCCGCCTGTATGTCAACATCGCATCTCCACCATTGATCTGAGAGGTCTTGATCCAACAGTTGAGATCCATTTCGTGCGGATCTTTTGTACAGGAGTTAACTACCCGATGAAGGTGGTTTTCTCTCTCCTCAGCCTAGACACATGTTAGCCAATATATGGGATCGCGTGGAGCCTGGCCCAAACCATTTACCGCCCTTGGCTCGCCCGAAATCCTGCTTATATTATGATTTCCCTTTATATTGAAAATACATTAAAAACATTGAAAAACCCCATAAATGGCTTTATTGGACTTGAAATTATATATAACAGCATTAATAAGCCCTTTCGGGTTCGTAATATCGCATCGGCACATTTTCTTTGGTTTTTCGTTTATTCAACGAAAATGTGATTTACAAAGGAAAACCCTATTTTCCAGATCTCAAAGCATATCAAACATTGTTTACAATCTTTATCGGGTCCGACTATCGGTCCCACTCCATTGTAATGTTCTGATGCGATCGATCGCAATCGAATATCGCACATGCCCTAAGCCGATTGTAATCTCTCCATTGTGGTTTGCCGAAGCGATATTGCAATGCAACGTGTGTCGTCGATATGCAAGCTTGATCTATAGTCCTCATTGACCCCATTGATCACTGTCGTGTATTCCTTGTGGTCTTCGCTGATAGCCTCCCTTTGTCACTGCCAATTGTGATTTGCCGATCGGATCTGGACTGTTAATTGGCTAGATCTGACGGCTCCGATCCAAAGTTGCTCTAAACCACCGATACGGTGTTTTTCAATGATTTCTCCATGTTCTTACCTCCCGATAGTGTTATCTGCATTCTTTAAAGGTTTTTCTCATGCGATAGTTTTGAATGTTTGAAGACTTAGAGGGTTTCTTGGATCCATTTGGATCATGCCTTCCCATTGAAAAAGATTTTAGACCACCAAAAGTTAGTTTTTAAGCATCAATCAAGTGAGGATACAACTTCCTCATTTGTCCAATCTCTATCCATCTTACACTGCTTGGTTTTGAACCTTTTAGTCTAATCCTAAGGTACTCAACATCCCCTCTACACGTAGTTCTCACCTTCCTGTCTAGAACTATATCTTCCTGCAACTCATTGATATATTCAAGAAATAGATCATCAATAGAAGGAAACCGACTTTGCTCTTCAGGATCTTCAATCAATGAAGGTTCAAACAGCCTCAAGTTATCTGCATTAACTACTGAATAGATGTGCATGTAAGCTGGAAAATCAAGGCAAAAAGCATTCTCACCAATTTTCTCAAGTATCTTGAAAGACCCATACCTTATTGGCTTCAACTTCTTACCTTCACCTTGCATTCTATCTTTGTTGATGTACAACCAGACTTGATTACCAGCTTGGAAGCTCTTCTCAATTCAATGCTGATCATGCCTTGCCTTGTACTTGGCTTGGCTCCTTTCCAGCTGTTCCTGCACTGCATGGTGAATTTCTTGGATCTGTTCAATGAACTTGGTTTTTTTTTCCACATCATTGTGGCCATCAATTGCTATGTCTTTACTAAAGACAAAATCCAAGGGAGACCTTGGTGTAAAACAAAAACAAGTCTCAAAAGGAGATCTTTGTGTAGAAGAGTTCTTAGCACGGTTGTAAGCATGTTGCACATAACATAAATGTTCATCCCAAAGCTTGGGATGCTTGTTGCAATAGCCCCTGAGCAACTGGATCACTGTCCTATTGGCCACCTTTGTTTGTCCATCTGTCTTTGGATGAAATGATGTACTCTTCTTCAATTTGGTGTCCATTAACTCCCATAGACTTGACCAAAACTTCCCAACAAATCAGGAATCTCGATCAGAGACAATAGATGTGCGTAACCCAAAATGAACCTATACATGCTGAAAGAACAACTTTGCTATTTGTTTAGATGTAATCTGCTTATTACAAGGTATTAAAATACACATTTTGCTGAACCTGTCCACAATAACATATAAATAATCATGAGCTTTTCTAGATTTTGGTAGTCCCCTAATAAAGTCCATGGAAACACTTTCCCAAGGATGGGAAGGAATTAGAAGTGGATTGTACAAGCCTAGTTTTCTATTGTTGGGCTTGCTTTTAGCACACATGGTACACCCTTTAATATATCTAGAAATTGTTTCATGCATTCTTAGCCAATAACAAAATCTTTGCAGTTGTGAAACTGTTTTGTTTACCCAAAAATGACCTGATATTAGAGAAGTATGTGCTTCTCGGATTATGTTAACTCTTTCAGTTTGAGGAATGCATAACTTTCCCAAATGATACAAGAATTGGTCCTTAATATGATAATCCAATTCTTCTACTTTTTTACCATGACTTAAAGTTGCATATACATCTTTAAAATCTACATCTTGTTGGGTGTGGAGCATGATTATCATCCTAATTTAGAGGTCTTTGTTTCAGCCGAATGTATACCCCAGGAAGATTGTACACCCCTCCATGTGGGGGGTGCGAGCGAGACTTGTCCCCCCATAAAGCTAAAAACATATGTTAAATTGCCTTGTAAAAGTATAGTAATTTCTAGTCAATCTGAGTCGTTCATTAGGCGAATGATCTGACAGTAGAATTTATGTTAAGTTTAGGGTTTTTTGCCCTAGAAGGCAAACCCTATCTTTGTATGAGGGCATTGTATTGAGGCTAGGGAATATATGTGTATTCTCAAAGCGAGAAACAGAGAGGTGAGACTGTGAGAGAAAACAGAGGATATTACAGCAGATCTGTTATAGGTTGTGTCTCTTCATTTTGCTAAATAATAGAAAGGAAGGATTGGCTGTTCGAGGTGGACATAGACAAAACTTGGTGAACCAAGTATATCTATGTCTCTCTGGTTTTATGTGTTTGTGTTTTTCCTTATATTATATGTCTTGCATTTCTCTATCATATATAATATTTTTCTAACACATCTTGAGCATATTGTTCAATGTAGCTTTCATGCAATACTGAATTATGATTAAGTATAGTAGATGCATTTATAATTGGTCTTGATAACATATATGCAACTTTATTTTGTATGCCATTCTTATATCTAATGAAAAGATGAAACTGTTGTAGAAAACCCATCCACCTATAGTGTCTTGATTGCTGCAATTTAGTTTGTGATTGAAAATATTGAAGTGGGTGATGATCAGTATGTATAACTGTTTCTTTCCCCAATAGGTAATGTTTCCACTTTTTCACACTATGCACTAATGCATACAATTATTTATCAAATGTGGGATAATTAACTACTATAGAATTAAATGTCTCAAAGCGATAACATATGGGTTTACCATGTTGCATAAACATTGCTCCCATGGCATAGTCATTGGCATCTGTTTCAATCTTAAATGGTCTTTGAATATCTGGCAATGCTAGTACTGGTGTTGCACTAATCTTTTCTTTCAAGGTGTCAAATTCTGTATGTTGTTTGCCTCCCCACTGAAACACCTTGTTCAATCCTGTTACAGCATGTAAGGGAGCTGCAATCAAGGAAAAGTTAGCAATAAACTTTCTCCAATATTGTGCTGCTCCTAGGAAGCTCCTAACTTCTGTAGCAGATTTGGGTTTAGGCTACTTCACAATGACTTCAACCTTAGAGGGATCTATCTTCAATTCACCACCCCCTACAATATGACCCAAATAATTCAAAGATGATTTACCAAATTCACATTTTGATAACTTAACATAGAGATTTTCTTTTTTCAAAACATCTAGAGTCTGCTTTACATGCTTCAAATGTGCTTCCCATGTTTTACTGAATACAAGAATGTCATCTAAATATACAATTAAAAAATCATCAATAAAAGTCCTGAGTACTTCATTCATTACTCTCATGAAAGTGGCAGGAGCATTAGTTAAGCCGAAAGGCATAACTAGCCATTCATACAACCCTTGCTTTGTTTTGAAAGAAATCTTCCATGCATCTTGTTCTGCTACTTTGACCTGATGGTAGCCACTATGCAAGTCCAACTTGGAAAATTAAATAGCTTCCTTCAACTGATCCAACAGATCATCTATGCAAGGAAGAGGATAACAAATCTTGATCTTTATTTCATTAAATTCTCTGTAATCGATGCACATCCTCCACGACCCATCTTTCTTTCTCACCAAGACAATTGGAGATCCACATGGTGATGTGCTTGGCCTTATGAACCCTTTGTCGAGTAGATCCTGTACCTGCTTCTTGATCTCTGCATTCTCTAAATCGGATAACCTGTACATTCTGATGTTAGGCAATGGAGAATCTTGCTGCAAATGAATATCATGTACAATTTCCCTTTTGGATGGCAGACCTTTAGGTTCTTGAAATAGGATATCATATTCTGAAACAACTTTTTCTAAATCAGATTTCTGTTTAGCATCACAACCTTCAAATACATTGGTTTTATCATATTATTTTCCTTTATAACCATTAGTAAAAATTGCTTGCATGAATTTACAATTCTTTTCATCTACCCTGAGTTTATGAGAGTGTAGTTATTTTTGAGTTGATGAGCTCTTACAATGTACTCTATTCCATCTTTTGTGAGTTGATACTTATTTTCAGTTCTATAGAAAATGGCTTTTCTATCATACAAGTAAGGACTTCCTAAAACAATACCACATATATCCAAGGGAACTATATCTAAATCAACCTCGTCTACAAAAGTTGACCCAAAAGCAAACCTAAGTTTACATTGTCTAGTCACTTGTAGCTTTGCTTTATCACATACTCAACCTAATGGATATGAATTCTTGTGAGGTGTGGTTAGTAGTCTCAACTTCTTTACAATTGCTTCAAAAATCAAGTTTACTTGTGAACCACTATCAAATAAAATATCAATCTTTTAATGCTTGGAAATAACTCTAATATGAAAAAGTTCATGTCTTTTCCTCTCATTTTCTTCATTTCAATAGATTGTGCAGAATTACTAGTAGATGCTTTATAATTTTTACCTTTTATACGTGCAGTTGTGATTGTTGTTTCAATTCCTGAGTTTGACCCCAAATCTTTCTGAATAGTAGCAACAGCCTTCTTCTTCCTATCATTGAACTTCTTGGGTTTCAGCTCTGGATGCAAAGACCAGCAGTGTTCATCATCCTGCCCAACCTTCTTGCAGTGAGTACATGAAGGTTTGTCTTTCTATACAGCGTTTTCCTTCCTCTCTTTCCATTTCTGCTTCCTCTTTTCCTTGTTCTTGCTTGTAGTGGGTTTTAATGATCCTCCAATTTCTGGGTTCACATTCTTGCCTCTAGCCTCTAGATGTGTAGCCTGAACAGATACCTCATCTATGCTAGTGGGGTTAAAAATGATAATGGTGTGCCTCAAATAGATATGTAGACCACCTATATACTTCAACAAAGTTTCAAGTGAGTCTAGAGAAATGCCTAGAATTAAAGCTCTTTTTCTAAATTCCTGGGTATAGATTTGTACACTTTGCCCCTTTAGTTGGCGAAGAGTTTTCCAACTCATCATCGCTTGTTGCATATAAGCTAGTGGATAGAATTTTTTTTTAATGGTAGAAACAAATTCATTCGAGGTAGAAAGAATTTTACCATGCTTCTTCAAATCAGCTTGTGTCCTGCCTTCCCACCACACTAGGGTAGTTCCTCCAAGGTGAAGGCTGGCTAGCTGAATATTTCTCCTTTCTGTATCGATGTTCTGCACCCTGCAATATACATCAATTTGTCTAATCTAGTTATCTAGCTTTTATGCATTTAACTCTTCATCATATACTGGAAAATCAAAAATTACATCTAATTTAATCAAAGGGCTAGAAGGAGGTGTTGATAAAGGAGGCTCTTTCCCTTTTCCTTTGCCTTCTGAATGGGCATCTAGAAAAGGTTCCTCTGTTCCTTTATCTTTTTTGGAGGTTGGAGTATCTTCACTTTGGCCTTTCTTAAATTCTCTATACATCTCTTCTGTCATGGCTCTCATGGTCATGAAATTGTCCATGAACTGAGAGTCTGATTCCAAGGGAATTTCTTCTGCCATTTTCCTCCCAGGATAGACTCTTCCTATTTCTGGGTTAGTCTCAACCAATTCTCCTTCTCCTAATTTGAGCTTTGACCTAGTTATCATTCAACAATCCAACACAAGCTTGTATAACCTTAGCAAACCTAAAGCTCTGATACCACTTGATCTGATATATGATCTTAAACAATTATTAAGGTATTATTGACACATGTACATGGATTTTTCTATGTTACTTTGTGCAATGGATCGATAAGATTGCGAAATACATAGAAAATGAAGTAGTAAGAGAAACATAATAGAAAACACACATAAACACAACAAGTTTAATAAGGAGTTCACCCAACACTCCTGGGCTACATCTCTTGGTCCAGCCTTCAGTGGTGATCTCTCTATTATGTCTTCAAAATATATTTTTACAACTGTGAGCTCAATTTGAGCCTCACACAACAGATACAAAACAATACGGCTTTACTTGGATCCCCTAAGTCTCTTCTGAGTACACAAACTCTCCTCACTGACTCTCTGTCTCTGTTGCTCTATCTCAGCACTGCTTGTTCCTATTTTCTCTCTTTCTGTGGCTTTAAAGCCAATCTGCATTGTCTGTTCATTTCTCCTGATCAAGCTCTCTGTCTTCTCGACCTCTATTCATTCAGATCCCCCTCTGAGCATCAACAATCATTGCTAAACGCTTTGAGGGATGATGGCTAGCTGTTCTATAACTGAATGGGTCATCGGGCCTTTCAAATCCCAAAATTGGTCATTTTCTATTTACATAGAGAAACAAAAATAGGAAAATCCACCAAATCATTGTTCATCGGATTTGAAATATTACACGTTCTGCCTTATAACTCCTATTGGGTCTGCCTGTATGTCAACATCGCATCTCCACCGTTGATTTGAGGGGTCTTGATCTAAAGATTGAGATCCATTTTGGGCGGCTCCTTTGTACAGGAGTTAACCACCCGATGAGGGTGGTTTTCTCTCTCCTCATCCTGGACACGTGGTAGCCAATATATGCGATCGAGCAGAGCCCGGCCCAAACCATTTACCGCCCTTGGCCCGCCCAAAATCCTGCTTATATCATGATTACCCTTTATATTGAAAATACATTAAAAACATTGAAAAACCACATAAATGGCTTTATTAGACTTGAAATTATATAACAGTGTTAATAAACCCTTTCGGGTCTGTAATATCACATCAGTGCATTTTCTTTGGTTTTCATTTATTCAACGAAAATGCGATTTACAAAGGAAAACCATGTTTTCTAGATCTCAAATCATATCAAACATCGTTTATAATCTTTATTGGGTCTAGCTATCAGTCTCACTCCATTGTAATGTTCCAATGTGATATTGCAATTCAATCGATCGCAATCGCATATCGCACATGCCCTGGGCGGATTGTAATCACTCCACTTTGGTTTTCCGATGTGATATTGCGATGCAACGTGGGTCATCGATCTGTGTGCTTGATCGACGGTCCTCGTTGACCTCATTGATCGATGTCACATATTCCTTGTGGTCTTCGTCGATATCCTCCCTTTGCCACTGCCGATTGTGATTTGCCAACCGGATCTGGATTGTTGATTGACCAGATCTGACAGCTCAAATCCAAAATTTCTTTAAACCATCGATACTCTGTTTTTCAATGATTTCTCCATGTTTTTGCCTCCCAATAGTGTTATCTGCCTTCTTTAAAGGTTTTTCTCATGCGATATTTTTGAATGTTTGAAGACTTATAGGGTTTCTTGGATCCATTCGGATCATGATATGTACCTTTACACCATGTAATACAATATGGTACTTGGCCTTTAGTGCTTTGAAATATCCATCATGAAATAGAGTAAAAGACTTGTCATTATTTAAATATCCCAGCTCTTGGGTGATATCTTGACACATAGTGCATATATATACACACTCCAATGTTGGGCTCCTTATGTTGGTTGATATTCACATCTAACATGTGATGCTTCATATGTGTTGGAGTAAAACTCTTTTGACTTCGAGATTGAGTCTAGGAACCCAATAAGTTTTATAAAAATAACTATAACCATGCATATGAACCCAATGTATTACAACAGCCTTAAAAAATTTTGAACCCAGTTATAATTTTTTTGCAAAAATTTATAAAAAAATTAGTATGTGATAACAAACCCTTAAGCCCTAATTTGTGAATGATTAATCCATAAACCATTAATCCCTAATCCCTTAGCTCAAAATATTTAAATACCATACACTTTGTGTGCATTCCCTATAACTATTATCACTCCTTATTCCTAATCCTAAATCCATAACCATTATAATTACTAACCCATGATGGCCAAGCCTTATCATCCCTAAATTGTATAACACATAACAACTATAATCCCAAGCCCCTATAACCCTTAACACCTACTAATTTTTACCCCTAGCATCAATTATCTAATATATCTTGTAACCATAACCACTATATCCCAAAAAGCATAACCCTGCCACCCTTAAATTTTGAAATGTAACCATTATCTCTAATAAACTCTTAGTCATAACAAATATACTTGTTAACTAGTAACATATATGATCCATATAAGCCTAATCCCATATACAAACATAATATTTAACTCCCATATGCCCTAGATGGGAATGAGGAATGATGACAATGAGACTACGTGATGAATATTGATGCAAGCGTTGATGATCTAAAATTATATTATGTGAGGATGTCAGAAATCCTCAAGTCTTGAAACCATTACATATCGTCAAGGAATGCGCCTATTATAACCATGTCAAATTTTGACGTATACAAGAAAAGTTTGAAGAATTTCAGCATTGGCCCCATTCAACGCTCATAGTGCAGTGTCGGTGGATGACATTGGTGATAGGCATATTGGAAGACATTCCATGACATTTCCATAGAGTCTTGAAAAATATTCCTTATATGGTAATGAGGAATGATGACAATTAGACTACATGATGAATGCTGATGCAAATATGGATGATCTCAAATATTATGCAAGGACATCACGCATCTTGAAATCATCGCATACCATTAGTGTGTGTGTCTACTCTAACCATGTCAAATTTTGACACATACAAGGATAGCTTGAAGAAAATTCAACATTGGCCCCATTCACTTCTTATCATGCAACATCGTTGGATGACATTGGTGATGGACATGTTAGAAGACGTTCCATGACATTTCAAGAGAGTTTCGACAAAGATTCCATAGATGGGAATGACGAATGATGACAATGATACTACATGATGAACATTGATGCAACCGTCGGTGATCTCAAAGATTATGTAGGAACATCAAGCATCCTTTAGTCTTGAGCCCTTGCATATTGTCAAGGCATGTTTCTAGTCTCTAACCATGTTAAATTTCGATGCATACAAGAATAGTTTGAAGAAAATTCAACGTTAATGGCCCCATTCACTACTCATCGTGTGACATAGGTGGATGAAATTAGTGATGGGTGTGTTGGAAGACGATCCATGAAATTTCAAGGGAGTTCTGATAAAGCCTTAAATTCCCTAACCCCTAAGCCTACATTGACCTTTAAATCCTTAAGCCCTAACCCCTAAATTAAGTATCGTTAATCCCTCAACCCTATTTAATCACTAATCCCTTAACAAAAGATCCCTAAATCCCATAACCGCTAAGCCATAGACCCTTAAACACTTAAGCCCTAATCCCAATCCCTCAATCCATAAACCCCTATGTCCTAATAACTTAAACATTAATCCCTTAACCCATAATCCCTAATCCATTAACCATTAAACTACCTAACCCGTAAGAGCTAAATTCCTTAGCTCTTGACCCTTAATCCCTTAACCTGTAATCCCTAATCCATTAACCATTAAACTACCTAAACCGTAAGCACTAAATTCCTTAGCTCTTGACCCTTAATCCCTTAAACCCTAACTCCTAACCCATTAACCCTTAATCCATGTACCCCAAATCCTTAAATCCCATAATCCTCAAAGCCCTTATCCACTTAACCCACATCGCCTCAATTAACTATTTAGAAACATATGACACTACATATGGCATTAAAAATGGAGCAACTAAGGCAGAAATTTAGGTGTTACACGGGGAGCTAAATCCAGTGAAATTTATGGTGTAAATTTATGGCCCAATTGCCGATACGATTTATGTTGTCATTCCAACGCAATTTCTAGTGTTAATTTATGGCACAATTCCCGCTGTTATCTTTGGTGCCATTTCTAGTTCTATTAATGCATAATTTAGAGCCTAAATTTTTTTGCCAATGCAAAAAATGCCAACAATATTGCAATCCCGATACATAGTGCTGACTTTTTAAAAAAATTGGAGAAAAATACACTAAAACTATCCTTGGAAGCAAAAAAGGGAGAAAAAAATGGAGCTAATCACAAGGATATGTTGTAGTGTTAGATCTTATCTACTACACTAATGGACATTTTTTTGGAAGGATGTTTTTTATTTCTTTTGTTGTGATGTGTGTATTTTTTATGGGTTAGTAATAGAAGTGAGATCTCTAGGAGCTGAAGTGGGGTTTGTTGTAGCTGATCTAGTCAGGTTTCACACCAATAAGTAAAGAACTGAAGATAAGCACATATATATTCCTCTCTTTTCATTTACACAATTATGTTATCTGGTAGATCTAGGAAAATATTTGTGAGTGGTTTACCCTACTATCCAGTAGATATAAAGAAAATATTTATGTAGGAATAACTCTTTTAGTAGGAGTAAATTTGTTCAAACAGTCAGTCAAATCTTCCCTAGATAGTTCCTCTACAAAAATACCATGCTCAATAGGAATACTATGCTTGAGGAAAGGTTGTATAACATTTTCATTGACTTGCTCATTCTTGGGATACTATGGTGGAGGAAGAGTTGGTTGATCCTTTCAATTATTCACTCTTAATAGGAACACTATGATAGAGAAAGCATTATATGGCCCTTCCAAAGCTACCCTTTCATTGAGAATACTAATGTGGAGGACATATTGGTTGAAATCTCCGTTGATTTTACAGTGACAACAATATTGTTATGCAATAAGGTTAGTTGACTCTTATTTGGGTTCCCACTCAACAAGAATTCTATGATAGAAGAATTTGTGAACCTTCCCTTCGATCCCATGCAAGTGAATGGTAATTCTTTGAATACATTTAGAGTTATATCAAACAACTAAAGAAATTATATTATATTGGAAAACTTTGAATTTCAGAAGGTTATCAAATTTGGAAAGGAAAACTACCATTTACTTTTAAATATTTCAAAGCTAAGTTGTTTGTAGTTAAATAGAGTGTTTTTTAATCATTGTGCTATGTTTAAAAAGTTGTTTGGAGTTAATTAGAGTGGTTTTTTAATAATTTCTCTATGTAATTTTGTTTCTTTCAAGTAAAATATTGAAGAAAATAAGAGGAGAATATCCTAAAGTGGAGGACCCTAAGGAAAAAGAAAAGTATTTTCATGAGGAAAGAAATTCAAATTCAACCTTTCACTATGATACCACTCACCATGCATGGTGGAACAGTTGTTCATAATGGGAAGATATACATGAAATGTTTGAAATGGTTTTTTTCTTTATGATATGAAAGAAGTGGATGGAGATACATTGGTTGACATAAATAATTTATGGCTTCACAAATCCATTGCAAGGTTATTCATCATGCCATATTATGACATGGTAAGTTGGATAATATCCAATGTTAGTGTAAAAACTTACATATTGATTAATTATGCTCATCAAATAGTTGGTTCATTCAAGCCTAATTCTCTAGAAAAAATGTATAAGTTAGACCCTCTGAAAATTTTCCTGGACAAATAATCTTTTCATGATTTTAAAGTAAAAGAGCTAGATACCCATAATTTGGAAATGGAAGGTCTAACTAGATATTGGTGATATGACCCCAATTCTATCAAAACTAAAGAAAATGTACTCTACCCTAATCAAAATTTTAAAATACCTTGAATATTAGCAATAGCCATATTATGTAGATTGTATGTGGGAAGGATGCTCAACATTTTAATTTGGAAAGGGTTCCTTTAATGCATCAACTTGCTAAGAAGGGAAAAAAATTCAATTGGGCACACATTATTTCTACCAATATTCTATAGGTAGTTGAAAATTCTTTGGAATCTCCAATAAGGTCTGGAGTTGGATTCTTCATGTCATCCTACTTAGTGGATGCAATTTGTCCAAAAAATCCATTTCCACTCATGAAATGGAGTTGGTCACCAACTCAAGAACCACCTCACATTTATTATTCTATTTTTTGAACCAAAAATGCATAAATTATTTCTATAACATTTGTGATAATTTCATGGATCATTTACATGAATTATTTTTCAATATATCAACACCAAGATTAACGAAGGAGGATAAATATGTCATCAAATGAATAGGGAATGCATACATAGATCAAATGCTTTTCTATATCATAATATTTGGATGTGCACCAGCACCCCATCTCTTACGAAAGTGTGTTCCTGACAAACTTGCAATGAGATAAATTGTTTACCAAATAGTGTCCTAGGAATAACTAGGTCCTTAATCGTGAATTCTAAGAAACTATGGCCATATTTCCCTATGAATATTTTCATTTACACCTTGCTAAATCCAAAACATGCCAAGAAGGAGGAGAAAAATTTAGAAGATATCTAGTTACAATTTGTAGACTTTAAGAGGCATGATCTTGAGTATGTAGTCAATTCTCACTGCAAATCACTAAAATATTCAGAATATTATGTTCATGAAAATGTTGTTTTTTATTTTTCTTTTAAAGGAGTAGAAACATATAAATATGTTTTGATGCAATTTTCAATATGCAAGATTCTAGTGAAAAGGCACAAGTTCTACTTTTTTCAATAGGAAAGGGGCAAGTTGTTTCTTGAACAAAAGAATAAGGTAACTGGTATTAATAATACTCGAGAAGAGCTAGTTATCCAGGAAAAAGAGGATGAGTAAGTAAATGATAAAAGGGAGAATGAATAATAGAATAAGGAATACAATGTTCATAATATACAAAAGTATGAGAAAATCATAAGTTAGATGGTATAAGAAACACAAGAAATTTAGAATATTATACAAGGTGGTAGAAGCTAGATCAAGTCATATAACATGATGGAAAAAATAAATCCAGATCAGATATGTAGATAGATTGTAACACAAATTAATTATTAAAAAAAATAAAATTCATAAATATGAGCATATTTAATACAAGGAATGACTTTGTTCTAGTCTCATTACTTTATTTAAGTCCCAACTCTTTTGTCTACATTATGGATATGGGGTTATCAAAATTTCTCTTATTTCAAGGACATTAATCTTATATTCTAATAGCATCATGGTCTTCTGCTCATCTAGAGCTTTCCAACAATACAAATTTTATCCAAATGCGAGTTCTAGACATAAAGTTATGGGCCTCAGAAATTTCATTATCTAACAAATGGTTTTCATGTGCCTACATGTCATTTCCATAATATTCCATGTCATCTAACATATGATTTACATGTTTTGGTTCCTACGCTCACATATCACAACCATATTACACCTCCTCTGTAGAGTAGGTACATTAGCTTCCCTAGTCACATTTATATCTACGAAAAATAACAAAATACCATCTTTCAAAAAGATATTTTTTTAGATACCTTCTATGGTAAACCAGTCAAATATCTAGATATCTAGGTCCAAAAAAAATCCTAAACAAATACTTTCAAAAAGCTAAATTTTTAGACTAACAAGTTTGTTAGCATTGGAAATAATACTAAGAGGGGGGGTGAATCAGTATTTACAAATCAATAACTTTTTCATTTCCATAATCATATTTATATATGCTACTTCAGTGAAGGGAACTCGCACGTGCACGCAAGTGTTCTTAAGGTAACCAACGTATATCCAGTGAAATTATGATTCAGTTAATTCATCATATGTTGATCTTTAATCAGTGCATCGGTACTTTATTAAACATTAAATAGTAACCATGTGCAGTAATAACAGAATAAACCATCACACATAAGAAACACACATGAACACCAATATTTAAGGTGGAAACCCAATGTGGGTGAAAACCACCTACTGCTATCGTCTTTTTCTTCTTTTAATAATAAGAAAATTTGTTTACAATCTTTTACTGGTGTAGACCCATACTAGTATGCAGGCACCCACTTGCAGAAGGCTACAACATTCTCTCGTTCTCCAGCATCTACTGGAAGGGAGCTACGACCCCCTAGTTCTTGTACTAGACGATATGTTTACTATTACATAGGATCCATCCTATAGAAGGCTACAACCTTCACTCATTCTCCAACTGCTACTGGAAGGGAGCTCCAACCCCCTGATCAAATCACCAACCACTACTAGTAGGAAGCTTCGAATTCCTCATTTAAGGCTCCAACCCTCAGTATCCTCTAGGGACCACGTTTCATGAATTTTTAGACTGGATACTCTTGGTACACAACACTACAATATGAAGGCCACGTTTCATAAAATTTTCACAATAGACCCATTAGTAACATTGAAGCTCAAAATCAATCACCATTGCAATACAACCATCAAATACATATGCATCGACCAATCACTTAAACCCAATCATAAAGCTTTGACATAACTTAAACCAATCATCAATCTCTGAGTCAATAAATCACGGAAACCTCTGACATAATGGAATCATACAATCACTAAAACCTTTGACATACTGAATCAAACAATCACTGAACCACTTAATCAAGTACAACCAAACAACTAGAACACACAAATCACTGTAACTAGTACACAAATGTGAACCCAGATCACTGCATCAACAACCATAACTAACTGTAACTTCAAAAGGCATGTGTTAGAATGTATACGCTCCTTCAATGAATCCAATTTGCTGTTATTGGGAAAACTAGTGTCCATTCAGAGCTGCTAGTCCCACTAAGACGGGTAGCTATCTTAGAAACAAACAAACTAAAGTTACTATTGTTTTCCATTATGAGAGATAGATGAGAGAGAAGCAAAGAGTACCAACCTCAGTCTTTCGCTAGTCTCCTTGCTTGTTTCCTCTCTCCTTTGATAGAGATTTTGCCACTCCTTTCTCGCTTGTCCCGCTTTAGAGAACACTTGTAGATTCAAGGCAGCAAAATACCATCAAAGCATAGAGATCTATAACCATAAACAATGTAGGATCAGATATACATTAACTATATAAATGAATATACAAATACAAGATTCAGAGATATACAAGCATATGGAGGAAAACTCAAATAGCTTTATTGATAGAAGTAGTAGAAGAGAGGATTAGAACCAAGCTGTCTGATCCAACGTCATCCTCCCAGCATGAAAGCCCTCTTCACCTCACACAAAGCAAGATCACCCAACAATGTCTTCAAAGAGAAACCAATAGCACTTCCTTGCAAATTACAAAATTCCAGCCTCTGGATCTCTAGGATGAGGGATCCATATAAAGATGTTTACAGGAGAGTGAGTCAGCTTCTTCAATTTTGATTAGTGTGATTTCACTGATAGTTCTTGGTTCCACTTGGAGATTTTACATCTCTTATTCATCCCTGGGCGAATTTAGAGAGGCAAGTGTCATATGAGCAGTTTCTAAAAGATTCTCTGGGTTTCCACCTAGAAAACTGCTTCTGCCATTTGTCTGCTCTCGCTCATCGCACCCTACAGAAGGGATTTCCAATATGCATCGCACCCCCTGTGTGTAATAAGTGAGATGCATCGCACCCTGTGCGTGGAGTAGTCTGTATGGTCTAGTTTTGACCAGTTCTGAGTAGTTTTTCATGGAGAACTTCTGGGAGATGATGTAATCAGCTGACCTTGTTCCTTTAGGGTATGAAACAACAATTTTAGGGGTTTAGAAGCCCTTGGTTTATGGACATATGTGATTGGGGTTGCAGTGCCCCAATATGTCTATAACAGTTGCCCCCTAAAGCATGGGGTCATAAATCTTTTGATGTCAGGTGAAATGCTTTACGATGAGGATCTGAGGTTTTTCAAACTGGAAGGTGACCTGTAATAAGATACAATACAATACATTATCTTCATAATATTTTCATGATCTAGCTGAGGCGGGCATTCCCATGCTCAACTATATAAATTCATACTCATGTACATAAGATAGACAATCATCTGTGTGGAAGACTGATGATTCTGGTAGAGCCATCATACTTTAGCTTGGATGATTATCTATGTAGCTATGATGTACATTTGATGTCTTTATTTTCCTGAATATATCGCAGCCCAGATGGATGAAACTAGATCCAGGGTCTTCAAACTCGTTCAATCTTCACCCGAAGTACAGGTCGATCCATGTGAAAAGATGTTCTGATGTCGAAAATGGAAGGACATAGCCTGATTACTAGCCAATGATGTAAGTTGTTAACAGGCGCGAGAGGAATCACTGATAATGATGATGACCCTCAAGGTACTGCAGTACAATTCACGTGGTGTGAATTCATGAGTTGATGTTGAACACCACATAAAATCCTTCGGTCAAAGGCCATTAATGTAAACCTATCGCCGGAAGTGAGAGACTTACCATTGAGACATGCAAGCTTCAAAGTACTGAAAGGGTTGTCCCAAAGTCAAATTCTTGGATAATGAGTTGATGTCGACTAGAAGTGACCCACCATAGGAGGGCCTTAATGAATCCCACATCTATGACATGGAACAGAGAAAATGATTTTGTGGAGGTGAAAACGATCTGATGATACAAGGTTCAGGGTGGTGGTCATAAAAAATGGAGAGTGAAGGTATTGCAGCGGATGAGATGTTAGCTAGGTTGGTGAATTCTCTGAGCAACTTCTCTTGAACATATCGGTGACACTAAAATGGATTGGTAACGTTAACCCAAAAAATGGATGGTACGGTGGACCAATGGTGATATGACCGGTGAACGGAATAACCCAACCCGACTCAATCATGGTGACGGAGTGAAAGTGTCATCTTCAAGAGTGACCAGCTACCAATGAAGCTTTTCAAGTTTTCTTCCCTTTTTCCCCAGCCATTGCTGACCAGTACCTCTTTATTTTTGTCAAGCTTGAGGAGGATAACATATTCTTGCTCTATAATTTTCCCTTTGAGAAAACCTGTCGCTATGTTTTAACGAGCCTAGCGACAGTGAAACTCGCTCTTGTCTGCATGGACAAGTTTGTCGCTATTGTTTTAATGAGATTAATGACAAAGATAACTCGATCCTTTTCAATTTTAGAGAGTCTAAAAGGGACGGAAAGGCAACTCCAGTGGTCATTTTTCATAATCCGATCCCTTAATTCCGAAAAAAAATAAAATAATACAAAAGGAATGACTTTTTCAATAGTTTTAACGAGTCGAACAAGACAAGTGCTCAATCTTTTCGTGTAATAATCCCTCAGGTCCAAAAAGATTAAAATCTAGAGGAGGGATGGCACTTCCGATCGCTTTAATGAGCTGGAGAGTCCAATTTCTCAGCAACCTTTTCATATTTTACGAGTCAGATGAAAAGAGCTTAAATGAGACTTGTTTTTTGAGGAATGAGTGATATTTTTGGATAGCAGCTGGTTCCAGTTAAGGTTTGGAACTTTTCAATCACGGCAATGTAAAGAAGGTGGCTAATAGAAACACTCGTCGCATTTGTTCCTCAAAAGGGTAAACAATCAAATGGAGGTGTATGATCGGCTAAAAAGAGTGGAGATGATGGTAAGAACACGACCAAGGTTCAAAAGATAATAATTACGTGATTGCAATGGTTATTTACTGAAGGTGGGGTTAATTTTTTAATGACCTTAAACTCTATGGGAACACTTGCTCATTGCTAGGTTTATCTTTTAACGAGCTTGAACTTCGCATAAAACTGCCCATGCCAGTCGTATAATAAGGATGTCTTATCAGTAGGTTCATTTTTTAGGGAGCTTGCCCCATGCGTAACTTTTCTCCTAAGCCTTTCGTTATGCAAGCTAAGAATGACCAACCTACGAGTTTAAAGGGTTAAGAGCCTACAAACTAAGAAAATAAATGGTCACTTTTCACTTTCATGCAAAAAGGTTTGCATGCCCCCAGGTATAAAGTAGAGTTTCCAGGTCACCATATCGAAGTTCTTGCATTGGCAAGATTGGTCCATCCACGTTGCAGAAAAAACACTTCCTTGGAAATGTCCATCGAAATGGAAAAAGGTGACTGTTGTCAGTGCCAATCACATAACCTTTGATGAGGTACTCTTTTTCCAGTCCAAATCCATTTTCCTAAATGGACAGGGGTATCAGACTAGTCATATTCCTACACGGAAACCTACCTTATATATGGGGTTTTCTTGCCAAAGCAGACCAGGGTGCATGCCTCCTAGGTTTCAGTCACAGTCACCGAATCACTCGCGGTCATCAAGTGGATGGATTGGAGATTAATTAGACATTCCTTGTGCAAAAAGACTAGTTAGGGATGGTATTTGACTAGTAGTTGTGTTTGAACCTAGGAACAAAAGCTGGTCTACGAGCTTGACCATTCTGCCTTCATGCGGAAAACACATCACTCGAAAGAGTGAGAAACAATAGCTCCCATGCTATAAATGTAGTCACGTCCAAGGAGTAAATTGTAATCTAGAGGCCCTTGGACTACCATCACGTTTAGATGAACGGTTTTCCTTCTCAAAGTTATAGGCAAATTTGGAAGGATCCCTAACGATCAACTGGTTCCTTTGTTGAAGCCTATTATATTTCTAATCTCAGGCAGAAGCGATGGTGAACCAAGAACTTTCCAAGCAGTTGAGGAAAGGATACTCACAGAAGCCCCTTCATCTATGATAGTACCGACCATGATCATTCTGTAAGCTTGTACTATGATTTGGAATGGTACATTAGATGGTAGGTACGGTCTGCCTAGTAGATTCCAATCAGAGGAAATGACTAGATTGCTTGGAGGTGGGACTGAATAAATGGTGGATAAAACTCTGACGAAATTCTTTCCTGTGGTAAAGGAATGGGTAGATTGTCCCCATGTTCATCAGAGTCTTTGTTTACGAAAATAATTTGAACGGTGTCGTTCTCATTCTCTTTGGTGACAGTATCATCTAAATGTGGACCCTCTGAAGACAATATTGGGTTGACTGTCGTCTTGACCTGTTGACTTTGGTCCAGTGTGGACTCAAAGGGCCTATCTTCAATGATAGGTGATTTGACTGACAACAATGGTGTGTCTGTCGGATTTTCAACTAGAAATGGACTCGGCAAGAGTTTCTTGTATTCGGGAGGAAGTCATTGTGGTGAAGCAGGATGGTTATCCAAGACCCTTTTAGCTTTTTTTAGGAAGGGACAATGGTCGAGATTTCCTTCACACAGTCTACAAGGAAATTCAGATCTTCCTTTTTGTCCATTGACTTCGTTTTCACTAGTTGATGGTGTGCTCTCAACATGATCGTCAAAGGTTGAAGACACCGGACTGTGCAAGAGGGGAGACCAGTCCCTTTGGATCCATGGGATGCAGGGACAATCTCGATGATAGTGGTCTCCCTTGCAAATGACACATGGAGATTTAGGTTTGGAAGGTGCAATGTGTGAATTTTCGCCAGATGATGTACGATTGCCCCCTTTCACTGTTGGATTCTTCTTCTTCTTCTCCTTCCCTTTCTTCTTCTTCTCAGTTACTTGGTTTTTAGTGTGACTAGCTTCACCAAGCGAAGAGGAAGAAGGAGAGGGAGAAACAAACGAAGTAGAAGGTTGGGGAGCAACTTCATCTGGTTGCTGATTGGATTGCTGAGGAATTGTGGTGTTTTGAATGACAGAGGTCGAGAAAAGCCATACTGGCAGGCCAATTGTGAGTCCTGGAAGGGACAATGTGGCCATGTGTGGAGCACCAACATCCCCCCAAGAGGAGAAGGGACTAGGCTTTCCCCCAAGAGGAAATCCTTGATTGGTAGAATCCATTTTCTCAACCTAAGACCAACGAGGGAATAGTGGCATTATTCCGATTAAAATAAATTTTATGACGCTTTGACACAACTTGCTTTTTCAATTTTTAAGGTTCAAGAAAAAGCTAAAGATGACTCTAGTCACCTTCAATTTTTAATGAGCCTGAAGTGACAAGTGCTCAGATGGACCTTTTCTTTTAAGGAGTCTGAAAAGGAACAAAAATGACTACTCTAGAAATCTAGGCACAGGGGATTACCAAATCAATTGGAAAACTGCAGAATACTTTTTACAGTACGACATTCAATCTTCTCGAATGTTGTGTTCAGTGCATTTCGATCGATAGGGCGGCAAACACGGCTTCATAAGGATAAAGGATGTAGCTTATTGTGGTCTCCCAATATATACTTGATGGTACATGGGAGCACAAGTCCATACTGGCACTTGTCATCTCAAAGAGGATGAATCAGACAACCCACGATGAAAGTGATAGTTACCAGGCTTTACAACACCAAAATACGTCTCTAGCCTAGACTTCTAAAAGTTGTGCATTAGGTTCCAAAGCGTTTTTATGTTCATTGAAATTTATTTTATAGTTGATGTTTCTTAAGAAGTTTGCCTTCAAGGTTCACTGATGTAGATATACAATTCGTAAATATGCAATCTAAGATGATAAACAGTCGTTTACTTTCTTTTTGCAATGAAAATCCTAGCTACTAAGGAAAGAGAAATGAAATTCTTTCAAAATAGAGCAAAGAGCACACACTAGATGCACTTTTCCTAAATCAACTTCAGCATGCAGTCTTAATGCAAATGCACATGCATGTATTGTTTTTTTAGTTTCCTTAATGTGAGAATGACAAAAAGAAAGCTAAGTACAGATCTGAATTATTTTCTTTCAAAGCGACAATACTAACAATTTTTCTTTTCAAAAAATGAAAGTAAGGTCAAGACGACACTTTACGATTTAGAATTTAAAACTGCTTTTGACACTTGAAATACTAATGATTCGAATCAAATACAATGGCAAAAGTGTAATCAACTATCTAAAAGAGGAATGCTTTGCGACACATTTTTTCTTGACTGAAAACGACACTTGCGACACTTTCAAATCAAAAGACGACAGTTCGATTAAGCTACTATTTGCAAAGGAGAACTATAAATGATGAAAAATACATAAAAAAACATTCACAATTCCTTCTGATGGAGGCTAAATAATGCAAAGGAAGATGGTTTCAATAGAGATATATTGATCATAGACAACAAAACTACTGAATAAAGCTGAAGACAATGAAGAAAAAACCAAAATTTGGAGGCAGAAACAGTCTTAGTCAATCATCGCACCTGTAACACAGGGAAACAGGGATGCATCTCACCTGCAACACATGGGAGGTGCGATGCATCCAGATTTCCTAGAAGAGACAGTGCGATGGTCCAGGGATGAGACTGTGCTTGGTTTTCACTCACAGTTTGCAGCTAAGTTTAGGGATTTAGGCTAAGCTAATGATTATCAATAAACACAAAGTATAGGGGCTGATCTAATGAGGTTATTTGAGCTAGCACTAGGGCACTTAGGATGTTTGCAAGCTAGATGTTCAGTTCATAAACCAACCTAGAGATTGACTGAAGCAGCATTGATCTACTTTGCAGTTTCATAGAAAAAGCAGTTCGAAGGCTAGCTGACTTAACTTCAAGCTCCATTTGTGGTTTATAAAGCAAACAATAGTAACAAAACAAACAAACTATTCGCTCCCCAATGGAGTCGCCATTTTGTTATCGAGAAAACTAGCATCCATTCAGAGCTGCTAGTCCCACTAAGACGGGTAGCTATCTTAGAAACAAACAAACTAAAGTTACTTATGTTTTCCTTTATGAGAGTAAGATGAGAGAGAAGTAGAGAGTACCAACCTCAGTGTTTCGCTAGTCTCCTTGCTTGTTTCCCCTCTCCTTTGATAGATCTTTCGCCACTCCTTTCTTGCTTGTCCCGCATCAGAGAACACCTGTAGAGTCAAGGCAGAAAAATACCATCAAAGCATAGAGATCTATAACCATAAACAATGTAGGATCAGATATACATTAACCATATAAATGCATATACAAATACAGGATTTAGAGATATACAAGCATATGGATGAAAACTCAAATAGCTTTATTGATAAAATTAGTGGAAGAGAGGATTACAACCAAGTTGTCTGATCTAGCATCATCCTCCAAACATGAAAGCCCTCTTCACCTCATACAAAGCAATATCACCCAACAATGTCTTCAAAGAGAAACCAACAACACTTGCTTGCAAATTACAAAATTCCAGCCTCTGGATCTCTAGGATGAGGGATCCATATATAGATGTTTACAGGAGAGTGAGTCAACTTTTGCGATTTTTATTAGTGTCATTTCATTGATAGTTCTTGGTTCCACTTGGAGATTTTAGATCTCTTACTCATCCCTGGGCAAATTCAAAGAGGCAATTGTCATATGAGTAGTTTCAAGAAGATTCTCTGGGTTTCCACCTAGCAAATTGCTTCTACCATTTGTCTTCTCTCGCTCATCACACCCTACAGAAGGGCTTTGCATCGCACCCCCCATGTGTAATAGGTAAGATGCATCGAACCCTATGCATGGAGCAGTCTGTATGGTCCAATTTTGACCAGTTCTGAGTAGTTTTTCATGGATAACTTCTGGGAGATGATGTAATTAGTTAACCTTGTTCCTTTAGGGTATGAAACAACACTTTTAGGGGTTTATAAGCCCTTGGTTTATGAACATATGTGATTGGGGTTGCAGTGGCCAAATATGTCTATAACACTTGCATGTATATGCTACTTCCTTTAGCCCAACCTGCATATACCTATAAAGATACTGAATCACAAAACCTTTGAACCACAAATTGTACCAATCAGTGAAATTCTAAAGATCTATTGTCATATTAGATAGAAACAAGGATCACCCTTCTTTCTCAATCAACCAATCAATCGGACTCAATTTCATAATACATTCGGTTCTACATTCAGATCTAAGAAGACATCATTGACAAACAATAGTAAAACAACAGTATTTATCTGATAGATTAGTCATTTCTGAACATCAAGCTTTTCTTTTGCATACGCTACTTGGAAGAGCTAAACCAGCGTGTATATGCACCTTCCCCAAAGTGAACCAGCGTATATATCTGCAAATACTTACTTATAACTTCGTTGCAATTCCCGACTTCAGACATACCCAGATTGTCACATATAAAGGATAAAACATGTGTTAGCAATCAGATCTTGTCATGCGGAAAGAGTCAATTTTGCGGACAAAACCGACCTCCCTAGAAGCTAAGGCTTTCTAGTGAAAAACAAGACAATTAATCATTATCTTTCTCTAAATATGCATTTAGAATACAAGTAATCAGGTGTTTAGAGCATACCTTTAGTCCAATGTTGTTTGTAGTAGTCCAGCCTCTCCGATCCAGATGAGCTCCTCCTTCTCTTCGAAACCTGCATCCACTAACAAGCAAACAATTACATAGCACCTGAATAACTCATAAAATAAAACATATTCATCATAAAGACTAAGGAGTATATGAAACAAATTATATATAACAACTTGTTGAGAAAAATGAACTTAATTGTATTAAGTGGAAACAAAAGAAACCATTACAACCAGATTGGTGTTGTGCAGGTCCCTCCTAGGGTCCAGCAAGAGTTCTCCTTTACTTTGATCAGCTCACCCACTTCCAAGTGAAGCTAAGAAAGGATGGGAATCTCTCCTCTCAAGCTCTATAAGGGAGTCCTAATTTCAGCAGCATCTACCCTTAGGAATGTTCAGCTTTCAACCTCCCCTCCCTCTGGCCCAATGCCTGTATTTATAATGCTTTGGAGGAAGTTAATCAGGTCCACCATCAATGGGATTAGCCCCTCTTTCAATGGGATAGCTCCCCTCTTGATGGGATAAGTTCCTCTTTCATAGGGATACATGAACCATCTGGAGGCGCTCAATACATGTCAAACCATCTTCTAGAATGCTCTAGAATCGACCACAAGTAACTTTTTTGAAGTAAAACTCGCACCCACCCCTTTACAGATAGAGCGTACAAGTACGCAGGTATTGTTGGTTGAAGGGAAAGTACCCCTAGAGTCCTTTGGGCTGAGACTCTACCAGACTGAAAATTGCTTATACAAAGAAACACTCACATACTAGCCTCCATTTGACCGATACATCCTACGGCAGATGTATCGGTCAAATGGAGGCTAGTATGCATAATGCAACGGAAAAATGGTGTCCCTAACCTATATGCCAGTGAGAACACGATACCTGCCATGACGGGTCAGCAGTCATGGAACCGCCTCGAATCGTCGAAAAATGTCCAAAATGTCCTGAAAAACAACTCAATCTCGACATTCCAAGCTCCCAAGTTAAAAGTGACATGAAACCAAACAAAATAAAATTTTGAAAAAATTTTGCATTTTCAAAACTTATAAAAAGCAATTTTGAACTTACCATTTTCACCGTTTGACTTGGAGAGCAAATTGTGGAGCAAAAGGAGCAAACTTTCCCCGTGACTTATTCAACCGTTCAAACTTGCCGAAAACTTCCAGGTAAGCACTAAACTTGTCTTGCAATCAATTGTGATAGTTTTTAGGAAGTTTAATTAATGTTTCACCGTTAGATTTTTGCAAAAAAATTCCTCTGCGGCGTACACGCGGGTTGGATGTATATAAATCGCGTATACGACGGCCCTACACGCGACTGTGTATAGGGTAAACCGCGTGTGCGCAGCGAAAAATTTTTATATAAAAAACTAATGGATGAATTTGATTTTTTCTTCCAGGATGACTCTCACATGGCGTGAAAGAGAGCACTCAGCTGTAGATAATGAAGTTATGGAGAATGATGAGGCATTAGATGCCTTACGGGGATGCGGATTGTTAAAATTCTTTAAGTTGCCGAATATGAAAGCAAATGTGCGTCTGCTCGAGAGACTTATTGATTACTGGGATGTCGAGGAAGAAGCTTTTATGATTGATCAAATGCCACTCAGGATAGAAGTGGAAGATATATATTTCATCACGGGCCTTTCCCGAAGGGGAGAGGTAGTCCACTCCCGGGGCAGGACCCGGAATAGTCTCAGCGTAGACGACTATGTACAACTTTACTGCCCAGGTCATCGGAAGGTCGGGAGTCAGATCTCGATCCCACACGTGGCGAGTTTGTCACTGCGGATAATCCTGTTCACCATAGCTCGAGTGAACGGGTCATCTTCGCTACATCAGGCATCACGAGTAAACATGAGCGTAGCAGTGGACTGTCTCACCACGGTGTTTGACTGGTGTACTCCCCTACTTGCCAACATGAAGGAGCAGCTTGCTTCTATCAGGAAGGGACAGACCAAGAACTTTGGGTATGGGACCATTTTATGCACATTTTTCTTTGAGAAGGTTCCTGCACTCCGTCCCAGGGTAGCAGTTCCCATCAGCAGTCCACGTGATCCACGTATGGGCCGGTGGGCTGACTTGATGAAACGTCTGGGGGGTGGGGAAGTGCCCAGGAATGCATTCGACGACGACTTTTTTGCTTGGTGGGAGCAACAGATTATCGCCATAGACGACTACCCCTATGCTGGACTGGATTTCCGAGGAGATCCTGACCTAGTGCTGCCACCAGATGCAGCATGGGGCGAGATCGGTAAGATTTTTTTGATTTTTATGATTTTATGATTTTTAGGATTTTTCAAGCATAATGATGGACTTTGAAAAAGATATTTTTTGATGAGACTCAAATGACTGATATGATGATCATGTTTCAGACATTGGGCCTGTGCGACCAGATGGATTCCCACGGCACGGACGGCGTGGCCGAGGAGCCGAAGAGGCGGCTGCGGATGCGGAAAGGACCCTCGCCAACGTGCAACGACACTTGGCGAGATTGAGCTATCAAGTGCCGATGGCCGAGATAGAGGACCTTCCTACAGATATGCAGCGTCATGTGGTTGGGATGCCACGTGACTGGGTTCGCGTTTTTCGGCGCGTGGCCAATGCTATAGTTAGTTATTTAGCTGCTCATCCAGAGCCGAGGCATTAGATATGCCTGACATGATTATGGGCATTTGAGTCCCAATTTTGTATATTTTTGGACACACATATGTACACTCGAGACGCTTTGAGATATATATATATGTACAGTTTGACTTTTTGATGCATGATTTTATGATGATGAATGATTGATATGCCAGTCTAATGCTTGATTAGCGATAGAATCAGCTAACCAATTTTGAGATCTTGGAATGTGCAAATAATTAATGTAAATAAATGATCTTTGCAACAACCTCACCCTTAAATATTGGCGATATAATGATGGATCTCTAACCCGATAAATGTTATTTAACTGAGACACTATCAATTGAGAATCAAGATACACTACCAACGAGTCGATCCCATAAGAGATTGCCTCGGATAATAAACTGATAACAGCTGTATACTCGGCCATATTGTTTGAAGCAGGACCGATACACACACCTCTCGATGTCATCAACTGACCAGTTGGGTAATAAAGTACCCAAGCTGCGGAAGCAAGATTCCGAGTGTGCCGACTAGCACCATCGGCGAATCCAAAATAAACCAAATCATCCATCAACACCTGCCAAAGCAGACCAAAAGTGCTGATATCAGAAAAACGCTCGATAAGATATGTACAAATACACATAAAATACAAAGAAGCCATTGCCTGGTAAAACTAAGCAAAATACTTCTTTAAATAGAGCCCATTTCGGGGCTCCGCCAGCTTGTTTCCTTCGAAATCAATTAACTCATACGATCCTTTTTCTAAGACTCGTTTGATAATGAAAGGACCGTACCACATAGGCTTGAATTTGCCTGCCCCCAAGGCGTCCTTATCTTGGTCATAGACCAAGACAAGGTCACCTTCAGAAAAAACACGAGGTCTGACAGACTTATCATACTGAGTTTTGACCCTTTTCTTATGGGCCTCATTCGTCGTGGCAGCATCTCGACGCTGCTCATCGAGATGTTCCAGATGAACTAGGCGCTCCTCGAGACTCGAAGTCTCAGGAAGAAGCTCGACAGCCAATTTCAGAGATGGAATTTCACATTCGACCGGAAAGATAGATTCCACCCCGTAAATTAACTGAAAAGGAGTAAAACCAGTAGCCGTTTTAACGGAGGTTCGGTATGCCCAAAGAGCCGGATACAACATAATGTGCCAATTGGACCGATTTTTATCGATTGTCCGTTGGAGTATCGTCTTAAGAGTTTTATTGACCGCCTCGACCTGTCCATTGGCCTGAGGATAGTAAGGAGACGAATGCTCTTGACGGAAACCTAATTTAAAAGCCAATTCGGACATTAGCTGATTTTGGAAATGACTGCCATGGTCAGTGACAATCTCTCTTGGGATACCGAATCTTGAGATAACTTGGTTGAAAAGAAACAAAGCTGCCGTGTCACTGTCGTTCTTATAAGTAGGCATGGCTTCAGCCCACTTCGTGAAGTAGTCTACAGCCACGATAATGTACTTGTGATTTGCCGCTGAAGGCGGATTACAAGTCGTAAAATCAATACCCCACTTCGTAAAGGGACCGACGGTGACAACGGGAAAAAGGGGAGCTGGATGCGCGCGCATCTTGCGAGTAAAAATTTGACACGGGTGACAGCGTTTTACCGCTTCCACACAGTCCTTAAAGAGTGAAGGCCAAAAGTAGCCGGCACGTAAGATGCGCTGGGCTGTAGCAAGCCCGGATAGATGACCACCACAAGCTCCACTGTGGCAATCATTAAGAACAGACTCTGCTTCCTCTAAGGTTAAACAACGTCGAAGAATTGAATCAACCCCTCGACGGTATAAAGTGTCACCAATGATAACATAGTTTTTAGCCAGGTGACGTAACTTGCGACGTTCATCCTTGGAGGAAGTAGAGGGAAACTTCGAAGTCTGGAGATAAACAATGATATCTCCATACCAAGGGTCTTGTGAAGAGATGAGGAATATATGTTCGTCGGGTAAACTTTCCTCATAAACAACATCCTCTCCACAAGGAAGCTCAGAAATTAGCTCCGCGAAGACCATAGATTTCTTAGACTTGGCGGACAAGAACTCGAGGTCGAATTCTTGTAAAATGACTATCCATCTATTATATTTGCCCCCAATCACTCGCCTACTGAGGACAAACTGGAATGGATTGACCGCCGCTAAGACAAAAGTTTTGCGTAGCAAAATGTAATGACGGAGCCTCTGGACAGCATGGACTGCTGCCAAGGCCAACTTCTCAACAGGAGAATAGCGGAGTTCAGGGCCTATCAAGCCTCGGCTCAAATAATAAACCACGTGCTCGACAAGAGCATCATCTTCCTGAACTAGAACCATACCAATGGTAGATTCTGCGGCAGCGAGATATAAAAGGAAGTCTCTACCGTAATCCGGTGGACTCAAAAGCGGGGCAGAGACTAATGCCTTTTTCAAAGCATCAAACGACCGCTGCGCAAAGTCGTCCCACAGGAATGGAACTCCTTTCCGTAGCAAACGCATGAACCCTTTAGTGATCTCGGCATAGTTTGCTATAAACCTTCTTAAGAAATTGGCCTTCCCTTGAAGACTTTGAAGTTGACGAATTGAAGACGGGGGAGGCAACTGAACTATTGCCTCAACCTTGAAGGGATCAACTCGTATCCCTTCATTGGAAACTATAAACCCTAACAACCGACCTGATGTAACCGCGAAAACGCACTTATTAGGATTCAACCGGATTTTGTAAAAACGACATCGCTCAAAGACTAATCGAAGATGACTAGGATGATCAGTTCTCTTGCGAGAACGAGCAGCGAGATCATCTAAGTATGCCTCGATGATATGTTTGATGTCGTGGAAAGCGTATGACATGGCCCGCTGGAAGGTGGCTCCAGCATTTTTAAGACCGAAGGGCATCTTCCGATATGCAAAGGTACCCCAGGGACATATGAAGGCAGTCTTATGCTGATCCTCAGGACGGATAGAGATTTGATTATAACCTGAGAAACCATCCATAAAGGAGAAAATCGCATTACCCGCACACTCGTCAATAATTTGATCTATAAATGGCGTGGGGTAATTGTCTTTTGGACAAGCCTTGTTTAAGTCCCTAAAATCGATGCATACGCGGATTGTTCCTTGCTTTTTGTCCACAGGGACTGGATTCGAAACCCAATCCGTAAGAGGAACAGGGTATATAAAACTCGCCCTTAGCAGCTTCTCAACCTCAGCTTTGATAGCCGCTGCTTTCCTAGGGTTAACCGGCCGAAGCCTTTGACGAATCGGTTTTGCGTTTTCGTACGTCTTGATCTCATGTTGGACTATAGAAGGATCAATGCCGGGCATTTCCTCATAAGACCAAGCAAATACATCACGATATTCCTTGAATAGGTCGGTGTAAATTTGAATTTCTTCAGGGGAACACTCACTTCCGATGAAGATATTCTCGATGATGTTAGGATTTTTAGAGATGTTTATAGGTATCGTTTTTGAGATTACCGACATATTACCTTCAGCGCGTGTGTGTGTTGGAGCCAAAGGGTTCGATACCGTACAAACATCACTACCAACGAGCTCGGAGAATCTAGATTCTACTTCCTGCAATGGAGGAAGAAAATATGAGCGATGGTGTAAGTCTTCCCAAGGTCGATCTATACCCATCATAATTTCGAGGATTGCTTCTTCAGAAGGTAGAACCGAATCTAAGCAGTCCAAGGCAGAGTTAGAATCAAAGCTCCAAGCGGGGGCCACATGACCATCTAGCTCCTCTTCGGAAAAGGGAGTAGAATGGTTATCTGCAGAGTCTACGATAGCCTGATATCTAAGCTCAGCTGCAGATATAGGAAACGCCATTCCATTAACTTGCCCTTCAACTAATGTGGTCGTAGGTGAAGGCAAGGTCCAAGGGTCGGAAAAATGATGAGTTCGGAAGAACCCCTCTCGAGAAGATTCCTTGGATGATGAAATAGCATTGATTCTTGCAAAAGGAGAGGGAAGATCAAACGTACCCATCAATGAGGAATACATCCCTACTCCTAAATTCTCAGTCGGCGGGCGAGGGTTATCCACCAAAGGAACAGTAGAGTCGGAGGTTGCTTGAGGATCGATTGGAGCATAGTCCAATTGATCAACCTTAACGATTTTCCCCTCATGAGGAAAGCAAATGACACGAAACAAAGTCGAAACAACGGCTTCCATCTCGTACACCCAGTTCCTTCCTAATAGGAGATTATAGTCTAGGTTAGCATCTACGACTTCAACTTCGATATTAACGACCTTCCCTCCAACACATATAGGAAAGGCCGGGATAATCCCATGCGGCTTGTGAGAATGGCCATCAAATGCAGTTAAGACGGTTGGTGAAGGAACAGCCGAAGGTGAACCGATAGCCTTCCAACAAGACATGGACATGACGCATGTGGAAGCTCCTTCATCTATAACGGTGCGAAAAATATTGATTTTCCGGTATGTTGACTTTACTTGAAAAGCCATATGATGAGGGAGTCTCTTTTTGACATTTGACATGTCAAAAGAGAGCACTAGAGAGTTAGCTGAATCAACTGCTCCAATGGCGGAAAGTAAAGCACTTCTCTGAGACGGACACGACTGGAGAACTTCCAAAGCGGACATAGCACATGGGCTTTGAGCCAAATCCTCCACAATGGAGTAATTTTGAGCAGCTCTAGCATTGGGGTTAATTGTCGCGCGTTTGGCGGAACCTTTCGGTATCCTAGGTACAGTCTCAACAGGAGGTCGCTCAATATGAAGGTCATTACTTCCGGGAACCGTTTTATCCTTAGATGTTTCGGCTTCACCATAATCACGTGACCGAGTAGTCACGTTAACGTTTGAACCCATCATAAAAACATTTGATGCTTTTTCCCCTTCCTGGTTGCCCCCAGAGGAGGTCCCAGGATTCGAATTCGCGCCAGCAAGAAGTTGCTGCCCTTGGGGAAACGGGTTAGTCAACACAGCTTGCGAACTAGAAGTCCCTTGCTGTGCTAACAAGCGCTGAGCGTCTTCGATTTTAGGGCAAAGATGAGTTAGATGGTCTCCACTGCATAACTTGCAAGGAAACTTGACTTTCTTTCTCGACTCACCCTTACCACCACCAGCGTTGTTGCCGGATTTATTTGCATCGGGCTTCCCATCCGAGTTCTTCTTTTTACCACGTCCTTTCTTTTTCCCATCGGAATTTTGATTTCCTTTGGGGTTATTGGATTGGACGGCGTTAATGGAAGAATTTTGGGAAGCAGGAGGACTAGACATTGTGACTTGGTTGTTAGGAGCAGTTTGTAATGACAACTGCTGCAATTGATTTAGCAAGTTCACTGTAGTTGAGTCTACAGACCCCACGATACCATCCGCATGCAGACCTGGCTTTGGCTTAGCTAAATCAACCTTAGATCCAGGAGCATCTGGCAAGTACTTTTGGAGGATCCCAGACTGAGAGTAGATCAGTTCTAACTGCTGGGCCCTGAAAATGGCTTGCTCCTCAGAATAGACCCCAGACATGGAGACATCCTTGGAGATCTCAGGTTGCAGAGACTTCAAAAACCACTCTAGACGGTACTCCGGAGGGATTTCGGCTTTAATGAGCCTTTTTCTCCGTCTCCATTCCTGTATGTGATCAGAAATGTGGGTTGCCTTATCTTGACGAAAGGTAGCCAGAAGTTCAGTTCCGGCATCATAGCGGACAGGCAACTGAAAGTGATTCAAGAAGATATTAGCTAAGTCTGCGAACGATGTAAAGCTGCCCCCTGGCAACTCTATGTACCATTTAGCCGCATTACCAGTCAAGGTGCGCTGAAAAAGTCTCAACCTAACCGAATCTTCGATGAGGGAGTTAGATGAGCACCACAAATGGAATGTGGTTACATGATCGCCCGGATCTTCACCACTCTTCCCTTCGAATTTTGGGATGTCCGAAGGGAGTTTGGTTGGGACCGGAGGCCAGGCTGGATTGTATCTGATAGGGTCGTTCGTTAGCTTAGTGAGATCCGGCAAGTTTAACGTTGCCAGAAATGGAAGCCTAGGAGGACCTAGGGGATTCCACCCAGACTGGGCAGAACTCCCCAAGTTCTGAAAAGATTGTCCTGGGATTTGAGAGGCACCAGGCTGCCCCAAGTGACCAGTAGAACCAGCTGAACCAAAGGGCAAGCCTTGTGGTCCAGCAAAATTCGGAGTTTGACCAACTCCTGCCGTATAAGCTCCATAGCTTGCAAAGTTTCCTCCTATAGAATTGTAAGGAGTCGATAACCCCTGATATGGGTTCCAAGCCGAAGCGAGGGGAGGAATACTTTGAAACATGCTAACCGTGGAATACGGCCTACTTCCTTGTTGACCGATGAATGGATTCGCAGTTCCTGCGTTACTAGCCCCAGGGTTATTCCAACCTTGGAAAGGATTGCTGCTTTGTCCTATTGAAGAAAAAGGCATAGATCCTACCGTTGGGTTGGAATGTGGAATATGACCACTTCCAAAAGGAAAACCCTGAAATGAAGCCGATCCGCCCATCATGGACGTAGCGGCATTGAACGGAACTGACGGAATACCCTGTGATTGGGTGCCAAAAAGGAAGGAACCAGTACTAAAAGCATTGGTTTGGGCATTTCCACTCGTGGACGGAATGGAGGTAGACCCAACCAAAGATGTGCTAGCAAACGATCCGAACAAGGAAGCGGAGGGGATGGAAATGGTTCCTCCCCCTTGCACCGATGTTGGGGTTTGCATAGTCGCGGCACTTGTGGAAGCCATGCTTCCAGTAGTGATCATAAATGGTAAGCGCGTAGCGTAACCTGGACTCGCTGGTCTATATAATGGAGGCCCAACGTATTGCAATACGTCTGGGTAACTAGATGGTAGTGGAGAATTTGGAATCACTAATGATTCTGAAAGTTCTTCTACCTCTACGTTATCCTCCGCTTGAAAGCGAACTTGAGAAAAGACTGGAGCGTCCCTCTCTTGTTCAAAAGTACCAGGCCTTGCTTGGCCGCTAATATCCCCGAGAGGAGGATCAATCCCCGATGCGTCAGCCGGCGTGGGACGAACCCCACCGGTAGTATTCCCTCTGCGCCTTCTAGGAGAAGGCTCTAAACTAGGTGGCGAGAGACCACGAAGTCTTCGAGACCGTCTAGGAGACCGGTCAGCCACTTTGAATTTTTTGTTATGATCTTATCTAAAGACTCAAAAAATTAAAAGCTAGGCCAACTAGGAGCACAGAGCACACACTAAAAAGTTCCTAAAGATACAGCCAGTCAAACAACTTTCAAGTATTTCCGCTCCGGGTGATTGAGACCGGACACCAAAATACGAGAAAGTGAATCAAAGGGCCTTCCGAGGATAGTCTGGGATGATGAGGGCCCAGTCCTATCAGCGAAGGTATCAGAGGAAGTTACGCTGACCTCCTAACAACAGTCTGCGCCGGTGCAAGCCCCCAAGCTTCGCAAGGGTGCCCTCCGGAAGTACTGTCGAGAGTGATACAACGTCGACCTCAGGTGCCACGGGATTCCCCTCCGCAGCCACCTATGCAGATCCCTAGGAAAGGCAACTATGGGTACCAACTCGTCGCAGAAGCCAGGCGGAACAGTCGTGAGGTAAGTTCGGACAAGTAGGAGAGGGGGTATCTCTCTTCCCTGTCTTCACAGACCCTCGTGCTTAACTCCCAGATCCGGAGTCTTCCTGGTCTCCCTAACGCTATTGGATTTACTCTCTTTAATCAGACTCTTATGTTTGACGTTTTGTGTGGCCTTGGAGAGTTAACTCTCCACTCGCCTAATCCAAGGCCCTAAAATCCTAAACTTGTTGGTGTAATAACTAAAACAAAAAGTTCTAGTGGATTTTAATTAAGCGCTTGATTTTATTAGGCTGTTCTTTAAGTCAAAGGTAATGTAGGTGAAACTTGTGGTGTTTTATGGACGCAAAAGAAATTAATAAAACCTAGCTACATGCACATGCACTTTTGTTTTCGATGAATAGCAATTTCTATGAGGTTCAGAAGGCACTTGTAATATAAACAAAAATTTTCCTTTTTCTTTTCAGACTCCACACTCACAAAAACTAACAAAACTAAATATGCCTAAAAAGAGATGCAAATCTTTTCCTAATGCAAGAACTAAATGTGGATGCACAATTCAAAGACTACTCTAAATTCAAAGAAGGAGAGTTGCTGCTTTACCAAATTTTGTCTTGCCACTAAAATGCTTAGATAGAAGATGATTTGTTACTAATCATTTCGTCCAAACAATAAAAACAAGTTTTAAGATAAAAAAAAAAAAAAGCACTTTCACTTCGCAAAAAAGGAAATCAGATGAGAAGCAAGTTTAAGAAAGCGAAACTCAAAAACTTTCAAAAGATTTTCTTTCAATCAAACCAAAAAGTCTTTTTCAAAGGAAAAACTCTCAAAAATACTGACACCAATGATTGATAAACAAACAACCAAACACTTTTGTGAATTGACACCAATGAAATGATGAGAACTCAACAAAAATAAAATGTGTTCGAAGTCGCTTTTGACAATCAAAAGCAGCAATGAAAGTCCAAGAAATCAAAAGACAAGTTTCAAGGAAATGGTAACAAACAACTTTCCCGAAACGAAGGAGCAAATGGTCATAAAAATGATTTCGTTAAGCAAACACAAATGTCATGAAAACAAAATGGACGCAAAGATTTTAAGACAATCTTCCCACTCTGCCGAAACAGAGCAATCAAGACTCTTAAACAGAAACCTTGTGTGTCAAAAATCAATGACGCTTGCAATCAACGAAAAACAAGACTAGCACTCCTAGAGAGAGTTCGAAACAAGATGCCCCCTGTTAAACAGAGAACTGTCACTGGAAATTGACTGCTTTAAACTGACCCAAACCACCAGACAGACATTCAGCCAAAAGAAAAATTATAAATCTTGAAAATTATGTGATATACGCGCCTGCAATTATTTGCAGAATGCGTGTACACGCGACTGTAACTAAGGAAACCTGCGTATACGCGGGTTTACTTAGTACAACTTGCGTATATACGCTTCTGTAATCCAGAAAAAGTGCGTATATGAAGTGTTTCAAGAAAAATAAAAAAACACAAACTGAAAAACTGGAACAGCTTGGAGTTCAAGAAAATATCAAACAGTCAGAACCAACAAACAGAGGCACTGAGCCTAGATTGGCTTGAGGACTACCCAAACTAGGAACAACAAGAATGTTGTCCCCAGTGGAGTCGCCAATTCTGGTTGAAGGGAAAGTACCCCTAGAGTCCTTTGGGCTGAGACTCTACCAGACTGAAAATTGCTTATACAAAGAAACACTCACACACAGCCATCTTTTTACTTTTAAGCAAATCCTAATGTTTTAGGGTACATACCTAAGGTCCTACGTCTGAGAAGACCGTTAGGGTGCAAACCCTTCTTGGAGTTCCCTTCTTCTTTCTCTGATCTGCAAGACAAACAAATCAAAGAAATCAACAGTACATGTATAGAAGTTTATGTATAAATCATCTTTATGCTATAAAGTTAGTTATAAATAATCTTTAAGTAACTACTTTCATAAGAATTCAACACAAGAATCTCATAAGCATAAAGAAAGATTATTCGGGAACAAAGACGTGTTTCTTTATATATAAAGGCAAATAAAGTACATATATCGGAAAGATATCACCTGAACACCTTCAGCAGGCTCCAAGCAAGCTTCCTCCCGGATTCGTTCCAGCCTCCAGCCTTCAACAAGAGCTCCTTCCAAGTCTTACTCAATGATGATGTCAAGGATGAATGATCACCAATACACATGGAAACAAGGGTTTCCTATGCAAAATGGGGGAAGTGCAGGATGCACCAAGGACTTCAGACCTGGTCTAAGGGAAAAATCTCAGCATAATAATCTTGCTCTCCTTTCTCTCTCCCCTTGGCCTTCCCTTTGATGTCTTTTTATACCCTCTCCAAAGTAGTTTTTTAGTTAGGAGTTGGTTGGGAACAGTTGGGCCACGGGCACTAACAGGTGATCCAGCAGGTAAACCCGCGATCACCGCCCGAAAAAGAGGAAATTATATTTTTTTAAGTGTTTTAATAGATACACGCGGGTTGGGTATGACAGACCCGCGTGTACACGCGTTTAACACAGGGCAAAGTCGCGTACAGGGAATAAAACACTGTTTTTTAAATTTTTGGACCAGGTCTGGAAGGAGGGGTTGCCCTAGGCCATAAGTGCAGCATCACAAACCATAAGAGTGAGATTTGGAGCTATAACAATTGTGAACTTGGGGTGCGTACACGCAGGTAAGGTTCAGAGAAACTGCGTAACCAGAGTTAATTGACTTTTTAAGGACTTTCTCTCTTTCTTGGAGTTTGACATGAGGAGCAGAGGTATGAGACTTGCCAAGGAGGATAGTATGATAGTTGATGGAGCCATACGAACTGCAAATAGTCATGGTGACAAATTTTAGTGTAACAGATTGCCCCCTAAAGTGCGGAGCCTGTAGTAGATTAGGGTTTCATATCATCTAGGAAGGGTGAAGTACTTTATCATTTCAAGGATTATCTTGTGGAGAGCCCAGTCGGAACCTACAAATATTCAACACAAAATACATATGTAAGATCATATCATCACTGAGGTAGGCATTCCCATACTCAGATTGAAAACTTTAACTAACAAACTAACTACTGCTCTGATATAGGAATGATTTCACAGTACATCATAATCATAGACCCTTGTAGACACAGTATGGACACACCCATCTGTTTATAATTAGTCTACTATATAATGAATACAAAACTCCTCACAGCCTGGATGGTGGAAACTAGATCCAGGGTCTTCATTTCTACTTCCCGAAATGGTACGATTCTATCCATGCGACTGAATGAGTTGATGTCGAACATGGTAGAAACCACTTGATTACCAGTCAATGATCTAAGCTGTTAACAAGTGTGAGAGAGACCACCAGTGATGTCAATGGTTCTCAAAGTACCCAGTACAATCCATGAGATGTGAATGAATGTGTTGATGTCGAACATGTCACAGAATCCTTCGATCGAAAGTCAATGATGTAAACTGTCGTCAAAGGCGAGAAACCTGCCATTGATGCATGCAAATTTCAAGATACTGACGATTTCTAGGTCATCTTTCTAGATAATGTGCTGATGTCGAGAGAAAGCGACCCGTTGCAGACAAGCCCACAACACGAAATCATAGATCAAGTTGAAGAAATGTAGTTGTAAGGACTGACTCAGGGATGGTCGAGATGCATGACAGGTATTTTGCAGATGAATGGTTTATTTGCAGTGACCTCTTGAACACATAATGACACGACAGATGGCTTGGTGACAATTGACCCAAAGTTAATACCCGGAACCGGCTGAAGATTTTCAATGTGGTTTGATCAACTGTTAGGAAAAAGATTTCCCAACCCAGGTGAATGAAAAGTGTCGTGTTCAAGAGTGGTGATAAGGTTTCTTCTGAGACAAAGGATAACAAATAGGCTCATTTTTCTCTCTTTTCCCCCACCATTTCTGGCAAGTACCTCTTTATTTTTTACAAGCTTGAGGAGGATAACATATGCTTGATTATAAGCTCATCCTTCGGATGAGTCCAACTTAGTTTAGACTCGAACCCTAAGAAGGAGTGGTCCGTTCCTGTTTGTAATCGAACAGGTCCTTTACTATGAAATTTTAATGAGTCCAGTATAGGAGAAACTCGGCGTTTTTCAATTTTAGAGAGTCTGAAAAAACTTAAGAAGACTCCAGGGTTGAAATTTTTCGTAAATTTGTGTCTCCCAAGCCCGAAAAAGTATAAAATAATACTTGAGAGAACCGCTTGATCTTTTACGACCAAGGAGTACTTTCATAATTAGTGTCTTTGACCTGAAAAGTAAAAAGCGATCAAGGACATGTCGTTTTATTTCCAGTATCGAATTTGAAACGACAAAAATCCGGCAATCTTTTCCTGTTTTTACGGTCAGAAAAGGGCTATAAGGGGACCGTCTTTTTAATGTTGTTTTAACAAGTGTAAAAGAAACGCTCGGCAATCTTTTCATGTTTTAGGAGTCAGAAAAGGGCTTAAAGATGACTCTAAGGTTTCACTTTTTCGTAAGTTTTAACGAGTTCGAAAAAATGATAAAAATGTACTCATGGTTTTCACTTTTTCGTAAATTTTAATGAGTTTGAAAAAATGATAAAAATGTACTCATATGGTCGACTTTCAATTTAATTTACGAGCAGGAAAAGACGGAAAGAACTCGGCATTTTCATTTGTTTTACGAGAATGAAAGATAGCAAAATAATCTCGGGATTTTCATGAGTTTAACGAGTCTTGAAAATAACTGAAATTGACTCGAGATAGGTTTCATTTTTACAAAAGCTTGAAACAGAGAAAAACTATGCTTCAAAGTAGTTTCATTTTTACACAAGCTTGAAACAGAGAGAAAACTGTGCTTGATGCCCCCTAAGCGTAACTGCTAGAGCGCATGCCCCCCAGCTTCATTTCATTCAACCAATTGGATGAAATGAAGGTTGAGTTACGAGATCATTTGAAAGACTCGACCTAAAATGTAAGAAAATTATGCAAAAAACTAAAATAACTAACCTAAATATACAACTTAACATTTATGAGATCTAGTCAAACTCTCGACTCAATTAGAGGAGGAATTGTTTCATTTTTTAACAAGCTTGACACAGGAAAAGAACTATGCTCGAATTCGGTTTCATGTTTACGCAAGCTTGAAACGAAAAACTATGCTTGTTACAGTTCACATGCTCCCAGCATAATGACGCAAAACGAGATACATGCCCCCCAAGCTTCATTGCATTCAATGAGGTGGATGGAATGAAGCTTTACTTTCAAGATCTTGGGAGTTGTTTCATTTTTTAGTGAGGTTGACACAGGAAAAGAACTATCCTCAAAACCCTTGTTTCATTTTTTAAACGAGCTTGACACAAGATAAGAAAATATGCTCATAACTACTCTCTACAATCTACCTAACAAAAAACTTTACTCTAAAAAACCTTGATTCATTTTTTAACGAGCTTAACACAAGACAAGGAACTATGCTCTAAAATCCTTGATTCATTTTTTAACGAGCTTGACACAAGACAAAGAACTATGCTCTAAAATCCTTGATTCATTTTTTAACGAGCTTGACACAAGACAAGGAACTATGCTCATGACTACTCTCTACAATCTACCTAAATAACCTAAAAAATCTACTTGATTCATTTTTTAAGGAGGTTGACTCAGTAAAAGGAACTTTCCTCGTGACAACCTGTTTCATTTTTTAACGAGGTTGATACAGGAAAAAACTATCCTCGCACCTAATTCATTTTTTAACGAGGTTGACTCAGGAAAAGAACTATCCTCATACCTAATTCATTTTTTAACGAGGTTGACTCAGTAACAGGAACTTTCCTCGAACCTCCTTGTTTCATTTTTTAACGAGCTTGACACAAGACAAGGAACTATGCTCATGACATTGATCATGGCTTCCAACTGGAAGAAAGACATGTCAATGGACACACCTTGATCATGGCTTCCAAGAGGTCTTCATCAGAAGGAAGAATACTTCTCTGGAAGGGACACATGTCAAGGGACTCAAAAGGGATAAGAACATCGTGTTCAAGTAATCCCATAGAGTTTTCCATGTCAATTACCGGATCTAAATCAAAGGAAGATGAGCAAACAGTGAGAGGCTCACTTACGTCGGTAACTGAAAACATGGGACTAGTTTCCACATAATTAACTCGTGGCGGGGTAGATACCACTTTAGAATTAGGAACATTTATGGGTGTCATATTATTGGTAGTTGAAACAAGACTAGGGAACGAAAGCTGGTCTACAGTCACAATACTGCCATTGTGAGGGAAAGACATCACGCGAAAGAGTGTCGATACGACAGCTTTCATTGCATAAACATAGTCTCGCCCAAGGAGTAAATTGAAATCCAAGGGACCTCGAACTACCATAAGATCAATACAGACAGTTTTACCTTCCAAGGTAATAGAAAACTTAGGAAGGATCCCTAAAGGTTCACTAATGGTTCTGTTAAAAGCTTTTAGATTCTGCATAATAGGCGCAAGCTGAGGGGAACCCAAAGCTTTCCAAACAATTGAGGATAAAATACTAACAGAAGCACCTTCATCTACCTGAGTACGATTTATGTCCCTACCACCAGCCTTGACAATGATTTGGAAAGGGATGGAGGAAGGAAGACGAGGTTCTATCAGTCTATTCCAATCAAAGGAAAAGACCTCAGTACTTGGAGGGGGTTCTGTAGAAACAAGTGAAATTCCCCCCGGCATAGAAGAATCTGATGTAACAAGAAGAACCTGAGCGGTATGAAGTTCACTCTCTAAAGGGAAAGTGGGATTGACCGAATGTGAAATTGAATCGACCACTTGATCAACTAATGGATCATCAACCTGAGTGACATGAGTTTCACTCTCCAATGGAAGAGTGTGATCGACTGTACTTGAAATTAGATCAATCACTCTGTCAGTTGATGGTAGGTTGGGAGAAAGTTTACGGTAACCAGTTGGAAATTCTTGTTGTGGAACAGTAAGGTTTTCCAACAATTTTGAGGCTTCATCCATGTGAGGGCAAATGTGAGTTTGATGACTCCCTTTGCATAACTTACAAGGAAACCTAACTTTACCCTTTTTCCCAGGAACCTGACTATCACTGGTTGATGGATCAATGGAAAGTTGATGAGATTTTCCTGACCATACTTCCAAGACCTTTGGAATACCAGGACAATTGACAAGGAAGTGGTCACCCTTACAAAGCCTGCAAGGGTATTTGGGTTTACGATGCATGTTGGAGTTTTCCTCAACACAACTAACACTTACAGCCATGGTTGGTTGGTTGACTTCTTTCTTATCTTTCTTCTTCTTCTTATTCTTCTTCTTCCCTTTCTTCTTCTTCTTAGCCTCCTGGTTACTAGCATCAAGGCTTTTACCAGACGAAGAGGAAGAAATTGAGGAAGAAAAATTAGGCGAAGAAGGTAAAGGGTCAACAGAAGGTTGGTGATGTTGAGATGGTGAACTCTGTTGAGGTGAAGCATTCGGTTGAGGTGGAACAATTGGAGTACTTTGGGCCAACAAAGTTGAAAATAACCATATCGGTAAACCTATTGTAAATCCAGGTAATGACAAAGTAGCCATATAAGGAGGACCAACATTTCCAAAGAAAGGAAAAGTACTAGGATCCTCGTTAGGAGGGGTTCCTAGATTGGTAAATTCTGGAACATTTACCATTATATTCAACTTCAGTGAATTTTATTAACAATTTATAACTAAAATTAACAATTAACAATTCACACTTAACAATTAAAATTCACAATTCACACCTATGGTCTCTAAATGTAAAAACAAACAAATTAACACACGCTATCAAATCTAGGAATCAAACCACACACAAACAGTAACCTTCCGGACCGAAAACACTAGTTGGTGATGAAATCCAACATCGCAAAATTCAGTACAGAAGTGGCGGGTGGAACAGTTACCCCGGAAACCTGCTTAATGAATAGACTGGCACAAGTTCCTCCACTTTAACCGTCTTGAGTGAAGTGAACCCCCCAGAAAATCCAAGTGAGTCTAGTCGACGTCTGCTCTAGGTACAGTGGGATCTTCCCTCCAATGTCACCTTGGATAGAACCCTAAAGATAATAGTCACTAAGGTCACCAACAACAACAAATATACCTGGGGGAACAGTCTACGATCCGATAGCACGCAAGGGCAGAGTATCAAGCTCAATCCCCTTGTCGGCTCCTTGACAATAATCCAAGGTTTACCGACAAGTGACCCCAGGCTCCTCGACAATGGTTAATCCGAGGTTTACCGTTTGTAGTACGTGCATATCTGGCGTCGTTCCCAATGAAGGAGGATTGATCCCCTCATTGGTTCAGACATGATCTCGTGCTTCTCCTTTAAGAGGAGCTTTCCCAGAGCATAAATGTAACTATTGGATTTATCCTACCACAAGATAAGCTACTTGTTTGGTTTTACTGTCTTGGAGAGTTAACTAAAACCTATTCCAAGACACTAGCCTAAGCTATGTTGGTGTATCAGAGCCCTAGAAATGTAAAAATTACTAGATGAATTTTAATTAAGCGTTGTGTTATTAAGGTTGTTATTACTCAAATGGGTAAATGGAAATGAAACCAATGGTGTTATGACCCGACTCAACTGAATGCAATCGAATATGATAATGTAATCTTTTCAATTCGATGAATCCTAACTAAAGTAAGGAGAGAGTTTCCATTCACTTCCAACAATGCAAAAAATTGATCACTAAGAGAAAATATAACAAATTCTCTAATGCACTAATTTCATCAAGAAAAACTAATGCAAATCAATTCCAAAATAGTTTTTTTTTTTAATTTTAATGTAAATTCAAATCAAAGAAAAATGATCTAAATCTACGATTGATTTTTCAGAAAGTAAACTATGCAATTGTAATCTATGCACAATTCACTTGAAAAGTATGCAAATGTAATCTATGCACATTTTTCATTAATATTCTGAAAATGAGAATTCTAATTATGCAAATGTGATCTATGCAAGAGAATTCTAAAACACAAGATGATTCTAATGTAATCTAAGAACCAATCAAGTGCAAGTCGAGAAAATTGGGCGAGAGTTCCAAAGATCAAAAATAAAAACACTCAAAGGCGATTAACAAAAGCAAAAAGATGCAAAATTGTGAAAAGACTGAGAGAAACCTCCAAGTAATGACCAAAGGAAAACAAATCAAGAATTTCTCAAGAAAGAGACTCAAAACACCCAATTGATAAAAGCTTAGAGCAGGAATGCCAATGAAATTAAACAAGGAAAGTTTTTTGACAGGGAACAAGCAGGTCTGGGCAATGGCTAAAACCTATAAACAAATTCTAAACTGATAAAAAAGAGAAAAATTTAAAATTTTCAAATTTTTGACAGGGTACGCAGGCAACCTGTTTACACAGGTGCGTCCACGCTCTGTGCACAAAGCGAAAGTGCGTACAGGTACGCATTGTGCTTAACTCAGAGGGTGCGTACCTCTCCCAAAACTATGAAAAATAAAAACTAACTCAAAACTAACTAAATTCACCCAATCCCACAATCATCAAGTCAAAAACAGAAACAGGAAATCAACGTTTCTCAAATCAAAGTATCAATCAAAAGAGAAATCAATCAAATCCATGGGTTCCCTAGTGGAGTCGCCATTTTGTCATGCGAAAAGAGTCAATTTTGCGGACAAAACCGACCTCCCTAGAAGCTAAGGCTTTCTAGTGACAAACAAGACAATTAAGCACTATCTTTCTCTAAATATGCATTTAGAATACAAGTATTGAGGTGTTTAGAGCATACCTTTAGTCCAACGTTGTTTGTAGCAGTCCAGCCTCTCTGATCCACATGAGCTCCTCCTTCTCTTAGAAACCTGCATCCACTAACAAGCAAACGATTACATAGCACCTGAATAACTCATAAAATAAAACATATTCATCATAAAGACCAAGGAGTATATGAAACAAATTATATTTAACAACTTGTTGAGAAAAATGAACTTAATTGTATTAAGTGGAAACAAAAGAAACCATTACAACCAGTGCCTTGGTGTTGTGCAGGTCCCTCCTAGGGTCCAGCAAGAGTTCTCCTTTACTTTGATCAGCTCACCCACTTCCAAATGAAGCTAAGAAAGGATGGGAATCTCTCCTCTCAAGCTCTATAAGGGAGTCCTAATTTCAGCAGCATCTACCCTTAGGAATGTTCAGCTTTCAACCTCCCCTCCCTCTGGCCCAATGCATGTATTTATAATGCTTTGGAGGAAGTTAATCAGGTCCACCATCAATGGGATAAGCCCCTCTTTCAATGGGATAGCTCCCCTCTTGATGGGATAAGTTCCTCTTTCATAGGGATACATGAACCATCTGGAGGCGCTCAATACACGTCAAACCATCTTCTAGAATGCTTTAGAATCGACCACAAGTAACTTTTTTGAAGTAAAACCCATGCCTTTTGACCTTTACAGGAGTACGCACCCACCCCTTTATAGATAGAGCGTACAAGTACGCAGGTATTGTGAACTTGGGGTGCGTACACGCAGGTAAGGTTCAGAGAAACTGCGTAACCAAAGTTAATTGACTTTTTAAGGACTTTCTCTCTTTCTTGGAGTTTGACATGAGGAGCAGAGGTATGAGACTTGCCAAGGAGGATAGTATGACAGTTGATGGAGCCATACGAACTGCAAATAGTCATGGTGACAAATTTTAGTGTAACAGATCTAGCCCATCCATTATCATATCACATAATGATTAGTCATTATGATCCTGATCCATCATTAGATCTCATCCATAATCAATCACTCAGGTGCATACTTAGTCTAGATCAAGCAAAGCATCAGAAACCCATAACATGCATATTTTCTTTTGATCTAGCACTTCATAAGATATTCATTACTTCTGCACTTATCCCTTTGATCTTCTCCTCCTTATATAGTTTTAGGCCTTTCTCAATACCTTGGATCAAGACCGCTTAGGACCAATACCTTGGACCAAATACCTCAGACCAAATACCTCGGACCAATACCTCGGACCAAATACCTCGGACCAATACCTTGGACCAAATGCCTCGGAAGAATACCTTGGACCAAAACCTCGGACAAATACCTTAGACCAAAACCTCAGACCAAAACCTCAGACCAATACCTCAAACCAAATACCTCGGACCAATACCCAGGACCAAATACCTTGGACCAATACCTTGGACCAAAACCTCAGACCAAAACTGTGGACCAAAACCTCGGACCAAATACCTCGGACTGAATACCTTAGACCAAAACCTTGATTTTCTATCCCATATGCAGTTTTCCTTCTATGAAAGTGTGTGCATACGTATACACTCCTTCGATTCCATGAGCTCGCTTGTATACGCTACTTGGACAAGGTGAACTATCGTATACTTCTTAAACCATTATATTTCTTCAATTTCTTGATTCTGATCTATAGTTCTTTGTTCCTTCATCCTATTCTTTTGTACCATTACTTTGTTCCCTCTAAATAGACTTGTTATAATGTGATTTTCCATATTACTTCTGAAATAATTTTGTTGAACTACCCTGCATTTTGTCACATCTGTAAACACAACTGCCATGCATTTTGTCACATTTGATATCTCTCCTGTAGTTTCATCTAGTTACCATATACAAGTGAGTTGTTCTGCTACAAGTGGGTTTCCATCAAGTACAACACATGTATCATAATGCCAACAATCTCCCCCTTTGGACTTGATGGAAACCATGTTGGTGTTGATTACTACAAGCTGTAGAAATTGTTAGAGATAACAAGCAACACCAAAATACTCTCCCCCTTTGACATCAAGGGAAAAGGGCGGACCAAGATACTGTCCCTCTTTGATATCCAGGGTAAAGGGCTGACAAAAATGAAGAATTTCATATCTGAATAGCTAAATATGAACATTGATCATGCTCCCCCTAGGCACATGCTGAATTCTCTGATTAAACTCCCCCTTTGTACATGCTGAGATGCACTATACCATCCATGATCCCCCTGAGCACATGCAGAGTCTGCAAATATATTTTCTAAAAGAATAACATGACTCTATAACTCAACTATGTGAGTATGACCTTCCTATCACCAATGATCCAGGTGGCTCTAGAGACACACACATGGGACAAAGAGGGCTTAGGGAAGCTCGAAAATCAAAGTGATTAGAATGCTTTCAAACCAAGACAAAAGCGTAGATCTTGTCATCCTAATCGTCATGGTGCGAATGGTTAATCAATCCGAGCTCGTATGAGGGAGAATAAGCCAGTCAAAGTTTTGGTCAAAGTTGGACTATGGGCTAGGTTTAAGTGTCCTACAATTTGACTGACCCCGTGGCATGAAACCTAGCTCCCAAAAACAGTCGAAATTGTGACCTCATTAAATTTCCCAATATCCCTTATTTTCTAAACATTTGAAAATCACCCCTATTTTAATAAAAAATATATTTTTGGGGTGACAGGCCACCAACCCCGCCACCCCCCCCCCCAATGAACATATAAAATTTTGATTGGCCAATGGGCCATGACCCCCGTCGACCCCCCAACCCACCTCAACCACTTAACGAAATTACATTAAATGTGGCTCGGCGACCATCACCCCGCCAAGTCCTCCAACCAACACCCACATTAAAACATAAACTTGGGCAATGGGCGAGCCACCTCTGGTGGACCCGACCCACGCCCCACCAAATACCACCAAATATTAATAGAGGCCGGTGGGTATCGAGCTCGTGCCAGTCACGTGGGTTGGCCTGCTACCATGCAGTGACCCCATGATACGTACCAACAACCAATGCACCCCCCATTTAATGTGCCAACAAACAATGCATAAATGCACCTCCATTTTGAGCTATGAGGGTTAAGGGGTGGGCCTCCCAATGCGGACCTGACCCCCCTAAAAGAAAATTGGTTATGTAAAATGGGATGGGGCGGAGTTTGACCGCCTGACCTCCTCCCCAATAAACGGATCTCATACCAATCCGACCAACTAGGCTTTTTGAAAAAACTCTGCCTAGAAATTTCATATAAACCCAAAATTTGTCAATGCACCCAAGCATGCACAGAAACCGAGGCATAAATTTTTTTAATTAATTTTGTAGGTGGAACCATGATCCTTAAAAAGGGTAGACAGAACCATGATTGAGCAAAATTCTCAGGAGGGTGAAATTTTTGCAGTGTCCAAATTGGACAAATTTTATGTCGATCTTACACCTCTCAGTGACATGAACCCGATGGTGCAGTCAGTTTCCTAATCTGAGTAGCCGATTTGTAGAGGACCCAGAGGAGGGAATCTTTGAGGAATCTAGGGGGAATCTAAAAGAATCCTTAAGCCCTAGACTTCCACTTTAGAATTCAGAAATTTGATAGTCGATTTTTCACTATTCGATGCCACAAATTTGATGGTACATTCAGATTTTCCATTTTATCATTTCATGTTTCTGCCACTTTTCGAAGTGGAGTGTAGGTGTCAGCATTCAACGTGTGAGCAGTCATTCCATGAGATTTGATGCCACAAGATTGATCATACGAACAACTTCAACAACTCGACATCCTTTTCCTCAGATGGCCCCTGGATGTGAGGTATATGTAGTGTGTTCATGTACTTCTTTTGCTATGCATTATGCTACATAGATCCTTGTTTGATGTATGACGAGGGATCTTGTTTCTTACTTGTCTCATGGTTCTTGCTTGATGTTATGCGGAATCATTTGTGGGATGTACTTATTGTCATGATTCATCATGTTTTATTTGAGATACCTTTGTCGTTATGTTGATGGGATACTCATGTGTCGCCATGTATGTTTGCATTGAGATCCCTTTTATGCCATGTTGGTAGGATGCTCTTTATCATCATGCATGAGTTTAGGTCATACTGATAGGAGTCCTTTCTTACTGAGAGTTCCCATAATGGAACCTCTCTTGGAGCCACTCCTGCATGAGGGTGTTTTCCTCATATGATAGCGACGTCACCTCTTGTGTACATCATCACTATTCACAACACTTAATGCAATGGCCTAAACCATCTTGACATCGAGGCTCCGAGACGTATTGTTGGCATTATGATTTTGGTTTGGCTCTATGGTTCAGGTGTTGTACTTGATGGCAACTCACTCAAGTGGAAAAACTCTGTTTAGGCTCTCAAAATGATGGAAAATAAGAGGTCCGATGGTGCATCATTCAAAAGGTGTGGACCCACAGGTTTGCCGTTCAGGAAGTGCGGACATACCCACAGGTTCTCCGTTCATAAGGTGCGGTCCCCCAGTTCACTCACTCCAATGCAGAGAAGCGCACTCACGTGGGGTTTCTTATGTTTGGCCCTTGGTATTTATCTCGTCGATTCATGATCCTATGGTTTTGGCCCGTGGTATAGGATCTAATTTATTGAACCCTGGTTTGGATCCCTTGTATTGGTTTTTCAATGGTTTTGTCCCATGGTGTGGATAAGGGTTTGACTATAAAAAGGGGAAGGAGATCACTTGGCTGGTCACTTGTGAAATTTGAATATCTTAAGATCTGAAATTTTGGGTGATTGGTTTTACAAAGCTAGATCTAAATCAAGGAGAAAACTTAAGGTGAATCTATTGATAAGTCGTGATCTCTCGGGCGCATGATCATATCTATGGATCTGACTGTCTGTGACACATTAGAGGACTGTTAATTTGGCCCTAATCAGAGGTTCGCAGGTGATCCACGGCGTAAGTGCGGGGGTATGCAGCGCAGCAGAAGGCGCAGTGCGGGGTACGCAGCGCAGAAGAAAGCACATTGTGGAGGTACGCAAAGACACAGAAGGACCAGTGCGGAGGTACGCTGTCAGACAGACAGTGAAGATGCAGACCTGAGCAGAGGTACGCAGTTCAGCAGAAGGAGTAAGTGCGGTGGTATGCAGAGCAGCAGAAGGATCCAGTGCGGATCTACGTAGTTTAGGGACAGAAAGGCTACGGATATCTACAAGTTTATATTGGTGAAGTTACGGACCTGCCTTGAAACATTTGTTGGTTGTCTTTTATCTATTGCTGCAGAGTTTTGGGTTTAGATTTCTGGTATTACTTTTCTGTTTATAGCATTGTGAGAAGTTGGGTGATTCATTGGTTGATTGTATAAGGAGATTGGGTGATTTGCATGTACTTGATGATTATTTGATCTTCTTGGATCCAGTCTGAAAATTAATGAAACGTTGTCCTTAAAGAAGTAGAAGAGCAAAGGGGGTTGTAGCTCCCTTCCAGGAGAGACTGGAAAACGAGAGAGAGTTGTAGCTCTCTGGAGGTTGTAGCCTGTGTACTGTAAAGGACTGCACCAGTACAAAATCCTTGTAAAAGAAGTTTCTAATTGAAAGAAGATAGAGACATATTGCAGCAGGTGGTTTTCACCCACATTGGGTTTCCACCTTATATCTGGTGTTCTTTGGTGTGCGTATCTATTTTTCTTGTTCTTGTTCATTATTATATGGCACTGACATACAAATTAATGATCAATATCTGAAGAATAAATTAAAGTATAAATCTGGAAGGCATATTGAAAATAATTTGATAATACTGATTCACCCCCCCCCCCTCTTAGTATTATTTCTAACAATTAGTATCAGAGCAGGTTCTTCAAAAGAAGCTTGATCACTTGAAGAAAGATCTTTCATCATGAGCAACTACGAGAGGGAAGCATCAATCAGGCCATCGATTTTTTATGGGACAAACTTCGTTTATTGGAAGGTAAGAGTTACTTCCTATCTTCAATCTCTTGGTATAGAAGTATTGGATATCATAGATACAGGGTATACTTTTCCATCAGCAACTCCTACAGATCCAGCTAAGAAGAAGAAATTATGAAACAAATGCAAAGGTGGTTAATACTCTATTAGGATGCCTATCTCAATTAGAATTTGTTAAGGTAATGTAGTTTAAATCCACAAAAGAGATATGGGACAAAATTGTTCTGAGCTATGAAGGAGATGATTGGGTAAAACGAGCAAAACTTCAAACCCTCAGAATTCAGTATGAAAACGTCAGGATGTATAATGATGAAAGTGTGGCTAACTATTTTCTTCGTGCAGATGAGATTGTTAATTGTATGAAAAATTTGGGTGAAGAAATAAAAGAGGTTGTTGTGGTTGAAAAGGTTCTAAGATCTTTGTCCCCTAGGTTTGAATCTAAAGTTTCTGCAATAGAAGAAAAAGAGAATCTTTAAATCCTTAAAATGTCACAGCTGCACGGAATTCTAACTGCTTATGAAATGAGGAAAGGAGGTCCATCAGACAGGAGAGAAGCTACCTTCAAGGCTTCAAGCAAAGGAGAGTACTATGAGTCAGGACACGTGTCAGAAGAAGAAGAAGAATCAAATTTTGTCAGAAATCTTCAACGGGGTACTGGTCGTTTCCAAGGTAAGTTACCTTTCAAATGCTTTGCTTGTGGAAGAGTCGGTCACTATGCTTCCAAATGTCCTCACAAGGATAAGATTGAAAAAGGAAAGGAACCTATTAGATGGAACAAGAAACAGAATGCAACTAAGAAAATTTAGTACACTCATGAAGAGAGTGATGGCCTATCAAATAGTGACGAAGATGAACGAGGTAAGGATTATAAACTTTTAATGGCCTTTGAAGATGATGATTACATGGATGCTATAGATGTGGATGACTTTTATGAAGAGATTTCTAGACTCAAGACATGTTTAGAAGAAAAGAATGTGATCATTGATACTCTGCAATTTCAGCTTGATGAAAAAGAAAATTCTCTTGAGAAGTTAGAATGTGAAATTGTTGGCCTTAGAAAAGAAATTGAGAAAACAAAGGTTCTTAATCTTAATTTTGTTAAACGATCTAAAACTCTGGATGAGATTATCAATGTACAACGTTCTCCACTAATCAATACAGGTCTAGGTTATAATGGAGAAACATCTCAAGCATCCACCTCAAAGAGTTATCTTGATGCAGCAAAAAGGAATGAGCAAAAGCCCAATGGAGATCATCAGGTAAAGCAGGGACGAATTACATCAAAAACAAACAGAGACTACCACATAAACCAGGGGCAATCCATCTTAAGGGTGAACAAAAGCTACAAGCAGCCACAGGTAAAAACTTCTCAATTTGGTTCAAGAATGGATGACAATAGAAATTACAATCATTTCGCTAGTAGATTTGATAATCACAGAAGTTTCTTCAATGGACAATGTTTCTCTTGCCATAAATTTGGTCACAAAGCAGCTCAATGTGTTGCCTATAAGACAATCATGACTAGAGAAGCTCAAAAACAAAGAAGTATTACCGGGATTACGAAAAGGACCTATAACAATTTTTCGGCCCTTGAAAATGAAATTGAATGTTCTATTTGTAATAACTTCGGTCATAAGGATTCTGAATGCAGGAGAAGGTTTCGGCAGACAAAGGAACAAGCCTCAAACACCCAAACATGGAGAATAAAGGAACCACAACCAAAAAGATGTGGGATAACTTTTTATGCAGAAGGACAGGAAAATCTATGGTACATCGACAGCGGATGTTCGAAGCATATGAAAGGTGATAAAGAAAAACTTGAATCATATGCTACTTTAGAAAAGGGTAAGAAAGTTTCTTTTGGAAATGATACCCTTGCAGCCATAAAAGGAAAAGGCACTGCTCATTTGAAAGAAAATGTCAAAGTTGGAAATGTTTTGTATGTTGATGGCTTGAAGCATAATCTACTGAGTGTCAGTCAGCTGTGCGATCAAGGAACCGAGGTAATATTTCGATAAAATGGATGTAGCTTTCGTGATCTTGATACAGGAAAAGCAATGATCAAAGGCAGAAGAACTCCAAATAATCTATACATATTTGAAGAAGGACAACAACAATGCTATTTGAGCAACGAAGACGAACATTGGTTATGGCACCAGAGGTTGGGGCATCTAAGCTTTTCACAAATAAGGAAAGCATGCAAATACCAGGAAGTTCATGGTCTTCTAGATATCAAAATTCCAGAAATCACCATATGCAAATCATGTCAGTTTGGTAAGCAAACCAGAATTAACTTCCCTGAGAAGGAAGGATCAGCCAGCAGGCCTCTTGAACTAGTCCATACAGATGTATGTGGTCTATTTAGGACAAGGTCACCTCGAGGAGAAGAATACTTTATATTATTCATTGACCACTTCTCCAGGATGGTTTGGTTGGGACTTATGAAACACAAAGACGAAGCATTTGAAAAATTCAAAGATTTCAAAGCCTTGGCAGAAAACGAATCAGATCACAAAATTAAGTGCCTCAGGTCCGACAGAGGTGGGGAGTTTACCTCAAATTAATTTTTCGATTTTTGTGAATAACATGGAATAAGAATGGAATTCTCTACAACTAGGACTCCTCAGAAAAATGGAGTGGTGGAAAGGATGAATAAAACTGTCCAACAAATGGTTCGTGCTATGCTTGATGAGTCTGGGACTCCCGCAACCTTGTGGGGTGAAGTTGCTTTTGTTGCGGTTGTTATTCTCAACAAAACAAATGTCTGAGTGAACAAAACCTAAACTCCTCATGAGTTTTAGTATGGTGAGACTCCTTCGGTAAAGCATTTAAAAATTTTCAGGAGCAAATGCTATATTAAGAATACTGATGAACAGCTTGGAAAACTTGAACCTAGAGCAGATGAAGGCATTCTACTTGGTTATTATCCCCACAGCAAAGCATATAAGTGTTACAATAAAAGGCTTGGAAGAATTGTTGATATCATTGATGTAGTGGTTGATGAAAAAAGATACATCCCTAGGCAAGTAAATCATGAAAATATCGAAGAGAATGTAGACTACTCTCCAAATCAGACAGATGATGAAGAAGAACCTCAAGAGGCACCAGAGGAATAGATAAGGATAGAAGAGAAGACTCCATCCAGGTACGTTCAAAAGAATCATCCGAATCTCATATTTTGGGGTAGAAAGAAGCAGCTGTACACACAAGAAGAAGAATTGCAGAAGCCTCAAGATATTTGGCATTGCTATCCTCCACTGAACCACAAAATGTAAGAGAGGCATGCAAAGATGAATGTTGGGTCGAGGCAATGGATGAAGAACTTGAGCAGATCGAAAAGAACAACACTTGGGAGTTGGTTTCTAGACCAAAAGATAAGAATGTCATAGGGACAAAATGGATCTTCAAAAATAAGTTGAAAGAAAATGTGGAAGTAATTAGAAACAAGGCCAGACTTGTGTGTAAAGGGTATGCTCAACAAGAAGGAATAGACTTTGAAGAAACATTTGCTCCCGTTGCTAGACTTGAGGCCATCCGAATGTTCCTTGTTCTCTCAAGCTTTCAAAAGTTCAAAGTATTTCAAATGGACGTAAAATCAGCTTTTCTGAATGGAGACTTAGAAGAAGAAGTGTACATTGAGCAACCAGATGGTTTCATCCTTGGGAATGATCCAAATCTTGTATGCAGACTAAAAAAGGCTCTCTATGGTCTTAAACAGGCTCCAAGGGCTTGGTACTACCGTTTGGACAAATATCTTCATCAACAAGGTTTCTCAAAGGGATCAACAGATAGCAATCTTTATATAAAAATTGAAAATGACAAATTACTAATACTTGTTTTGTATGTAGATGATATTATCTTTGGCGGCAATGAAGAAGCTATGAGTCAAAGCTTTGCCTTGGTGATGCAGAAAGAATTCGAAACGTCTTTTCTTGGAGAATTGACATATTTTCTTGGACTGCAAATCGAACAAAATGAAGGCGGGATCTTCTTGTCTCAAACCAAGTATCTCAAGCAGATTTTGAAGAAATATGGCATGGAAGATGCAAAACTAGTATGTACCCCCATGGTCACAGGATGTAGCCTTAGTGCAAATGATGAATCAGCAGTAGTGCATCAACCAACCTACAGATCTATCATTGGAACTCTACTTTATTTGACAGGTACCTAACCAGACATCATGCATGCAGTGGGAATAGTTGGAAGATTTCAGGCAAATCCAAAGGAAACTCATCTTCAGGTAGTGAAGATAATTTTCAAGTACCTTCAAGGAACTCAAAACTATGGCTTATTGTATCCTAGAGAAACAAATCCCACACTTCATGCTTATACAGATGTAGATTGGGCCAGAAGCGTGGATGACAGGAAGAGCACAAGTGGTGGTGAATTCTTTATGGGTTCTAGATTAGTATCTTGGTTCAGCAAGAAACAGAGTTCGATTGCTTTATCTACAGCTAAAGCGGAATATGTGGCTACTGCATCTTGTTGCACTCAAATCCTTTGGATGATGCAGACCTTGCAGTATTTTCAGATCACTTGTACTCCACCTATCTCCATCTTATGTGATAATACAAGTGCAATCATCATTTCAAAGAATCCAGTCATGCATTCAAAGACCAAGCACATATTGATCAAGTATCACTTTCTCAGGAAACAAGTGCTTGAAAAAAAGGTCAAGTTGGAGTATGTTCCTTTTAAGGAACAAGTTGTTGATATATTCACCAAACCATTGCCCAGGGAGACCTTTGAATACCTCAGACAAAAGATGGGGGTTGTTGATGCATCATCCTGTTGTTGAATCTCATCTGTTTCAGAGATTGTTGGTTATACGCAAGTTTCATATGGGGTATATGCGTACATTTTCTGGGTTGTGGATTGGTCGAAGATTGAATGGCACAGGTTCAAGGGGAGCATATATTCTTCTAATAATGCATTGTTGGCATTATGGTAGAATATCTTGGAGGAAGTACAGAAGATCTGAATATTGTTGCACTATGTCTCTATCTCTTTCACGGTCATGTATGGTGTATGGTGGATTATGGTTCTTCTTGAAGAAATTTTTCATTTGCCGATATGATCTTTAATTAGGGGGAGCATGATCAGAAAATCAAAGGCCTAAGCATGTTCTCAGGGGGAGCATAACCCTCTGCCCTTGATGTCAAAGGGGGAGAATGACGTTGAGGATCTTGAGGTTGCCATCAAGTCCAAAGGGGGAGATTGTTGGCATTATGATTCTGGTTTGGCTCTATGGTTCAGGTGTTGTACTTGATGGCAACTCACTCAAGTGGAAAAACTTTGTTCAGGCTCTCAAAATGATGGAAAATAAGAGGTTCGCTGGTGCATCATTCAAAAGGTGCGAACCTGCAAGTTCGTCGTTCAGGAAGTGCGGACATACCCGCAGGTTCTCTGTTCATAAGGTGCGGTCCCCCAGTTCACTCACTCCAATTCAGAGAAGCGCACTCATGTGGGGTTTCTTATGTTTGGCCCTTGGTATTTAGCCCGTCGATTCATGATCCTATGGTTTTGGCCCATGGTATAGGATCTAATTTATTGAACCCTGGTTTGGATCCCTTATATTGGTTTTTGATGGTTTTGTCCCATGGTGTGGATAAGGGTTTGACTATAAAAAGGGGAAGGAGATCACTTGGCTAGTCACTTGTGAAATTTGAATATCTTAAGATCTGAAATTTTGTGTGATTGGTTTTACAAAGCTAGATCTAAATCAAGGAGAAAACTTAAGGCGAATCTATTACTAAGTCGTGATCTCTCGGGCGCATGATCAGATCTTTAGATCTGACTGTCTATGACACATTGGAAGACTGTTAATTTGGCCCTAATCAGAGGTTCGCAGGCGATCCACGGTGTAATGGCGGGGGTACGCAGTGCAAAAGAAGATGCAGTGTGGGGGTACCCAGCGCAGCAGAAGGCGCAGTGCGGGGTACGTATCGCAGAAGAAAGCACATTGTGGAGGTACGCAGAGATAAAGAAGGACCAATGTGGAGGTACGTTGTCAGACGGACAATGAAGATGCAGACCTGAGCTGAGGTACGCAGTTCAGCAGAAGGAGTAAGTGCGGTGGTACGCAGAGCAGTAGAGGGATCCAGTGCAGATCTACGCAGTTCAGGCACAGAAAGGCTGCAGATATCTGCAGGTTTATATTGGTGAAGTTGCGGACCTGTCTTGAAACATTTGTTGGTTGTCTTTTATCTATTGCTACAGAGTTCTGGGTTTAGATTTTTGGTATTACTTTTCTATTTATAGCATTCTGAGAATTTGGGTGATTCATTGGTTGATTGTATAAGGAGATTGGGTGATTTTCATGTACTTGATGATTATTTGATCTTCTTGGATCCAGTCTGAAAATTAATGAAACATGGTCCTTAAAGAAGTAGAAGAGAAAAGGGGGTTGTAGCTCCCTTCTAGGAGAGACTGGAAAATGAGAGAGAGTTGTAGCTCTCTGCAGGTTGCAACCTGCGTACTGGTAAAGGACTACACCAGTACAAAATCCTTGTAAAAGAAGTTTCTAATTGAAAGAAGATAGAGACATATTGCAGTAGGTGGTTTCACTCACATTGAGTTTCCACCTTATATTTGGTGTTCTTTGGTGTGCTTATCTATTTTTCTTGTTCTTGTTCATTATTATATGGCACTGACATACAAATTAATGATCAATATCTAAAGAATAAATTAAAGTATAAATCTGTAAGGCATATTGAAAAGAATTTGATAATACTGATTCACCCCCCGTCTCAGTATTATTTCCAACACGTATTCGCTCTTGGACGAACTCTATTATCAATGACTTGTTTTCATGTGTTGATGATTTTCATGTTCCTTCTTCTTTACAACATGCAGATGTATTCATTTATGTTCTTTTAAAAATGAAATTTAACACATTGCAGAAGTAAAAGGTCTTGGAAGGGTCCTTTCATCGGACCCGGATCAAGTGGTATCAGAGTGGTATTTGCATGGATGTGAATTGCAAGTGTGAACAATGGAATATGTAGTGATAGAGGATGAAAAACGATATACGAGACCATGCTCAAAATTTCCAAAAGGGTTGAAATCATGTATGAAGAAAAGGAGCGATTGCAGCTTCAGTTGCAACCCATGGAAGAGGCCCTAGAAGAACTAAAGCACAACAACCAAAATATTCAAACAAAGAACATTGAATTGAAGATGCTTCTACATGAAGAGAAATAGGAAAAACAGAGTTTGCTACAACAGCTGCAAGCTAAGGATGAGGCCTTGGAAAAGCTGCAACGTGACCCATGTGAGGTAAAAAGTAGTTCTCTGAATTCATGTATATGTCCTAATGATGATTTCACTTTTTTTGAAAATCATACCATAGGAATTGGCTCCAAACTATTGAAGAAAATGGGTTATGAAGGAAAAGGCTTGGGCATTAATGACCAAGGCATTGTCAACCCCATCAAAGTAGAAGAATTACCCCATCAAGGAGAACTTGGGTATGTCAGAAAGGAGGTTGGGGAATGCGCCGAGATAGCTAGCAAACCACGAAAAATAGATGATGAGCATCCCTCATCACTTCTTTCCGAATCGACAGAGGTAAAATATGTTGGTTTCCTTTCCATTTCGTCTTCACATAGTATGATTTCTGTTGGAGAAGTGGAGATCCCAATTACAGGGACAAACATGAGGCTCCTTACCAGGATGAGGCATAAGGAGGAAAATGAAATTGGTATTAATAACCATGGCATAACCCAACCTTTGGAGGTTGAGCATAAACATCGATTTGTAGGCTTGAGATACACCAAAGGAGAATGCTCGAAGGTGTCAAATTCTTTTGAGATATCGTCGAAATTGTCGAGGAAAGAGAATGATGGAAACACATCCCCATCATCCCATGGCAGTTCCCATTGTAGGGAAAGAGCTAAGGCAAGCTTGTAGGTTTCGACCCCATACAGAAATTACCTGCATGTGATTCTAGAACATAGAAACTCAACAATGCGAGAGCATAACACATGAAACACATATACACAAATATTTTCCCCTAGATCCAAAAACCGGGACTACCAGCCTGATTTTTCATTATGTTTATTTCAATGTTACAATACATATTTATACATGCCAAAGAATCTAATACCATGGACCGAAAACCATCGCATCCAAAAAACATGTCCGAAAATCATGCACAAAACCATAGGTAGGTCCACCCAACCTAATATAGGGTCCAAAAAACAAAATTTTCTGGGGTATTGCCCCGGACCCCATAGAGGGGGGTTACCTGCACCCCTCAAACCCCCTGTGATCCCCCCACTACGTAATCGGCGCAATGAAGGGGGCGCTCCACCCCCGCCCCCCCCCCCCCCCTAAACCCCCATTTAACTATGTGGGCTAGTTGTGGAAGAATATAACACAACCTAACATTCTCCCACTTGTTGTTTTCTTTCCACGGGGGGCCACAAGAGAGCTTAGTCATTTATCCAGCCCTGCAAATCCCATTATTTCTCTACACCAAGAGAACTTCTCAGAGCTCACAGATTTTGTCAATGCATCTGTAGTATTCTTCAAAGTGTCCACCTTTACCAACAACACCTTTTTGTCTTCTATCATGTCCCTCACAAAGTGATATTGAACATCAATGTGCTTTGTCTTTGAATGATATGCAAGGTTCTTTGCCAAGAAAATTGCACTTTGGTTGTCACAGTCTATCCTTTTAGCTCCATGTACTAATCCCATACTTGAACACAATCTATGCAACCAAACTGCTTCCTTGCTTGCATGAGTGGCTGCCATGTATTCTGCCTCTATAGTTGATAGTGCCACTATAGATTGTTTCATACTCATCCAACTAATTGCACCTCTGAATAGGTTAAACACATACCCACTTGTAGATCTTCTCTGATCTAGATCTCCAACCCAGTCTGCATCAACAAAGCCACCAATATCCAACACTCTATCCAATCCTGGTCTTCCTTGGTAGCACAAACCATAATCACAAGTGCCATGCAAATACCTGAAAACTCACTTCACTGTTGTCTAGTGCTCCTTCCTTGGTTTTGACATAAACCTGCTCAACATTCCCACTACATGTGCAATGTCTGGTCTAGTACAGACCATTGCATACATCAAGCTACCAACTGCACTTGCATGTGGAACACACGACATTTCCTCTTCCTCTTCTTGTGTCTTGGGACACGGTTCAGTAGATAACCTCACACCTATAGGAATAGGAAACTTCACCAGTTTACTATCCTGCATATTAAACCTCTACAGTATTGTCTCGACATACTTCCTCTGGTTTAACCAGAGCTTCCTTTTTTCCCAGTCTCTTTTAATTTCCATGCCCAAAATATAGTTTGCAACACCAAGATCTTTCATGTCGAATTTGGAGGAAAATTGGGTCTTCAAATCCTGGATAATTTCTTTGTCATTTCCAACCAGCAACATATCATCCACATACAAGACCAGATAAATAACACCGTCACCAATTAATTTAAAATACACATAGTGATCTACTTTGCTTCTAGTGAAGCCAAGTCTTCGTATAAATGTATCAAATTTATGATACCACATCCTTGGTGATTGTTTTAACCAATAAAGAGACTTCTTTAACTTGCGTACCATTTCTTTCTTACCCTTCACTACAAAACCTTCAGGTTTCTTCATGTAGATCTCCTCTTCCAAATTACCTTGAAGAAATGTTGTCTTCACATCCATCTGTTCTACCTCAAAATCAAAAGTAGCAGCAATAGATAAAAGTAATCCAATAGAAGCTACCTTCGCAATAGGAGAAAAAAATCACCAAAATCAATTCCTGGCACTTGGAAATAACCTTTTGCTACCAACCGAGGTTTTTATTTCTCCACCTTTCCTTCTACATTTGTCTTCTTCTTGAACACCCATTTGCTGCCAATGGGTTTCCTTCCATCCAACAACTCCACCAGATCCCATGCCTCATTTTTGTGCAAAGATGCCATTTCATCAACCATGGCCTCTTTCTAGAGTTTGCCATCCTCTGAATCTACTACTTCCTTCATAGTTCTAGGATCATCATCAATGATAGATAAAGAAAAATTTGAACAGAAAGTAGATGGACTATACCTTTCTGGCTACCTTCTTTCTCGAACTGATCTTCTCACACTCGAAGTTTGTGGCTCTTTATCTTTTGATTCCTCCTCTGTTGTAGAGTCTGATTCTTCCTCCTTAAGCTCAAACTCTATCTTCTTTGGTTCCTTTGGTTTGACTTCATGTTTAATAACATCTTTCACCTCTTTGAACCACATCTCAGTTGTACACAACCTTCCTTGTTACTGGGTTCCAAAGCTTATAACCCTTTAAACCATCCATATACCCAATAAAGATGCACTTTTCTGATTTACTATCCAACTTGGTTCTTTTCTCCTTTGGAACACGTACATATGCATCAAATCCAAATACCTTTAGAAGTGAAAGAGAGGGTTTCTTACCAATCCATACCTCTTGTGGAGTCTTATCCTCCGACGTTGATGAAGGTGATCTATTGACCAGGGAACATGCAGTCTCCACCACCTCTTCCCAAAATTCTTGTCCTAACCTGGCACCATTGAGCATGCTTTTTGCCCTTTCCATCAACGTCTTGTTCATTCTTTATGCAACTCCATTTTTCTCAGGTGTGTATGGAGTAGTCTTTTGTGGTGCTATACCACACTTCTTACAGAATTCTTCAAATTCCTTACTGCAAAACTCTCCACCGTTATCTGTCCTCAACACCTTTATCTTCTTCTCTGTCTGGTTTTCCACCAGAGCCTTAAATTCTTTAAACCTGTCAAAGACTTCAGATTTCTTCTTAAGGAAATATATCCATGTATTCCTTGAGAATTCATCTATAAATGATACATAGTACACAGACTGACCCAGTGATGGAACCTTCACAGGTCCAAACATATCACTGTGCACAAGTTCTAATATATGTTTCGCCCTCTTACCACCAGAGGGGAAACTCACCCGATTCTGTTCCATATACACAATTTTCATAGAAATCAAAATCCAGAGAGCTATTACTCATACCTTCTACCATACCTTTACCATGAAGTATACGAAAGCCTGTCTCTCCAATATGTCCAAGCCTTTGATGTCACAACCCGGTCTTCTCTCCAAGACCACTAGATTTTCTGCTCCACTTTCAGGAACCACAGAGTTGTTGCACCCATCAACAACAGTGCTACCTTGCGGCAGAGTTCCAATTCAAACTCCCCGCATCAATGCCAGTTCCCCCCAAACCATCTTGCAAGTATCCTTCTCAAACACTATTTTTACACCTGCATCATCCATCTTGCTTATAGAAATCAGATTTATGGCCAATGCAGGAATATGTAGAACACCTGAAAGTGTTCTAACCCTTCCACCTTGCAACTTCAACTTTACTTTTATGTGATCAATGATTTTAGCCTTGCTATCATCCCCTAAGAAGACATCACCACCATCATATTTTTCATACTCACAGAACCACTCTCTATGTAGAGTGAAGTGAAAGGATGCACCTGAGTCAATCAACCATGCCTCATGATCTACATGTGTACTTGAAGAAGCCAAGTACGCATCCCCACCTTCATTTGAGGTGGTTTTCACCTCTACAGAAGGAGATTCATCAAATACCTTTCATTTATTAGGAGCTTTCAATTTACAATCCATTTTGTAGTGACCTTCCTTTCTGGATTTCTAACACACCACCCTTACAAGTTCTCCTAGAGATTTAGATCTTCCACTAGATTTAGATCTCCCACTCGATGAATTATTTTTGTTTCTGTTCTGGGACCATTCTCGTACAGACAAGGCATCACCATTATGGCTCTCCATATTTTTCTATCTCATCTCCTCCGTCAGCAAGCATGAGACTATTTCATCAAACTACAAGGCAGTTGTATTTCTACCTATTGCAATAACTAGACTATCCCACGAATATAGTAGGGAACACAACAAACCGATGCACTTATCTTCATCTGAAATTTTAATATCAACAAATAATAACTGACTTACCACAATATTAAATGCGTTCAGATGCTCTGTCACCGAGTCTCCATATTTCATCCTCAGGTTATACATTTTTTTCCATAGGAACAATTTATTCACCAAAGCCTTAGATTGGTATAAAGTCCCTAACTTGTCCCACAAAGCCTTCGCCGTAGCTTCCCCTGATACATTCAACAATACTAAATCTGAGACACACAATCATATTGTGCTCTTTGCCTTCCGATCCAACTTCTTCCATTCTTCATCAGAAACTCTCGTTGGTGTAGTACCTGGATCTACCATGATCCACTAATCTTTATCCACCAACAGATCCTCCATATTGAGTTTCTGGTGGGCTCCAGTATTGTAGCAGTTGGCCTGGGCGAACCTTAGAGGGACGAGAGAGGGATGGAGTTGCACTGCACAATGTAAACTAAACCAAATCATCCACGTCCTGCACATAACCAAAATATTACTAACCTATTCTAACTCTTTAATGAAACCAATGAACAGCCACATTATTTCTAAGGAGAATCATGTATGGTACTGAAGCAAAGAAACATTCCAAGAGGTCTGAGCGCATGGATTACTTCTACAAATGGAAATATTGCACCAAAGATTGCATGAGTACGCAAACTAATGTTTTTGGTGGGTAGCATTGTCTGCAATTCCAGCCCCTAGAAAGAGGTGAAAATGAGAGTGCAGGCAACCCTTTTCTAGAACTTTTATCAATTCTAATCTCTTCACTTTATTCTAAACATCTGAAGCAACTCTATCTGAGAACAATGACCTACTTAACCATACCAAGAAATCTAAATCAACAAACTGCGTTTCAAATGCATGTAAAGAGAACCATAATGCTGAAAGAAAAGATATCAATACAGAAGGAGGCCTTAGGCTCTCAGGTTGTGCCCAACCCCGAGAGCTATGGATCCTTTTAAAAACTCAGAACTGAGATCAAATCTTACTGCTTCCCATTAAAAAATAATAATCATAAGTCAAAAAGTATGCCAATGATGGCTACAAAAGGGCAAAACCAAGCTAGCAGCTCGTAGTGCAGAATGTGCAACAATGTTTCAAAAGTCCTTTTCGAAGGCTAAATCCTTATCATTTATACATCACGAGACCCCAAGCTGGCCTCCTAAATCAGTGGGACTTGGCTGACCAAACTGGGAGTGAACAACTACTTCCTCAAAATCCGTTTGGCTGCCTTCTAGATCCGGTTGTGGTGGCTGTTGGAGCTCGGAGTTGGGGTGAAGATCCCGAGGAAGGCCATTTAATGCCGTGGACAACCCTCCTACGAATCCTCAACCCCATCTTGGCTGTCTCCTAGCCCTTATCTTCTCGGTTTTGCTCCAACATGTGTCAAAAAACCTGAAATGAGCACATGTTATCCACCTAGGAATAGTGACTGCCCTTATTCGTACAAATGACATAAACATACTAAAAAATGATGCATAAGTTATGAAAAATGAAGGATTGAGCAAAGGTAGTTAGGCCAAATGATCCCAAAATGTTACCAAATTTGGGGCTCATCATCACCCCCAGCTAAAATGATTGCTCATCCCTGAGCAACTAATCCAGCTCCTCGTCCTTGATTTCTTTCACCGCCACCCTCACATCCTAGGCTTCTGAAGTAGTATCCTCCTCACTGGCATTGAACCCAGCCTTCCTTTCCACCTCTTCCCACTGCTTATGTTCTTCTTTTTCTGTGCTGCCTTCCATCTATCCTAAAAGAAAAGGTGGGCTTAGCTTGAGGCCAATCCAGCTGGCTTGGAGGTTCTGTATGGACTTCTTGTAGAGGGGCACCCGTGCTAGAGCTTCCCTCATTCGATTTGGAGTGTGATATTATCTGATTTTAAGGCTGTGGGACAATGTGTTCCATCGGCGGGTGCAAGCATGAACACAGTTGTCCCCTAATAGTCGCTCCATATCCTCGAAATGTGCTATGGCCTGAGCCTGATGATCCATGTATTTCAATAAAGTTTGAGGGTTGGTGGCTAAGTGTTGGTGGGCCGATATCAATGCAGTGGGATCCCCTGGCTCTGCTCTAATCAACAGTGGCTCATGTAACTCTCGGTCCATGACCTCTTTGACCTCTGTTGCTCTCTTTTCTTCATGATTCAACCATGAGGCAAATGCCATACTGCATATCTCCTACAACTGTGTTGGATCCCATGAAGTCACATTAGGAAGGGCCAAATTATGGAGATAGAACTCCGATAGTTTGGCCTTTTCCTCTGATGAACTGCTATTGCATAACTCTGTGAACTGCTGGGGGTCTTGGAGTTGGGAGACACCCCTCTGTGCCAATGCATTAATTTGAAATTGCAGCCACTGGTCCCGTAGGTACAAGCCATAAGATTTGGCCGGTTGTCTACATTGTAGAGCATCCATGGCCCAACTGGCCATGCAGGCCAGTTGTGCCTCCTTTTGCTGCAACTTCTGTTTGAGAGCTTGTAGCTCGATTTGTGCTTGCAGTTCCCTTTCCTTTAGATGCGAGGTTGGCTCCCCAAGACCAACTTGCAGTCCTTCTTTGCCTTGATGTTCTGTTGTAGTGTCCCCTGATGATGTGCCCTTTCCTTTCTTCAGTTCCTGTAGCTGCAGTTTAAGTTTCTCATTCTCTTCCTGTAGGAATACCCGCTGGCAGTTTGCCATGTGTTTGGCCATAGCTAACTCTCTTCGTGCCTCCTTGAGTTGTTCCTCCAAGGGGCCTATATATGCCACTCCTTTTGATTTAGCTATCTTCATCCACGTGTGGGTTCTCACTCTTTCTTCCTCCAATGCAAAGAAAAACGACACTGTGAATTTATGTGGAATAATTTTCCCAGCCTCCAAAAAGTTATAATACGAGCTCAAGCTTGGCTAGGGACTAGGTTCCGGAATATGCTCTTTCTCTTCCTCCCTCGGTGGCTCTACTTCGTCTTCCCTAAGTGGTGATGTGGGTGCCTCTCCCTCCATCCTCTCTGTCTCCTTAAGCCGGACCAATGTTTCCTGTAGAATGGCCTCAGCATCCTGTAGCCGGGCTTTTGAAGCCAACCTGTCCATTCTCTCCTTCCAAGTAGTTGTCTTTGGGCTGCCCCACTCATAAGTGACTGATATTTTTGAGGGGGACCTCTCCCTTGGCAAGGTAGGGGTGTCTTCTATAGTAATTGGGCTGCTGGATGGAGGTTGGGGCCTGCCTGTTTTGATTCTCACACTTCTCCTGGCTTTGAAATATAGAGGGATGTCCCTCTTTCATTTTTCCTTCGGCTTAGGAGGGGTACTAAGGGTGGCCAGCACGGCTGCTGCCTCCCTTGCAAGAATTTTGGTTGTCTTCTCCTTTGGTTTTCCTTTCTCAGGGCTTCCTATAGAAGGCCCTGTAGCGGCTAATTTCTGGCTTCTTGTAGAAGCCGTTTTTAGTTTTCTCATAGAAACAGGTGGCACCGTTTTAGCCTGTTTGGCTGAGGGTTCTTTGCCTTTTGACTTGGTTGAGGTTGCTTTCGAGGTACCTTTACTGACGTGGACTTGTTCAGTCCTTTCCACCATACTCTGTAACCTTTTCTCCCTAGGTGTCTATGTGGATTTGTCATCCTCCTTTTCAGAAACCTGGTGCTTCTCTTGTTTTCCTTTTTGTTCTTTCTTCGGTGCTTTGGTCGTGGTTTCTTGGCCTTTCCCTTTCTTCTCTGTGTGTATTGGCTCCTTCTCCTCGTTGCTGGAGGAAGTGAGCTCCTCGGTCAACATTTTGATATCGCCATCCTTAGTCAGATTTCGGAAGGCTTCCCACGAGAGAGGGACGGTGTATGTGTGGAGTGCATCCTCCACGAGGAGCTTAATGAGCCCATGATGGGCTACCTGGTCTGGCGTGCCCTCTCGTAATTTGGTGGCACATTCAGTCATGGACTGTAGGAGGAAGTAAGGAATACTTAGCTTGTTTTCTGAAGGTAGGTCCATTTGGTGCCTCAGTTCTGTGACTAGCCAGAAATGGTACCCATATACGATGCTGAATCATCCTTCGCACGTGATATATTTCATAATTTGGAGGCTGACCTCACTCCAAAGCAGCTGTAGGCTAGCTCTGCGAACCCCGTTCTTATCCTCTGAGAATTGCTCCTCTGGTAAAAAGAACTCCTTTTTAGCCTTCTGGCCTAGTTTTCTTTCCTCCTTATCCCACGGTACCCCCATTGGGAGATCAGTGACTCTGCTGATGAACTGTGGGGTGAGTCTGAGATTCAAACCCCTGAAATTGACAATGGCCAGCGTTTTTGATTTTGGCTTCAAAGCTCGCAGGAACTCCTCTACCACCTCATCATCATAACCTTGAAGCTTGTCGCAGAACGAAATCCATCGTGCACGAGAGAACAGTTCTACCACCTCAGGGTTTTCCCGTAGCTTCTTTGAGTCTGTCGGTTCCTTCCTAATGAATCCACCCGGCATGGTGAAAGCTTGCTATGTTAGCCGGAGGTGGCTGGTGCGTATCAAAAGATGGGCCTTTCGGATTTCTTGAGACAGAGCGCAGAATTACGCCTCTGTCAAGCACACTGTTCGTGAATTCTTGGCTATCTATAGGTGAGCCTTCACAGGGGCTCAATTACGAACCCCATCCTGTAGAAAACCCCACATATACTATGACGACAATTTTCATGCAAAAGGAAGACGTCGCTTGCAATTTTATGCTCAGATTGTAGTTTTACTTTTTTGAGGACGTCGACCTCGCCACCCTTCAAACCAATTGCATGGGAGGAATAGGTTCAGGCTTACCTTTTCTAATTCGCCACCTTTGACGTGAATAGATCGATTTCCTCCGTAGCGGCAAGCTTCCTGTAGCACAGCTTCCTGTAGAAGTCGCGCACAAGTTCCAGAGAGCACGTCAGTGGTTCTGCACCTTCTGTGCAACCACCAGACGTTTGAACAAGCCAAGGACTTGGAGTAACGAGCTTCAGAGAAATTCGGACGCTTACTCGACTGCAAAACGGCTGATGATAAATGAGTGGAGTGATGATCTAGCCGGTGGATTTGAATCCTGGCCGAACTCGTGGCGCGGGGGTGAGCTGTCCCTGCTGGACCGTTGGACGACATCACCTATTCATTTCACTGCAAGTCTGCCTGACCACCGCATCATTCCCTGCAGATCTGCCGCCGCCATTTCCGTTAGATCGTCGCTTCTCCCCGACTGGATGCTTCTCACGTGTCCATTACCTGTTTTGCTTGCCACGACCAACACTTTCCAAATCTGACGAGACCATCGGACTAGTCGTGGTGGCCAGTTGAATGGCTAGCCGACTGCTCAACCCATTCATTTCCACACTCGCAAACATTTTAGAGTATTATTCATGTAATTTGACGAAAAAATGGTGAGGCACTTACCTGTGCGGCCACGACATTATTTTCAGATTTCAGGACGAGGGTGATGGATTAGCTTGCTGCTACTTCATGCACAGGCACGGAGGTTCCTCCTTGCAAACTGCTGCTAATTACGAAGCTTGTTACCTGGCTACGGATGGTGCATGTGCCCGCTCTATGTGTTGCAGGTGCCTTGATGGTGTACGCTCTAGCTGGATGAACTGCTACGGGATTCCTGTTGGATGTCCTGTAGCATTTTTTCCTCCTCGGGTGCATGCCGAAACAGTGGAGACGGTGGCATCACGGTCACGGTTGCAGGGTCCTCGGATGGCTTTGATAAGTAGCGCATGGGGTCTCTGCATCCTTTATTCCATTTGAGAATCAATTCCTCTGAGAGTTCAACGTTCTGATTTGACTGTGCAGGTATTTCCATTGCATGACAACATGGGTGGTAGAAGGAGGCGACAACAATGGGTGATGGAGAAAAACATTAGCTTGCATGCCTCCGTGTCGGACCTCGGGCTTCAGATCTTCCCACACAGTCGGTCCTAGGCTGTCCAAAGATTCTACAGGAAGTTTCCTGTAGAGATACAGAACTTCCTATAGAACGTCCTGTAGCTTCCTGTAGAAGGCTAAACGGTGATCAAATCATGCCCAGACCTTGGAAGAGATGAGTGTTTCTGGAGGGAGTGCTGGTGAGGTCACCTGGTAGCATAGTAGGGACCCTTGTCCTTGAGTTGAGGGACCTCTTTTCCTGCATGGAATACCTGCAACCTGCATGAACTATCAAATCTTGAACTTGTTTTCCCTGTTTCTTTGTTTGTTTTTTCTTTTTTCTCTTTTTTTTTTTTTGAAAGACAGCAGGGGCGCCTCCGTGAGGTTTTCACCCTTACCATCTACCTTGAGCGCCTTAGAGAGGTTTTCACCCAAGGGTCTTTTTCAAAAATTATTTTGGAAAGACAGCAGGGATGCCTCAATGAGGTTTTCACCCCTACCATCTGCCTTGGGAGCCTCAAAAAGGTTTTCACCCAAGGATCTTTATTTTTTTTTTTTTTTTTTGAGATGTTCTGGGTATGCCCAAAACAGAGGCAGAACCCTTCTCTATGACCAGCACTGATTTTTCCACAGTTTTGATGAATTCTTACCTTGAAAGATGTTTTCTGTAGATCTTTAGTCGATGCCCATTGACAAGCATGGGGATGGCCTCCTCATCAATGGTACGAATAAGAACAGACCCATTGTCATTACATTTTTCCACTGCATATGGTCCTAGCCATCTGGTTCTCGGCTTCCCCTTGAAATCCATATGCTTGGAATCATACAACAACGCCCAATCTCCCGGCTGAAATTGCTTGTCATTGAGGTGTTGGTCATGCCACACCTTCCTCTGAAGTTGAACCACTTCTGAGTGGAGAAGGGCCTGCATTCGGTGCTCGTCCAATCCATTCAGCTGCAATAACCTTTCTTGTTGGGCATGGCTGAGATCCAAGTCCAGCTGAGTTGCCATCCTTAAGGTGTTGTACTCGAACTCAATTGACAACAAAGCTCTCTTCCCATAGACCAGCTCATAAGGTGTGAAGCCGGTTGTGGTCTTCCAAGTGGTTTTGTAAGCCCACGTGGCCTCAACCAGGCGATCTGCCCAATATTTTCTACTGCTGCTCACCACCTTAGTCAAGATCCCTTCCAATGCTCTATTGGTGACTTCCACCTGCCCATTTGCTTGAGGATGATAGGGGGTGGAAGTCCTATGCTTGATTTTGTGATGAGCGAGTAGGTCTTCAATTAAGTTGGAGGTGAACTGGCTTCCTTGATCAGTGACTAGCTCTCTTGGGTAGCTAAATTTGTAGAAGATGTTTTCTCTTAAGAACTCGGCCACCTTTTCTTCTGTCACTGCTTTGATTGCCTTGGTTTCTGCCCACTTTGTCAGGTAGTCTGTGCACACAATGGTGTAAGACCTTTTCCTCGAAGGAGGATTGATTGGACCCACAAAATCCATACCCCACTTCTCAAATGGCTCAAGAGTCACTTGAGGTTGGAGAGGCATTTCATCCCTTGGAGTCGGTTTCCCCATCCTTTGGCATCGGTCACATTGGCTGATATACCTTTTGACATCTTGATGAAGCGTGGGCCAATAGTAGCCTGCCTGTAGGATTTTGAAGGCAGTCCTTTTGGCTGCAAAATGTCCTCCACAAGGCCCATCATGACAGGTTAGGCGGATATAAAAAACTTCCTCCTCCCTTACACAACTCCTTAAAATCTGATCGGGGCCAAGCTTGAACAGGTTGCCCCCGATCCAAGTGAATGAGGCACTCTTCCTTACGATCCTGCTCTTCTCTCTTGAGGATAGGTGCGGAGGGAACTGTGCTGAGACAAGGTAGTTTGCTATATCAGCAAACCATGGAGAGAGTACTGAAATAGCAAACAGATGTTCATCTGGCAGCTGGTCATCCACTGTTCCATCCTCACCTGCAGGTAAATCCAATCTAGACAAAAAGTCAGCAACAACATTTTCTTTACCTGGTTTGTCAACGATAGTCAAATCAGACTACTGCAACAAAAGTAACCATCTAATAATACGAGCATTCACATCTAGTTTATTCATTAAATATCTAATTGCAGCATGATCAGTATGTACAAATGTTTGATATCCAGTGATATAATGTCGGAACTTGTTCAGTGCATGGACCACGGCCAAGAATTCTTTCTCAGTTACAGTGTAATTCAGTTCTGCCTTGGATAAGTTTTTGCTGACAAAGTATATGGCGTATGGAAGTTTTTGTTCAACTTGTCCTAAGGCTGCCCCTATGGCTTTGTTCGAGGCATCCGTGTGGATGTGGAAAGGTAGGGCCCAGTTTGGACCTCTCAAGATTGGGGCAGACACCAACTTGTCCTTTAATTCATTCAGAGCCTTCTGACAATCGCCAGTCCATTTAAACTCAACATCTTTTGCCAAGAGGCTAAATAATGGCGAGGCTAGCTTGCTGAAGTCTTTAATGAATCTCCTATAATACCTTGCTAAACCTAAGAAACTTCGAACATCTCTTACCTTCTGAGGAGGTGGAACCTTCTTGATGAGAGCAATTTTGTTAGGATCCACCTGTAACCCTTGGCAAGAAATGGTATGGCCTAGCATGGTCCCTTCAGTCATCAAGAATTCACACTTTTCAAGACTGAGGGACAGGTTCATCTCAATGCACTTGGTTAAGACTTTTCCCAGATTGGACAATGCTTCCTGGAAGTTGGACCCATAAGGAGTGAAGTCATCCATATAGGTTTCCACCGAATCATGGACCAGCTCAGAAAAGATGCTCAAGACGGCTCTCTAGAAGGTGGCATGAGCATTGCATAGTCCAAAGGGAAGAACTCGGTAAGAAAAGGTACCCCACGGACAAGTGAAGGTGGTCTTATCTTGGTCTTCCGGGCTGATTTGTATCTGGTTATACCCGCTAAACCCATCTAGGAAAGAGAAAAACTTCTTTCCTGCCAGTCCATCCAACACTTGATCTATGAAGGGTAGAGGAAAATGGTCTTTCTTGGTGGCCTTGTTCAGTTCTTGGTAGTCCACACAAATCCTCCACTTCCCATTTTTCTTGGGAACCAACACCAGAGGGGACACCCATTCGCTATCCGAGATGGGGTAAATGAATCCGACATCCAACAGTTTTTACAATTCCTCCTTGACGATGTCCTTAAGGGCTGGATTCATTCTCCTTTGGCGTTGCCTAACCAGTTTACAATATTCTTTGATGTAGATGTGATGGGTACAGACAGAAGTATGGATTCCTTTCATCTCCTTATAGCTCCAAGCAAAAGCATCTAGATGACTGGCCAACAGACTACACAGCTCCTTTTCCTGGGAAGGAGATAGGGAGGAGCTGATCTTTAACATTCTCTCAGGGCCGAACTGCACATTTTTTACTCTGGGAGCGACAGGGTTGGTCACACAAAGGTCCACTAAGGTGCTGGCTTGGGCATCCTCCACCAATTCCTCTAAGGACAATGCACTGGGAGGTGGATTCTGGATCAAGGTCTCAATCAAATCATCCTCGGTTGGGGGGCCTCCCCTAGTGGTGTCTAGGGTGCACAAAGGTACTGAGTACACCTCATCCTCTTCTCCTTCCTCCAACCAAAGTGGTAAGTCATGCTCTAATAAGGGTTGGGCAGGAGGGTACAGGACTAGCTGCTTGGATATAGGACCATTTTTGATGGTCATGTTTCCTGCACGGTAGCTAAGTAAGCATCTACAGTGGCTAACCAGGGCCTTCCCAAAATAAGGGGGTATCCAGTAAGCTTTGCCTTTGGTTGCAGAACCAAGAAGTCTACAGGGTACTCCCAAGAGTCAACAGAGACCAAGATATCCTCTACAATCCTTTCGAGAGTCACGGTGGAGCGATCTGCTAGTTGCAGGACTGTCGAGGACTTTCTCAAGGAACCCTGAAGGTTGAGTTTGAGCATGGTATCCCTAGTCATCACATTAATGGCAGCCCCCAGATCAATCAATGTGTGAGGTATGATGGTGCCATTGATGTGGACATCAACTACAGGACTCCCAGGATCCAGATACTTTGGGCAGATGGCCTGCCCCAACATAAGATCAGACAGTTGTCCTATGACATTGATGGTTGAAGCATCTCTTTTTCGCCTGCCTGGGTGTCTGAAACACTTTTCCTTAACCAGTTTGTTGTATATCGGTACATATTTGATGGCTTGGAGAAGTGGTATTCTCACACACAACTGTTTGAGTTCTCCCAGAAGCTCATCCTCCTCTGGGTTGGGTTGTGTGGTGGCCGTTAGTCTCTCAGGAAAGGGTGGAATGGCCTTTGGTTCACTTTCCTGTTTATCTTCCTCGACCTCTGGGGGAGGAGGTTGGCGATCCGGAAGGGTCTTTCCAGATCGAAGGTTGATCTCCTGGATCTCCATAGCATAGGTAGGGCATGATGTTTCCCCAGTATATACCTGCTGGGCCTGTCGGTTGTTGGGGTTCGGGTTCGGTTGAGCAGGCATTTGGGGTTGCCTTGAAGGAACAGGAGGTAATGGTTGTGGTTGAGCTAGTGGTGGAGCGTTATGAAACCAGCTCAAGAAAAGATAGAAAAGAAAGATCAACGCCTTAGAATTCAGCCTCTTCGAGGGGGCAACCTCCTTTACATTACATAAATGAACAATTCTTGGATGATACAAATGACAAAACCTCCTTTCTGTATATAGGAGTCTAAGGAGTCACAATATAATCCAGCCGACCTAACAATAATAATATAAAGCCGCAAAAATAATAATAGAGGGATTCTATGGGGCACAGAAATAACAATATGTGGGTAATAGGGGCACAACAATATAAATAAGGGGTATAACTACAATAGTAATGGGGTAATCACTAGTATTATAGGGACCCAACATGCCCCTCTCCTTCAAAAAAAGTGTTGTCCTCAACGCTTGAGCAGTCCTGGATACTTCTGCATAAAATTCTCATCCTCCCATGTGGAATCTTCAGCGGATAAGCTCTTCCACTTGATAAGATACTATGAAATTGATCGATTTCGTAGCTGCCGAGTTCTTGTTTCTGTGACTGCTTCCGGTTCCAATATAATTTTTCCTTCCTCGTCAAGTTCTGGCAATATTGTTTGAACTTCTTTGTCATTCTTCCATTCCTCCTTTGCTTCATTTATCCAATCTGGTTCGATAATAGAAATGGCACACAACAATGCTTCCATATCCTCATCCTTTCTTGAGAGTGCATCTGCCACCACATTTTGCTTCCCTTTTTTGTAGATGATTTCAAAGTCGTAACCCAACATCTTTGTGACCCACTTTTGTTGCTCTTCAGAGGATAATCTTTGTTCTAAAAAGTATTTAAGGCTATCATGATCCGTTTTTACCTTGAAGTGTCTTCCCATTAGGTAGGGTCGCCATTTCTTAAGTGCATGGAGTATTGCCAACATTTCCTTCTCATAAATAGCTTTGCTTAAAAACTTTCCCTTGATTGGATGACTTTCAAAAGCAATGGGTATTTTATCTTGCATTAGAACAGCACCAATTCCATTTCCTGAAGCATCACATTCCACAATAAAGGTTTTTGTGAAGTCCAGCGTAGCTAAGACTGGTGCTTGGCACATTGCCTTCTTAAGATGTTTAAAGGCCTTTGTTGCTTCCGGAGTCCATGAAAATGAATCTTTCTTCAATAATGTTGTTAGAGGTGCTGCTATTCTCCCATAATTCTTAACAAACTTGCGATAATACCCTGTCAACCCAAGAAATCCTCACAGATGCTTTATGGATGTGGGGATTTTCCATTCCTTAATGGCTTTAATTTTGCTAGGGTCTACCTTAACTCCTTCATGAGATACAATATGACCCAAATATTCCACCTCCTTGACTTGAAAGAAACATTTGGATCCTTTTGCATATAATTGTTTCTCCTCCAATAGTTGTAGCACCTTGTCAACATGTTCAACATGATCCTTCCAAGACTTGCTGTAGATTAGTATATCATCAAAAAATACTAACACAAATTTTCTAAGGAATGGTTTGAAAATTGAATTCATCAAACCTTGAAATGTTGAAGGTGAATTGGTAAGGCCAAAAGGCATGACCAAAAATTCATAATGACCCTCATGAGTTCTAAATGCCGTTTTCGGAATGTCTTCAATCTTCATTCTGATTTGATGATATCCCGAACGAAGATCCAACTTGGTGAAGTGAATTGATCCATGCAATTCATCCAATAATTCATCAATGACAGGAATGGGGAACTTATCTTTAATAGTGAGCTTGTTGAGCTCCCTATAATCTGGACACATGCACCATGATCCATCCTTCTTGTGCACCAATACTACTGGAGCTGAGAAAGAACTTTGACTCGGTTGAATTATACCAGCCTCTAGCATTTCTGCAACCATACATTCAATTTCACTTTTTTGGACATATGGATATCTATACGGCCTGATGTTTGGAGGAACACTTCCTGGAATCAGATGAATAGCATGATCATGATCACGCATAGGTGGGATACCTTTGGGAGTCTCAAATACCTTGGAATGATTGTCCAGGACTTTTTGGAGATCTGGAGAAATAGATGATTCCAATGTGGAAACATCTAGCGAACATAATTGTGCAATTACACCTCTTTGCTCATTTTTTAGAAGCTTTGTCATGCCATTAGAGCTGATTATCTTTACTGGTTTCCCTGCAATACCCCTTAATTCAACTTCCTTTCCTTCCACAGAAAATTTCATGAAAATTTCTTGAAAATTAAAAGCTATTGTACCCAAGGATTGTAGCCATTGGACTCCTAGTACAACATCAGCACCTCCCATTGGAATGGAAAGCATTGGGCTAGTCAATACATATTCTCCCATGGATAGCTTGATATTATGGCACTTTCCAGAACAATTTATTGTTCCTCCATTTGCAATCATCACTTGACACTCTGGTGCTGGATATAGGAAGCAATTCAATTCTTTTGCTACCCTACAATGAATAAAATTGTGGGTGCTTCATGAATCAATCAACACTATTACCTTTTTCTTCTTGATTTGTCCTTCTATCTTGATGTTTTGAGCAGTGGTAATTCCCACCAATGCATTACAAGATATGGTCGGATTTATTTGTTCTTCATCTAGGCTTTGTTCCTGGAATATATCCTCTTCTTTTGACCTTTCTTGCTCCTTTTCTTCTTCCTCTTCACAATCTATGTAGAATAATTTCTTCTCAGCACACTTATGACCTTTTGTGTATTGGCTATCACAATTGTAACAAAGCCATTTTTCTCTTTTTCTTCCAATTGTTGTGGTGTCAACCTTGTAGGTTGTGGAAGACTATGGGCAACAACACTTCCGTCTTTATAGTTGTGAATGGTATGCTTCCTAGTTGCCATAATTTTGCTTTCAATTTTTCTTGCTAACCTGAATTCCTTCTCTAATGAATTAGGTTCCCAAAGGCGCACATCATGTTGGATATTATCCTTTAAAGACCCTATGAACACATCAATCCTATGCTCCTCTGGAATATCTTTTACCCTTATGTTCAATTTTTGGAACTCCTCAATGTGCTCCATTATTGAACCCTTTTGTTTGAGACTTATCAATTGGCTAAAAAAAGTGTTGCTTTTTGTATCCTCATAATGTGCTATCAATTCTTCCGTAAAAATTGCCCAAGTGATAAAATGTTTACGAGAACAAAGTCATTGATACCATACAAACTGATTTGGTTCCAAATATAAAGTTGCCATACGTACCTTTTGTGTGTTTTGCACATTATTGAGATCGAAGAATTGCTCCATCTGTAATATCCATGTGGCGGGATCCTTGCCATCAAACTTCCTCATATCGATTTTTGGAACATGGTGAGTCTTAGATCCAACATTAGAGTCTATGGAATCATGATTAACATTTCTTTTGTTCTCATCATGAGTTTCCTTTAGTACTCTTTCACCCTTAGTGACCATTTCTTGTAGCAACTTATCCATCTTATCATCTATGCCATCAATTTTAGCGTCCATGCCATTCACCTTAGCTTCCATGCCATCCATCTTAGCTTCTACACCTTTCTTTATACCTTCCATCTTAGCTTCTACATCTTTCCTTAAACCATCCATTTTAGATTCTGTTGCTTTTTGTGCAAGTGACACTCGTTGCACTTGTTCTTGTAATTTTGATATATCATATAGCATTTCTTCTTCTTCTTCATGAGTCATGCTAGAGCTTTCAGGCTCCTTACTAGGTGTTTGCATTTTCTTTCCTCGGGGCATCAGTTACCGATAATAATTCTCTAATATGCCCTTTGAATTCCTTCAAAATAAATTTTCAAACCAAGCTTAAGCAAAAATTAAAGAAAATCTACACACCTTTTTTTCACTTTGTAGGAGCTCGATATTGCCTCCGATGTATCTCTGTACTTTCTGATTATCTAGTTCTGAATTTGTGACCTGTAGTAGCCCTCTGTGTCCTCTTTCCAATGCCACAAGTCTGACCCAAATTGGATTCTCCAAGGAAGAGTTATGCGAAACCTCCCACAGTGACTTCATTATAGACTAGTTCAGTAGATCAAACTTGTATGACGTGCCACGTGTCACTGTTTCAACCTTTGACTCTGAAAAATAAATAAAAGAAAACTACAGTCCCCAGGTCACCTGTTTTGAGTGTAATTCAGGAGTCTGCAAAAATACCAACTTCCTCAGATCATATCTCCGAAAATATCGCGCGAAAAACTCGGAAATTCGGACCCAAGGTTCAGCACGATTTCTTCTCAAATGGGTTTTTTTTGCAACTTTTGAAACGTCACAAAAAAAAAGTTATAGCGAAAATGCCACTATGACCTGTTTGGAGCAGCGAAACCCTAGAATCCAAAGCTCTGATACCAAATTTTATGAAACCAGCTCAAGAAAAGATAGAAAAGAAAGATCAACGCCTTAGACTTCAGCCTCTTCGAGGGGGCAACCTCCTTTACATTGCATAAATGAACAATTCTTGGATGATACAAATGACAAAACCTCCTTTCTATATATAGGAGTCTAAGGAGTCACAATATAATCCAGCCGACCTAACAATAATAATATAAAGCCACAAAAATAATAATAGAGGGATTCTATGGGGCACAGAAATAACAATATGTGGATAATAGGGGCACAACAATATAAATAAGGGGTATAACTACAATAGTAATGGGGTAATCACTAGTATTATAGGGACCCAACATGGAGGCAAAATGGCAGGAGGAGTATTGTACTGGGGCCTCCACCCCGATTGAGGTGCATTCCACTAAGGTTGTGGCTGGGCATGTGAGTGAAACGAATGAGTAGTGGGCTGAGTATGGTACTGAGGCGGGTAAGACCATGGAGGAGGTATAGACTAGGAAGGATGAGCAGGGGGACCCCAGGAAGGCATAGGAGCAGATTGGTTGGGGCTGTAATAAGCTTGGGGTGTCCCTTGCATCCCCTGTTAGTAAGGTCTAGGTCCATGTGGCCTCCTTTTGTTGAGGAAATAGAGAGGTTCAGTGGGTGCTTCTGTCCCTTGATACATGGCTTTAAGCCCAGGTAAGGTTGGACATTGGTTTGTGGGGTGGTCCTCCTCATAGACAAAACATACCTCAACCGAATGTAATGGGTACTCGTTCTTAGGGTGCTTCCTTGTACACCTAGGGCAGAAGATAGCCAAAGCCCTCTCAGCTTCCTCTTTCTTCTGCTGGATTCAGAATGTATCAAGTTGCATGGCAATGGTCTGTCTCACCTCACTCTTGAGGTCCTCTAATTGATTTGCAAACTCATGTTTGGAGAAAGGAATACCAGCTGAGAGGAGGTTTCCTCTACCTCTTTTCCAGGCTGCCCTAGAGTGGTTTCTAAACACAGTCTTTATATCCTCATAAGGTAGTTGGTAAATATCTCCTCTAGCTAGCATGTGAAGGGTATCTAACAGGTCTTCAGGGACTCCTCGGAGCAGGACCAACTTGAGAGATTCAAGGTCAAGTGTGCACCTAGCCCGTTTATAGCTAAGTTGGAACCTTTCCTCGTAATCTTCTAAGGACTCATCATTCCCCATGGTCATCCAAAAGATTTCTCCCTTGGCTTCCTTGGACCTACAGTAGTCCCGGTATTTGGTATTGAAAGCTTGCTGCATTTGGGCCTAAGTGGTGATACCGTTCCCAGGTAAGCCCATGAACCAGCGTAATGCTACATCCTTAAGGGTAGAGGGGAAGAGTTTCAGTTTTTTCTCATCTTCGGTATAGTCATAGGTTCGACAAAGGACGACAAACTCAAACAGGAAGGTATCAGGGTCTTCAGTAGTCAGTCCATGGAAGTGAGGTAAAGCAGATGGGCTGATGTTCTTCATTTTCATGTCTCCATTGGTCTCTCCGATGGGGAAGGCACCTTCAATTCTCTCATCTTCTCCCCTATTGTCAGCCATAGCTTCAGATGGAGTGTTCTCTAACTCTTCTTCTGCTATAGGATCTTCGTATATCTCAGGAGGTTCGCCTATAGGTTCTTCTGGATCACTGTCACCAAAGAAGAGAGAAGGGTGACTCAGTGATGTGGTGGGGGTGTTGGGTAAGAATTTGCCTGTTTTATCTCGATTTCTACGAGGCATGAAATGGAAAGACTTTTGATTTCTTTTGTTTGTTATGGTACCTGCAAAACTGAAACAGATTGAACTGCAACTAACTATCTTGCTGAAATGGAAATGCAGAATTGAAATGAAAGCATGAAAGAACTAATCTATTTTTCTCAAATGAAATTGCAGGAATGAAAATGCTAGGCTACACTTGTGGAATTGAAATGCTAATCTACGCTTGCAAAAATGAAATTGTGGAATTGAAATGTTAATCTATGAAAGCAGGAAATGTCTATGCTACTTTTGCAAAATGGAAATGAAATAAACTACTTAGCAGAAGGCGAGAGTAGGAAAATAGAAGAAAAGCAACAATCACTAATACTCTGACGCTTCCCCGGCAACGGCGCCAAAAATATGGTGGGCTCCAGTATTGTAGCAATAATGCTACAACTCATGGAGCTTCCTTCTTTAGTTTTATCAACCCGGTAGTTCGTAACAAACTTGGAAGCGACGGTGCTGTATGCACAAGTACTAGCTCTTGCCGCATTTGTCACTTGGTCAGCTGGCACAAGTCCACTAGGGCTCAAGCCAACTTCTATGAGCTCTTAGAAGAAGCTTTTTAACTGATGGACGAAAGCTAACTCAAAGGAAGCTAATCTACTTGCAGAAAGGAACTGAAAACCAACAAGAAACGCAAACCCTAGCAAACCCTAATTCTACCAGCTAGTCTTACTGATGCAAAGATGGGAATGCAAACTACTGAAAGAGATGTCATTACTTCTATGAAGGTAAAATGCATGTGTATAGACTACCTCTATCTGAAGAAAACATTTTTTTTATTTTTGTTTCAGTTATTAGAATTATCATGCATGTGCTTTTAACTAGCTTTTTACTGTGTAGAGGTAGATCAAGGAGGAGAAGGGCTTGGAAAAGGTTGGGAAGGTTCAGAGAGGGTCTAAGGGGTCCCTAACACCCTTCCAGAGAGTTTCACAAAGTTTGGCTGCCAAAAACCGAGTTTATGAGCTTCTATAGGAAGTCTGCAGGGGTTCTACAGGATGTTTCAGAATTTCTACAGGATGTTCAGTAATTCCTATAGGATGTTCTACGATTGGATTTTGGATGATGGGTGAGTGGAAAAGGCTTCATGGATGGATAGGGAGATAGGAGAGGGGTTTGTAATGACTTAGTGACAGGGAGATGAGGTGATTAGAGGGTGTAGAAAACTAGTTTGTCTTAAAGAGGGTAGAGGGAGTGGAAGGCCGAGAAGAAAGGTAGGATGTCGTGGTGTCATAGACATTTTTGTGCCTTACAGCACTGAGCATGAAATGTCCATAATCCAAGGGATCCAAAGTCCCTAAACATGTTGTTCCTACCCCTAGAGGAACAAGGCTAACAAACCACAGCAATTCACAGAAGTTCTCCACCAGAAACTGCTCAAAAACAAGTCAATTCAGGATCAATTCAGAGGCTCCACTAGCTGTCTGCGCTGAAATGCAGAGATTGCACTGGCTAGGTGCACTGCAATGCAGGTAGAAGCACTACCAGGGTGCGTTGAGCGGGAAGTGACAAATGGCAAGTTCATTCAATGAGGTGGAAAGACCCTGGAAGCTTCCAGAATCTTCTCCAATGACACTTGCCTCAAGGAATTCGACTAGTGATGAGTAAGAGGCTATTAGTCTCCAAGTGGAAGCAGGAACTGACAGAGGGAGAGGACACTAGTCAGATCTCAAGCTGACTCATCCTCTCTCCAAACATCTATATATGGATCTATCCTCCATGAGATCTGGAGGCTGGAATTTTGTTATTGCAAAGAATTGCTGTTGGTTTGAGATTGGAATCATTGGGTGCTTAATGCTTTGAAGGAAGGTGAAGATAGGAATTTCATTTGCTGGGAAGGAGATGCTGGATTGGAACCCTCTGGGTTGTATCTCTTCCTGAACCTTGTTATTCATCAATAAAGCTATCTTGGTTTCTCCTATATACTGATGTATCTTTGATGTATGATTGCATTAGTATGTTTATTTTATTTCTAATCCTGAACTAGTTATGAATATGAATCTATGTCTTTGTGTAGTGTTCTCTTCTTGTGATCTTGTAGAAACCTGTTGAAGCTGGGCGAGCGAGAAGGCAAGTACCTGGGAACTCTCAAAGAGAAGAGAAACTGGATCGAGGGACAAACGGAAGACACCGGTTAGTCCATCCATCTCTCTTCATTCTTAATTCATGAAGGAAGAATACTAGAATAGTTGTTTTTGTTTGTTGCGAAGGCACTGTCACACCTTAGGTGGATAGGATCGTCCTGCATAGGAATTTTTCCCCACAGCAAATTGGCGACTCCACTGGGGAGATATGTTTAGTCATTTTATTTGTGTCTCTATCATTGTTTGTTTCATAGACTCAACAGCAACAATCGAACTGCATCTGCTATTTTCAGATGCAAAGTAGACAGCCGCTGCTTTGATCCAATCACTGGATTTGTCTATGATCTGAACAATGGACTCACAAATGATTTGATGATCCTTTGTGATAGATCTTAGCCCTCCCTCAAAGCATCCCTTTGATTGTACCTTGCTTGTTGCTTTGATTTGGCCTGAAACTGTAGATTAAATAGCGAACTGTGACCCAGAACCCAGTGAGGAACTCTCGTTTCTCCTTCAGCGCAGACCCTGTGAAGAGGTTCTGCATTTCAACGCAGGTCCCGTGAAGGCTACCTGCGCTGAGTGTCAAAACCTCTGTGTTGAGGGTGCGTTGATCCAGTTGGGCCTTGTGCAGCTGGGGTTCTCTGCTCTGTTTTGCCTTGTTTTGATCTCTGATTTTTGCAGCCTGTAACCAGCGTAGGTGCCTGTCTGATAACTCCTTTTCTCTGCTTAAATTCCGCCTCCTTTTGTACAAAAAGACTGTGAGTGTTTTTATGTGTTTGTGGAATCATTTACAGTTTTCCTTTGCAAGAGTGAAATAATCATCCTGTAGCCCTTGATTCAGATCTGTCGATTGTGATCTTAGGAGAGAGTTCATTGGCTGTTTACAGTTGATTATACATTTACTTTTGCTTTTGGTTTGAGTTTGTCTCTTTTAAGTGTCGAAACAAGTGTTCATTTCGAAAATCGTAAAGTGTTGTATTCTCTTCTACCCTTTCTGATTTCAAAAAAGTAAACTTGTTTGTATTTGTCATTTAAAAGCAAATTCAAAGTTGTACAAAAAGCTTTCTTTTTAGGCATCAATATTAAGAGAGCGGAAAAAAAACACCTGCATTGTGCATTTGCATTTTGATAGTTTGCATGTTTGATTTAGGAAAAGTGCATTTAGAGTGTGCTGATTGCTCTTTGAGAAAAGATGGTGTCTTTCTTTTCCCTTTGTAGCTAGGATTTTCATTGTTGAAAAGATATAAAAGCTTGCTTATCATCTTTAGACTGCATTTAGGAATTGTATCATACATCTCGTGGTGATCCAAAAAGGCAAACTTCTATAAAGATCAACCTAAAATAAATTGAATGAACTTAACAATGTTTTGTAACTTAACACACAACATAAAGATCTAGGCTAGAGATGTGTTCCGGCGTCGTAAAGCCTGGTGACTGTCGATCTCGCTGATGGTGGGTGATTCCTTCTGAGGGACGATAGCGCCAGTAAGGGATTGTGCTCCCACGTACCGTCGAGTACATATTGGGAGACCCCTATAGGCATAAAACCTTTATCCTTAGGAAGCCGTGTCGGCCGCCCTACTGATCGCAATGCACTGAACACAGCATTCAGGAATATTGACCGCCCGTACCTTAAAAATTATTTTGCGGTTTTGCGAAAAGTTTGGCACACCCTCTACCTAGAACTCCAGAGCAGTTCCTTTTGGCCTTTTTCAGACTCTATAACGGAAAAAGTCCATCTGAGCATTTGTCACTTCGGGCTGGTTAAAACATCGAAGGAGACTAGAGTCATCTTTAGCTTTTTCTCGACTCTTTAAAATTGAAAAAGCAAGTTGTGTCCAAGCGTCGTTAAAATTTATTTTAAACGGAATAATCATCACCATTCCCTCGTTGATATTTGAAGTTAGTCTCTTTTCATCGTAAGTTCTTGTAGAATAGCTAGAAAATCTTTTGGATAGACTAAATATGTCTGAACAACCGTCGACATCCAGGACTGTGTCATCCGATGCAGCAGCGGCAGAGCCTCCTGCTACTACTCCAACGATGTTCGCTGGTATACCATCTGTCCTAGAAAATTGTCAACAACAAGATGGAGTCCAACTAGAGACTGTTTCGACGACATGGTTAGTTCCTATTTCTTCATCCGGATTATCATCTGGTATTTCTTATGTTGAAACTCAACAAATTGATCCAATGTGTCTTCAAAGGCCAATCTACCCTTTAAGTACTGGATTGCCACCATATGGAGGGCATTATGCCTTTTCATTGTTCCCTCCCGGAGAACAACCATATGGGAGCTTACAACAAAGTTCAGGTCAAACTGGAATTACATCCAGCGGTTGGGTACCAATACTGCCTCAGCAACCAAGGGTTGTATATTCAATGCAACCAGTCCACCCTGTGTCGAATATTCCCACTATACCTGTCATGGTAACTACGTCGCAAGTACAAGCGCTACCTGTTGTATGTCAACCCCAACAGCCTCAAGTTGCGATACAACAGCCTCTTGTCTCAATGACTCAATCACAACCTCAAGTTAGTGCCTCCTTATCTGGAGCGACTCAGGATCAAACAAGTACTGTGACTCCTCATCTTGGTCAATCATTCAATATTGGTCAACAGCAAATGGTTCAACAACCAGAGCTGGTTCAAACTCAACAACCCCCATTCCAGCAATCATATCAAGGACCTGAGCAACAAGTCCTTGTAAGTAATGGGCAATCGCATTTCCAAAGCGGTTATCAACAACCATATTATAATGGTTATGCCCATCAACCTTGTCAAAGTTGCCAGCATCAAATACATTATGCTGGTATGCAAAGACCCACTGCTCAGGCGATTCCATCTTATCCTGGGTATGCTTCGCCTAACCTGAATCAACAGTTGCCCTTTGTAGCAACTCTAGAATTACCATATCTAAACTGGCTGACGAATGATCCAATTGCTTATGCCCCTTGGTGGCCAGCGATTCCTCATAAACTTCCATCAGATATTCCTAAATTTAATGGAAATCCGGGTGAAGACCCATCGAATCACGTGATGACATTTCATCTATGGTGTTCATCAAACACCCTAAACGATGATTCGATAAGGCTTCGCCTTTTTCAAAGGACGTTAACGGGTCCAGCGGCAAAATGGTATATTGAATTGCCTAGAGCTTCGTTCGAAAACTTCAGTACCCTAGCCACAACCTTTTTAACCCATTTTCGAGTACCGATAAGGTATGAAACGGGAACAGAACTCCTTACCAACTTCAAGCAGACAACGGCCACTCACATATCTAATCATATACATGAGTGGCGACGTCGTCATAGGATGGTAAAAATGTACGTTCCCGATCAGCTATTAGCTAAATGGTTTATCAAGTCGTTACTTCCTGACATAACGGAAGATGTGGCAAAGGGGGGAGTCATAATGGAAGAGCAAGTTATCGCTCGTGCGCAATATCTAGACTTGGTCTATACTCAGTCTGGCACGCTCTACGACAAAATACCTGACGCCCCTAGACCGGAATTCTCAATTCCTCCTCCTCCTAAATCAAACAATGACTCTCACGCCGGCGATGGCGTGATTGGCACGACAAACGCGAAATCGACAAAGGCTACGTCCAAGAAAGCCCGTAAGATTTTAGATCAAAATGCAAAAAAATGAACTTCTTGCCTCAGAAGTAAATGTCGTGTCGACCGACAAGGGCAAACAACTGAAGCAACCAGGGGGAAAGAAGAAAAAGAAAGGGATAAAAAGGAAACCCCCTGCGGGGTGTCATATATGTGATGAGGATCATTGGACGAGAGATTTTCCACATATAGCTGAAGTTAAGAAACTCTTTAAGAGTTCAAAAACCTCAACAGTATTGACTGATCCGTTTCCAAACTCGGGAACCAAATTGGTTGCTAATAAAAATGCTTCCCAATCCCAAGTGCTTATGTTGTCTATCTCAAAGCAGCAAAATGATGCTTTGGCAAGGAAAAAAGATTACGGGAATCCACAGGTGTCGAATAACAAGGCTAATGAACAACCTAGTAGTTCGACAACAACTTTGACCAAAGTTGTGCCACCCATCATTCTTGAACAAATGATAAAGTCGCCAAAGGGAGTAGCGCACAAATCGACATTTAATCCTCGTACAAAAATAGCACAGAATTATAATATAATAAAGGACCTGGCCCAATCGCTGTCCGCTATGTCAACACTTGAGGTACCGCAAAATTGCCTCTCCCAAGAGAAAGCTTTATTATCAGCAATAGGTGGGATTGACCCAATGGATTCCAATCTTGTGGCCTTTAATCATAAAGGATATGACCCTCAGTTACCAGCTCAACTAGCTTTCCTTATTCAAGTGAAAACCCTCAACAAAATTGTTCATCGAACAATTATTGATGAGGGGGCATCTACATGCATTATGTCGATGAGTTTCTGGAAAACTTTAGGATCTCCAACCTTGTCACAATCTTTGACGACATTAAAAGCATTTGATGGACGGACATATACCCCATATGGTATTCTAAATAACTTGAAAGTTGAACTAGGAGGGAAAACAGTAGAAATTGATGTTGAAGTAATCGACGGAAACCTTGATTAAAACATCCTATTGGGAAGACCTTGGATATATGCCATGGCCGCAGTTGTGTTGACCTACTTCAGGAAGATTGCATTTCCCTTCCAAGGAGGAATTACAATCGTTGACCAACAAACATTTCTCCCCAACAGTTCACAAGTTATGGGAAGCATTCCAATGATCCATGGAATCAATCATTCGCTCCAAAATATCGGAGTAGGTCTCCTAAAAGACCCTGCCTTAATGGGTACTTTTTCCCTACTACCTCCGAGTAATCTGGCGGAAGTGGCCACAATGGAATATGAAACCTTCTATATCTAATGGATTTGGACTCCGAGGACGGTTCTTATCTCGTGTCAACCTCGTTAAAAAATGAAACAAGGAGTCATGCAGACAGTTCTTTTACTATGTCAACCTCTTTTAAAAAATGAAACAATTCCCTTTCCAAATCTCAAAGGTAAACCTTCATTCCAACCACCGAGTTGAATGCAATGAAGCTTGGGGGGCATGCACCTTGATTTTCGTTGTTATGCTGGGGGCATGCAAACTTATCATGAGCAGTGTTACCGCAGGGTTCAAGCTCATTAAAAAATAAACCCTCATCGAGCAGTTTTAGCACACAGTTCATGCTCGTTAAAAAATAAACACAAGATCTGAGCAGTTTTAGCGCATAGTTCATGCTCGTTAAAAAATAAACATAAGATCGAGAAAAAGTTTCCGCCCATGTTTAAGCTCGTTAAAAAATGAACTATCCCGGTAAATAACCACCGTGAATGTAATATCATCAGCCATTAAAGCCTTGGTCGTGTTTGCCCATCACCTCCACTTTTCCATTGGCCGATCGTTCACCTCCATATGATTGTTTACCCATTTTGAGGAACAGCTGCAAAGAGTGATTTCACTAGCCATCCTTGTGACACTGCCGTGATTGGAAAATTCCAACCCGTATCTGGAATCAGCTGCTAACCCGTTTTATCACTCGTTCCTCAAAAGACGAGTCTTCTTTAATCTCTTTTCATCTGACTCGTAAAATATGAAAATATTGCCGAGTTTTGGCCTTCCAGCTCGTTAAAGCGACCGGAAGTGCTATCCCTCCTCTAGATTTTAATCTTTTTGGACCTGAGGGATTATTGCACAAAAAGATCGAGCGCTTGTTTTGTTTGGCTCATTAAAACTATCGAAAACTCATCCCTTTTGTATTGTTTTATACTTTTTCAGACTTAAGGGATTAGATGACGAAAAAGGACTTTCGGAGTTGACTTTACGTACCTTTTCAGACTCTCTAAAAATGAAAAGGACCGAGTTATCTTTGTCGTTAGACTCGTTAAAAGAATTAAATAGCGACAAACTTGTCTTTAGACGAGAACGAGTTTCACTATCGCTAGGCTCGTTAAAACATAGCGATGGGCTTTCCCGAAGGGCAAGTTATAGAACAAGCATATGTTATCCTCCTCAAGCTTGACAAAAATAAAGAGGTACTGGTCAGTAATGACTGGGGAAAAATTGGGAGAAACTCAAGAAAACTTTAATGGTAGCAAGTCGCTCTTGAACATGACACTTTTCCTCCGTACCACAGTCGGGTTGGGTTGTTTCATTCACCGGTCACATCACCATGGTCTCGCCATACCATCCATATTTGGGGTAATGCTACCGACCATCACATAAGTGTCGCCATATGTTCAAGAGAAGTCGTTCAGAGAAGTCAACCGTGTCCCGTCCACTTCCATACATTACCTTTCATCCTTTCATGACCGCCACCCTGAATCATATGTCATCAGATCATTTTCACCTCCATCAAAATCATTTGCTCTATTCCGTGTCACTGATGTGGGATTCATTAAGGCCCTCCTTTGACGAATCGCTTCTTGTCGACATCAACTCATTATCCAAGAAGTTGATCTAGGAACAACCCCTTCAGTACTTTGAAGCTTGCATGCCTCAATGGCAAGTTTCTCACTTCCGGCGACAGGTATACATCAATGACCTTCGACCGAAAGATTTTGCATGGTGTTCGACGCCAAGTCCTTTATTCACACCACGTGAATTGTACTGCAGTACCTTGAGGGTCATTATCATTATCGGTGATTCCTCTCGCGCTTGTTAATGGTTTACCTCATTGACCGGTAATCAAGCGATGTCTTTCCATGTTCGACTTCAGAACATTTCTCACATGGATCGACTTGTACTTAGAGTGAAGATCGAACGAGTTTGAAGACCCCGGATCTAGTTTCATCCATCCGGGCTACGATATATATTCAGGAAAGATAAAGACATTGACATGTACATCATTGCAGCAGATAATCATCCTACCCAAAGGATGATAATTTCATCAAAATGATCAGTCTACCATCAGACGATTGTCTGTTCTATGTACAGGAAAATGAATTTATAAAGTTGAGCATGGGAATTCCCGCCTCAGCTAGATCATGAAAGCAGTATGAAAAATAATGTATTATATTGTATTGTATTACAGGTCTCCTCCCAGCAATGAATGAACTTCGAATCCTCCTGATAAAGCATTTCACCCGATAAACGGCCTCATACTTTAGGGGGCAACTGTTATAGACATTTTTGTGCCTTACAGCATTGAGCATGAAATGTCCATAATCCAAGGGATCCAAAGTCCCTAAACATGTTGTTCCTACCCCTAGAGGAACAAGGCTAACAAACCACAGCAATTCACAGAAGTTCTCCACCAGAAACTGCTCAAAAACAAGTCAATTCAGGATCAATTCAGAGGCTCCACTAGCTGTCTGCGTTGAAATGCAGAGATTGCACTGGCTAGGTGCACTGCAACGCAGGTAGAAGCACTACCAAGGTGCACTGAGCAGGAAGTGACAAATGGCAAGTTCATTCAACGAGGTGGAAAGACCCTGGAAGCTTCCAGAATCTTCTCCAATGACACTTGCCTCAAGGAATTCGACTAGTGATGAGTAAGAGGCTATTAGTCTCCAAGTGGAAGCAGGAACTGACAGAGGAAGAGGACACTAGTCAAATCTCAAGCTGACTCATCCTCTCTCCAAACATCTATATATGGATCTCTCCTCCATGAGATCTGGAGGCTGGAATTTTGTTATTGCAAAGAATTGTTGTTGGTTTGAGATTGGAATCATTGGGTGCTTAATGCTTTGAAGGAAGGTGAAGATAGGAATTTCATTTGCTGGGAAGGAGATGCTGGATTGGAGCCCTCTGGGTTGTATCTCTTCCTGAACCTTGTTATTCATCAATAAAGCTATCTTGGTTTCTCCTATATACTGATGTATCTTTGATGTATGATTGCATTAGTATGTTTAGTTTATTTCTAATCCTGAACTAGTTATGAATATGAATCTATGTCTTTGTGTAGTGTTCTCTTCTTGTGATCTTGAAGAAACCTGTTGAAGCTGGGCGAGCGAGAAGACAAGTAGCTGGGAACTCTCAAAGAGAAGAGAAACCGGATCAAGGGACAAACGGAAGACACCGGTTAGTCCATCCATCTCTCTTCATTCTTAATTCATAAAGGAAGAATACTAGAATAGTTGTTTCTGTTTGTTGCTAAGGCACTGTCACACCTTAGGTGGATAGGATCGTCCTGCATAGGAATTTTTCCCCACAACACGTGGGCAGTAGAGTAGTTGAGAGACAAGGGGTCTAATTGGGAGATGAGTAGTTGGCCTGGGAGAACCTTAGAGGGACGAGAGAGGGATGGAGTTGCACTGCACAATGTAAACTAAACCAAATCATCCACGTCCTGCACATAACCAAAATATTACTAACCTATTCTAACTGTTTAATGAAACCAATGAACAGCCACGTTATTTATAAGGAGAATCATGTATGGTACTGAAGCAAAGAAACATTCTAAGAGGTCTGAGCGCATGGATTACTTCTACAAATGGAAATATTGCACCAAAGATTGCATGGGTACGCAAACTAATGTTTTTGGTGGGTAGCACTGTCTGAAATTCCAGCCCCTAGAAAGAGGTGAAAATGAAAGTGCAGGCAACCCTTTTCTAGAACTTTTATCAATTCTAATCTCTTCACTCTATTCTAAACATCTGAAGCAACTCTATCTGCTAACAATAACCTACTTAACCATACCAAGAAATCTAACTCAACAAACTATGTTTCAAATGCATGTAAAGAGAACAATAATGCTGAAAGAAAAGATATCAATACAGAAGAAGGAGGCCTTAGGCTCTCAGGTTGGGCCCAACCCTGAGAGCTATGGATCCTTTTAAAAACTCAGAACTGAGATCAAATCTGACTGCTTCCCATTAAAAAATAATAATCATAAGTCAAAAGGTATGCCAATGATGGCTACAAAAGAGCAAAACCAAGCTAGCAGCTCGTAGTGCAGAATGTGCAACAATGTTTCAAAAGTCCTTTTCAAAGGCTAAAGCCTTATCATTTATACATCACGAGGCCCCAAGCTGGCCTCCTAAATCAGTGGGACTTGGCTGACCAAACTGGGAGTGAACAGCTGCTTCCTCAAAATCCGTTTGGTTGCCTTCTAGATCCGGTTGTGGTGGTTGTTGGAGCTCGGAGTTGGGGTGAAGATCCTGAGGAAGGCCATTTAATGCCGTGGACAACCCTCCTACGAATCCTCAACCCCATCTTGGCTGTCTCCTAGCCCTTATTTGCTCGGTTTTGCTCCAACATGTGTCAAAAAACCTGAAATGAGCACGTGTTAGCCACCTAGGAATAGTGACTGCCCTTATTCGTACAAATGACATAAACATACTAAAAAATGATGCATAAGTTATGAAAAACGAAGGATTGAGCAAAGGTAGTTAGGCCAAATGAGCCCAAAATGCTACCAAATTTGGGGCTCATCAGTTTCCATAACTCAAAACTCTTACCATTAAATCTCTTGATCTCTAACTTTCCACTGCTCGCCATCTTCTTTCACCACCAGAATCAATCCCGCAAATCTCCCACTGAACAGGGCCTACCATAGGCCGGAGCAAAACCCCTCAGCAAAAAAGGCATCCCCTTGAAGCCAAAACAACTTTGATACCAAATGTAGGTTTCAACCTCGTACAGAAATTACCTGCATACAATTCTAGAACACAGAAAATAAACAATGCGAGAGCATAACACATGAAACACATATACACAGAGATTTTCCCCTAGATCCCAAAACCGGGACTACCAACTTGATTTTTCATTATGTTCCTTTCAATGTTACAATACATATTTATACATTTCGAAGCATCCAATAACATGGACCGAAAACCATCGCGTCCAAAACCATGGACCGAAAACCATCACGTCCAAAAAACATGTGCGAAAATCATGCACAAAACCATAGGTAGGTCCACCCAACCTAATATAGGGTCCAAAAAACAAATTTTTCTTAGGCGCTACCCCGGACCCCATAGAGGGGGGTTACCTGCAACCCTCAAACCCCCTGTGACCCCCCCGCTATACAATCGATGCAACAAAGGGGGCACTCTGCCCCCCCCTCTAACCCCCCGGTTAACTACATGGGCTAGTCGTGGAAAGAATATAACAGAACCCAACAAATCTCTCATTGCCATACTTACACCAAAGATGGCATGGAAAGGTATAACCACTCTCAATATTCAAATATTTGTTTCGATTATAATCATGTTTTTAATGATGAACGTAAAACAAGGCATCGAAAAACATGTACCTTCTGTGGATTACATAACCATACATTTTCTAAGTTTTGGAAAAGAATAGCAGCACACAAAAGGATCAGGCATGAAAGACCCTATCGACAGTAGGGAAAGAAGATCTAGAGGAAGAAGGTGTATTGCAATCATTGCAACAAAGGTGGCCATCAAAGAGCCATTTGCTGGAGGCTCCATCTAAAGCAACACCTGAAAGACAAAGTGTCGATGCATGAACTAGGTGAAATGATTGCTCGACAAGCAAAACCACCACAGGGGCATGACCCATTCACAATAATAAGTGAAAAATGGTTTCTAGATATGTTAGCATGTCATGGTCGTCCTTTTGTAAATCATTTGTTGCATTTTAAAATGTAAAAGTGATGATGTGTTTTCCATTACTTGTTAAGAAACAATGATGTCTGGTCTTATTTTGAGTTGCATGATAAACTATGAAAGTGGTGTCATGTTTCCACCACTTGTCAAAGAAAAAATAGTGTTTGGCCTTATTTTTTAAATCATGTGTTGCAATGATGATGTGATTTCCATCACTTGCTGAAGCAACAATGATATGTTGGCCTTTTTTTCGTAGTTGGGTTATTGTGTCCATCTTGATGTAAACTTGACCACCGAGTATGTGTTATAAAATCATGGCAACTATGGGATGCTTGGGTCATTATTTGGTCATGAAATTCAAGCATGTAATTTACAAAACATTGTACTATAGGCTGCAGAGGTTGCAGGTGTCGGCTCATAACTTAAGGCTCTGGAGAAAAAAGGTGAAGCAGATGGAAGAGAGACCTTTCAGGATGCTTGTGATGCAGACAAGGTACAGAGAAGTTGCATATTATTTTTCATGCTTTTGGAGGACAAAAAGATCCTCAGTGGGGAGGATTGATCTAGGTGGCTCTAAAGACACACATAGGACAAAGAGGGCTTAGGGAAGCTTGAAAATCAAAGTGATCAAAATTCTTTCAAACCAAGACCAAAGTGTAGATCTCGTCGTCCTAATCGCGGCAGTGTGAACGGTTCGTCAATCCGAGCTCGTGTGAGGGAGAATGAGCCAGTCAAAGTTTTGGTCAAAGTTGGATTGTGGGCCAGGTTTAAGTGTCCTACAATTTGACCGACCTCGGGCATGAAACCTACCTCCCAAAAACGGTCAAAATTGTGGCCTCGTTAAATTTCACAATATCCCTTATTTTCTAAAGATTTGAAAATCACCACTATTTTAATAAAAAATCAAAAAAAATATTTTTAGGGTGGTGGGCCAACAACCCCACCACCCCCCCAATGAACATATGAAATTTTTATTAGCCGACGAGCCATGAACCCCGTCGCCGCCCCAACCCACTGCAACCACTTAACAAAATTACATTAAATGTGGCTCGACGACCATCACCACGCTAAGCCCTCCAACCAACACCCACATTAAAACATAGACTCGGGCGGTGGGCAGGCCACCTCCGGTGGACCCAGCCCACGCCCCACCAAACACCACCATATATTAACGAGGACTGGTGGGTATCGAGCCCGTGCCAGCCACGTGGGTTGGCTCGCCACTATGTGGTGACCCCATGATACATACCAACAACCAATGCACCCCCCATTTAATGCGCCAACAAACAACGCATAAATGCACCTGCATTTTGAGCTACGGGAGTTAAGGGGTAGGTTGTCCAATGCGAACCTGACCACCCTAAAAAAAAATTGGTTATTTAAAATGGGAGGGGGCTGAGGTTTGACCGCTAGACCCCCTCCCCAATAAACATATCTCATACCAATCTGCCCAACCGGGCTTTTTGAAAAAACTCCGCCCAGAAATTTCATATAAACCCAGCGTTTGTTAGTGCACCCAAGCATGGAGGAACCAGGAGCATGCATGGAAACTGAGGCATGATTTTTTTTAATTAATTTTGCAGGTGGAACCATGATCCTGAAAAATGGTAGGGGGAACCATGATTGAGCAAAATTCTTAAGAGGGTGAAATTTTTGCAATGTCCAAATTGGGAAAATTTTATGTCTATGTTACACCTCTCAGTGACACGAACCCAGTGGCACAGTCAATTTCCTAATCTGAGCAGCCGATTAGCAAAGGACCCAGAGGAGGGAATCTTTGAGGAATCTAGGGGGAACCTAAAACATTCCTTAAGCCCCAGATTTCCACTTTCTCAGAATTCAGAAATTTGATAGTCTATTTTGCACTATTCGATGCCAAAAATCTGATGGTACATTCAGATTTTCCATTTACTCATTTCATTTTTCAGCCACTTTTCGAAGTGGAGTGCAAGTGTCATCATTCAACGTGCGAGCAATCATTCCATGAGATTCGACACCGCGAGATTGATGGTACAAATAGCTTCAATAGCTTGACATCCTTTTCTTTAGATGGTCATTGGATGTGAGGCATATGCAGTGTGTTCATGTAATTCTTTTGCTATGCATTGTGCTGCATAGATCCTTGTTTGATGTATGATGAGGGATATTGTTTCTTACTTGTCTCATGATTCCTTCTTGATGTGATGCGGAATAATTTGTGGGATGTACTTGTTGTCATGATTCTTCATGTTTTATTTGAGATCCCTTTGTCGTTATGTTGACAGGATACTCATGTGTTGCCATGTATGTTTACATTGATATCCCTTTTATACCATGTTGGCGGGATGCCCATTATCATCATTGATGAGTTTAGGTTATACCAATAGGATTCCTTTTTGACTGAGAGTTCCTATAATGGAACCTCTCTTGGAGCCACTCTTGTGTGAGGGTGTTTTCCTTGTATGATAGTGACATCACCTCTTATGTACATCATCATTATTCACAGCACTTAATGCAATGGCTTAAACCATCTTGATACCAAGGTCCGGAGACATAATCCCTCCTGGATGAACTTATTTATCAATTTCTTGTTTTCATGTGCTATTGATTGTCATGTTCCTTCTTCTTTACAACATGCAGATGTATTCATTTATGTTCTTTTAAAAATGCAATTTAACACATCACGGAAGTAAAAGGTATTGTAAGGATCCTTTGTCACATCCGGACCCAGATCAACCAATGACTCATATATACATCAATCTCCCAACCAAGTGGAGATATACCAAATTTGACTCATCTACCCAACCAAGTGGGGATATACCAATTGTTTATACATGACTGAAATATAGCAATTATTACATCATCCTTCCCATGCATAATGGGGGTACAAATTACATCATATGACCAAAAATGACTCATTAATATACTATGACAGACATAGACATATTATGGACCTTTATATGACCTTTACATCAAATGATATACATGAAATTTATAAAAAGGAGCAAAGATCTAAACAATACCATGATAGTCATCAACAACTATCATACACCATATATGATCTTTTCCATAAGCATATGTCAGCAACATCCAGACCAACAACCTGTATATGTCCATCATCAATTCCCAAGCTATGACAATGTAAATATCTTCAACATGTGACAAAGTATGCTGCATATATATATCAACTCATCCTCTTGATCTCATCAAGATCAACTTACTTTGTTTCCTTAGTAGAAAGAGCCTTATCATAACCTTCCATGAATCAACTAAGCATATGTCATATCTCCAAGCAATAACACAAAATCATTCACATCATATCATATGTATGTGAAAACACTATGATCATAACATCATCATCAAGAACTGCATGATATTTCCACAAGAACCCTCAATAGATCAACCATGTATCATCACTAGGTAACATCCCACATCTGATAAGAATTAACCATGATAATCAACATATGTGAGTATCAAACCTATCATCATAAATTAAGAAGTCATCATCATTATGTGACTAAGTAAGCCATGTCTCTGAATATCCATGTCTTCAAATAGCTACGCCTGCAATAACACCATCTTCTTGGCCAACCAACAATATTTATCAATATGCAACTTAAGTAATCATCCATGTATCCAACATATTGTATATCCATCAACGAGATAGAAACTAGCAAACCATGAGCTCATAGTCATTTCTTAGGCTTTCTTGATACCATCAACAGCAACAATCCTCAACCATGTGAGAGCCAAGAACTATAGGAATCACGCATCATAACTGCACCATATGAACTTTATGCATCTTTGAAGGCATGATGACGGCAACATAAAAGAAATGAGCGGCTCATCATCAAATAATGAAGTTTTGTACTCAAGCTTTGTACTTCTCCTTGTCCTTACCATGTAAGAAACACATATGTATTATATGCATCATCAAAAAGTTATCCACAATCATCCATAAATTTGATCTGAATAAGAACTATGTAACCCCAAGAAATACAAGTATCATCTAAGCCTTCATCATAGGCAACTCATAACCGCAACATAGCATAATGTATCATTTAAAAATTTTATCCACATAAGCATCATCACCATTGATAAGAATCATTAGGTACCAAAGACTTCTAAACATAATTCCAACAATGGATTATTAAAAGCATAGCATGTTCTCCCCCTAAACCTATGCCACCTGTTCACTGTGAAATCTGATCATTTCATATATTAGTAAGAAATATCAAGGCATCATCATCAATCAGATATACATCAAGTTATCAACAACTTATGAGGATCAACAAAACTTCTAAATAACATATACAGACTGTAGTCATCTATCATCAATACAAAAAGGATAATTGATAATTGTCTGAATCATATCAGATCATTTTTCTGAGTCTATCCCACTGCTTCTTCATTAAACGAACATATACATGACTGCAACTTCTAACTCACATATATACGCTACTTTTCTTCATGATAATTGCATATCATAATTAGGACATAGAAATTTCATACTTTCATTTCCTTATGACTCTGTTCTATCTGTATACTGAGCTATGCCACATTTTTCTCACTGTAATTCCTTCTTCTTCCATACCTTGGAGTGTGGTGATGTTTGTTCCTTTTGGTATGTTGGTTGAGATTTTCTCCTGCATTCTTTTGCTATATGCCCAAACTCGTTACAAGCATAACATCTTATATGACTCGTATTCCTTCTATAGCAATCAGTGGCTTTGTGACCAAACATATTGCAAGAAAAAAAAATATCCCTTGAAGTACCTGGAAGCTGATGATATTTCTGTGTGACAGTTATTAGCTTGAACCATTCTACTTCTGCATCTTTCTCCAACATGTACAAAATTATGACATATAAAACATTCAACATTATTCATCAAAGTAAAGAATCGATTAACACTTCCATAGTTAGGAGTAAATTATTTTCTTTGAATACTTTCTTTCCTTGGTTGTTGATGGGGTTGACCTCTTATCTCCTTCTTGAGTGTTTCATATTTTGCACTAGAGTTCCTTGCTTCAGTTTGTGAACTAGATTCACCTTTAACAGTTTCATGAAAACCAAGACCAGATTTGATGGTAGGAGACCTTTGACTACTAAGAATATCATCCAAAATCTTAGTACTATCTTGAAATCATAAAATTTTATCCTTTTCTTCTAATTTACCTCTTAGGATATTTATCTCAACCTGATACTACTCTTCCTTTTCAAGATATTGCTTCTTCATGATTTCTTCAACTTTTCTTCCTTCTTCCACTTGTTGCCTTAATTTGATAACTTCATTTTCTTGTTCTTCAAATGCTTGGAGTAGTTCTTCATTCTGCTTATTTGAATTTTTGATATCTTCTTTTAGAGAAACGATCATTCCTTCAAGACCTTCACAGTAGCTGGTTCTTTCTAAAAGTTACTTGGTTGTTGTGTCTTTTTCATTCACTTCAATTCTCAATGATGTCACCTCATCTTGCAGCATTTGACATTGGTCTTCATTTTCCTTGTACTGCTTCCTTACTTTGTTTCCTTCCTCTAACTAGGCTTTTAATTTGGTAACTTCTTCTTTGTAGGCACATTCCCTTTTATCAATTAGATCCTTTTGATCTCTAGTTTTGTTTGTGAGATTTTTAAATTTTGCCTCTATTTGATTTCTTTCTCTTTCACCCATAAGATAAAATTCAGTTGTTTCACTGTCACATTCATTATCTTCAAATGAATAGAGCAATGTATCACCAGAGGAAAACAAATTCGTACGTGATAATTATTTTGCTTGTTTATATTCATTCTGAGGTGATTCTGAATTTGAGGATTTGCTTCCACATAATGGCCAATCGTCTCTTCCACTATCACAGTTCCCTTGAGATGTTTTCTTCTTTTTAGGTGCTTTCTTCTTTAGCTTCTTTCCCATTGTTTCTATGGATCTCCTTCAAGTGATCAAGTTTTTGCCAAAGGACCTGCTCTCATGCCAATTGTTGGAAATAATACTGAGAGGGGGCATGAATCAGTGTTTACAAATCAATAACATTTTCATTTCCATAATCATATTTATATGCGCTACTTCATTGAAGGGAACTCGCATGTGCACGCAATTGTTCTTAAGGTGACCAACGCATATCCAGTTAACTTATGATTCAGTTAATTCATCATATGTTGATCTTTAATCATTGCTTCAACACTTTATTAAACATTAAACAATAACCATGTGCAGTAATAATAGAATAAACCATAAAACATAAGCAACACACATGAACACCAAGATTTAAGGTGGAAACCCAATGTGGGTGAAAACCACCTACTGTTGTCGTCTTTTTCTTCTTTTAATAATATGAAAATCTATTTACAATCTTGTACTAGTGCAGACTCATACCAGTACATAGGCACCCACCTGCAGAAGGTTACAACCTTCTCTCATTCTCCAACTTCTATTGGAAGAAAGCTACAACCCCCTAGTTCTTGTACTAGCTGATATGTTTACTAGTACATAGGCTCCAGCCTACAGAAGACTACAACCTTCACTCATTCTCCAGCTGCTACTAGAAGGGAGCTCCAACCCCCTGATCAAATCACTAGCAACTACTAGTAGGAAGCTTCGACTTCCTCACTGAAGGCTCCAACCCTCAGTATCCTCCAGGGACCATGTTTCATGAATTTTCAGACTAGATACTCATGGTACACAACACTACAATATGAATGTCATGTTTCATCAAATTTTCACACTAGACCCATTAGTAAAATTGAAGCTCAAAATCAATCACCTTTGCAATATGACCATCAAATACATCTACATCGACCAATCACTGAAACCCAATCATCAATATTTGACATAACTTAAACCAATCATCAATCTCTGAATCAATCAATCACTGAAACCTCTGACATACTGAATCATACAATAACTGAAACCTCTAACATACTAAATCAAACAATCACTGAACCACTTAATCAAATTCAACCAAACAACTGGAACACAAATCACTATAACCAGTACACAGAATTGAACCCAGATCACTACATCAACAACTGGAACTAACTATAACTTCAAAAGGCATATTTCATAATCTATAGGCTCCTTCAATGAATCCAACTTGTGTGTATATGCTACTTCCTTTAGCTCAACCTGCGTATACCTCTAAATATTGAATCTTAAAACCTATGAACCATAAATTGTACCAATCAATGACATTCTGAAGATCTACTATCATATTATATAGCAACAAGGATCACCCTTCTTTCTCAAACAACAATCAATGAGACTCAATTTCATTATACATTTAGTTCTACTCTCAGATCTAAGAAGACATTATTGACAAACAGAAGTAAAACAACAGTACTGATCTGATAGATCAATTATTCCTGAACATCAATATTTTCTTTTGCATATGCTACTTGGAAGATCCGAACTAGCATGTATACACACCTTCACCAAAGCGAACTAATGTATAGATCTACAGATACTTACTTATAACTTCGCTGCAATTTTCGACTTCAGACATACTCAGATCGTCACATATAAAGGATAAAACATGTGTTAGAAATCATATCTATCCCATCCATTATCAGATCACATAATGATAAGTCATTATGATACTGATCCATCATTAGATTTCATCCATCATCAAAAACTCAAGTGCATACTTAGTCTAGATCAAGCAAAGCATCAGAAACCCTTAACATGCATATTCTCTTTTTATCTAGCACTTCATAAGATATTCATTACTTCTGCACTTATCCCTTTGATCTTCTCCTCCTTATAAAGTTTTAGGAATTTCTCAAAACCTCAGACCAAAACCTTGGACCAAAACCTCAGACCAATACCTCATACCAAATACCTCATACCAATACCTCAAACCAAATACCTCAGACCAATACCTTGGACCAAATACCTCGGACCAATACCTTGGACCAAAACCTTGGACAAAAACCTTGGACCAATACGTTGGACCAAATACCTTAGACCAATACCTTGGACCAAATACCTTGGACCAAAACCTCGAACCAAAACCTTGGACCAATACCTCAAACCAATTACCTTGGACTGAATACCTTGGACCAAAACCTCCTACCAACACCTCATACCAAAACCTTGATTTTCCATCCCATACGTGCCTTTCCTTCTATGAAAGTGTTTGAATACATATGCGTTCCTTCTGTTCCATGAACCCGCGTGTATACGCTACTTGGACAAGGTGAACCAACGTATACTTCTTAAACCATTCTCTTTCTTCAATTTCTTGATTCTGATTTGTAGTCCTTTGTTCCTTCATCATATTATTTTGTACCATTACTTTGTTCCCTCTGAATAGAATTGCTATAATGTGATTTTCCATATTACTTCTGAAATGATTCCTTTGAACTACCCTACATTTTGTCACATCGGTAAACACAATTGTCAGGCATTTTGTGACATCTGATATCTCTCCTGTAGATTCATTTGGTTACATAGATGCATCTAGTTACCATATGCAAGTGAGTTGTTCTTCTACAAGTGGGTTGTCGTCAAGTTCAACGTATGTATCATAATGCCAACAGTTAGAACACTAGAACACCCTATGGTAATGACAATTAATAGTTTCTAGCTTGAATTTTGTCAATCACAGCTGGATCCATAAAAGAAGAAAAAACCTAAATGACATTTTTTCAAAACATTGGATTTCTAGAATAATAGATTTGTCAAAATATGGGAACACTATATGGTAATATTAACTAATAATTTCTATTCGATATTTTGTTACTCAAATCAAGATTTAAAAAATCTTAAAAATCCATTTTTCAAAAAAACTAGATTTCCATATCCCAAGCCCCACTTCATCATCTCCACATCATTCCCACCATGTAGGTGCCACAAGATTTTCCATGATACCTCTTCCATACTATGGTTCCATGTAATCACACCATGTTATCACACCAAATTAGCATACCATGCCAACATCATCCAACCCAAACTACCACATCATCCTCTGGGGTATGTGGCTCCACATGTCCTACCCTGCTGGCATATAAATCTATTTTTTTTAGAAAACATAGTTTAAATAAGTTCTAAATGTTTGTGCTTCCAAATCTATCACAATACAAGCTCAAGATCTTTGGATTCTATCAACAGATGAGAATAATCCTTGTAACTAATGAAAAAAAACATTTGTGATATCTTAGATCATTCATATATCTTAATTGTGTAGTCTGCCAAGGAAATATATGGTAACTCATGGAAAAGGATCATTTTCAAAAGTTGTGAATCATATGGTTATCTATTTTTTCATACAATGGGGAAATGCATGGTAACTCATAGAAAATGATCTTCTAGATATCTAGATTTTGTTCTTTAGTCCCTTTATGCTAAGTTTGTAGTCATAGCCCCCACTAGCCCATGTGACTAGGGGTTGGAGATAAAATCCTTCAATCCCCAAATTTTCCAAAATTGTTTACAAACCTTAACATTAAATCATATTTGTAGAAGACTTATATGACTTGAGAAGATTCAGAGGACTCACATGATATAATCAAGTCTTATTTACACAATCAAACAACATGTTTTATTCAATAAATATGTATGAAGCTGATCTCTATTTCTCTTTTAATGAAATTTCCAAAGCCCATAACTAAACAATTCGATGGATTTCATCAATAATTTAAATTATTGAGCAAGTAATTTTTTATAGACATTTTTTTAACATATCACAATGAAGGAAGACAAAGATGATTGGAAATTATAAGGACTGAAAATACCAAATTATACAAGAATTATCATACAAGAAAGGAGAAGAAGCGATAGAATGATACAACCAATCATTCTATTAGCATGTAACAAATTTAATACGTTTAGTAGATCAAATTATAACTAGCAATTTCTTTATTTATGTATCCATAACACACTCAGGGTTTATAATTAGAATAATACAATGAATTAACAGAAGGTAGAAATAGAAACTTATTTGAATATGACAAGGATGATTAGCAACAACCAATAGACTAGGCTATTTCCACCAAAACATAGGTAGGTATAATGTAGATCTCCACCCTCTAGCCAGGCTATGATACCACCAACGTGAAGTAGGAACAATGGATGTGATTTTAATATACTAGAAATGTGATCAATATGATTTTTGCTACCAATTTTTGCAAATGATAGAGAAACTACATGCACCTAGATTACTTGCCTCTCACAACACACGATTACTTCCTTCTCTGCTTCATATTCCCTCGTAAGTCTCATTATCTTATTCCTTTCATAAAAATACATAGAAAGGTCGAATTGTTAACATAAATTTTTTTACAAATTTTCATGGTTTCCCAGCTGTTTCAATAAGTATCTACCCTTATTTTCATGGTTGGTCTTCTCTACATACTCCTAGATTTTTCTGTATCCCCTTCTCTTCTCTATAACTTCCCTTTTATCCCCTTTTTCCCATCCTAGTTTCTTCCATTCAAATTTTCAGTTCATTTCCCCTAATAAGAAGTTCCCTCCCTACTTCTTTTTGTTCCAATAATCTAGGGGAAATACCTTGCTAAATTATAAGAGTTATGGCTTAACTTTATAAATAAGCTTTCTTTTCTACTCATTTATTGAATTAGGTAAATATGATAAGGTATGAAAGTTAAATGAATAATAAATAAATCCCTTAAATCCCCTTACTATTCCCCTATTTTGGTAGCATAGCCCCTATATGCACTCATAGTCTACTGGTGTTGGTCATCATCATTTTGTTAACTTCAAAAGTAAAATATATACAATGTTTACAATACCACAATATATATTTAAAGGAATAATAAATAAATCCCTTAAATCCCCTTACTATTCCCCTCTTTTGGTATCATAGCCACTATACGCACTCATAAACCATCCATGAACAGTTTTAAACAAGTTTAATTATACTTTTTTTCGAGGAGATAAATTGTGATGTTACATTCGCTCCTTCGAATAACACCATCCTCAATGTTCTTTCAATACAACAATTTTTATGTCATCATTATTTAGTTATTGCTTCAATTTCATCCTCTTCAATTCCTTCATACATACATTTTTATTATTGTCTACAATAGTCATAAATATATATCATAACCATCTTCCTATATAGCCTTTAACTTTTCCATGGGAAATTTAAATTTTCCATAGAGAACATGCATTTCAACATATGAAATATCAATTCAATACTTATATGTAAGGCTATCATTTTCTTCACAAGGCTTACATATGAAACAATTTTAGCTCATTGCTTTCTTAGACACACCCAAATGTGCTCATGACCCTAGGTAGCATGTAACATGAATCTCCCAAAACATATTCATTCAAGTCTTTTCTTCCTTGCAGCTCTAGGCTAAATAATCCCTTTCACTTCTACATAGTCCCTTGGGAAATCCATCATTAGATAAGGTTTCATTGCATAGGAAGGGTATAGAAACTTGTAGTCTTATAGCCAATGCATCCCTTTATGCTACTATAATATGGCATAGCCCATCTCAATGTTGATCAAAGCATGCCATAACACTCTAGTGTCACTATAGTGGCCTTGTTCCTAGGTTTTTAGATTCACAACCATTATTTATCCTCCCTATATACATACAATATCTCACATGTATCACATGCATATGGTTCCTATGAGATTAACCATTATAATTCAAAAAAAAAAATCAACCTATTTCATATAGAAACAAAATTTCACAAATATGAGACTCTTTCTCATACTATTTGGCTCTTTTGCAGGTGATAACACCTAGCCTTTGTATGGGCTTACAATCAATATCATACCCACGTTTGTTTTTCCTATAATATACATTTTTTCTCATCCAAACAATTATTAATTTTGATCCATAGAATCCTTTAATATAATACTCATTATAGACACCAAAAGGACCTCCAAATTTTCATATACTCAACAATCCAATCATGTTCAGCCACATATCATTTCAAATTGCACGGAAACATTCATTGCATTATATAAATACATATCATCATTATTACATCATGTATGTTCTTTTCAACCATTCCAACACTTCACAATGCATCCATGAATTTATTTCAGCAAATAAATTAATTATATAAGATTGAGAGTGTCATAATTACTCTCTCACTAAGATTCCTATCTTAGAATTTTCTTAGCAATTATTTTTTCCACTTTATTTTTGCGTGATTAGGGATTCACACCACTCACTTTAGCAATTAACAATTTCTCAAAACATTAATAATCATTTATTTTCATGACATTCATTCATGCAATTGTTTGTCACATGCAAGCATGCATCCATTCAATGCATCAAACTTGTGCATTATTAAAATTTTCAACAATTTCTCCATACTAAGAGCATCATGCCTCTTCCATACTCTAATAAGTATTAATTTCATATAAGTATTTCCATGTCAATAGCTCCATGCACATTCCCATCAACTAAGGACAATCAAAATAATGGCATGTTCATGTGATAGACCAATACTCATAACATTAGCAATTGTTGTGGCCACTCACATCATCCTAGAACCTTCAAGAATTCATTCATATGGTACCATTGTATACACTCATCACTATGTGACGAAACTATATGCCTCATATTTAGAATCTCTTGGGCCATTACCCATAGCCTCATGTATACATTGCAGTGATTATGTTCACTTCATACATCACACTGAACCATGTATTTTCCAACGCATTATCAAACATACATTTTTTACCTATGATTTTTATCACTAACTTATTTAAATATTATCCATAATGGCATCTCATACATACACATATTATTAATATTTTTACCAGATCTTGTGTATTGGAAGCTCCCTACCTTGATCATACCTCAAGTGGGGTATCATGCAATTCGTGCATCCAAATGGAGAAACATTTCATAAAAATATACATTTAGCTTGAATAAATACTTAGCCAATTTCTTCAACTTACCCTTTGTTGTTCCATGATTGGTTAAATCCATAATTACATGGCTACCATATTTGTATATACTTAGTTGATTCTTGACAAGCATCATCTTTTCAATGTCCTCGAGATATTTAATGGTTGAAGGAACTTCTTCTACCTCAAATTATACTTCAAATAAATGGCCTTTAATATCAAATTCATGAGAACATTCTACATTTTTTTTTATGCACAACATCATCCACACATTAGTTGTTAGTCAACCAATTAAAATATGTGCTACAACACTCTAAAGTTGTAGCATAATTCATTGTATAATGCATTTTATATCTACAACTAATCAATCATTCTCAAGCATAATTTCATAAATTAGCTATATATATATATATATATATATATATATATATATATATATATATATATATATCGAGAGAAAACTCCCTTCTTAATATTTCTCTCATTTTTTTACTCCATTATTCAGTGATCCACATCACCCAATCAAGCCCTTATTTATTAATTCTTTATTCAAATATTCCCTCTAGTTCATCTTAACTAAGTAATTTTACAAGTTCAATATCAATTTTAGCATATCAATCATCTGCAATAATTGTTATTATAATTTCTGAAGATTTCCAACAATCTTAATAGCCCAATTATCATTTGTCTCAACATAAATTATATCAATATGGTTATTTTTAATTTTGATGATAATTCAAGACATAATTGGTCTTTATTTGAGCATCTAGTTCTTTTATATTTTATTATAACCCATTCCTCTTGACAAGTCTTTCCATAGTTAACTCAAGGGGCCATATTCTCTACAACTCACTTTGTTGGATTTTCCCTGATCCAACATGATCAAATCACTTAGTCTCTTGATTTGACCAACAATTATTCAATTGACCTTCACATAAGCCTATATACAAACATGCATCTTGTAAGAGTTTAGATAGCTTTAAAACCTTAAGTCATCCATTTTTTCTGAAGGATGAAAACAATATGTACATTTTGTTTCTTTAAATGGTCGGACATTATTCCTTAAAGCCTCATCATAATCTCATAAATTTAGCTCCTCTCCTTATATATTTTCTCTTTCTCTCACACAACATCAAGGCATTTAACCCTTATCTATACCAACACTTACTATGTTGTTCTCCACACCTATTTATGTGAAATAATTTTTTTCACGTTAATACTTCAGGTTCTTTCCCATATCAATGGTGGCATCAGTGTGTCCTTCCAATATCTAACTTTTCTTTCACAGTCATCCCATGGGATTTCATTTCTAATTTCAAACCATATTCAAGGCCTTGAAATTTCCCTAGTGGAAATTGACATGGGCACCCTTACCGATATTCTTCCTCATTTGTAAGGAAAATACACTATACATAGAATAGGGTCACTCACTTTCCAAGTGAGTATTTACACCAACGTATCCAAGGATATCGTTATCTCCATTATGCATAAATATTTAGCAAGCTTAGCATTCATAACAATTTTTTATATTCATGTTATGCATCATACAGGACACTCAAGGGTGCCTTTAGGTATGCCTTGCATACATTCATGTCATCATCAATGATAATTTTCACTCAGATTTCAAGGCTAACCTTATGTTTATAACTTTACCTTGTTGTTCATACACTCAACAATCCTTAACCATACTCTTCAATTATATGGCTATGTTTTACCAGTAGGTACTTCTCTTACAACTTTATTTCTATGAGCACCATGTTCCATATATCTTTCCACTAGGGAACTAGGTAGTGTTAAATATACCCTAAAAAAATTCACGTAAACCTTATATTTTGTTTATCAGCTTAGTTGATCACTCCCATGCCATTCAATCATCACAAACAAGTACGAAAGTTTTTAATCAACTCACTTTACATTCCATGCTCTAAAACATCACTTATCCTTTTCCTTTAAGGCACCAATCCTCAACCATCCAAGTTAGTTATCCAAGAACTAAAACCAAGGCCTTCTAACTCAGGCCTTTCCATTTTGCACGTCCATTGCAATGGGTTATTTCTCATCCCTAACATAGTGATATTTACCCATTTATGAATTTTCACGATTTATTAAACTTCCCATCGTCAACGAAATATTTAGTATAACCACATCATCCAACCAAGAATTAAATCATTCGAGGATATTCAAGTATGGCCAACGCCACACCACCCTCTCATAGAGAGATATTTCTTAACCATTGTAAAGCATGAAAAACCTTCATAACAATGTTACTAGGTAATATCCACATTTCCCAAGATTCCTACAAATAATAACTCTTCCTCCTTCAACTAAAATATCCCAAATGTGATACACTCATGCACAACAATATTTAAGAACTACATTGAATCATTGCTACAAATCATAGAAATATACCTTATAACAATTTACTTCTAGCATTGCTTTCAATAACATTCTAATTCCGACATACACCCATATTCATTTGTGTTTATCGTGTCTGCAAATGCATTCACTACACTTTTTCGTCCTTTTATTATTAGGCTTTCTCATTTCATCATCAACACCAATCAAGGGAACCATGCACTTTTAAGTTGTCTTTCTCATCACACGGCTACCAAAACATGACATTTTTTTTTAACGAAGAATTATTTCACACATAGTTGTTCCATTCCAAGCAACATATCCCTTTGTTCAAGGTAAAATCAAGTAGTACTACTATTTCCAAACATAACAAGAAAACTCTCTACCTTACTCCAAAATCATCTCTATGGCATAATTCTTGGCCTCCATACCTAGTGTTTGAACTTATCTCTGATACCAATTTGTAAAACACTCCAATTATTAAAAATTAAAATTTATAATATACCCAAATTTAATATGAGGAATGATGATAGACAAATATTCATATCTAATTTCTTTGTTATGGTCACATTGTTTTGTTTAAGCCCCAACTCTTTAATATACCCTACAATGATGGGGTTATAACAATTCATATTCTTTCAAGGACTTTAAACTTATTTTCCAATAGCATCAGCATATTATACTCATCAAGAGCTTTCCAACAATATAAATTTCATCCAAATCCAAGTTTTAAACACAAAGTTATGGCCCTCAAAAGTTTCACTTTTTATGCCATGTCAGCAGTTAACACATGGTTGAAACATGATGACCTACCAGGTCTATACTCCACAATCAGTAGCATTAAAACACTAAGACTACACTACAAGTATTAACAAATGGAATTCAACCCTTCATATCCCTCACTCTCTAATTAAAACTGCACTCATATCAGTTATACATAAAAAAGGAAGGATTGATTTTCAGAGTTATGTGTGTCACACGAAATAAGTCGATCTTGCAGACAAGATAGTCCTTCCTAGAATCTAAAGAAGACCTACTGACAAGCAAAACAACCAGACACTATCTTTCTCTAAATATTCTTTTATAAACAATGGCAAACAAGTGTTTTTAGGGCCTACCTTAGGTCCAACGCAAGTTTGTGGATGCCCTCGCTCCTTCAATCCAAATGAGCTCCTTTGTCGCGAATCTGCAAACACAAACAAGGCAAACAAATTAAATAGCACCTGAAAAGCCAATATCATAAAGTATATTTAACATGAAAGTCAAGGAGTCCATGAAACAAATAACATGAGATACTTGTTGAGAAAAATGAGTTTGATTGTATTAATTCAAAAGAATAAGAACTTTACAACCTGTGCCTTGACGCTGTACAAGCTCCTCCCAGGGTCCAGCAAGAAGTCTCCTCTACTTTGACAAGTTTCACTCTCTTCCCAATGAAGCCAAAAAGGTATGTGATATCTCCTCTTAAGCTTAACTAGGAAGTATTAATTTCACTAGCATTTACCCTCAAAAATGTTCAGCTTCTAACCTGCCGAGCAACCAGCCCAATGCCTGAATTTATAGTGCAATGGAAGGAGGTTACTAGGTCCTCCTTCAAAGGGATAAAGCCCTCCTTCAAAAGGATAGCTCCTCTCATCAAGGGATTAGCTCCTTCTCTTTTGGGATGCATGAACCACCTCTGAGCGAACAATCCACGTCAAAATTCCTTCTAGAATCCTCTAGAATTAACCCAAAGTGAGTTTTTTAAGATAAAACTTGTGCCTTTTGACTTTCACAGGGGTCCGCACCCACACCTTTAGGGACAGAGCAGGCAGGTCCGCAGTTTTTGTAAACAGAAGGCGCAACACCGTAGGTAATAGTGAGAGAAAGTGCAAAACTAGAGTTTCATTGATTTTCAATGTCTTTCTCCCATTTTCAAAGCTTGACTTGAAGAGCTGAGGTCTGAGACTTGCTTAGGAGGACAGTACAAGTGATGATAGACCCATAGTGACTGCAAATAATCATGGTGACGATATTTTTGTGTAACATATTGCCCCCTAAAGTGCGAAGTCTGTAGTAGATGAGGATTTCATTTATCATTTAGGAAGAGTGAAGTACTTTACCATTTCGAGGATCATCTTGTGGAGAGCCCGGTTGGAACCTGTAAAAGCATTCAATGCAAGATATATATATGAGATCATATCATCGCTGAGGTAGGCATTCCCATACTCAGATCAAAACTGACTAGAAAACTAACTACTGCTCTGATACAGGAATGATCTTGTAAAATATCACAAGTATAGACTCATGTGGACACAGTATGGACGCAACCATCTATTTATGAATAGTCCATTATATAATGAATACAAAATTCCTCGCAGCCTGGATTGTGGAAACTAGATCCAGGGTCTTCATTTCTACTTCCCGAAATAGTATGATTCTATCCATGCGAATGAATGTGTTAATGTCGAACATGGTAGAAACCACTTGATTACCAGTGAATGATGTAAACTATTAACAAGTGTGAGAGAAACCACCAGTGATGTCAATGGCTCTCAAAGTACCCAGTACAACCCATGAGATGCAAATAAATGTGTTGATGTCGAACATGTCACGGAATCCTTAGATCGAAGGTCAATGATGCAACCTGTCGTCAAAGGTGAGAATCCTGCCATTGAAGCATGCAGATCTCAAGGTACTGACGATTTCTAGATCATCTTTCTAGATAATGAGCTGAAGTCGATAGAAAGCAATCCGTCGTAGGCAATCCCACAACACGAAATCATAAATCAAGTCGAAGAAATTTAGTTGCAAGGACTGACTCAGGGATGGTCAAGATGGATGACAGATATTTTGCAGATGAATGGCTTATTGGCAGTGACCTCCTGAACACATAACGACACGATAGATGGCTTGGTGACAATTGAACCAAAGTTAATACCCAGAAACCGGCTGAAGAATTTCAATGTGGTTTGATCAACTGTTAGGCAAAGAATTTCCCAACCAAGGTGAATAAAAGTGTCATGTTCAAGAGCAGTTACAAAGTATGATAAAGAGGCTCATTTTTCTCTCTTTTCCCCCACCATTTCTAGCAAGTACCGCTTTATTTTTTACAAGCTTGAGGAGGATAACATTTGCTTGATTAAAAGCTCATCCTTCGGATGAGTCCAACTTAGTTTAAATTCGAACCCTACGAAGGAGTGGTTCGTTCCTGTTTTTAATTGAACAGGTCCTTTACTGTGAAATTTTAACGAGTCCTATATAGGAGAAACTCGGCATTTTTAAATTTTAGAGAGTCTGAAAAAAATTAAGAAAACTCCAGGGTTGACCTTTTTCGTAAATTTGTGTCTCCCAAGCCCAAAAAAAGTATAAAATAATACTTGAGAGAACCGCTTGATCTTTTACGACCAAGGAGTACTTTTCGTTATTAGTGCCCTTGATCCGAAAAAGTAAAAAAGCGATCAATCACACGTCGTTTTATAACCAATATCGAATTTGAAATGACAAAAACCTGGCAATCTTTTCATGTTCTTACGGTCAGAAAAGAGCTGTAAGTGGACCATCTTTTAATTTCGTTTTAACGAGTTTAAAAGAAAAACTCGGCAGTCTTTTCATGTTTCAGGAGTCATAAAAGAGCTTAAAGGTGACTCTAAATGTTTTTTCGTCGAAAACGATAGATTTTGCCTGAATAATCCGTTATCCTGCACAAAAACACAAACATTACTCATACCTGTTTGAAATGGATAAAAATGTCGCAAAAATACCTTTCCAAAGTGAAACATAAACAAATTTCCAATTTATTTACTTAAAAACTTATAAAAGGGGCTTCGTCAATTCATTTTTACCGTTTGAGTTTTGGGTGAGAAAATAGTGCTTTTGTTCAGAAAACTTCCTGTGAAGATTGCAAAATCCAACAGTCGGAATCGAGCGTCGTCTTCTCGAGGTAATCCGCATCATCTTACTCTTCATTTTTTACCGTTTCAATTTTTATTTTAGCCATTCATTTCATTTTTTCGGAGGGTTTTTAGGCTTAAAACCCGCGCCCGGGGGCCCGTAGGTTTACCACTGCTGGCATGCAGACCCCAACTTTTTCTCCATTGGGAAAAAGCCAAGGGTCCGCACCTTCCATGTAGACAAGGTGCAGTCCCATGCGCTGTGTCTAACCTGGAGGGTGTGGTCCCCGTCGCAAGGGTTTTTAACCCAAAAATTCTCAAAATTGGACCAAACAAAATAATTTCAAGCATTTTAATTTATCTTTATACTTGATGCAGAGAGTACATCATGCTAGATTGGCATGAACGAGAGCATGAGGACGTGGATGCTGCCGCATGGAATCATCAGCCTTCACTTGATTCTTTGAGGGCGTGCGGCTTTTACAAATTCTGGGCTATTCCTGGCATGAGGACGCAGGTGGATTTCTTACAGTGGCTGGTTGACAGATGGAGCATACAGGACTAGTGCTTCTTCATTGGTGGCCACCAACTCGAAATCGAGCCGGCGGACTTATATTTCTTGATTGGTTTGCCTAAGAGAGGCGAAGACTTGACTCTGTTTGGGGCTAGGCCAGGTGGCCAGTCTGTCGATAGCCTCTGGCTAGAGTACTGCAACAGCCAGGCTAGAGACAAAGGGATAGACATAAAGACCATATCCTGTCCTGAACTCATAGTGATTGCGTTTACTGTCACCAGACTTTGGGGGGCTGCCGCATTACATATTGCCATTGGATCCCACATGTGTATGGTAGTTGATTGCTTTCGAGGCACCATCTTCAACTGGTGCGATGCTGTGTTGGCCAATCTGAAAGGCCAACTAACCAGGGCCAAGAACAGACAACTAAATACCTTTGGTTATGGGGCTTTGGTCGTGAGTTTTGGCCTGGAGAGGGTTCCCATGTTGATCCCGCAGCACCTTATTGTTGGAGCTGGGCTTCCTCGAGAGCCCAAACTGATGCGATGGGTCACAGTTATGGCCCGTCACCCAGACGAGAGGATAGAGGTTGCTCGATTCAAACCTGAGTATTTCCAATGGTTGGAAAACCAGGTCTTTTCTATTCAGGACTTCCCTTACACTGGGGTAGATTTTTGTGGTGACCCAGACATGGCTCTTCCACCAGGAGAGCAGCTGGATGACTCAGGTAAAATCATTTTCAACATTTTCCCTATTTTAATTTGTTTCTATTATTTTTTCATCGTCTCAAAACTGATAGCAAAAGTTTCAAATGCAAATGTGGCTCCACAGCGACCAGCCGCTCTCCGGCCTTACAAGAGGAAACAACAAGTTGCAGTCGCACCAGCCCCACAGGACAAATCAGTAGAGGTTTTGGCCGAGTTGGAGGGTCATCTGGAGCGCTTGACAGGAGATATTATGGAGACCACTATAGATGACATTCCTCGTCGACTTCAGTGCTATGTGATTGGGGTCCCGGGAGCTTTTAGGAGGTTCCTTTGCAAGGTGGCCCGTGTAGTGGTTTCTTATCGAGATCATCACCAGTGATAGGATGATCGCCTATTGTGGGCACATATGACATTTTTGCTTTTTGTACTTATCATTGTTGCCGATCATAAGGTGTTTTTCAACCTATGATCGATGACGATGTATTTTTTGACACACTCCTATATATATATATATCACTATTACCAGCTTATCTTGTAAATCATGTTATGGAATGGTTTTAAATTTACATGTATGATTATTGCAAATGTCTATTTAAAATTTGAGAAGCAATTGCATCTGCTAATGTATTTAAAGATCTTGGAATATGCTGATATTCAATATAATCAAATTCACGTTACAAGAGATGCACTCTCAAAAATAATCTTAATAACACTGGATTTCTAATGGCATACACTCTATTAAGCTGTAATACAACGAGTTCAGAATCTAACCTCACTATCAAACTCCGAATCCCAAATGAAATAGATTCAGATAATAACTCAATCACTGCACTATACTCGGAAATGTTGTTCGTTGTTTGACCGAGGCTTACCCCATGCATAGATACTAACTCGTCAGAGGGAAAATAGATAACCCAAGCTGTGGAAGAAATGTTATGTTTATTACGACAAGAACCATCAGTGAAACCAATGTATGTTTGTAGAGGCATCGACATCTACAATATCAAGAGTAAAACCAAGATAAGCAGGAATAATGACCAAAAAAAAACACTCTCTAAGCTAAGCACACTGTTTAAACTAAAACACGCCAGCTAGAAAGAAAAACAATCCTAACTAAAAATCTCCATACCCGTTCTTTTAAGCATAATACCTCTTCAAGTAAAGACCATTTTTGGGTTTACCCAAAGAGTCCCCATCAAATTCTACCAATTCATAGGCCCCTTTTTCTAGCTTTCGCTTGACAACATAGGGACCATGCCACATAAGAACGAATTTTCCAGTGCCTAATTTATCATTAGCTTGATCGTAAACTAAGACTAGATCTCCTTCCGAAAAATTTCGAGGGGTCACATTTCGATCATATTGAGCTTTCATGCGTTTTGCGTGAGCCTTGATCGCCAATGTAGCATCACGTCGATTCTCATCTAATTGAGCCAAGTATAACAAACACTTTTCCTCTTCGGAAGTGGCTAGAAGTAACTCAATGGCCATTTGCAGTGATTGGATTTCGCATTCAATGGGTAACACAGCTTCAAAACCATAAACTAGTTGGAAAGGAGTGAACCCTGTTGATGTTTTTACTGAAGTTCGGTACGCCCAAAGCGCTGAAAATAGCATGTTATGCCAATTCGACCGATGAATCCCAATGATTCGTTGGATAGAGATAACTAAAACTTTGTTGATGGATTCAACTAGACCATTAGCTTGTGGATAATAAGGGGTTGAATTATCGTGACGTAAACCAAGCTGGCCTGTAAGTTCGGTCATCATAACATTTCGAAAATGACGCCCATGATCAATGATTATCTCTTGCGGGACACCAAACTTAGCAATTATATGATTGAACAAGAAAATTGCAGCTGTCTTGCTGTCTACCTCAAATGTAGGCATCGCTTCGGCCCACTTGGTAAAATAATCTACCGCAAGGATGATATACGCATGCCCCCAGCCGAGTGAGGGTTACATGTAATAAAATTGATACCCCATTTGGAAAAAGGACCAACGGAAATTATAGGGTGGAGAGGTACAGGTGGAGCGCGCATCTTTCAATAAAAAATTTGGCAGTTATGGCATTTTCGGACCGCCGTAATACAGTCTTTAAACAAAGACAGCCAGAAGTAGCCAGCATGCAATATCTTTTGGGTTGTGGCATACCCAGAAATATGACCGCCACATGCTCCAGAGTGACATTCATTTAGAAACCTTTCAGCTTATTCGTGAGTTAAGCAACGTCAAAACACAGAGTCCGCCCCATGGCGATAAAGAGTATCTCCAATAATCCTGAATTGTTGGGACTGGAATCGAATTTTTCGACATTCAGACCTTGAAATTTATGGCCGAAAGGATTGGGTCTGGAGATAAATGATGATATCCCCATACCACGGATCTAAAGTGTTGATTAGAAACAAGGATTTTTCCGCAATGGGCTCCCCCGCCACAATTTCCATGTCAGCACGCGAGAAGTCACACATTAACTCCGCAAAAACTAAAGATTTCTTAGACTTGGATTTCTCAAACTCCAAGTCAAACTTCTGCAGGATAACAATCCATTTAGAGTACTTTCCCCCTAGTAATTGCTTGGTCAAAATGTAGATCATAGGGTTGCAATTCGAAATTACTGTAGTTTTACGTAGTAAACTGTAGTGACGAAAATGTTGGACAGCTTGAACATCTGCCAATGCCAATTTCTCCACACGTGAGTATTTTAGCTCAATTGGATTTAAAGTTCGACTAAGGTAATATATCACATGCTCAGTTCTGAATTCATCTTCTTGAACTAAGACCATTCCAATGGTGGAATGAGAGGCAGCAAGATACAAGAAGTAATCCTGGTTGTAGTTGGGAGGATCCAATAACGGTGCATGGGTCAACGCGTGTTTAAATGCATCAAAAGATTTCTGAGCTATCTCATCCCAATAGAGTGGAGTATTCTGTTTCAACAACCGGGTAAAACCCTTTGTAACCTCGGCGTAGTTAGAAATGAATCGTCGTAAAAAGTTTGCTTTCCCTTGCAAACTTTGGAGTTGGCGAAGACTCAAAGGAGGAGGCAATTTTACAATAGCTTCGACCTTCGAGGGATCGACGCGAATGCCGGCTTTCGAAACTACAAACCCCAGTAATCGACCCGTTTCTATACAGAAAACACATTTGTGTGGGTTCAACCGAATCCGATAATGCCTACACCTCATAAATATTTCTCGTAAATGGACTAGGTGATCAACTCGATGTAATGAATGAGCAGGCAAGTCATCGAGATATGGTTGCACAATGTGCTTGATGTCATGAAACTCATAAGACATGGCCCTTTGAAAAGTTTCTCCGGCATTCTTAAGCCCGAAAGGTAACTTGCAATAAGCAAATGTCCCCCATGGACAAATGAAAGCCGTTTTTGGTTGATCGGCAGGTAGAATATTGATTTGATTGTATCTGGAAAAACCATCCATGAAGGAGAATATTTCGCTACTGGCACAATCATCAATAATTTGATCGATATAGGGAGTTGGGTAATTGTCCTTTGGACAGGCTCAATTAATGTCCCTATAATCGATGCATATTCTTATTTTTCCCTTCTTTTTGTTAACCGGAACAATATTTGATACCCAATCCGTTAACGGGATCGGATAAATGAAACCTGCTTTGAGTCATTTTTCAACTTCTTCTTTAATTGCAGCAGCTTTTCTTCGGTGAATCTGACGCAAATGTTGCCAGATGGGTTTAGCGTCCAGGTAAGTCTTGATCTCATGAACAACAATCGCGGAATCAATTCCTGGCATTTCCTCATAGGACCAGGCAAACACGTCGCGGAATTCTTGAAATAGGGCCTTATATATCTGAATTTCGTCATCTGTACACGAGGCACCTATATGAATGTTCTCAACAATTTCGGGCTTAACCGAAATGTCAATAGGAATAGTTCGAGACATGTTTCCCAAATTTAACTCTGAATCAGGATGTTTCATTAGATTCTGAGGTTCCTTGACATATTCAGTTGTAAAAATTGATGAGAAATCATTTTCAAAACGATCATCCTCGGGTAAAAACGAAGATCTGTGATGAAGATCTTCCCATGGTAAATCATCTACACATAGGATTTCACGAATTTGCTCGTCAGAGTGAACAAGTTCAGAAAATGTGATTAAATCCGAGCTTGATGTGAAAAGTGATTCCTCACGGACCACATTCATGAAGTCAATTTCAGTTGAAGATGGGTCGGTAAACGATTGCACGGCCTCATACGCAATTTCATATGGACTCAAAGGCATGACATCACCAAATGAGTCTATCTCAGATTCAGAAGGAATGATCCAAGGATCATCATAAACAATGGTGTCTGATGTAATCATATGAATGGTTTCAAATGAAGATGATGCGTTGATCGGAGGAAAAGGAAAAGTTCACAGCAAACCGGCATCTTTAACTAGTCCTACTCCAACATCCCTATACGGGATAGTCATTTTACCGACATGCTGAATACTTTCAAAAGAGGATGGGTCAGAAGAAAAGTAAGCCATCTGGTCTATTGTTACGATCTTTCCATTATGCGGAAATTTTATATCCCGAAAGACTGATGAAACGACCGCTGTCATAGCGTAAGACCAACTTCGACCCAAGAGAAGGTTGTAATCTAGAGGGGCATCAACAAACTCCACATCTAGATTAATGGTTTTTCCTTCAACCCGTATAGACAAATCCTGTAGAATGCCAAAAGGATGAAACCCACGGCCATCAAGGGTCTTTAGAATCGTTGGGGATTGATTTAGCAAAGGAGAACCAAGCGATCTCCAACATTGTATCGACATAATACACGTCGAGGCTCCCTCATCAATTATAGTCCGATGAATAGGCCTGTTTTTTACTATCACTGGAATCTGGAAAGCCATTTGATAAGGCAAACGCGGTGTACTATTTTCTAGATCGAAAATTATTAGGTTCGAGTCCTGAGCGTCAACAGATCCTATAGTCGAAAAAAGTAATTTACGTTGTGCTTGACATGATTGCATCACTTCCAAAGCTGACATTGCTGAGGGTGAAACAGCTAAATCCTCAACAATGTTATAGTTCTTAGCCACTCTCTCATGTGGATTGAAAGTTGACTTTCGAAGTATACCCTTGGCAGGTGGTTTGATTACCAAGTCTGGATTAGGTTTCTCAATTTGTAGTGAATCAGAACCGTGAGCTGAGGTTGATGGATTAGAATGAGAAGATTCTTCTTTTTTACCATCAACAAGACTTTTACTACCATAATCTTGCAATCGAGTCGCAATCCGAACATGGGACATCATCAGTATGGGTTCTTCATTGGCACTCGAGGAAGAACCTATCATCTTACTGTCATGAGCTGGAAAAGGATCCTTCAAAATAGCAGGAGTTTGGGAACCTTTGACAATCTTTGCAACCTCTGCACGATGAGGGCAGTCTCTTGTAAAATGTTCATCATCACAAATGAGACAAGGATAACAAGTTTTGCGCTTTTCATCATTGGATTCCGATTTTTCAGGTTTCTCCTTTCGATTTTTGTCTGTTTTATTATTCTTCTTTCCTTTCTTCTTCCCACCGGATTTTGATTTGGTTGTAGATGACTCTACAACGTAAATATCGGCGGAAATCTCTGCAGAAGAATCTCCTGTTGGGGAATCAGGCAAGGTTATAATAGGAGAAGAATTCTTGGAAGACTTCTTCTTACTTTTAGTGTTAACCGTACCAATCATACCATCGGCGGCATGAGATCCCGAAGGAGCTGCAGTGATTTGATTTTGCTTGGGAAGATCGAGGATTTTCTCGTGTAACGTATCTGATTGAGTATAGACCAAGTCAAGGTACTGTGCTTGAGCAATTACTTGCTCCTCAGTAACAACTCTAGCTTTAGCTACATCTTCAGTGATCTTTGGCAACAAAGATTTTACAAACCACTCTGCCAAGATCTAATCCAGAATAAACACCTTCACTAAACGTCGTCGACGTCTCCACTCATGAATATGATCTGAAATGTAAGTGGATGTCAATTGTTTTAATGAATTTAACAATTCCGTGCCATTGTCATATCGGACTGGCAACTGAAAATGAGATAAAAACGAGCTAGCTAACTGGCTAAAATTATAAAAAGTGCCTCGCGGTAACTCAATGGACCACTTGGTCGCGATACCAATTAGGGTGCGCTGGAAACGTCTAAGACGGATTGAATCATCTGAGATGGAGTTAAACGCACACCAGAGGTGTTAAGTCATCACATGGTTCAACGGATCCTCTCCTGATTTAACTTCGAACTTAGGAATGTCACTAGGCAACTTATTCGGCATTGGCAGCCAAAATGGAAGATAATTAATGGGATCGTTCGTTAGGCGCGACAAGTCAGGTAAGTCCAAAGTTGCGATAAATGGTAACTGATGATTAGGGTCCCTAAAACTCTGGATCATTAGACCAGCCCAAGGAGGAGGATATCCATAACAAGGAATAGGAATTGCGTTTGGGATATTGTATCCTTGTGGAAAACCAGGATTAACCGGACTGTACTGGGGTTGTTGAGGTTGTTGATAAGTGTACCCAGGGTATATTTGATACTGATAGACTGGCTGCTTCACAGCAGGACCGAATTGGTACTGTCCCTGGTACGGTTGATAAGTAAATTTTGGTTGACCTGTGACAACCGTACTTGAACCAGGTTGTCCTACAGGCATCTAAACTAAAGTTTGAATCGTAGATCCAGACGGTGGTAAAGATGTCTAAGGAGTAGATACAGGAACAGTAGAAACCGGAGCTGTCGATACTCCGGAAGTAGGTGGGGTAGATTGAACAGATGTTGTGGCAGTTGTAGTAGTCGTTTGAGGCGGAGTACGAGGCGTACTAGGCCCAAGCTGAGAAACTACCGAAGGTACAGAAGTTTGAATGTTAGACTGGACTGGTTGCTAGGGTGTACCAGAAACTAAGGATTGTCCAATTTGAGATGACAACTGTACATTTGGCTACAACACCTGTTGAGTTTGTGATGGATCCCACACTATATTCATTCCGGGGTACTGACCCATAATAGGTTGAGAATATTGAGGAACATAACTGGGTTGAGGGTAGGATTGATAATTTAAAGGTACATTTCTCGTTCCTTGCTCATACGTTTGACCGGAGGGTAGTTGGAAACCGTGGTTCGAGTACTGACCTTGGGGTTGATACCCTTGAGGCCTTCTTGTACTTGGTCTCATTTTTCTCAACAAGTATCTCATGTTAAATATGTTTTATGATATTGGCTTTTGATCTATTCCGTGTGACAAAATTGCGGAAAAGCTCAAACTCATTTTTCTCAACAAGTATCTCATGTTATTTGTTTCATGGACTCCTTGAATTTCTTGTTAAATATGTTTTATGATATTGGATTTTTAGGTGTGATACAATTTGTTTTCCTTGTTTGTGTTTGCAGATTCGCGACAAAGGAGCTCATTTGGATCGAAGGAGTGAGGGCATCCACAAACTTGCGTTGGACCTAAGGTAGGCCCTAAAAACAGTTGTTTGCCATTATTTATAAAATCATATTTAGAGAAAGATAGTGTCTAGTTGGTTTGCTTGTCATTAGGTCTTCTTTAGATTCTGGGAAGGTTTATCTTGTCCAAAAGATCGACTTATTCCGTGTGACAAAATGGCAACTCATATTGGGTTGAGGAGATGCTCCTGAAAAAGTACCAGAAAGGGACTGATACCCAGAGGAAATAGAAGGACCACCATACAAAAAGGATTCAGGGGATTGAGTAAACATGGACGACTATCCTGACATATTTAACAGAGGATAATAACCTCTAGGTGTTACGTGATAAGGAATGCGAGTTGGTGAAAAACTTAACCCTGGGTTTTCTAAGAAATTAGTCAAAGAAAGATACCAAGTACTGCTCCTAGGTGGACTGTAAAAAATTTATTCACGCTCCCTTAGCTCAATAACAGGTTGATTTTCATGGATATGGATGCCTACTTCTTCTTCTGGAGTAGCAACTTCTTCAATAGCAATAAGTCCAGAAGGAATATCTTGGGTGATTACTCTTTCTACCCTAGGTGAACCAGGACCACTAGAAGCTGGAGAAACAAACCCCGATGTCGGAGTAGAAGCAAATTCACTTTCAGGCTCAGATTTCAGGTTCCTCACCTATATCACTAGTAGATGAAAAGCTACCAGTCAATTCAGAAACAGACACTGACTGTGGATAATAATCTGCCACTAACATTTGAAAATCAGGATTTACTATCAAAGAAGATTCTCCTTCTTCAAGTGACCCAACTCTACTGTCTCTAGGAGTTACGAGGACTTTCAAGCCTTCAAGCTGGTTCGGTACTTCCTCAGGAGGTTGGCCCCGAAGTCTATGGGACTTCCTTAGTAATTCAGCCACGGTTAAAAACTCAGGAGGTTGGCCCCGAAGTCTACGGGACTTCCTTGGTAATTCAGCCGTGGTTAAAAACTTTTAACTACTTCACATGCAAACAAAGTAAAATCTCAATGAAAACCACCTAAAGCCTCTAAAAAACCAAACACATTTGAATCACACGCTTAAAGAATCTAGGAGATCAAACACAAACAAACAGTAGCTTTCCGTACTGAAAACACTAGTTGGTGATGAAATCCAACGTCGCAGAGTTCAATACAGAAATGGCGGTTGGAACAGTTACCCCAGCAACCTGCTTAATGAATAGACTGGCACAAGTTCCTCCACTTAACTGTCTCGAGTGAAGAGAACCCCCCAGAAAATCCAAGTGAGTCTAGCCGACGTCTGCTCCAGGTACAATGGGATCTTCCCACCACTGTCACCTTAGGAAGAATCCTAAAGAATATGGCCACTAAGGTTACCAACTGAAAAAAATATACCTAGGGGAACAGTATACGATCCGATACGCATGCAAGGGCAGACTAGCAAGCTCAATCCCCTTGAAGGCTCCTTGACATAATCCAAGGTTTACCAACAAGTGACCCTAGGCTCCTCGACAATGGTTAATCCGAGGTTTACCATTTTTAATACGTGAATATCTGGCGTCGTTCCCAATGAGGAAGGATTGATTCCCACACTGGTTCCGACACAATCTCATACTTCTCCTTTAAGAGGAGCTTTCCCAGAGCATAAATGCAACAATTGGATTTCTTCCCTACCACAAGATACAGCTACTTGTTTGTTTTTACTGTCTTGGAGAGTTAATTACTCTCCTACTCCAAGACACTAGCCTAAGCTAAGTTGGTGTATCAGAGTCCTAGAAATAAAAATGTTACTAGATGAATTTTACTTTAAGCGTTATTTTTATTGGTTTTTGTTTAAGTCAAAAGGTGTGGAGATGAAACTCGTGGTATGAAGACTCGACTCAAAATCACTAAAAATGCACCTAAGATGATTTAAACAATCTTTTTCTCTTCGATGAACTTCTAAACTAAGAAAGAGTTTGAGAATGAAAATACTTTTGTAAACACAAATCTTTCTTAATCAAACAAATTAAAAGAAGAGCTTTTTTCCTTTTCCAATGCACTCAAAACGAGACAACTAGTTATTTCACAAAAATTTCCCTTTTTCATTTCAAAGCACTCAACCACTACAAAAAACAAACTTTTTCCAAAAGAGATTTTTTATTTTTATTTTTTTTATAAAACACTCAAAACTATGGAAATGACTAACTTTGAGATCTATAAATTATAAAAACCTATTTGAAGTCAAAGCCTACAAGATGTCTTTTTAAGCATGCTTTACTTAGCTAGATGTGAGCTAAGGACCAATTTATGCAGAATCACAAATCAGTCAAGAACAACCAATTTTGTTTTCTTTTTGAAAATGAAAATCCAAACTTTTAAACACAAGTTTTTTGAAGTTTTGTAAAGAGAAAACTCAAAGCGGATTCCTCAACAAAGGGAGATTTCATAAATGGTCAGACTCATAAGAATGTCTTTCTCCCCTTTTCAAAGCTTGACTTGAAGAGCTGAGCTCTGAGACTTGCTTAGGAGGATAGTACAAGTGATGATAGACCCATACTGACTACAAATAATCGTGGTGACGATATTTTTGTGTAACAGATTGCCCCCTAAAGTGCGAAGTCTGTAGTAGATGAGGATTTCATTGATCATTTAGGAAGAGTGAAGTACTTTATCATTTCGAGGATCATCTTGTGCAGAACCTAGTTGGAACTTCTAAAAACATTCAATGCAAGATATATATATGAGATCATATCATCGCTGAGGTAGGCATTCCCATACTCAGATCAAAACTGACTAGAAAACTAAGTATTGGTCTGATACAGGAATGATCTTGTAAAACATCACAAGTATAGACTCATGTGGACATAGTATGGATGCAGCCATCTGTTTATGAATAGTCCATTATATAATGAATACAAAATTCCTCGCAGCCTGGATTGTGGAAACTAGATCCAGGGTCTTCATTTCTACTTCCCGAAACAGTACGATTCTATCCATGCGAATGAATGTGTTGATGTCGAACATGGTAGAAACCACTTGATTACCAGTCAATGATGTAAACTGTTAACAAGTGTTGATGTCGATGGCTCTCAAAGTACCCAGTAAAATCCATGAGATGTGAATAAATGTGTTGATGTCGAACATGTCATGGAATCCTTTGATCGAAGGTCAATGATGCAACATGTCGTCAAAGGCGAGAAACCTGCCATTGAGGCATGCAGATCTCAAGGTACTGATGATTTCTAGATCATCTTTCTAGATAATGAGCTGAAGTCGATAGAAAGAGATCTGTCGTAGGCAAGCCCACAACACGAAATCATAGATCAAGTTGAAGAAATTTAGTTGCAAGGACTAACTCAGGGATGGCCAAGATGGATGACAGATATTTTGCAGATGAATGGCTTATTGGCAGTGACCTCTTTAACACATAATGACACAACAGATGGTTTGGTGACAGTTGACCCAAAGTTAATACAGAGAAACCGGCTAAAGACTTTCAATGTGGTTTGATCAACTGTTAAGCAAAGGATTTCCCAACCCAAGTGAATAAAAGTGTCGTGTTCAAGAGTGATTACAAAGTATGACAAACAGGGTCATTTTTCTCTCTTTTCCCCCACCATTTCTGGCAAGTACCTCTTTATTTTTGTCAAGCTTGAGGAGGATAACATTTGCTTGATTAAAAGCTCATCCTTCAGATGAGTCCAACTTAGTTTAAATTCGAATCCTAAGAAGGAGTGGTTCGTTCCTGTTTGTAATTGAACAGGTTCTTTACTGTGGAAATTTTAACGAGTCCGGTATAGGAGAAACTCGGCGTTTTTGAATTTTAGAGAGTTTGAAAAAACTTAAGAAAACTCTAGGGTTGACCTTTTTCGTAAGTTTGTGTCTCCCAAGCCCAAAAAAGTATAAAATAATACTTGAGAGAACCGCTTGATATTTTACGACCAAGGAGTACTTTTCGTCATTAGTGCCCTTGATCCGAAAAAGTAAAAAAGCGATCAACGACACGTCATTTTATAATCAATATCGAATTTGAAACGACAAAAATCCGGCAATCTTTTCAAGTTTTTACGGTCAGAAACGAGCTGTAAGTGGACCGTCTTTTAATTCCGTTTTAACGAGTTTAAAAGAAAACCTCGGTGATCTTTTCATGTTTTAGGAGTCAGAGTCGATCTTGCGGACAAGATAGACGTTCCTAGAATCTAAAGAAGACCTAATGACAAGCAAACCAACCAGACATTATCTTTCTCTAAATATGCTTTTATAAAAAATGGCAAACAAGTGTTTTTAGGGCCTACCTTAAGTCCAACGCAGTTTTGTGGATGCCCTCGCTCCTTCGATCCAAATGAGCTCCTTTGTCGCGAACCTACAAACAAAAACAAGGCAAACAAATTAAAAAGCACCTGAAAAACCAATATCATAAAACATATTTAACATGAAAGTCAAGGAGTCCGTGAAACAAATAACATGAGATACTTGTTGAGAAAAATGAATTTGATTGTATCAATTCAAAAGAAGAAGAACTTTACAACCTATGCCTTGATGCTCCAGCAAGAAGTCTCCTCTACTTTGACATTTTTCACTCACTCCCCAATGAAGCCAAAAAGGTATGTGATCTCTCCTCTTAAGCTCAACTAGGAAATCTAGATTTCACCAGCATTTACCCTAAAAAATGTTCAGCTTCTAACCTCTCCAGCAACCAGCCCAATTCCTAAATTTATAGTGCAATGGAAGGAGGTTACTAGGTCCTCCTTCAAAGGGATAAAGCCCTCCTTCAAAGAGATAGCTCCTCTCATCAAGGGATTAGCTCCTTCTCTTTTGGGATGCATGAACCACCTCAGAGCGAACAATCCACGTCAAAATTTCTTCTAGAATCCTCTAGAATTAAACCAAAGTGAGTTTTTTAAGATAAAACTTGCGCCTTTTGACTTTCGCAGGGGTCCGCACCCACACCTTTAGGGACAGAGCGGGCAGGTCCGCAGTTTTTGTAAACAAAAGGTGTGGAACCGCAGGTGACAGTGAGAGAAAGTGCGGAACCAGAGTTTGATTGATTTTAAATGTCTTTCTCCCATTTTCAAAGCTTGACTTGAAGAGCTGAGGTCTGAGACTTGCTTAGGAGGACAATACAAGTGATGATAGACCCATACTGACTACAAATAATCATGGTGACGATATTTTTGTGTAACGGATTGCCCCCTAAAGTGCGAAGTTTGTAGTAGATGAGGATTTCATTTATCATTTAGGAAGAGTGAAGTACTTTATCATTTCGAGGATCATCTTGTGGAGAGCCCGGTTGGAACCTGTAAAAACATTCAATGCAAGATATATATATGAGATCATATCATCGCTGAGGTAGGCATTCCCATACTCAGATCAAAACTGACTAGAAAACTAACTACTGGTTTGATACAGGAACGATCTTGTAAAACATCACAACTCATGTGGACACAGTATGGACGCAGCCATCTATTTATGAATACTCCATTATATAATGAATACAAAATTCCTCGCAGCCTGGATTGTGGAAACTAGATCCAGGGTCTTCATTTCTACTTCCCGACTATCCATGCGAATGAATGTGTTGATGTCGAACATGGTAGAAACCACTTGATTACCAGTCAATGATGTAAATTGTTAACAACTGTGAGAGAAACCATCAGTGATGTCAATGGCTCTCAAAGTACCCAGTACAATCCCTGAGATGCGAATAAATGTGTTGATGTCGAACATGTCACGGAATCCTTTGGTTGAAGGTCAATGATGCAACCTATCGTCAAAGGCGAGAAACCTGCCATTGAGGCATGCAGATCTCAAGGTACTGACGATTTCTAGATCATCTTTCTAGATAATGAGCTGAATTTGATAGAAAGAAATTCGTCGTAGGCAAGCACACAACACAAAATCATAGATCAAGTCGAAGAAATTTAGTTGCAAGGACTGGCTCAGGGATGGTCAAGATGGATGACAGATATTTTGCAGATGAATGGCTTATTGGCAGTGACTTCTTGAACACATAACGACACGACAGATGGTTTTGTGACAATTGACCCAAATTTAATACCCAGAAACTGGCTGAAGACTTTCAATGTGGCTTGATCAACTTTTAGGCAAAGGATTTCCCAACCCAGGTGAATAAAAGTGTCGTGTTCAAGAGTGGTTACAAAGTATGACAAACGGGCTCATTTTTCTCTCTTTTCCCCCACCATTTCTGCCAAGTACCTCTTTATTTTTGACAAGCTTGAGGAGGATAACATTGGCTTGATTATAAGCTCATCCTTTGGATGAGTCCAACTTAGTTTAAATTCGAATGCTAAGAAGGAGTGGTTCGTTCCTGTTTGTAATTGAACAGGTCCTTTACTTTGAAATTTTAACGAGTCCAGTATAGGAGAAACTCGACTTTTTTCAATTTTAGAGAGTCTGAAAAAACTTAAGAAGACTCCAGGGTTGATCTTTTTCGTAAATTTGTGTCTCCCAAGCCCGAAAAAGTATAAAATAATACTTGAGAGAACCACTTGATCTTTTACGACCAAGGAGTACTTTTCGTTATTAGTGCCTTTGACCCGAAAAAGTAAAAAAGCGATCAATGACACGTCGTTTTATGACCAATATCGAATTTGAAACGACAAAAATCCGGCAATCTTTTCATGTTTTTACGGTCAGAAAAGAGCTGTAAGTGGACCGTCTTTTAATTCCATTTTAACGAGTTTAAAAGAAAAACTCGGCAATCTTTTCATGTTTCAGGAGTCAGAAAAGAGCTTAAAGGTGACTCTAAATGTTTTTTCATCGAAAACGATAGATTTTGCCTGAATAATCCGTTATCCTGCACAAAAACACAAACATTACTCATACTTGTTTGAAATGGATAAAAATGTCGCAAAAATACCTTTCCAAAGTGAAACATAAACAAATTTGCAATTTATTTACTCAAAAAACTTATAAAAAGGGCCTTTGTCAATTCATTTTTATCGTTTGAGTTTTGGGTGAGAAAATAGTGCTTTTGTTTAGAAAACTTCCCGTGAAGATTGCGGAAAATCCAACTGTTGTAATCGAACGCCGTCTTCTCCAGGTAATCCACATCATCTTACTCTTCATTTTTTACCGTTTCAATTTTTGTTTTAGTCATTCATTTCATTTTTTGGGAGGGTTTTTAGGCCTAAAACCCGTGCGCGAGGGCCCACAGGTTTACCACTGCTAGCCTGCGGACCCCGACTTTTTCTTCATTGGGAAAAAGCCAGGGGTCCTTCCATGTAGACAAGGTGCGGTCCCACATACTGTGTCTAACCCGGAGGGTGCGGTCCCCGTCGCAAGGGTTTTTAACCCAAAATTTCTCAAAATTGGACCAAACAAAATAATTTCTAACATTTTAATTTATCTTTATACTTGATGCAGAGAGTACATCATGCTATATTTGCGTGAACGAGAGCATGAGGACGTGGATGCTACCGCATGGAATCATCAGCCTTCACTTGATGCTTTAAGGGCGTGCGGCTTTTACAAATTCTGGGCCATTCCTAGCATGAGGGCTCAGGTGGATTTCTTACAGTGGCTAGTTGACAGATGGAGCATACAGGACCAGTGCTTCTTCATTGGTGGCCACGAACTTGAAATCGAGCCGGCGGACATATATTTCTTGACTGGTTTGCCTAAGAGAGGCGAAGACTTGACTTTGTTTGGGGCTAGGCCAGGTGGCCAATCTGTCGATAGCCTCCGGCTAGAGTACTGCAACAGCCAGGCTAGAGACAAATGGATAGACATAAAAACCATATCCCATCCTAAACTCATGGTGATTGCGTTTACTGTCACCAGACTTTGTGGGGCTGCCGCATTACATATTGCCACCGGATCCCAGATGCGTATGGCAGTTGATCGCTTTCGAGGCACCATCTTCAACTGGTGCAATGCCGTGTTGGCCAATCTAAAAGGCCAACTGACCAGGGCCAAAAACGGACAACTAAAGACCTTTGGTTATGGGGCTTTGGTTGTGAGTTTTGGCCTGGAGAGGGTTCCCATTTTGATCCCGCAACACCTTACTGTTGGTGTTGGGCTTCCTCGAGAGCCCAAACTAATGCGATGGGTCGCAGTTATGGCCCGTCACTCGGACGAGAGGACAGAGGTTGCTCGATTCAAACCTGATTATTTCCAATGGTTGGAAAACCAGGTCTTTTCTATTCAGGACTTCCCTTACGCTGGGATAGATTTTCGTGGTGACCCAGACATGGCTCTTCCACCAGGAGAGTAGTGGGATGACTCAGGTAAAATCATTTTTAACATTTTTCCTATTTTAATTTTTTTTTGTTTTTTTTTTCCATTGTCTCAAAACTGATAGCAAAAGTTTCAAATGCAGATGTGGGTCCACAGCGACCAGCCGCTCTCCGGCCTTACGAGAGGAAACAACAAGTTGCAGTCGCGCCAGCCCCGCAGGACGAATCAGCAGAGGTTTTGGCCGAGTTGGAGGGTCATCTGGAGCGTTTGACAGGAGATATTTCGGAGACCACTATAAATGACATTCCTTGTTGACTTCAGCGCTATGTGATTGGGGTCCCGGGACCTTTTAGGAGGTTCCTTTGCAAGGTGGCCCGTGTAGTGGTTTCTTATCGAGATCATCACCAGTGATAGGATGATTGCCTATTGTGGGCACATATGACATTTTTATTTTTTTTACTTATCATTTTTGCCAATCATAAGGTGTTTTTCAACCTATGATCGAGGACGATGTATTTTTTGATACACTCCTATATATATATCACTATTACCAGCTTATCTTGTAAATCATGTTATGGAATGGCTTTGAATTTACATGTATGATTATTGCAAATGTCTATTTAACATTCGAGAAGCAATTGCATCTGCTAATGTATTTAAAGATCTTGGAATATGCTGATATTCAATATAATCAAATTCACGTTCCAAGAGACGCACTCTCAAAAATAATATTAATAACACTGGATTTCTAATGGCATACACTCTATTAAGCTGTAATACAACGAGTTCAGAATCTAACCTCACTATCAAACTCTGAATCCCAAATGAAATAGATTCAGATAATAACTCAATCACTGCACTATACTCGGCAATGTTGTTCGTTATTTGACTGAGGCTTACCCCATGCATAGATACTAACTCGTTAGAGGGCGAATAGATAACCCAAGTTGCGGAAGAAATGTTTTGTGTATTACGAAAAGCACCATCAGCGAAACCAATGTATGTTTGGAGAGGCATCGACATCTGCAATATCAAGAGTAAAACCAAGATAAGCAGGAATAATGACGAAAAAACACTCTCTAAGCTAAGCGCACTATTTAAACTAAAACACACCAGCTAGAAAGAAAAACGATCCTAACTAAAAATCTCCATACCCATTATTTAAGCATAATACCTTTTCAAGTAAAGACCATTTCTGGGTTTACCCAAAGAGTCCCTGTCAAAGTCTACCAATTCATAGGCCACTTTTGCTAGCTTTCGCTTGACAACATAGGGACCATGCCACATAGGAACGAATTTTTCAGCGCCTAATTTATCATTAGCTTGATCATAAACTAAGACTAGATCTCCTTCCGAAAAATTTTGAGGGGTCATATTTCGATCATATTGAGCTTTCATGCGTCTTGCGTGAGTCTCGATCACCAATGCAGCATCACGTCGATTCTCATCTAATTGAGCCAAGTATAACAAATGCTTTTCCTCTTCGGAAGTGGCTGGAAGTAACTCGATGGCCATTTGCAGTGACGGGATTTCGCATTCAATGGGTAACACAACTTCCAAACCATAGACTAGTTGGAAAGGAGTGAACCCTATTGATGTTTTTACTAAAGTTTGGTACGCCCAAAGCGCTGAAAATAGCATGTTATGCCAATTCGACCGATGAATCCCGATGATTCGTCAAATCATGATAACTAAAACTTTGTTGATGGATTCAACCAGACCATTAGCTTGTGGATAATAAGGGGTTGAACTATCGTGACGTAAACCAAGCTAGCCTGTAAGTTTGGTCATCATAACGTTTCGAAAATGACGCCCATGATCAGTGATTATCACTTGCGGGACACCAAACCTAGCAATTATATGATTGAACATGAAAATTTCAGATGTCTTGCCATCTACCTCAAATGTAGGCATCGCCTTGGCCCACTTGGTAAAATAATCTACCGCAAGGATGATATACGCATGCCCCCCGACCGAGTGAGGGTTACATGTAATAAAATCGATACCCCATTTGGAAAAAGGACGAACGGCAATTATAGGGTGGAGAGGAGCAGGTGGAGCGTGCATATTTCGATCAAAAATTTGGTAGTTGTGGCATTTTCGGACTGTCGTAATACAATCGTTAAATAAAGACGGCCAGAAGTAGCCAGCGTGCAATATCTTTTGGGTTGTGGCATACCCAGATGTATGACCGCCACACACTCCAGAGTGATAGTCATTTAGTACCCTTTCAGCTTCCTCGTGAGTTAAGCAATGTCGAAACACAGAGTCCACCCCACGGTGATAAAGAGTATCTCCAATAATCCTGAATTGTTGGGACTGGAATCGAATTTTTCGACATTCTGACCTTGAAATTTCTAGCTGAAAGGATTGGGTCTAGAGATAAACGATGATATCCCCATACCACAAATCTAAAGTGCTGATTAGAAACAAGGATTCGTCCGCAATGGGCTCCTCCGCCACAGTTTCCGTGTCAGCACGCGGGAAGTCACACATTAACTCCGCAAAAACTAAATATTTCTTAGACTTGGATTTCTCAAATTCCAAGTCAAACTCCTGTAGGATAAAAATCCATTTAGAGTACTTGCCCCTAGCAATTGCTTGGTCAAAATGTAGACCATAGGGTTGCAATCTGAAATTACTGTAGTTTTACATAGTAAAATGTAGTGACGAAAACGTTGGACAGCTTGAACAGCTGCCAATGCCAATTTCTCCACATGTGAGTATTTTAGCTCAGCTGGATTTAAAGTTCGACTAAGGTAATATATCACATGTTCAGTTCCGAATTCATTTTCCTAAACTAAGACCATTCCAATGGTGGAATGAGAGGCGGCGAGATACAAGAAGTAATCTTGGTTGTAGTTGGGAGGATGCAATAACGGTGCATGGGTCAACGCGTTCTTAAGTGCATCAAAATATTTCTGAGCTATCTCATCCCAATAGAATGGAGTATTCTGTTTCAAAAACCGGGTAAAACCCTTTGTAACCTCGGCGTAGTTAGGAATTAATCGTCATAAAAAGTTTGCTTTCCCTTGCAAACTTTGGAGTTGGCGAAGACTCGAAGGAGGAGGCAATTTGACGATAGCTTTGACCTTCGAGGGATCGACGCGAATGTCGGATTTCGAAACTACAAACCCTAGTAATCGACCCGTTTCTATACAGAAAACACATTTGTGTGGGTTCAACCAAATCCGATAATGCCTACACCTCATAAAGATTGCTCGTAAATGAACGAGGTGATCAGCTCAATGTAATGAAAGAGCAGGCAAGTCATCAAGATACGGTTGCACAATGTGCTTGATGTCATGAAACGCATAAGACATGGCCCTTTGAAAAGTTGCTCTGGCATTCTTGAGCGCAAAAGGTAACTTGCAATAAGCAAATGTTTCCCATGGACAAATGAAAGCCATTTTTGGTTGATCGACAGGTAGAATATTGATTTGATTGTATCCGGAAAAACCATCCATGAAGGAGAATATTTCGCTGCCGGCACAATCATCAATAATTTGATCGATATAGGGAGTTGGGTAATTGCCCTTTGGACAGGCTCGATTAATGTCCCTATAATCGATACATATTCTTATTGTTCCCTGCTTTTTGTTAACCGGAGCAATATTTGATTCCCAATCCGTTAACGGGATCGGATAAATGAAACCTGCTTTGAGTAATTTTTCAACTTCCGCTTTAATTGTAGCAGCTTTTCTTGGGTGAATCTGACACAAATGTTGCCAGACGGGTTTAGCGTCCAGGTAAGCCTTGATCTCATGAACAACAATCGTGGGATCAATTCCTAGCATTTCCTCATAGGACCAGGAAAACATGTCGCGGAATTCTTGAAATAGCGCCTTATATATTTGAATTTCATCATCTGTACACGAGGCACCTATATGAATGTTCTCAAAATTCCAGGCTTAACCGAAATGTCAATAGGAATAGTTCGAGAGATGTTTCCCAAATTTAACTCTGAATCAGGATGTTTCATGGGATTCTGAGGTTCCTTGACATATTCAGTCATAAAAATTGATGAGAAATCATTTTGAAAACGATCATTCTCGGGTAAAAATGAATATTTGTGATGGAGATCTTCCCATGGTAAATCATCTACACATAGGATTTCACGAATTTTCTCATCAGAGTGAACAAGTTTAGAAAACGTGATTAAATCCGAGCTTGATGTGAAAAGTGGTTCCTCACGGACCACATTCATGAAGTCATTTTCGGTTGAAAATGGGTCGGTAAACGATTGCACAACCTCATACGCAATTTCATATGGACTCAAAGGCATGACATCACCAAATGAGTCTATCTCAGATTCAGAAGGAATGATCCAAGGATCATCATAAACAATGGTGTCTGATGTAATCATATGAATGGTTGCAAATGAAGACGATGCGTTGATCGAAGGAAAAGGAAACGTTCCCAGTAAACCGTCATCTTTAACTAGTCCTACTCCAACATCCTTGTATGGGATAGTCATCTTACCGACATGCTGAATACTTTCAAAAGAGGCTGGGTCGGAAGAAAAGTAAGCCAGCTGGTCTATTTTTATGATCTTTCCATTATGTGGAAACTTTATTACTCGAAAGACCGATGAAACGATCACTGTCATAGCGTAAGACCAACTTCGACCCAAGAGAAGGTTGTAATCTAGAGGAGCATCAACCACCTCCACATCTAGATTAATGTTTTTTCCTTCAACCCCTATAGGCAAATCCTGTAGAATGCCAAAAGGATGAAACCCACGGCCATCAAAGGCCTTTAGAATCGTCAGGGATTGGTTTAGCGAAGGAGAACCAAGCGATCTCCAACACTGTATCGACATAATACACGTTGAGGCTCCCTCATCAATCATAGTCCGATGAATAGGCCTGTTTTTGACTATCACTGGAATCTGGAAAGCCATTTGATGAGGCAAACACGGTGTACTATTTTCTAGATCGAAAATTATTAGGTTCAAGTCCTAAATATCAACAGCTCCTATAGCCGACAAAAGTAATTTACGTTGTGTTGGACATGATTGCAGCACTTCCAAAGCCGAAATTGTTGAGGGTGAAATAGCTAAATCCTCAACAATGTTATAGTTCTGAGCCGCTCTCGCATGTGGATTGAAAGATGACTTTCGAGGTATACCCTTGGCGGGCGGTTTTATTACCAAGTTTGGATTAGATTTCTCGATCTGTAGTGGATCAGAACCGGGAGCTAAGGTTGATGGATTAGAATGAGAAGATTCTGCTTCTTTACCATCAACAGGACTTTTACTACCATAATCTTGCGATCGAGTCGCAATCCGAACATGGGACATCATCAATATGGGTTCTTCATTGGTGCTCGAGGACGATCCTATCATCTTACTGTCCTGAGCTGGAAAAGGATCTTTCAAAACCGCAGGAGTTTGGGAACCTTTGACAATCTTCGCAACCTCTACATGATGAGGGCAGTCTCTTGTAAAATGTTCATCGTCAAAAATGAGACAAGGATAACGAGATTTGCGCTTTTCATCATTGGATTCCAATTTTTCAGGTTTCTCCTTTGAATTTTTGTCCATTTTATTCTTATTCTTTCCTTTCTTCTTCCCAACGGATTTTGATTTGGCTGTAGATGACTCTACAACGTGAATATCAGCGGAAATCTCTGCAGAATAATCTCCTGTTGGGGAATTAGGCAAGGTTATGATAGGAGAAGAATTCTTGGAAGATTTCTTCTTACTTTTAGTGTTAACCGTACCAATCATACCACCGACGGCATGAGATCCCGAAGGAGCTGCAACGATTTGATTTTTCTTGGGAAGATCGGGGATTTTCTCGTGTAACGTACATGACTGAGTATAGACCAAGTCAAGGTATTGTGCTTGAGCAATTACTTGCTCCTCAGTAACAACTCCGGCTTTAGCTACAACTTCAGTGATTTTTGGCAACAAAGATTTTACAAACCACTCTGCCAAGATCTGATCCAGAATAAAAACCTTCACTAAACGTCGTCGACGTCTCCACTCATGAATATGATCTGAAATGTAAGTGGATGTTGATTGTTTTAACGAAATTAACAATTCCGTGCCATTGTCATATCATACTGGCAACTGAAAATGAGTTAAAAACGAGGTAGCTAACTGACTAAAATTATAAAACGTGCCTTGCGGTAACTCAATGTACCACTTGGCCGCGAGACCAATTAGAGTGCACTGGAAAAGTCTAAGACGGATTGAATCATCTGAAATGGAGTTAGACGCACACCAGAGGTGGTAAGTCATCACATGGTTCAATGGGTCCTCTCCAGATTTACCTTCGAACTTAGGAATGTCACTGGGCAACTTATTTGCCATTGGCGGCCAAAACGGAAGATAATTAATGGGATCGTTCGTTAGGCGTGACAAGTCAGGCAAGTCCAAATTTACGATAAATGGTAACTAAAGATTAGGATCCCTAACACTCTGGGTCATGAGACCAGCCCCAGGAGGAGGATATCCGGGATAACTAGGAATAGGAATTGCATTTGGGATTATATCCTCCCGAAAAACCAGGATTAATCGGACCGTACTGGGGTTGTTGAGGTTGTTGATAAGTGTACCCAGGGTATGGTTGATACTGATAGACTGGTTGCTACACAGCAGGACCGAATTGGTACTGTCCCTGGTACAGTTGATAAGTAAATTGTGGTTGACTTGTGACAACCGTACTTGAACCAGGTTGTCCTATAGGCATCTAAACCGAAGTTTGAATCATAGATCCAGATGGTGGTAAAGATGTCTGAGGAGTAGATACAAGAACAGTAGAAACCGGAGCTGTCGATACTCCAGAAGTAGGTGGGGTATATTGAACAGATGTTGCGGCAGTTGTAGCAGTCATTTGAGGCGGAGTACAAGGTGTACTACGCCCAGACTAAGAAACTACCGAAGGTACATAAGTTTGAATGTTAGACTGGACTGGTTGCTGGGGTGTACCAGAAACTAAGGGTTGTCCAGTTTGAGATAACAACTGTACATTTGGCTGCAACACCTGTTGAGTTTGCGATGGATCCCACACTATATTCACTCTGGGGTACTGACCCATAACAGGTTGAGAATATTGAGGGCCATAACCGGGTTGAGGGTAGGATTGATAATTTAAATGTACTTTCCCGTTCCTTGCATATACGCTTGACCAGAGGGTGGTTGGAAACCTTGGTTTGAGTACTGACCTTGGGGTTGATACCCTTGAGGCACGTACTGATACTGAGGTTGACCTTGAGGTATAAATTGATACTGGGGTTGACCTTGGGGTACATATTGAGTCTAGGGTTGACCTTGAGGAACGTACTGTCCCGTAGGTATGTACTGTCCTTGAGGTTGCCCCACAGATACAAATTGGGTACCTTGAGGTTGCCCCCCAGGCGATAATTGAGGCTGCCCCCCAGGCGGTAACTGGCCACCTTGAGGTTGAGGATTGGGAATAGAACCTGACATCATGAGAGTGTCTTCTACGCTCAACGGCTTAGTACCATTGATTCCAGTTAATAACCTTTGCTCAATGGGTTGATGAGATTCTCTTGGATTTTCTGGGGGGTCTCTTCACTCGAGAGGGTTAAGTGGAGGAACTTGTGCTAGTCTATTCATTAAGCAGGTTTCCGGGGTAACTGTTCCAACCGCCATTTCTGTATTGAACTCTGTGACGTTGGATTTCATCACCAACTAGTGTTTTCAGTACGGAAATTTACTATTTGTGTGTGTTTGATCTCCTAGATTCTTTAAACGTGTGATTCAAAATGGTTTGGTTCTTTAGAGGCTTTAGGTGGTCCCGAAAAAGTAATTCCCATATCTTTTCCAATCTTCAAATGAGTTTTAAGTACCCATGAAACATTGAAAGTTTTCATCTGGTTTCTGGGTATTAACTTTGGGTCAATTGTCACCAAGAAGCACTGGTCCTGTATGCTCCATCTGTCAACCAGCCACTGTAAGAAATCCACCTGAGCCCTCATGCCAGGAATGGCCCAGAATTTGTACAAGCCGCATGCCCTCAAAGCATCAAGTGAAGGCTGATGATTCCATGCGGCAGCATCCACGTCCTCATGCTCTCGTTCACGCCAATCTAGCATGATGTAATCTCTGCATCAAGTATAAAGATAAATTAAAATGCTAGAAATTATTTTTTTTGGTCCAATTTTGAGAATTTTGGGTTAAAACCCTTGTGATGGGGACCGCACCCTCCAGGTTAGACCCAGTGCATGGGACCGCACCTTCTCTACATGGAAGGTGCGGACCCCTCGCTTTTTCCCAATGGAGAAAAAGTCGGGGTCCGCAGGCCAGCAGTGGTAAACCTGCGGGCCCCCGCGCGCGGGTTTTAAGCCTAAAAACCCTCCCAAAAAATGAAATGAATGACTAAAACAAAAATTGAAATGGTCAAAAATGAAGAGTAAGATGATGTGGATTACCTGGAGAATACGGCATTCGATTCCAACAGTTGGATTTTCCGCAATCTTCACGGGAAGTTTTCTGAACAAAAGCACTATTTTCTCACCCAAAACTCAAACGGTAAAAATGAATTGACAAAGGCCCTTTCTATAAGTTTTTTGAGTAAATAAATTGCAAATTTGTTTATGTTTCACTTTGGAAAGGTATTTTTGTGACATTTTTATCCATTTCAAATAGGCATGAGTAATGTTTGTGTTTTTGTGCAGGATAACGGATTATTTAGGCAAAATCTATCATTTTCGACAAAAAAGCATTTGAGTCACCTTTAAGCTCTTTTCTGACTCCTGAAACATGAAAATATTGCCGAGTTTTTCTTTTAAACTCGTTAAAATGGAATTAAAAGACGGTCCACTTACAGCTCTTTTCTGACCGTAAAAACATGAAAAGATTGCCTGATTTTTGTCGTTTCAAATTCGATATAGGTTATAAAACGACGTGTCATTGATCGCTTTTTTATTTTTTCGGGTCAAGGGCACTAATAACGAAAAGTACTCCTTAGTCGTAAAAGATCAAGCGGTTCTCTCAAGTATTATTTTATACTTTTTCAGGCTTGGGAGACACAAATTTACGAAAAAGGTCAACCCTGGAGTCTTCTTAAGTTTTTTCAGACTCTCTAAAATTGAAAAACGCTGAGTTTCTCCTATATTAGACTTGTTAAAATTTCACAGTAAAGGACATGTTCAATTACAAACAGGAACGAACCACTCCTTCTTAGGGTTCGAATTTAAACTAAGTTGGAATCATCCGAAGGATGAGCTTATAATCAAGTAAATGTTATCCTCCTCAAGCTTGTCAAAAATAAAGAGGTACTTGCCAGAAATGGTGGGGGAAAAGAGCGAAAAATGAGCCTGTTTTTCATACTTTGTAACTGATCTTGAACATGACACTTTTATTCACCTGGGTTGGGAAATCCTTTACCTAACAGTTTATCAAACCACATTGAAAGTCTTCAGCCGGTTTCTGGGTATTAACTTTGGGTCAATTGTCACCAAATCATCTGTCGTGTCGTTATGTGTTCAAGACGTCACTGCCAATAAGCCATTCATCTGCAAAATATTTGTCATCCATCTTGACCATCCCTGAGTCAGTACTTGCAACTAAATTTCTTCAACTTGATCTATGATTTCGTGTTGTGGGCTTGCCTATGACGGATCGCTTTCTATCGACTTCAGCTCATTATCTAGAAATATGATCTAGAAATCGTCAGTACTTTGGGATCGCATGCCTCAATGGCAGGTTTCTTGCCTTTGACGATAGTTTGCATCATTGACTTTCGATCAAAGGATCCTGTGACATGTTCGACATCAACACATTTATTCACATCTCCTGGATTGTATTGGGTACTTTGAGAGCCATTGACATCACTGGTGGTTTCTCTCACACTTGTTAACAGTTTACATCATTGACTGGTAATCAATTGGTTTCTACCATGTTCGACATCAACACATTCATTCGCATGGATAGAATCGTACTGTTTCGGGAAGTAGAAATAAATACCCTGGATCTAGTTTCCATAATCCAGACTCCGAGGAATTTTGTATTCATTATATAATGGGCTTTTCATAAACAGATGGTTGCGTCCATACTGTGTCCACATGAGTCTATACTTGTGATGTTTTACAAGATCGTTCATGTATCAGACCAGTAGTTAGATTTCTAGTCAGTTTTGATCTGAATATGGGAATGCCTACCTCAGTGATGATATGATCTCATATATATATCTTGCATTGAATGTTTTTACAAGTTCCAACCGGGCTCTCCACAAGATGATCCTCGAAATGATAAAGTACTTCAATCTTCCTAAATGATAAATGAAATCCTCATCTACTACAAACTTCGCACTTTAGGGGGCAATCTGTTACACAAAAATATTGTCACCATGATTATTTGCAGTCAGTATGGGTCTATCATCACTTGTACTATCCTCCTAAGCAAGTCTCAGACCTCAACTCTTGAAGTCAAGCTCTGAAAATGGGAGAAAGAAGTTGAAAATCAATGAAACTCTAGTTCTGCACCTTCTCTCACTGTCACTTGCGGTCCCACACCTTCTGTTTACAAAAACTGCGGACCTAACAACTCTGTCCCTAAAGGTGTGGGTGCGGACCCCTGTGAAAGTCAAAAGGAGCAAGTTTAATCTTAAAAAACTCACTTTGGGTTAATTCTAGAGGCTTCTAGAAGGAATTTTGACATGGATTTTTCACTCTGAGGTGGTTCATGAATCCAAAAATAGAACGAGCTAATCCCTTGATGAGAGGAGCTATCCCTTTGAAGGAGGGCTTTATCCCTTTGAAGGAGGACCTAGTAACCTCCCTCCATTGCACTATAAATTCAGGCATTGGGCTAGTTGCTGAAGAGGTTAGAAGCTGAACATTTTTTAGGGTAAATGTTGGTGAAATTAATACTTCCTAGTTGAGCTTAAGAGGAGAGATCACATACCTTTTTGATTCATTGAGAAGAGAGTGAAACTTGTCAAAGTAGAGGAGACTTCTTGCTGGACCCTAGGAGGAGCTTGTACAGCGTCAAGGCACAGGTTGTAAAGTTCTTCTTCTTTTGAATTAATACAATCAAACTCATTTCTCTCAACAAATATCTCATGTTATTTGTTTCATGAACTCCTTGACTTTCATGTTAAATATATTTTATGATATTGACTTTTCAGGTGCTATTTAATTTGTTTGCCTTGTTTGTGTTTGCAGATTCATGACAAAGGAGCTCATTTGGATCGAAGGAGTGAGGGCATCCACAAACTTGTGTTGGACCTAAGGTAGGCCCTAAAAACACTTGTTTGCCATTGTTTATAAAAGCATATTTAGAGAAAGATAGTGTCTGGTTGGTTTTCTTGTCATTAGGTCTTCTTTAGATTTTAGGAAGGTCTATCTTGTCCGCAAGATCGACTTATTCCGTGTGACAAAATGGTGACTCCACGGGAATAAGTCGATGGGTGCGACATGTACAGGAATGATTACAACAAGTATAGACTCATGTGGACACAGTATGGACGCAGCCATTTGTTTATGAATAGTCCATTATATAATGAATACAAAATTCCTCGCAGCCTGGATTGTGGAAACTAAATCCAGGGTCTTCATTTCTACTTCCCGAAACAATACGATTCTATCCATGCGAATGGATGTGTTGATGTCGAACATGGTAGAAACCACTTGATTACTAGTCAATGATGTAAACTGTTAACAAGTGTGAGTGAAACCACCAGTGATGTCAATGGCTCTCGAAGTACCCAGTACAATCCATGAGATGTGAATAAATGTGTTGATGTTGAACATGTCACGGAATCCTTGGATCGAAGGTCAATGATGCAACCTGTCGTCAAAGGCGAGAAACCTGCCATTGAGGCATGCATATCCCAAGGTATTGACGATTTCTAGATCATCTTTCTAGATAATGAGTTGAAGTCGATAGAAAGCGCTCTGTCGTAGGCAAGCCCACAACGCGAAATCATAGATCAAGTCGAAGAAATTTAGTTGCAAGGACTGACTCAGCGATGGTCAAGATGGATGACAGATATTTTGCAGATGAATGGCTTATTGGCAATGACCTCTTGAACACATAACGACACGACAGATGGCTTGGTGACAATTGACCCAAAGTTAATACCCATAAACCGGCTGAAGACTTTCGATGTTTGAGGAAGATCGACTTATTCTAGGTTGAGGAGATGCTCCCGAAAAAGTACCAGAAAAGGACTGATACCCAGAGGGAACAGAAGGACCGTCGTACAAAAATGATTCAGGCGATTGAGTAAACACGGACGATTGCCTTGACATATTTAACGGAGGATAATAACCTCTAGGTGTTGGGTGATAAGGAACGCGAGGTGGTGAAAAACTTAACCCTGGGTTTTCTAAGAAATTAGTCAAAGAAAGATACCAAGTACTGCTCCTACGTGGACTGTAAAAAATTTATTCACGCTCCCTTAGCTCAATAACAGGTTGATTTTCAGGGACATGGATGCTTACTTCTTCTTTCGGAGTAGCAAGTTCTTCAATAGCAATAAGTCCAGAAGGAAGATCTTGGGTGATTACTCTTTCTACCCTAGGTGAAACAGGACCACTAGAAGCTGGAGAAACAAACCCCGATGTCAGAGTAGCAGCAAATTCACTTTCAGGCTCGGATATTTCAAGTTCCTCACCTATATCACTAGTATATGAAAATCTACCAGTCACTTCGGAAACAGACACTAACTGTGGATTATAATCTGCCACTAACATTTGAAAATCAGGATGTACTATCAAAGAAGATTCTCCTTCTTCAGGTGACCCAACTCCACTGTCTCTAGGAGTTACGAGGACTTTCAAGCCTTCAAGCTGGCTCGGTGAAAACTCTGGAGGTTGGCCCCGAAGTCTACGGGACTTCCTTGATAATTCAGCCACGGTTAAAAACTTTTAACTACTTCACACGCAAACAAAGGAAAATCTCAATGAAAACCACCTAAAGTCTCTAAAGAACCAAACAAATTTGAATCACACGCCTAAAGAATCTAGGAGATCAAACACACACAAATAGTAACTTTCCGTACTGAAAACACTAGTTGGTGATGAAATCCAATGTCGTAGTGTCAGGCGGAAAGAGTCGATAGTGCGGACACAACCAACCTCCCTAGGAGCCTAAGACTCTCTAGTGACAAACAAGACAAACAAGAGCAATCCTTCTCTAAACATGCATTTACTATATAAGAAATCAAGTGTTTAGATCCTACCTGTAATCCAACGTTGTTGTAGCAGTCCAACCTCACTGATCTGGATGAGCTCCTCCTTCACTTTGAAACCTGCATCCACTAACAATCAAATGATTAAATAGCACTTGATAATCTCATAGAATAAAACATATTTAACACATAGACCAAGGAGTACATGAAACAACTCATAAATAACAAGTTATTGAGAAGAATGGACTCATTTGCATTAATAGGAAACAAAAGGAACAATTACAACCTGAGCCTTGGTGTTGTGCAAGTCCCTCCCAGGGTCCATCAAGAGTTCTCCTTTACTTTGACAAAGCTCACCCACTTCCAAATAGAACAAACAAAGATGGCAATCTCTCCTCACAAGCTTCTAAATGGGAGTCCTAATTCCAGCAGCATCTACCCTTAGAAATGTTTAGCTTCCAACCTCCCCTCCTTCTGGCCCAATGTCTGTATTTATAGTTCTCAAGAGGAAGTTAATCAAGTCCACCATCAATGGGATAATCCCCTCTTTGGATGGGATATCTCCCTCATTGATGGGATAAGTTCCTCTTTGGTAGGGGTACATGAACCATCTAGAGGCGCTCAATACACGTCGAACAACCTTCTAGAATGCTCTAGAAATGACCACAAGTAACTTTTTAAGGATGAAACTTGCGCATTTTGACCTTTACAGGGGTACGCACCTACCCCTTTACATATAGAGCGTACAAGTACGCAGCTTTTGTGAACATTGGGTGCGTACCTACAGGTAAGGTTGAGAGAACCTGCGTACCCAGAGATAAATACATTTTATAAAGACTTTCTCTCTTTCTGGAGTTTGACATGGAGAGCAGAGGCATAAGACTTGCCTAAGAGGATAGCATGACTGTTGATAGAGCCATACTAACTGTAAATAGCCATGGTGACATTTTTTAGTGTAACACGTAGAGTTCAATACAGAAATGGCGGTTGGAACAGTTACCCCAGCAACCTGCTTAATGAATAGACTGGCACAAGTTCCTCCGCTTAACCGTCTCGAGTGAAGAGAACCCCCCCAGAAAATCCAAGTGAGTCTAGCCGACGTCTGCTCCAGGTACAGTGGGATCTTCCCACCACTGTCACCTTAGGAAGAATCCTAAAGAATATGGCCACTAAGGTTACCAACTGAAACAAATATACCTGGGGGAACAGTCTATGATCCGATATGCACGCAAGGGCAGAGTAGCAAGCTCAATCCCCTTGAAGGCTCCTTGACATAATCCAAGGTTTACCAACAAGTGACCCCAGGTTCCTCGACAATTGTTAATCCGAGGTTTACCGTTTTTAATACGTGAATATCTGTCGTCGTTCCCAATGAGGAAGGATTGATTCCCACACTGGTTCGGACACGTTCTCATTGTTCTCCTTTAAGAGGAGCTTTCCCAGAGCATAAATGCAACAATTGGATTTCTTCCCTACCACAAGATACAACTACTTGTTTGTTTTTACTGTCTTGGAGAGTTAATTACTCTCCTACTCCAAGACATTAGCCTAAGCTAAGTTGGTGTATCAGAGCCCTAGAAATAAAAATGTTACTAGATGAATTTTACTTTAAGCATTATTTTTATTGGTTTTTGTTTAAGTCAAAAGGTGTGGAGATGAAACTCGTGGTATGAAGACTCGACTCAAAATCACTAAAAATGCACCTAAGATGATTTAAACAATCTTTTTCTCTTCGATGAACTTCTAACTAAGAAAGAGTTTGAGAATGCAAATACTTTGTAAACACAAATCTTTCTTAATCAAACAAATTAAAAGAAGAGCTTTGCCCTTTTCCAATGCACTCAAAACGAGACAGCTAGTTATTTCACAAAAATTTCCCTTTTTTCATTTCAAAGCACTCAACCACTACAAAAAACAAACTTTTTTCCAAAATATATTTTTTTATTTTTTTTATAAAACACTCAAAACTATGGAAATGACTAACTTTGAGATCTATAAATTATAAAAACCTATTTGAAGTCAAAGCCTACAAGATGTCTTTTTTAAGGATGTTTTACTTAGCTAGATGTGAGCTAAGGACCAATTTATGCAGAATCACAAATCAGTCAAGAACAACCAATTTTGTTTTCTTTTTGAAAATGAAAATCCAAACTTTTAAACATAAGCTTTTCGAAGTTTTGTATAGAGAAAACTCAAAGCGGATTCCTCAACAAGGGGAGATTTCATAAATGGTCAGACTCATAAGAAGGCTAGTAGACACCAAGGTGATATGAAGTCCCTACAGCTTCTAAGCTCAGAGCCACTACACAACCAAAATGAAAACAAGCCCAACAAGTAAAACTCCTAGGAATTTCACCTAAAATCATAACACTAATGAAATCAACCTAAGGAAAGCTTTTGACAAGTTATATGCAGGTCTGGGCAATGGATAAAAATTTCTAAACAAAAACTAAGCTGACTAACAGAGGAAATCTTTGGTTTTTCAAAATTTTGACAGGGTCCGCAGGCCCATAGTTAACACACGTGCGGTCCCGCTCTGTGCTAAAAGCAAAGGTGCGGATAGGTACGCACTGTGTCAAAGGGTTAGGGTGCGATCCTCTCCCAAAGCTATGAAAAACAAAAAATGACCCTGGATCTACAAACTCTACCCAATTTTACACACAACAAGCCAAAAACATAAACAAAAACATAGTTTCTCAGGTCAAAGTAAAAACAAGGAAAACAATCAAGTCCCCAGTGGAGTCGCCATTTTGTCACACAGAATAAGTCGATCTTGCGGACAAGATAGACCTTCCTAGAATTGAAAGAAGACCTAATGACAAGCAAACCAACCAGACACTATCTTTCTCTAAATATGCTTTTATAAACAATGGCAAACAAGTGTTTTTAGGGCCTACCTTAGGTCCAATGCAAGTTTGTGGATGCCCTCGCTCCTTCGATCCAAATGAGCTCCTTTGTCACGAATCTGCAAACACAAACAAGGCAAACAAATTAAATAGCACTTGAAAACCTAATATCATAAAATATATTTAACATGAAAGTCAAGGAGTCCATGAAACAAATAACATGAGATACTTGTTGAGAAATATGAGTTTGATTGTATTAATTCAAAAGAAGAAGAATTTTTCAACCTGTGCCTTGACGTTGTACAAGCTCCTCCCAGGGTTCAGCAAGAAGTCTCCTCTACTTTGACAAGTTTCACTCTCTTCCCAATGAAGCCAAAAAGGTATGTGATCTCTCCTCTTAAGCTTAACTAGGAAGAATTAATTTCACCAGCATTTACCCTCAAAAATGTTCAGCTTCTAACTTGCCCAGCAGCCAGCCCAATGCCTGAATTTATAGTGCAATAGAAGGAGGTTACTAGGTCCTCCTTCAAAGGGATAAAGCCCTCGTTCAAAGGGATAGCTCCTCTCATCAAGGGATTAGCTCCTTCTCTTTTGGGATGCATGAACCACCTCAGAGTGAACAATCCACGTCAAAATTCCTTCTAGAATCCTCTAGAATTAACCCAAAGTGAGTTTTTTAAGATAAAACTTGCACCTTTTGACTTTCACAAGGGTCCGCACCCACACCTTTAGGGACAGAGTGGGCAGGTCCGCAGTTTTTGTAAACAGAAGGTGCGGGACCGCAGGTAATAGTGAGAGAAACTACGGAACCAGAGTTTGATTGATTTTCAATGTCTTTCTCCCATTTTCAAAGCTTGACTTGAAGAGATGAGGTCTGAGACTTGCTTAGGAGGACAGTACAAGTGATGATAGACCCATACTGACTGCAAATAATCATGGTGATGATATTATTGTGTAACAATGCGCTATATGGAATACCTGAGCGTGATTAAGAGAGCACATGAGTATGTCGACCCTATATTTCTCAAACTTTTATCTCAAAATATTTTTGACCAAGTGCGGCGCTTCTGAGTGAGGATGGAAAAATCAAGTTTTGGAGGCCTTCTCTTGGGTATTTTGTCGAGTTTGATGACTCAACAGAAAGTAGACACATAGGGCTACTTGACCCAGCAATAAAAGTTAAAAATGGGCTCCTAAAAGTTGATTAAAAACATAATTTTGAACTCACACAACCCTTCTATATGTTGGCACAACCTTTTTGTAAGTTGGCACGACCTTTCTGTAAGCTGGTGTGACCTTTCTATAGGCTTGCACGACCTTTCTGTAAGTTGGCATGAACTTTCTGTAAGTTGGTGTGAACTTTCTATAGGCTTGTGTGACCTTTCTGTCTCATGCATGACCTTTCTGCTGTAGGCATGACCTTCCTGTCTGCTACTTTACCCTTTTGATTCTGGTGTGACCTTTCTGTTTCAAATGTGACCCATGGTGCGACTCTTCTGTGACTGAGGGTTTTGCTTTCTCGGGGCGATTTCAAGCAAGAAAAAACATGGAAATTTGATAATTCTTTAGATCTATCATTGAGATAGCATGAAATTAGGATAAAATACTCACATCATTAAGAAGATCTATATATCAATCTCATTTGGATCCAAAATTCCCACAGATACACAATTTACTGGATATCAATCTACATGATTCCACCATTAAACTACAGCAGAATGATTTTTCATCAATTGAAGCAAACAATTTCTTGACATAAGATGATACCAGATACACCATGAAACTCCACTAAATCAATTATGAAAAGAACAATCACTATCAGAAAAATTGTTCTGGCCCCTACTGACCTGATCTACATTTAGCTTCTCCCAAAAAAATGAGTTTTTTTCTTTTTTAATGTTCCTCTCTAAATTCGAATTTCTCAAAGAACCTAATTCCTATTTAATTGGCCTAACACAAACCTAAGCTAACAAAATATATTAATTCACTCCTAATCTGGGCACTCCAATAACTTTTACAAACAAATAATAAATAAGAACATTTAAGAGGTCCAACCCTCTTTAGTAAATAATTTTGATCGGTCATGTCAAAGGTAATTTATCTCATTTGATGCTCCTGCATCAGACTCCCGGGGAAGAAAATAAGGTCCCACCAAGTCTTTAGGATTCACTGGATATTTATTTAATTCTTCTGTTATCATCGAACTAGCATCTTCAATTGGTCATCCCTTCCATTTGATTAGATATTGATAATATGTTTGTCCTCTAGTTTTCTTTGTTACTCGCTTCTCCAAGACTGCTTCCACTTCTTTCTTTGTTGTCCTTGGTATCTACTCCTCCCAATTTAGAGTATGGACTTCCTCATCTGCAAGTTCATCTTGTGATTTTGCCTATAATTCCTTGTATGGGTACAAAGCTGCAACATTAAAGATAGGAGATATTCCAATTCCTTCCAGCAGTTCAATCTCATAAGAATTTTAGGAAAACTTCATTAAAATTATGCAGGGTCCTATCTTTTTCATTTTTAATTTGTTATAAGTCCTTACAGGAAATATTTATTTCCTCAGGTAAACCATAACTAAATCATCCACTTGGAATTCCTTTTCTCTTCTCTTCACATCATCCTTTTGTTTATACTTTCTACTACTTTCATGTAACCTCTGTTTGACATCTTCCTACAATTTTTGCATTTGCTCTACAAATTCTTTAGCATTTTCACTCTTTATCTCTTGTTTCCCAAATACCTAATCTCATATACTCCTCTCGGGTGCATTCCAAAAACAACTTGAAATGGGCTCATCCTTGTTCTCCTGTTAGGAGTATCATTGTAAGCAAATTTAGCTTGAGCAAGTGCTAAATCCCATTGTTTTGGATGTTTGTAAACCAATATTCTTAATATGTTTCCCAAGCTCCTATTCACCACTTTAGTTTGCCCATGTGTTTGAGGGTGATAGGCTGAACTAAAGCTGAAGTTTGTACCTAACCTCTTCCATAGAGTCCTCCAAAAGTGTCCCACGAACTTAGTATCTATGTTTGAAACAATACTTATAGGTAGCCCATGTAACCTTACAATTTTTTAGAAAAACAAATTAGCAATATGAGTTGCATCACTAGTTTTCTTACAAGCAATGAAATGAACCATCATTGAAAATCTATCCACAACAACATAGATAGAGTCATATCCTCTTTGAGTCTTTGGAAAACCGAAAACAAAATCCATGTTGACTGCATCCCAAGGCTTGTTTGGTATTGACAATGGCTTATATAACCCAGTATTTTGGCTCCTTCCTTTCGGATGTTGACAAATCTTGCATTTTTCATCAAACTTTTTCACATCACATTTCATTTTTAGCCAATAATAAAAACAATTCACTTGAGCAAATGTCTTATCCTGCCTAAAGTGTCTAGACAATCCTCCACTATGCTTTTCTTTAATCAAATTTTTCCTCATGGAACATTTAGGAATACACAGTTTATTGTTTTTGAACAGAAAACCTCCTTGAATTAGGTAGTATAACCATTGGATTCTATTATGAATCACGGGATTCTGAACAACTACATATATTTCTTTAAAATTTGTATCTTCCTTGTACATGTTAATCATTTCTTCAAATCCCAAAACACCAACCTTCAACACCTTCGTAATCAAATTCACTCAGCTCAAAGCATCAACAACTTTATTTGACTTACCGCTTGTGTGCGTAATTACAAAGGTGAAACTCTGTAAGTACTCCACCCACTTAGCATGCTTTTGGCCCAGCTTTGGCTGATTATTTATGAACTGTAGTGCATGATTATCAAAATACAAAACAAATCCTTTGGGCAACAAGTAATGCATCCATTTATTTAAAGCTTGAATAAAAGCATAGAACTATTTATCATAGAATGAGTACTTCCGCTTGTCCTCATTCAACTTTTCACTGAAATAAGCTATATGTATGTGCTCCTGACTCAATACAACTCCAATTTCTACCCCACTAGCATTAGTCTCAACTTGGAAAGTTTTATCAAAGTTTGGTAGGGCTAAAATAGTTTCTTCAGTAATCTTCTTTTTCAACGGTTTGAAGTTTCAGTGTGCTACCTCTGTCCACTTAAATGGTTGTTTTTTTCATTTATTGTTTCAACTATTGGTGCACAGATCTGACTAAATATTCTTATAAAATTTATATAAAAACTTGCAAGACCATGAAAACTTCTTACCTCAAATACGCTCCTTGGAGTTGGTCAATTCAAAATTTCTTTTATCTTTTCTGGATACATCTTCAAACCTTCTTCTAAGACTACAAATCCCAGGTAAACGAGATCTTTCTTCATGAAATTGTACTTCTTCGAACTTATCAGTATATTCTATTTTTGTAAAGTATTTAAAACCAACTTAATATGCTCCAAACGCTCTTCTTTATTCTGACTGAAAATTAGAATATCATCGAGATAAACTATCATGAATTTTCCAGCATATTATTTTAATACCTCATTCATCAGTCTCATAAATGTACTTGGTGCATTAGTGAGTCCAAAAGGCATCACTAACCATTCATACAACCCACTATTAGTCTTGAATGCAGTATTCCATTCATCCCCCTCTCTAATCCTTATTTGATGGTATTCACTCTTCAAATCTATCTTAGAAAAGTACTTTGACGCACTCAAGCAATCCATCAAATCATCCATACGTGGTAAGGGAAATCTATACCTGATATTAGTCTTATTTATTGCTCTGGAATCGATGCACATGCGCCATTCACCATCCTTCTTGGGGCTAAGCACTGTTGGTACTACACATGGACTTAGGCTCTCATTTATCAGTCTTTTATCCAACAACTCCTACACCTGTCTCCCAACTTCTTCATTTTCCTAAGGAGTTGGCCTATATGTTTCTTTGTTTGGCAAACTCGCACCAGGTACTAAATCTATGTGATGGTTTATACTTCTAATTAGTGGCAATGAACTTTGCAAGTCATCAACAATAATGTCGACATAATCATTTAGCAGATTTTTAATTTTTGAAAATAACAACAAGAAATTCTAATTATAGAAGTGTTAAAACTAGCACTGCCATAAATAGAATTTTAGGATATCTTCCTATTTTAGTTAGTCCCTGAACTAAAATAGAGAAGTAAAATTCGAATTTGATCTTAGCAGTTGTTTCTAGAATAATTAATTAATTCATCTTGAGTTAATTAGTTGTAGAAGATCAAACATGAACTATGTGAGGACATGCAACAGTTATCCCATTGATTGAGGAATTTATCCCTTAGTTAAAGAGATAAGGATGAGTTGTAATTAGTTAGCTCAGTTAACTGAGTTAAGTCAAATAGCTTTTTGAACCAATTGTGAGTTCAATTAGTTAATGCATGCATGCATGTAACTGATGCACTTCATATAACTAAATATTCTCTCATAAATAACTCATGCATGTCAGTTCAGACAGAGACCCAATTGAGATCAGATGATGGGACAGTGTACTATTAGTTGCGGGAATATTCCATAGAGGATATCTCTTGCATGTAGAAGAAATTCATTACTTGAAGATTGCGTAGTTACTTTTGGGTTTGGTGAGTGTGTGTGTTATAGACATTTTTGTGCCTTACAGCTCTAAGCATGAAATGTCCATAAACCAAGGGATCCTAAGTCCCTAAAAGTGTTGTTCCAGCCCCTAAAGGAACAAGGTCAACAAATTACAGCTTCTCCCAGAAGTTCTCCACCAGAAACTGCTCAGAATCAGTCAAATCAGGATCATTTCAGCTGCTCCACTAGCTACCTGCGTTGCATAGCACCCAAGTACACTAGTTAGGTGCGTTGCAACGCACCTAAATGCACTACCAGGGTGCGTTGAGCGGGAAATGACAAATGGCAGTGTCATTCCGCGAGGTGGACAGACAATGGAAGCTTCCAGAATCTTCCCCAATGACACTTGCCTCACTGAGTTCGACCAAGGATGAGTAAGAGGCTCTCAGTCTCCAAGTGGAAACAAGAACTGACAGAGAGAGGCCACTAGTCAAATCATAAGTTGACTCATCCTCTTTGCATACATCTATATATGGATCCCTCATCCCAGAGATCCGGGGGCTGGAATTTTGTACATTGCAGAGAATTGCTGTTGGTTTTGAGATAGATATCAGAGTATTGGGTGGTTTATGCTTTGTTGGAGGTGAAGTGGGGATTCCTTTGCTAGGATGTTGATGTTGGATCAGGAATCATCGGTTGTAACTCCTCCTGGATCTTCTTGTTATATCAATAAAACTATTTGAGTTTCTCCTACATGCTTGTGTATCATTGATGTTTGTTATATTTGCATGTTTAGCTTAAATCTGATCCTAAGCTATTTATGAATATAAATCCATGTCTTTGTGTAGTTTTCTTCTTCTGTGATCTTACAGGAGCTTGGTGAAGCTGGGCCAGTAAGGGAGCAGGTAGCTGGAAGCTGTCAAAGAGGAGAGAGATTGGATCAAAAGAGTAGCGCAAGACACAGGTTGGTTCATCCTATTCCTCTTCGTTTATAGTTCATAAAGAAGAACACGAAAATTGTTTTCTCTTTTTGTTTCTAAGGTCACTATCACACCTTAGTGGGATAGGGTCATTCTGAATAGACACTTTTCCCGATAACAAAATGGCGACTCCGCTGGGGATTGTGTCTAGTTAGTTTGTTTGTGTTTCTCTTGTTGTTTGTTTCATAAACATAGAAGTAGCAATCGAACTGCATTTGTCATTAACAAATGCAAAGTAGACATCTGCTACTTCAATCCATTCACTGGATCTGTTTATGATTTGAACAGCTGATTCACAAATGATTTGATTTCCCTTTGTGATAGCTCTTAGACCTCCTTTAAATCTACCCTCTGATTGTGCAATACTGATTGCTTTTACTCGGCCAAAAACCATAGATTAAACTGCAAACCGTGACCCAGAACCCAGATAGAATTCTCGTTTCTGCCCCAGCGTAGGCTCTGTGAAGAGATTCTGCATTTCAACTCAGTTCCCGAGAGGGCTACTGCACTGCAATCCAGTTTCTCTGTGTAACAGGTGCGCTGATCAGCCTAGCCTTGTGCAGCTGAGGTTCTTTGCTTCATTTTTTCAGTTTTGTCTCTGATTTTTGCAGCCTGTGATCAGTGTATGTGTCTGTTCAAAAACCCCTTTTCTTTGCCTTAATTCCGCCTCCTTTGTACAAATTGACGGTAGATGTTTTTATGTGTTTGTTACATCATTTACAGTTTTCCATTGAAAAAGTAGAATAGTCATATTGTCGTCCTTTGATTTAGATCTGTTGTAAGTGTCGATTTTGATCTTAGGAGAAAGTTTATTTGCTGTTGACAGTTGATTATGCTTTTACTTTTACCTTTGGTTTGGATTTGTGACTTTCTAGTGTCGAAACGAGTATTTATTTCAAAATCATAAAGTGTCGTAATCATCTCTACCTTTTGATTTCGAAAAGAAGCTTGTTTGTGTTTGTCACTTGAAAGCAAATTCAAATTTGTACATCAACTTTCTTTTTAGGCATCAATATTAAGAAAGTGAAAACAAATACATGCACATGTGCATTTTCATATTGACAGTCTGTTTGGCTTGATTTAGGAAAAGTGCATTTACAGTGTGCTCTTTGCTCTTTGAGAAAAGATTGTGTCTTTCTTTTCCCCTTGTAGCTAGGATTTTCATTGCTGAAAAAAGATAAAAGTTTGCTTATCATCTTTAGATTGCATTTTAGGAATTACATCTACATCTCGTGGTGAACCCAAAAGGCAAACTTCATAAGAAAGATCAACTTAAAATAAATTGAATGAATCTAACAACGCTTTGGAACTTAATGCACAAAATTTAGAGGTCTAGGCTAGAGACGCATTTCGGCGTCGTAAAGCCTGGTAAATGTTGTCCTCACTGATGGTTCGGTGATTCCTCCACTTTGAGACGATAAGTGCCAGTACGGACTTGTGCTCCCACGTACCGTCAAGTATATATTGGGAGACCCCTATAGGCTTAAAACCTTTTATCCATAGGAAGCCGTGTCGGCCGCCCTACTGATCCCAATGCACCGAACACAGCATTCGGGAAGATTGACTGCCGTACCGTAAAAAGTATTTTACAGTTTTGTGATTGGTTTGGTACTCCCTCTACCTAGATCTCCATAGCAGTCCCTTTCGTTCCTTTTCAGACTCCTTAACGGAAAAGGTCCATCTGAGCACTTGTCACTTCAGGCTCATTAAAAATCGAAGGAGACTAGAGTCATCTTTTGTTTTTTCTCGACTCTTAAAAACTGAAAAAACAAGTTGTGTCAAAAGTGTCTAAAATTCATTTAATTCGGAAACATACTTCGCCTTTTTATTTTAGTTGATCGAGTAATCCGCAATCGTGGAAGAAAGTCAATTGAAACCCCATCATTCGCGGAGGCTTACGAGTCAACCGTCTTTGTCTCCAGAATCGAAACCAGTACGGACAAAGCGAACTCGTTTAACCGGTTCAAAATCTCCTATTAAAGTTAGAACAACTGTTCCAATGACATCAGAGATTCTGGTTACTCCAAACATTTCTGGAATCCCTGCCTCTACAGAAGAAGTTCAACAGCCACAGAGGGACTGTGATATTGATCCTAGTCTAAGAGTAAACACTTGTGTTACCGAACCAGTTCCATCTACAACCGGTTCGGAGAGTCTTGCTCTTCAAACATCTGTTTCTGTCAATTCCACACCTTCTTCGGCACCAGAAATATTTTACGAACCTGACGGTCTTCCCCTTCCACCTTGTCTGATTGCAATTGAAGAAATTGTAGAAGATCCTCAAACAAGTACTCCAACGCACTTTGGAGTCGGGATCACTCTATATCCTTCTTCATCAGAAGTTAGTCTACCACCAGCGGAAGTTCCTGTAGAATCGCTAGGTAATCTTTTGGATAGACTACAAATGTCTAAAAAACCGTCAACATCTAAGACTGTTTCGTCTGACACAGCGACAGCAGAACTCCCTGCTGTCACTCCGACAATGTTCACCGGCATACCATCTGTCCCAACTAGCTCTCAACCGCTAGAAGGAGCCCACTCAGGGGCTATTTCGACAATCTGGTCCGTTCATGTTTGTTCATCCAGAATAATAACCGAAAACTCTTATGTTGAGTCTCAACAAATTGATCCATTTGGAGGTCAATTTGGGCAGTCCGGTCCCCAAGGGCAAACAATCCCCTTGAGTTCTGGATTACCACCGTATGGGGGGCAGTATGCCCTTTCATTATCCCCTCCGGGAGGATATCCATACGGGAATTCACAACAATATTTAGGTTATACTGGAATTACCTCAAGTGGTTGGGTACCTATACTACCTCAACAACCAAGGGTTGTGTATTCGATGCAACAATGTGTACCTATGTCGAATATCCCGACTACACCAGCTATTGTGACGGTGTCACAAGTTCAAACGCTGCCTGTTGTATGCCAACCTCAGATTTCTCAGGTTGTAATGCAACAGCCCCTTGACCCTGTGACTCAACCACAATCGCCAACTAGTGGGGCGACACAGGTCCAGACGGGTACAATTACCCCACACCTTGGTCCAACGGTTAGTATAGCGCAACAGCACACGGCTTCACAATCATGGCTGGTGCAATACCAACAACCACAATTCCAACAAGTATACCAAGGTTCTGAGCAGCAAATATTTGCAAACAGCGGACAATCGTACATTCAAAACGGTCGAAATCAACCATTTTACAATGGTCATGTCCACCAACCTTATCAGTCATACCAGCATCAAATGCATTATGCTGGCATGCAAAGACCAACTGCTTAGGCAATCCCATCTTACCCTGGGTATGCTTCACCTAATCTAAATCAGCAGTTACCATTAGTGGCAACTTTAGAGTTACCTGATCTAAACCGGTTAACAAACGATCCAATTGCTTACGCCCCTTGGTGGCCAGCAATTCCACATAAACTTCCATCAGATATTCCTAAATTTAATGGAAATCTGGGTGAAGATCCATCGAATCACGTGATGAGATTTCATCTATGGTGTTCATCAAACACCCTAAATGATGATTGAATAAGACTTCGCCTCTTTCAGAGGACGTTAACGGGTCCAGCGGCAAAATGGTACATTGAATTGCCTAGAGCTTCGTTCGACAACTTCAGTACCTTAGCCACAACCTTTTTAACCCATTTTCAATTACCAATAAGGTATGAAACGGGAACAGAACTTCTTACCAACTTCAAACAGACAACAACCACTCACATATCTGATCATATACATGAGTGGCGACGTCGTCGTAGGATGGTAAAAACGTACGTTCCCGATCAGCTATTAGCTGAATGGTTTATCAAGTCATTACTTCCTTCCATCACGGAAGATGTGGCAAAGGGGGGAGTCGTAACGGAAGAGCAAGTTATCGCTCGTGCACAATATCTAGACTTGATCTATACTCAGTCCGACACGCTCTACGACAAAATACCTGACGCCCCTAGACCGGAATTCTCAATTCCTCCTCCTCCTAAATCGAACAATGACTCTCACGCTGGCGATGGCGTGATTGGCACAATAGACACGAAATCGACAAAGGCTACATCCAAGAAAGCCCGTAATATTTCAGGTCAAAATGCAAAAGACGAACTTCTTGCTTCGGAAGTAAATGTCGTATCAACAGATAAGGGCAAAGAAACCAAACAACCAGGAAGCAAGAAGAAAGGCAAGAGGAAGAAGAAGAAACAGGATGAGTCATCTCCTGAAAAATCTTCTTCAAACCCTCCTGGAAATAGGAAACCAAAAAATCCATGCTATATATGCGATGAGGATCATTTGACCGCAGATTGTCCACACAGAGCTGAGCTTAAGAGATTTTTTAAAAGTTCAAAAACCTCAGTAGTATTGACAGATCCGTTTCCAAACTTGGGAACCAAACTGGTTGCTAATCAAAATGCTTCCTGATCCCAAGTGCTTATGTTTTCTATCTCAAAGCAGCAAAATGATGCTTTGACAAGGAATAAAGATTACAGGAATCCACAGCTGTCAAATAACAAGGCTAATGAACAACCTAGTAGTTCGACAACAACTTTGATCGAAGTTATGTCACCCATCATTCCTAAACCAATGATAAAGTCGCCAAAGGGAGTAGTACACAAATCGACATTTAATCCTCGTGCCAAAGTAGCACAGAATTATAATATAGTAGAGGACCTGGCCCAATCGCCGTCCGCTATGTCGACACTTGAGGTACCGCAAAATTGTCCCTCCCAAGAGAAAGCTTTATTATCAGCAATAGGTGGGATTGACCCAATGGATTCCAATCTTGTGGCCTTTAATCATAAATGATATGACCCTCAGTTACCAGCACAACTAGCTTTCCTTATTCAAGTGAAAGCCCTCAACAAAATTGTTCATCGAACAATTATTGATGAGGGGGCATCTACATGTATTATGTCGATGAGTTGCTGGAAAAATTTAGGCTCACCACCCTTGTCGAGATTGTCAACGACATTAAAAGCATTTGATGGACGATCATACACTCCATACGGGATTTTAAGTAACTTGCAAGTTGAATTGGGGGGGAAAACAGTGGAAATTGATGTTGAAGTAATCGATGGAAACCTCTATTACAACATCCTACTGAGAAGGCCCTGGATATATGCCATGGCCGCAGTTGTGTCGACCTACTTCAGGAAGATTGCATTTCCCTTCCAAGGAAGAATTACAATCGTCGACCAACAAACATTTCTCCCCAACAGTTCACAAGTTACGGGAAGCATTCCAATGATCCATGGAAGCAATCATTCGCTTCAAAATATTGGAGTAGGCCTCCTAAAAGACCCTGCCTTAATGGGTACTTTTGCCCTACTTCCTCAAAGTAATCTGGCGGAAGTGGCCACAGTGGAAACCTACAATATGAAATATTCTATATCTAATGGATTCAGAAGATTCCTGAACATTTTGTCAGCATGGATCATCACCATTTTAGAAATATTGTAGCAATCAATTTTCTTGGCCTGGGGGGAAACCCCAAATCAACGCTCATCGAGTGTTTGGATAGATAGGTCTAAGGAATATGGCACCTCTTCAAATCCTTGGTCACATGTACATTCTACAAACGAAGGAATCATTCAATCAATGATGAAAGAAGAAGCATCATGGGAAGATTACCACCATCATTCCCATCTTCCGGATTACCATGAAGATTATTCCAGCAACCTTAATCATCCTTCAATTTTTTATTTTCTATCAAATACTGTAAATACAATGGACTCCGAGGACGGTTCTTATCTCGTGCCGACCTTGTTAAAAAATGAAACAAGGAGTCATGAGGATAGTTCTTTTACTATGTCAACCTCATTAAAAAATAAAACAAATCCCCTTTCCAAATCCCAAAGGTAAACCTTCATTCCAACCACCGAGTTGAATGTAATGAAGCCCAGGGGGCATGCGTCCTGGTCTGCTTCGGCAGGAAAACTTCGGGTATAGGGTAGGTTTCCGCGTGAGAATATGACTAGTCTATACCCCGTCCGTCAGTGGAAGAGGGGTTATTCTAGAATAAGATTCTCTTGTCAAAGTTATGTGAGCAGCGGACGTCGTTGCTCACCTTTGTTTATCTTGGTAGACTTCGCCGAAGAAGTGTTTTGTTTGCACCGCGAATCGAACAATCTTTGGGTAACCTGTAAGAGGTAGGCCTCTCCCGGTAAAACAAATGTTTTATTGGACTAAAGAAGGGGTAACCTTGAAACCATATTTTATACCTGAGGGCATGCAAACCTTTTGGAGTGTAAGCAAAGAGCGATTATTTATCTGTTTTTTGGATTAGTCGTTTCCTAACTTGCATAAAGAAAGGATGTGGGGAAAAAATCTAAAAGTTGTCGTTTTTATATGAGACATTCTTATCATATGACTGGATTAATCGAGCAGTTTTAGCACATAGTTCAAGCTCGTTAAAATATAAACATAAGACATAAGCAAATGTTTCCACCCGCATTTAAGCTCGTTAAAAAATTAACTATTCCCCGGTAAATAACCACCGTGAATGAAGCATTTCAGCCATTAAAGCCTTGGTCGTGTTTGCACCATCACCTCCACTTTTCCATTGGTCGATCATTCACCTCCATTTGATTGTTTACCCATTTTGAGGAACAGCTGCGAAGAGTGATTTCACTAGCCATCCTTGTGACACTACGTGATTGGAAAATTCCAACCCTTACCTGGAATCAGCTGCTACCCATTTTATCACTCGTTCCTCAAAAGACGAGTCTTCTTTAAGCTCTTTTCAACTGACTCGTAAAATATGAAAAGATTGCCGAGTTTTGGCCTTCCAACTCGTTAAAGCGACCGGAAGTGCTATCCCTCCTCTAGATTTTAATCTTTTTGGACCTGAGGGATTATTGCACAAAAAGATCGAGCGCTTGTTTTGTTCGGCTCATTAAAACTATTGAAAATTCATCCCTTCTGTATTGTTTTATGCTTTTTCGAACTTAAGGGATTAGATGACGAAAAAGGAATTTTGGAGTTACCTTTACGTACCTTTTTAGACTCTCTAAAAATGAAAAGGACCAAGTTATCTTTTTCGTTAAACTCGTTAAAAAGATTAATAGCGGCAAACTTGTCTTTAGACGAGAATGAGTTTCACTATCTCTAGGCTCGTTAAAACATAGCAATGGGTTTTCCCGAAGGGAAAATTATAGAACAAGCATATGTTATCCTCCTCAAGCTTGACAAAAATAAAGAGGTACTGGTCAGCAATGACTGGGAAAAAATTGGGAAGAAAACTCAAAGAATATTTATTGGTAGCAAGTCGCTCTTGAACATGACACTTCCACTCCGTGCCTGAGTCGGGTTAGGTTGTTTCATTCACCGGTCACATCACCATGGTCATGCCATACCATCCAAATTTGGAGTAAATGCTACCAATCCATCACATAAGTGTCGCCGACATGTTCAAGAGAAGTCATCCAGAGAAGTCACCCGTGTCCCATCCACTACCATACATTATACTTCATTCTTTCATGACCGCCATCCTGAACCATATATCATCAGATCGTTTTCACCTCCATCAAAATAATTTGCTCCGTTCTGTGTCATTGATGTGGGATTCATTAAGGCCCTCCTTTGACGAATCGCTTCTTATTGACACCAGCTCATTATCCAAGAAGTTGATCTAGGAACACCCCTTCAGTACTTTGAAGCTTGGATGCCTCAATGGCAAGTTTCTCACTTCTGGCGACAGGTATACATCAATGACCTTCGACCGAAAGATTTTTCATGGTGTTCGACACAAAATTCTTTATTCACACCACGTGAATTGTACTGCAATACCTTGAGGGTCATCATCATTATCGGTGATTCCTTTCGCGCTTGTTAACAGTTTACATCATTGACTGGTAATCAAGCGATGTCTTTCCATGTTCGACTTCAAAAAATTTCTCACATGGATCGACTTGTACTTCGTGTGAAGAATGGACGAGATTGAAGACCCCGGATCTAGTTTCATCCATCCGGGCTACGATATATATTCAGGAAAATAAAGACATTGAAATGTACAGCATTGCAGCACAGATAATCATCCTACCAAAAGGATAATGGCTCTATCAGAATCATCAGTCTACCATCAGACGATTGTCTATCCTATGTACATGAAAATGAATTTATAAAGCTGAGCATGGGAATGCCCGCCTCAGCTAGATCATGAAAAATAGTATGAAGATAATGTATTTTATTGTATCTTATTACAGCTCTCCTCCCAGCATTGAAAGAACTTCGGATCCTCCTAATAAAGCATTTCACCCGATAAACAGCGATGAACTTTAGGGGGAAACTGTTATAGACATTTTTGTGCCTTACAGCTCTAAGCATGAAATTTCCATAAACCAAGGGATCCTAAGTCCCTAAAAGTGTTGTTCCAGCCCCTAAAGGAACAAGGTCAACAAATTACAGCTTCTCCCAGAAGTTCTCCACCAGAAACTGCTCAGAATTAGTCAAATCAGGATCATTTCAGCTGCTCCACTAGCTAGCTGCGTTGCATAGCACCCAAGTACACTAGATAGGTGCATTGCAACGCACCTAAATGCACTACCAGGGTGCGTTGAGCGGGAAATGACAAATGGCAGTGTCATTCCGCGAGGTGGACAGACAATGGAAGCTTCCAGAATCTTCCCCAATGACACTTGCCTCACTGAGTTCGACCAAGGATGAGTAAGAGGCTCTCAGTATCCAAGTGGAAACAAGAACTGATAGAGAGAGGCCACTAGTCAAATCATAAGCTGACTCATCCTCTTTGCATACATCTATATATGGATCCCTCATCCCAGAGATCCGGAGGCTGGAATTTTGTACATTGCAGAGAATTGCTGTTGGTTTTGAGATAGATATCAGAGTATTGGGTGATTTATGCTTTGTTGGAGGTGAAGAGGGGATTCCTTTGCTGGGAGGTTGATGTTGGATCAGGAATCATCGGTTGTAACTCCTCCTGGATCTTCTTGTTATATCAATAAAACTATTTGAGTTTCTCCTACATGCTTGTGTATCATTGATGTTTGTTATATTTGCATGTTTAGCTTAAATCTGATCCTAAGATATTTATGAATATAAATCCATGTCTTTGTGTAGTTTTCTTCTTCTGTGATCTTACAGGAGCTTGGTGAAGTTGGGCCAGTAAGGGAGCAGGTAGATGGAAGCTGTCAAAGAGGAGAGAGATTGGATCAAAGGACTAGCGCAAGACAAAGGTTGGTTTATCCTATTCCTCTTTGTTTATAGTTCATAAAGAAGAACACGAAAGTAGTTTTCTCTGTTTGTTTCTAAGGTCACTGTCACACCTTAGTGGGATAGGGTCGTTCTGAATAGACACTTTTCCCGATAACAGTGTGATGAGGCCAATTCACACAGGTGGCAACATTGGACCCCAAGGAAAACTGTACAAGGAAATAGGAGGCTTGGAGAGTTGACGGAAGGAATATATTATGTTTATTCAGTCTATGAGCTGTATTGTTCGATTGCAGAGAGAGCGGGATAACTTGTGAGCTAATTCTTTTTGTAATCTGAACATATTTCCACTTGTATGATAATATAGAGATTGGGGTTTTTAGCTGAGGCTTTCCCCAGAGTATTATTCTGTGTCCATGTGTGATTGATTTCTCATTCTCAGTAATATGTGTTCTATTTGATCTTGCTCATATTTGATTAAGCTTCTACAAGTTTGTTGTAGAAGTAGATCTTGTATTTTGCTTTAGTATATTGCATAATTTGTTGATCTACAGTGGGATTTCTGCATGGTATCAGAGAAAAGGTGATCAAAGCGAAGAATAATATACAAAGAAGGGAGAAGTTCGAAGTTTCAAGTTCCTGATTATAGAAATTGAGTTCTTATCACATCTCAATTTCTCCAATGGAGTTCAACGGTTTAAGACTCAAGTATGCCCTTGATGGCAGCTCGAATTATATATCCTGGAAGGATCACATGGAAGTAGTATTAAAGGACAACGGTCTAAAGGACTTCATTGATCAAGAAGACCCCAAGCCGGTAGCAGCTAATGCTACAGAATTGGCGGAATGGAAGAAATGTGTGGCTAGAGCAAGGAGAATCCTCCTTGAGGGAGTTCAAGGCCACATTATCTCGAGCCTCCATGGGAAGGAGACACCATGTTCAATGTGGAAAACATTGAAAAAATTATATTAGAACAGTAGCGATCAGAGGACGATGGTGCTAAAATACAAGCTTCGGAAAATCAAGTGTGGAAAGGGTGACACAATCTCTACATGTCTGAATAATCTCACCACCTGCAAGGATGAGCTTGGAAGTGTATGAATCATGATAGCCGATGATGACATGGTGAGCCTTTCACTCCTTAGTCTTCCTTAGAGCTGGCATAGCTAGCAAGACTCGGTTAATGGAAGAGAATAACTGCCAGATTGGGAATGACTTTGGTCGGATCTGATGCAAGAGGAGATAAGAAGAAGCACCAAAGATGGATCCTCATCAAATCAATATGATGAGGAAAATCTAGCCTTAGCGAGTAAGGTGAGGAAAGGGAAAGGGAAGGCATCCCATCCCAAATCCAATTCTTCCCATGGTGGGAAGAAGTTTGAAAAATCGAAAGTACAATGCTTTCATTGTCATGAAGTGGGCCATTATGCTACAAATTGTCCACAGAAGAAATCCAAGAAGGGATACTCGAAGGGATATAATGGTGAGGCACTAGCCTCACAGTTTGAGTTGGATTTATCTCTTATCGCATGCATGGTTTCATCCATGGTGGGATGTGTGTGGTACCTAGACAATGGAGCTTCATTCCACATGTTAGGTGACAAGAATATTTTCAGTAACTTGGAGGAGAAGGATCTCCAGATGTGGATCGAGATTGACAATGATGGAAAGTACTATGTTTCAGGTGAAGGTACGGTTGTGTTTCAGAGGGAGCATGGAGCTCCTCTCACCCTGACTGATGTAAAGTATGTACCAGGTCTAAGGAAGAATATTGTTTCTGTTGCTATGCTAGAAGATAAAGGCTATGATGTAGTCTTTAGTAAAGGAAAGGTATTCCTAAGGCATATCAGCACTGGACAGACCAAGTGAATTGGGATTCGAGTAAATAATCTCTACAAGCTAGAGGTAGACGACTATGTTGCATTGAGTTCCAAAGCTGAGATGGTGCAGAGCCGAGATGTTGGCGAGCTATGGTATAGAATATTGGGCCACTTGCACCATGGAGTCTTAAAGATCATGCAGCAGATTTCTACCGGACTCCAAGGGAAAACTGGAGTAGACGGATACATGCAAAGGCTATACCTGGGTAAGTATGTGAAATCTTCCTTTCCGGATCGAGACAGTAGAGCTGGAGAAATCCTGGAGCGAGTTCACTCATATGTTTGTGGACCTTTCTCTATAGCATCCACCGTTAAACAAAGGTACTATGTTATTTTTATTGATGGTTTTTCTCGTAGATGGTGGATCTACTTCATGAAAAAGAAGGATCATACCTTCTTGAGGTTTTGTGAGTTTAAAGCTTTGGCAGAGAAAGAATCTGGAAAGAAAATAAAAGCCTTGCTTAGCGACAATGGTGGAGAGTATGTCTCCCAACAGTTTAAGGACTTTTGTGCTTTAGAAGGAATTAAATGGGAGTTGATGTCACCCCATAACCCACAACAGAATGGGGTGGCCGAAAGGAAGAATAGATTGATTTTGGGAGCAGCTCTAGCGATGTTGCATGACCAAAGCCTACCACTGCATTTGTGGGCTGAGGCATGCAGTATAGCATTATACTTGTAGAACAGAAGCCCACACCATATACTAGGAATGAAGACACCTATGGAGGCCTTTTCCGGGAAGTGACTAGATGTGAGTCACTTCTGAATCTTTGTATCATCGGTTTACTGCCATGTGACCAAAGATTCTCGAAAGAAGCTAGATCCAACAGCTGAGTTGGAAATACTTGTGGGGTACAAAAATACACCCCACAACTATCGAGTGTTCCTGCCTACCAGTCAGAGGTCAGTGGTATGCAGAGATCTGATGTTCAACGAGCAGAAATATATGCAAGTATCACTTGAGAGGGAGCTCAAGTTGCATGCAGATGAGGAACTTTTAGTTCCTAAGGAGGAGGAGCCTCAGATTGATGCGGAGCAGCCGCATGTAGAGGATTCGGGAGTGGAGACATCCACTCATTCTGAGTCTTCTAGATATGGGCAGAAACACTCAAGGGAAGCTGATAGGTTGATGTTGG